>OX336396.1:122100379-123300379 GCA_946902985.2 Meconema thalassinum | reverse complement strand
CAAGAATGCTAGCTACTAGACCACGAGGTGGCCAACCAGAGCCCTGGACCAAGACGAGGAGCTGCAAGAAATCGGGAGAAGGAAGGTACGAATTCCGATGCTGATAGAGGCTATCCTGAGAGGGATTTCCCCCGGGTTTTTCTCACCACACTTCCTCCATGCACATGCTGGGATGGTTCATTAATTCAAGTCGCGGGACACCTACCTCTTCCCCCTCCCTAAGATGTACAGCTACACACATTCATATCTGGAGATAATACCGGCCACGTGCCTTGCTGGCACTGGGCGAGCGTGGGTCCGTGGTATAGCCGAGCTGGGCGGACGAACGATTAAAAGAAATAAAGAAGAACACCATTTTTGTAACAACACTAGTTCAGGGTAGTAAATACGGATTTTCAGGGAAGATTGATGTGACAGTCTAGCCACGACTCACCTATTAAGGCCAAACGCGAAAATGATTCTAAGGAGTAAACTCAGAGGCCTCCTAGATTCAACCCTCAACGAAGGGTAATGATAGCCAGTGGGTTATAAAGATAAAGAGTTACAGCATGTGTGTTTGAGTCTAGTCTTTTGAGTGGTCTGAAGCAGCTTCCCCTGCCTCCTTGTCCTGAGCTAATCGTTTCTTCTCTGCATAGCTACCACACCTTACATTCGAGGCAATACGTTTAACATATTCTAACCTTGGTCTACCCCTACAGTTCTTGTCCTCAACCCTTCCTTCCATAACTAAGTTTGCTGTCCGGGTGCCTTAGTGTATGTCCTACCAACCTATATCTTCTCTTCATTAGCAGTCACCAGAAACATCTCTCAAGTCCCACTCGTCAAAATACCTCTTAATTTGCTACTCTGTCTACCCATCTAATCTTCATCATTCTCCTGTAACACCACCTTTTAAACGCTTCTATTCCCAGTTTTCTGCTGCGCCAGCAGTCCAAGTTTCACCTCCATAGAGTGCGACGCTTCAGACAAAGGTTTTCAAAAATGACTTCCTAATATCTGAACAGATTTATTTTCTGTAGAAAAGCTCTCCTTGCCTGAGCCAAGCTAACATTTATATTCTCTTTGCTTCGTCAATCACTCGTTATTTAGCACCCTAAGTAACAGACGTCTCGTACTTCCTTTAGCCTTTCACCTGCTAATTTGACGTCCATAGGGGTTTCAGATTTATTTCGGTATGATAAAGTCGCCTCCGTAGCGTAGCGGTCAGCATGGTTAGCTGCCGCCCCGGAGGTCCTGGGCTCGATTCCCGGCTCTGCCACGAAATTTGAAAAGTGGTACGAGGACTGGAACGGGGTCTACTCAGCCTTGGGTGGCCCAAATGAGTAGAGGGGGTTCGATTCCCCCTCAGCCATCCTCGAAGTGGTTTTCCGTGGTTTCCCACTTCGTCTTCGGGCAAATACCGGGATGGTACCTTCTTCAAGGCCACGGCAGCCTCCTTCCCTCTTCCTTGCCTATCCATCCTGACCTTCCATTACCTTCCATCATGAGGCCCCTGTTCGCTTTGCAGGTGAGGCCGCCTGGGCGAGGTGCCAATCACAGCTCACCAGTTGTATCCCCTCCGATTAGATGTCCCCAGCTCTACGACACTGCCCGTAGAGGCGGTAGTGGTGAGTTCCCTCGCTGAGTCCATGGGTTCAACCAACCTGGAGGGTAAACGACTAAGAAAAAGAAGAAAAATGATAAAGTAAAATTTTCGGTAGCGGGAATCGAACCCGAGTCTCCTGGGTGAAAGCCAGGTATCCTAGCCACTGGACCGTACCGGATACAACAAGAATGGAGATTGCTTATGTAAACGAATGTAGGAAAGACCCAGTAAAGGTCTGTTGAAAGTAAACACAGTACATTCTTATCTGAGAAAAGACAAACCACAAAGCCTCTAGCACTTCAATTCAATATGGCTTGTACAGAATAATTAACCGGCCCTTTAAACTAGTGACTGATACTCTTGATATACAGTAGTGTTTATTTTCTTTAGGAATAAACTAGTGCCAGAAAAGAAAACCAGCTAACGAGGCCTTCGCAGTTATTGCTTGAAGTGTTGCCAAGCAAAATACTATTTATCTGGGTTGAACAGCTGGCAAGATATCGGCTCTGTTTCATCAGTGGTGCCAAGAAGCATTCAAAGGCAACTCCGGTATGGTCTAGTGGCTAGGATACCTGGCTCTCACCCAGGAGGCTCGGGTTCGATTCCCGGTACCGGAAAAATTTTAATTCCGTTTCTTTGGAAATTACATGATGATAATTTTTGTTTTGTTTTTTCTTTTGTTTTTTTAGTTGTTTACCCTCCAGGTTGGTGGAACCCACGGACTCAGCGAGGGAACTCACCACTACCGCCTCTACGGGCAGTGTCCTAGAGCTGGGAACATCGAATCGGAAGGGATACAACTGGTGAGGGGAGTTTGGCACCTCGCCCAGGCGGCCTCACCTGCAAAGCGAACAGGGGCCTCATGAGGGAAGGTAAGGAATGGTTAGGATGGATAGACAAGGAAGAGGGAAGGAGGCGGCCGTGGCCTTGAAGAAGGTACCATCCCGGCATTTGCCCGAAGACGAAGTGGGAAACCACGGAAAACCACTTCGAGGATGGCTGAGGGGGAATCGAACCCCTTCTACTCATTTGGGCCACCCGAGGCTGAGTAGACCCCGTTCCAGTCCTCGTACCACTTTTCAAATTTCGTGGCAGAGCCGGGAATCGAACCCAGGACCTCCGGGGCGGCAGCTAACCATGCTGACCGCTACGCTTCGGGGGCGACATAATTGTTTTTAAGGGGCCTAAT
Source organism: Meconema thalassinum (assembly GCA_946902985.2). NCBI lineage: Eukaryota > Metazoa > Arthropoda > Insecta > Orthoptera > Tettigoniidae > Meconema > Meconema thalassinum. Next base: position 123,297,605 of record OX336396.1, on the reverse strand, counting down.
ATCTAGGTTATCGCCCCCTAATGGTTTGGGTGACAGTGAAAATGATAGACGATCAAATGAAACCTACAACTAGAAGAAGTAAATAAAACAAAAGAAGAGTAAGGAAAATTTTAAAAAGGGGGAAATAAATGACCTCAACCGTCGAAGAATGAGGATTGAGGGATTTAGAAAGATGGAGAGCCATGAAAAGCAGATATGAAAGGGAAAGAGGAGAGGGCCCGCCCCAAAGGCAATGGAAATGGGGAATCCCTTGGGGTCGCCAACTCCCGAAATCACCAGCTTGAGGGTGTAGCACTATCCAAGGGGCACCAGAACTGGTGGGGCTACATGCTCCCTGCCTCCTTGAGGGCTTTGAGCAGAAGGCAGGAGATACTGGAAAGAAAAACAAGAGGTCTGACCCCTCGAAGAATGAGGGTATCAGGAAAGATGGGTCTGGGGAAAGGAAGAGACTCCCTAGGACTCGGATACCCTAATACCGTCGGGGTCGGAAGAGATCAAGAGTTGACCAAGAGAGATCGACAGGAAACAAGACGGAGAGGAGCCCGGCACAATTAAGTATGGGGTCGTGCGTTATCAGGAAGCAGGACAACCCTTGTCGCAGTATTCCCGGATGTTTCGCCTTAATTTCTCCAGTATTGCGCAGTACCGTTCCCCAGTGATGGAGACACCAGGATCCTTGAAATCAATAAGCTAATTGGAAGCGGCCACCAGACCCGGCCAGACCAGACCAGACCAGTCCAGACTCGGCGCTCCTACATTGCAGCTAGTTTTCAGCCAGGAGCGGAAGAACCAGTACTGTGTCAACTCTCGACGAGGAAGGTTGTCTATTATTACAGTTGAAAAATGGACGAGGAACTAATTGATTTCATGTTATTGGACAGGAATTTATTATCAAACTCGTGTAAAAGGAAATGGGTTCATGAGTTCAATGAAGACCGCCGGCAAAGTGAAGTTTACACAACCTGCCAACCTATGCGTAGTCACCCTGATGAATTCAAAAAATATCATAGAAGTAGACCTACGGAAGTGGAGTAACTTCAGGACTTGTGTAGAGCCAGCGGAAAAGCTAACAAACTCGCTCATGCACTAATTCAATTAACATTCCTTTTTTTTCTACCATTATGGCACTGTTAAACACAAAAACCAAGTTCAATAGATGATGTTAAAACGCAACACCTCGACCAAAGCTTCCAGGCTACTGGAAGAAAAAACAAACCTGTTTGATTGCTGTCAGACCACTTCAGACCCGACTCCCCTACCCGGAACGAGCACTGGCTCCAGTGTACGAGGGAGGACGGTGCGTCATGTGTTCGTTTTCTTCAGACCCGACCATACCCGGTCAGACCATCTGGTCGGGTAAAATTCCGCTTGCAATGTAGGATCGGCCTAAGGGCCCCAGTAATCGAAGATCAGGGCGAGCATCACCTTTCCAGCTGATGGTTGGCTCTTGAACTTCTTGGGACGAGGGGACGATGAATGACACCACTGCTCGTACTTCCTTTAGCTTTTTACCTGCACATTTGACGTCCATAAGGGTTTCTGATTTATTTCGGCATGATAAAGTAAAATTTCCTGTACCGGGAATCGAACCCGAGCCTCCTGGGTGAAAGCCAGGTATCCTAGCCACTAGACCATACCGGACACTGCAAGGACGGAGATCGTTTACATACATAAAGGTAGGAAAGACCCAGTAATGGTCTGCTGAAAGTACACACAGTACATTCTTATCTGAGAAAAGACAAAACACAAAGCCTCTAACAAAGTGTTGGCAAGCAAATACTACAGTATTTATCTGTGTTGAACAGCTGGCAAGATATCGGCTCTGTTTTATGAGTAGTGCCAAAAAACTCTCCTTGGCAACTCCGGTATGGTCTAGTGGCTAGGATACCTGGCTCTCACCCAGGAGGCTCGGGTTCGATACCCGGTACCGGAAATTTTAAATCCGTATTTTTGGGAATTTTATGATGATCAAATGAAACTTACAACTAGAAGAAGAAAAAGAGTTGGTAGGTTCCTCAGATTAGGGGTTGCGACAACGCGGTCATGTAGCCCCGTGTACTTTGGATGTGTGTAGAATCTGTCTGATAACCGGTGTTAATAGTGATGACTGTATTAGTGTGTGTTATCTGTTTTCAATTCAAGTAAGGACTGCAGACATAGAATTTGTCCAAGTAGTTCCTACTTTTGCCGCCAAGCGCAACCGTCAACGTCTACTAGTTCAGAACTGGTTACCAGATGCCATCGCAGTCGGCTCCTGGCGACGAACGTCGGAACCTAAGAGCGTTTGTCAAATGTTTAACCTAACCTACAATTTAGCTTCACACAGGTGTAATTAGTGGAAGGTTCTTTAACATGCCATAAGTCAATGACATGGGACCGCCGGCTTTAATTCCCCTCCGAAGGAAGGCATACTGGGGGATTTTCAACGCTCTTAAAAAATCTGACGACTTCGGTCGGCTTTGAATCCCTGATCTTGGGCATAGAGGCTCAGCATGCTACCAACTACGCCACCGAAGCCGTCTAAAAGAACAAGAGTAAGGGAAATGAAAGAAAGGGGGAAATAAATGCCCTCAACCCTTGAAGAATGAGGATTGAGGGACTTGGAAAGAAGGAGAGGCATGAAAAGCAGATAGGAAAGGGAAAGAGGAGAGGGCCCGCCACAAAGGCAATGGAAAGAGGGGAAAAATTGGACCCAGCTCAGGAATCCGCAGGGGTCGCCAACTCCCGCATTCACCAGCTGTGAGCCCTTGAATGTGTAGCACTATCCAAGGGGGCACCACAACTGTTGTGGCTACATACACCCTGTCTCCTTGAGGGCCTTGAGCAGAAGGCAGGGGATACCAGAAAGAAACACAAGAGGTCTGACCCGTCGAAGAATGAGGGTATTAGGAACGATGAGACAAGGGCCAATTAAGGCGGGAAAGGAAGAGACTCCCTAGGCCTCAGATACCATAATACCGTCGGGGTCGGAAGAGAACAAGAGTTGACCAAGAGCGATCGACAAGAAACAAGGGGCCCGGGTCAAGTATAAGGTGCGTTCAAAAAGTAACGAACCGGAGGCATAATTACAGAAACCAGTACCTGTATGTTAGAAGTATTGGCCCTGGCTCTTGAGGCACTTGTCCCACTGTGACACGAGGCGGTGTATGGCTGTCTCATAAAATTCCCTGGGCTGCGATGTGAACCAGTTCCGCACGTACAGCTGGACGTAGGCGTCCGAGGTGAATCGTTGGCCCCGCAGAGCCCTTTTCAGGGGACCAAACATGGCGTAATCACAGGGAGAGAGGTCTGGACTTTATGGAGGGTAGCCGAGAACCTCCCATTTGAATTTCTGCAGGAGTGCCGCGACTGTGTTGGCCGTATGAGGTCGTGCATTGTTGTGGAGCGACCTCGGCGGCTATGGCGTTCACTGTCACTCGGCGGTCCTGGGTAATGAGTGCATCAACCAGCTGGACGTTGTCATCGGTAATGCAGGGGGGTGCCCCAGACCGGGCATCATCGGCTAACGACACCCGTCCTTCCCTGAAGCGCTTCTGCAACGCCTTGACCCTTGCAAGGGACATGCAGTGTTTGCCGTACACTTGTGACATTCGGCGATGAATGTCCGTTCCCCCTACTCCTTCCGCTGTCAGAAACCGAACAACACCTCTTTGCTCTTCGGGTGACGTCTCCATGTCACTGTTTCCAATGCGACTGCCAGCGTTGGATGATTGATGCATGCTGCTGCTCGCTTTGTATCGTCACTTGACGTGCACGCGTGCCCTCTAGCGACGGGCTGTGACCTTCCACGCTCTGGTCGGAACCACACCTCGGTACACACGCCACGATTAGCCGATGTCGTCACCGGTTTGCGCATTACAGCCTCCGGCTCGTTACTTTTTGAACGCACCTTATAAGTATGGGGACGTGCGTTATCAGGAAGCAGGGGTACCCCGTACGTTTCACCTTAATTGCGCGCCGTAATTTGTCCAGTGTTGCGTAGTACCGTTCCGCAGTGATGGAGACACCAGGTTCCTTGAAATCAATAAGCATTGGGTCCCGGTAATCAGAGAACAGGGCGAGTATCACCTTTCCAACGGATGGTTGGCTCTTGAAGTTCTTGGGACGACAAAACTGTATCGTCGACACTTTCGATTCCGGTTCCCAGTGCTGGCACCAACTTTCGTCGCCTGCAACAGCGCGCTCCAGGAACCTGATGCCTTCAACATTGAAACCCATCAGGCTAGTCTGAAATAACTGTGTTATGGGCCAGATACCGGTGCGTCAAGCGCTCCCCCGCCTGGATTTGAGTCTAATTTGGGCAAAAAGGAAGTTAAGATTAATAAAATATTTTTTTCTGAAGTGATTAATATTTAAATTTGATGCTAGTATTTAATTTGATTTAGGGGTTTGACAATGATGGATTTGAATTAATGTTCGCATTTGACTTACAGGAATTTTATTTATTTCGGGATTTGATTTAGTTATTGACCGTCGACAACAATTGGGTGTCACACCAATTACGGAGAAAGTGAGGGAAGCTCGTCTCCGTTGGCATGGTCATGTTATGAGAATGCCGGGCGACTCTGTCGCCGAAGTACCGTAGCTTTCAACCTGGACCCAGGTGGAATGCGACCACGCGGACGACCTGTAAAGCGTTGGATCGACAACATTAAGACGGATATGCACGATGTTGGCTTACAACCTGCAGATGTCAACGACAGGAAATAGTGGAGAAGATGTAGCAGAGCAGCGGACCCCGTACTGGGATAAACGCTAGGAAAGAAGAAGATTGACCGTCGAATTTCACTCCTTAGTTTACTGCAGTTTGGGATGATGTTCGCTTATTTTGCTATATGGAGCAAAGCTACTTATCATCCTCTCTCGCCATGATGTGGAAGGGTTGATAGTCGTTTACAGTGGCAGTTTCGGCTTGGTAATATTGGCGGTATGTGTTGGATGACTGTTATTCAACCGAACCCGCGGCCCACAGGTCACCATCCCGAGTGAGTCGGCAGTAGGCTACCCCTCAGGCAGGTACCCCTCGATGTCTTAGGATGCAGCACAACAGCCATCCAGAGTGCTTTCTCTTCGGCATTCAACGCCCGGGGTATCCATAGTCTGCAGACCTTCCGGTAGCAACGCCCTCAGACGGAAATTTTCTGATCACGCCTTTTTTACCAATAACCCACTAGAGGTCTCCCTAATTTCATTTTTCTTAAAACCAGAACAAGATTGCCGTATTAAAAGCGTATGTTTGGAGTATTGCCCTTCATGGTTTCGAAACGTGTACAATTGGAAAGAGGAAAAAAGGAGGTAAAATTCATTTGAACAATGGTGTTATAGAAGAATGCTAAAATTTAGCTGGACAGAGAAAATAACGAATGCTGAAGTATTTAAAAAGGTGGAGGAAAATTATACCTCATGGAAAAGCATAAAGAGGAAGAGGACTAGACTGATAGGACATATTTTGAGACACGATAGCCTGCTGAAAACGATATTGGAGGGAATGGTTGAGGACAAAAGATGTCGAGGAAGAACACGCCTACAATATGTACAGCAAATCATGTCTGATGAAGGATGCAGAAACTATGAAGAGATGAAGAGGAAAGCTATAAATACAGCCGACTGGAGAACTGCCGCAGACCTATCCATGGATTGAATACTTAAGAAGAAGAAGGATATGATGCTGCTGCTATTATTTTTTTATTTTTTTTATTTAGTCAATTTACCCTCTAGGTTGGTGGTTCCCACGGACTCAGCGAGGGAACTCACCACTACCGCCTCTATGGGCAGTGTCCTGGAGCTTGGAACATCTGGTCGGGATGGATACAACTGGGGAGGTGTGATCAGCACTTCGCCCAGGCGGCCTCACCTGCAAAGCGAACAGGGGCCTCATGAGGGGTGGGAAGGGATGGACGATTGGGATGGATAGGCTAGGAAGAGGGAAGGAGGCGGCCGTGGCCTTACAGTAGGTACCATCCCGGCATTTGCCCGAAGACGAAGTGGGAAACCACGGAAAACCACTTCGAGGATGGCTGAGGTGGGAATCGAACACCCTCTACTCATTTGGACCACCCGAGGCTGAGTAGACCCCGTTCCAGTCCTCATACCACTTTTCAAATATCTTGGCAGAGCCGGGAATCGAACCCAGGACCTCCGGGGCGGCAGCTAACCATGCTGACCGCTACGCTACGGAGGCGACGCTGCTATTATATACGTTTCAAAAATACATAAGCAACCTTCGACTTGGTCATATACATATGGATGACCAAGCTCATCATCATCATCATCATCATTTATTGCACTTATGGGCCTTTAAGGCCTACAGCAGAAGAACAAAAGAAAGAAAAAGAAGAGAAAAGTGATAACAAAGAAATCAGTTACGAAGGAGGAGGTATCTACTGCAGATAGCATACCAACGCTACCGGTCTCTAGCTTCATCTTCCACCGCATTCGGCTCCACTTGCTGAAGTATTGCCAATACTCGATCCTTCCATCGCGTCCTGGGACGTCCTCTTTGGCGTCTTCTAGCAGTTTGTGATTGAAGGAGTCGGTTTTGGATGGATTCATCAGCTCAAAATATGTGGCCAAACCACTGTAACCTGTTCCGTCCTAGTACTCAGCCAATTTGTGATCTTCCAAACCGCTGATACAGGTCATCCTTCGCTCTTCGTTCCCATTTACCTTCCATGGCATTGAAAACGGGTCCATAAATCTTTCGTAGTTCCTTCCTTTCGAAGGCAGGGATGGCTTCTTCGTTTGTTGCTGACGTCGTCAAGGTTTCACAACCATACAAAAGTACCGGCCGTACTTGTGTCATGCATAGCTAAATCTTATTCTTCTGCGATAATAGACGAGATTTAAATAAGTTATTCAGACTATAGAACATGGGATTAGCGTTTATTATTCGCTGACGCACATTTTTTGACACTTCACTTCTCATAAATAAATGAAAATCCACAGCCTGCTTCCAGTCGACCAACCGGGTCAGGGAATTGAATGAATGAAGCCCCCATCTAGCGGCGGGGATATGAACTGTGTCGGCTGCCGAATCCTGTCGCACCCCTCTGGGGCATTGATTAAATGAACGACAGATGAAATGAAATGATAGTGGAGAGTGTTGCAGGAATTAAATTTGTGACAGGGAAAACCGGATTACCCGGAGAAAAACCTATCTGCCTCTGCTTTGACCAGCACAAATCTCACATGGAGTGGCCGGGATATGAACCACGGACCCAGCGGTAAGAGGCCGGCGTGCTGCCGCCTAAGCCATGGAGGCTCACAAATAATTAAATAAATAAATAAATATCAATATTGCACCCATTCGTCCTGGGGATGCGATGACCCATCTGCTATTACATCGCATTCCTGGATTTCCAGGACAGAGCGGAGTTAAATGAACATCTAGTCAAATAAGGAAAGTGTCGGAAATTCAGTTGAAATATCTCAAAAGCAGAGGGTAACACGAGATAAAGTATCTCCAGGGTCGTTACGGGTTTAAATTTAATTTAAAAAAATACAAATATCAATGGGCGCCATCAACTGAATCCCTAGCAAACCACATCCTTCCTGGTTAAGCCTTAATTAAGACAAGGAAAGAAATAGGAAAATCACATCATCATCAGGTCACAACTAAGATAAAACAAATTTATTCAACTTTGATAGTCAGACAGACATATTAAACACTCATCCTACCTGAGAGCATGGTCGAATGCCAACGTTAAATTGTCATTGTCCAGAAAATCGAACCATCTCCATTCTACTCAAAGTGTATTTAATCCACATAAAATAAGAAAAATTTCTAAAGTTCTCTTGGGTTCTCAGGATCACCGTAGCACTATGTCTTTGCGTCACTGACATTCGTGATAACTGAGACCTAACGTCTCTTTGAATTAACATCATGAATGTTGATGTAAAAATATTATTAATCTGTCTAAACACACATATTATAAACACATATTTTAAATATCACATAAATTTATGGCTTGCATGGCATTATTCAAATACTGAATATGTTAGTAAAATGCTCCTAAACATCGAATAATTAATTTACACTATTTACACTGTCATTAATAATTGCTTGTTTGTGAATCACAGAAAATCCACTACTCATTGGTTATAATCATCATCATCATCAAAATTAAATATTCCTCACGTTAGTTCTCATCTCAAAATTCAATATATTCAAGTCAGAATAATTAATTCATTATCATCAAATCATTTAAATGAATATTATAATCATCAATTCTTTATACTTTCTAATTATTCACACACTTTCATTTCATCATCTCATTCAGATTAAATCATCTTAAATCATCAATATAAATTGTTTAATTCATCACATCAAATTGCAATTCTTCAAATCATTCAAATCAAATCTCTCAATTAAATTTATTTAAATCCATTCAAATGTATTAATCATCAGCTTATTTAGTTAATTATCACCTTCTAATTCAGTTATTCATCATCTATTCAATCATCTATTAATTTATTCAAATCAGCTTATTTATTCAAACTTTAATTCATCCATTTATTTAATTCATTGATCTATTCCAAAATTTAATTTATCAATTTATTTAAATTTTATTCATCTGGTTATTTAGATTTTTATTATTTCATCTAGTCATTCTGATTTTTATTTCATTAGGTCAGATCATTAATATGCTTAAATTTCAGATTATTATTTCATTAATTATTATTATCAGAAAATCTTGTATTATCAACATTATTTATTTGTTTAATTTCCTAACAAATTGTTTAATATGGGTTATAGAACGTTGTCTTACAGTTTTATCACTTCCAAGTTATGTCTCGTATTCAATTATCATGCCAAAAATTATTATTGCCTTCACAAATTCACGTTGGATCTCACTATCCACAACTTCATTATATATTCTCACTTTATCAAATACTACATTTGAATACCACAATTATTCCACAAAACTCCATAAATATTCAGCGCACAGCAAGAATCTCAAAATTATGCTAGACTGGGTTCGACAACCTCATGTCTGCTTCAAAATACATTAGAAATATTGCAACTTCCACTTGGCAACTTCCACAAAATGCCTATCACAAACTTCACTTAACCACGTTGCATGATCTACAAAAAATATAACTGGCTTCAAATTATCAACGCACACAATCTCCAATAACTGTAATTAATCTGATCACATCTAGACAACTTCTTAAACAATTAGGAAAAATATTACCTTAGTAATTGTAATCAAATTCAAGATCTGCTTTCGAATAGCATAAATTCTCTCAAAATTCTCATAATTCACTTCACAGAAAAAAACCAATGTGCTATAATCTCTCACATCGAAATATGCAATACTGATCTGCCTTAAAATAACTCTGACCATTAATGATTCATCTTACAAGATTCAATTACCTCAAATCCTTCTCAAAGGTATCAAATTCAATCATAAAAATTATCAAAAGCATCAGCTGTATCAGCTGTTAACTGAAAGTACTATCAAATGAGTATAGCAACAAAATATTGGATTGGCAAACAAGAATTACAAATGTAACCCTGCTGACATTTAATTCTAATTTATTTAACAAAATTCGACTGATATGTGACTAGTAGTTTCTTGTTTGATCCTCTTACAATCTCAAGTACACTCGGGTGATAAAAATGAGTTCCTCAATGGCAAGTAAGATGAGTATCCACCACACGATCGTATAAATACGAAAGGCCTTGCCCCGTCGTCTAACATGATAATGCCCTGAACGATGGGTAAAGATGTGTACCACCACGCAATCGTATAAATACGAAAGGCCCCATCTCGTCGTCTGATGAGTGAATGCACCAGATTGGAATCAACAAGTCTCTAGTTGTCACATAAAAGCGATATTCATTCACTTGAGTGAATAACATCTTAATATCTCCAAACAATCCAATGGAAAAATCCCTACTGATGAATAATACACACTCGCTAGTATGCAATGAACTGACGAAGTAATTTAAATAATCCAATTGCAGATCACGAGTTCGAAATACTCGTCACAAAAAAATAACTATCCAAGAAAACTATCCCTACTGGAAAATGTCTAAAAGACCAAACATCTGCTTAATAAAGCCAACCTATGGTGAGAATTTCGTATAATGGTGCCTGCCATATCATATGGTAACGCCATATTCTAGCAAAATTTGGAGCAAATAATGTCTAAGCCATGTCTGAATAATTGTAGAACTCCTACTAGAAAAATATACAAGTTTGCCCAGTGTTCATGAAAATGTCATATCAGAAAGTCATAACTCTTACAGTACCTTCTCATATCAGCTGTTAATATATTTCAATGATCGTCGATTATCCTCGTGAGTAATAAATTTCTCGAAAGATCGACGTGAATATCGTATCACCCACGCGATAACGATCGCCTTCATATCCCAAGTGAATCAGCTGTTAGACCTCCTCTTCTTCAGGAATCGAATCCATCGCTCCGTGGTGCCATCGCGTCTCTGTCTTCGTTTACTCCGACATGATGAACTGCATGTTATCCATAGCGGATACTGTCCAAATCCTTACGTAAAAGTTCATAAAAGCAGCGTACCCCATATTATTCTTCTGTGTTACGCCACTGTCCCATATAATGTTCGGTTCGCTTGTTAAAAGTTCAATCTCCACAGCGGTTAAGTCTCACTTGCAGAAAATAAATTTTATTTATGAGAGTGTATAAGTTTTTGAAACACCCTGTAGCTGTGTTCGTACTCGATATTTTATGATAATTCATGAAAAAGAATTATGTTAATGCACGTGCCAATGTTCATAAGTGCATATAATTGTAACAGTTTGTTTGCTTAAAAGCGTTAATGTTGGTTTGAACCCCATGGTCGCTTTACATGTTCCGTTATGAAATGCATAGTCGTAATGTCATTTGAATATCTAAGTTCATAATTGCAGTATATTATAACTATCTGCCTGCACAATTCGATTACTGAATACAAGTCCCAACTCAATGTTGTAACTGAATGTTGAAATGAAGTTCAGCTTCTTTAATATTGCCTGCGTATAAAAGTCGGAAACAGCCCGCTCGGATCTACTGCACTGTTCCAGAATGATCTACGCTTAAAGCCGGCCTCGCCATGCCGCTTCGCTGTACTGCTCTGCGTTACAAAATGCAGCTCGAAATACAGTTCTCAAACTCGTATTATAATGCTGTTCCGACCCCGGCCCTTCTCCTGCTTACACGGCCCGCACAGCTTGCCTCGTAACCGGTCCTCGCTGTCTACCCTGCGTTGCTCGCCTTGACTCACTGACCTACTTCCTGCTCTCTGCTTGGTGAAGTAATACTGTCGCCTTCACTTTACGTAACAAGTGCTGTGCACCGCTCAGCTTTGCCGTACGCTCTGCGCATGTGTTCTACTCAGCGCTGACGACTGAACTCGACTGATGTCTCTAGACTGCCTTGACCAGCTCCTACCTGGCGCTGTCACGTGATGCTCCCCCACTTTCTGCGGTCGTGAGTCACAAGTATAATCTCGACCACCATCATCTCGGCTATTAAGTTATACAATAACTTAAGGGATTATCTGTCTTTCTTCAAGTTATTAAAATATATAATGCTTCTTATTTCTTCTCTTCTGAGATGATAAAATACTATGTTCCAGATAGATCTTAATAAAACTTTAATATTCCTCCCATAATTCCATCTTGACTGGCAGTGCCTTCTTGATCCTTGGCCTTCTACGTCATTTCCTAACATTCTTCTCGACTCGATGTGAGCGCTATCTTTACAACTTTTCCCATAAATCTCAACTACGGCTTAATGTCAGCTGGCGTAGCCGATAGCCCCAACTAGGTATCGGGTACATCTCTCCCGTACATCTCCTTTTTTATCAGGCTTGAGAAAAAAATACACTCTCAGGCATTCTATACACAACATATGTACACGATAGCTCTACAATCCTCTTATTCAGCATAATGATACTTTCTAATGCTAGCTGCGTTAAAAGTCCCCACAACTTCATTAGTATCCATTCTGACAATCTTGTAGCTGTTATTTCGGTACGTTTCATCAATTCGGAATGGACCAGCGTACAGTGGCGCAAATTTATGGTAGATCTTCAGTTGAAGATTCGATGTGACTGGCTTCCTAATCAGCACCTCGTCATTTTCTTGAAATGGCTCGTGAAACCTCCTTCCTGCGTGTCTCCTGGCTCTCCTCTCCGCCTGTCTTCTGAGTCTTTCTCCTGCCATCTCGACTCTTCTTTCTTGTGTAGGTTCAGGATCTACTGGTGCCTTCACGATTCGGTCCCATGGTCTGTCAGGTTTCAATCCATGGTGAAGCATGGACGGAATCTGTCCTGTGCTTTCATGTATGGTGGAATTCTAGCATTGACTAATGATGGGTATCACTTCCATCCATCTGTGGTGTTGTCTTGACACATATAAGCGACACATTTTACTAATTTCCGGCATAATTCTTTCGGCTGGATTTCCCTCTGGATACCGCACAGAATTAAATACATGCCTAATTCCTAAACGTTCCATAGCAGTAGAAAATTCCATACTGGTGAACTGTGATCCATGGTCACTCAACAAAATTTCAGGTTTCCCCATACTTGGAATAACTGTTTTCTCTAATCTGTTGATCACGTACTTGGATGTAGCTTTCTGGATAGGGCATAGAGATACGTATTTAGAAAATACGTCTACTGTCACCAAAACAAACTGGTTTCCTTTCGTCGAACGAGGAATCATACCGAAAATGTCCGTAGCGAAAAGTTCTCTCGGCTTGCTAGGTAATATTGATCTAGGAACTTCCTTCATTAGCTTAGATGAATATTTGCTTCGCTGACAACTGTCACAGGTCTTTATGACGTCGCGGATCGTTTGTCCCATTTGTCTCCAAACGAAGGTTTCTTGAGCAAGAGCCAAAGTCTTGTCTACACCTACATGAGCTGCGGTTCGGTGTATCATCCAAATAACTGGTTTGACAAGCTTGGGTGGGATCACTACTCTAAGTTTAGTATGATCCTGATCGATATATTGGCATATAACACCCCCCATAATGTGATATTTTCTAGCTTCTATCTCAGTTCTTCGAAAATCTGGATCAGCGTTGTCCATCCTGCGTGTCAAAAAACGGTAAATTCTTCGTAAAGGTGCATATCTCTTCTGAGTTAGCGCTAACATCTTCAACTTTTGTAGAGTTCCCTGGTCCTCTTGAATTAGATTTATATGGTTGACAATCTCCTCACACGGGTTTCTGCTCAACACATCCGCTAACAGATTTAATTTCCCAGGTCTATGCACAACAGTTGGGTTGAATTGTTGTAAGAACAGAGCCCATCTGGTGATGTGGTCACTTGCTAAGTCTGTCTTCATAATAAATTGGAGGGCTTTATGATCTGTGATCACCGTTATGTCATGTCCAAATAACACCTTCTTCCACGTCTTAAGAGCATGAACCACTGCTAATGCCTCTAACTCGTTTGCATAGTAATTCTTTTCACAATTCCTGAGCCTGCGACTGGTGAAAGCTAAATATCTGTGTTTGTTGGTATCGTCCAACTGATATAGGATCCCACTGATGCCTAATTTGGATGCGTCTGTCTCCACAAAAAATCTTCTAGCAAAATCTGGGTATTCAAGTTTGACATTCTGGATCAACATGTTCTTAGCTGCTAAAAACGCTTGATTGCATCTATCGTCCCATTTCCATCGATTTCCCTTCCTGAGCAAATCTTGCAGAGGTGCCATCGTTTCAGTATATTCAGGACAATGTGTTGAAAAGAACTGACACATGCCTAAAAACTGCCGTACTTCTTTAAGCTTTCTTGGGGTTGGAAATTCTGAAATAGCCATGATCTTCTTTGGATTGGGCCTATAACCATCTCCATCGATTCTATGTCCAAGAAATTCGATTTCTTCGTGAAAGAACTGACATTTGTTGAAATTCACCTTGAAGTTCGTCCTCCTGAGATCTTCAAAAAGCGTTCGAAGGTGCCTGATATGCTCTTCCGCTGTCTCAGATGCTATAATCAGGTCATCAATATAGCTCACCACATGCTCCTTAACTGCCTCTGATAAATTCTCATCTAGTGCTCGGATCATCACCGGACCACTATTCTTTACTCCAAAAGGTAACCTATTGAACACATATGTTTTATGATCAAATAAGAACCCTGTATATTGTTTGCAGTCTTCTGCTAGCTCTATATGATAATAAGAACTAGTCAGATCAATAGTAGAAAAGAAACTCTTTCCTCTGAATCTGCGCAACAATTCACGAATAACAGGTGGCCTGTCGTGTTCACGAAGAACTCTTTCATTAAGGGCTCTAGCATCTAGGCATATCCTCAGCTTACCATTAGGTTTCTTGACAACCGCTAAAGGATTCAAATAAGCAGTCGGCATCTTCTTGATAATTCCATCTTTCTCCATATCGCTTATCATGGTACTGACTTCTTCCTTCCATTTATCCGGTATGGGATATAAATTCTTATGGTATGGTTTGTCATCCATCAACTTGATGCTGTAGGTAAAATTTTCTATGAGTCCTGGTTTATCATTGAATATGTCCTCATATTCTGAAATTGCTTGATCAAACTGCTCCTTGATTTCTGGATTTATCTCACTCTTCGTGTTAGTTTTATCCTCTATAGACCTTTCAATGCTGCACACAATCTCATCCAATATATTCTCTCTAAAGAATGTCATCTCGGATTCTTGATTTTCTATGACCCCTTCCTGAAAGTACATGCGCCTACTCTGCATATCTATGATCAGGCCGCTCTCACTTAGAAAATCCACTCCTAGGATCATATCGAAATGTTGTTGGCCCACAACTAGGAACATCTTTTCAAAATATCTGGTTCCAATCCCAACATCTAAAAGTACCTGACTTTTACATTTCATACTTTTGTCTGGGATCACCCCTTGAATTTTGCTAACAACAGTTGGCAACATCGTAATTTCTCCTGACAATTTCAATTCATCCAGGCAGCCTATGGATATCAAGCTCACCACAGCCCCCGTGTCCACTAGTGTCTTTATTTCCTTTCCCATGACTTCCACACTGATAACTGGCAATTCATATCTATTCCCTTGATGTACTACGTCTTCCTCTTCAATTAAATCCTCGTCCTTGACCTGATACGTTTCAACAATGATGATTGATTCCCGATGGTTAGCATTCTGATCTGAAGTTAATTTGTCGTTCTTTTTCCTTCACCACTCGTGCTTGCTCGATTGATATCTCTAGTTATCTCTTCGGGTGGTGCACTAGGCTGTCTACTTTCTTGCCTTGATCTCCCATATTCTCGATTGTCTTGTCTTTCATTTGGATCATTTCTTCTGCTATCCTGCCTATCGATCTGATTAGACTGTTGACCTTGGTTCCAGTTGTATCGACCTCGATATCTATTATTGTACCTATTCCTATTTTGGTATCTGGAATTCTGATCATAGTTCCTGTTTCTACTGTTTCTTGCGTCCTGATCGTATGGCCTCTCATATGGTCCTCGATATCGATCATTCCCGCGAACGTTGTGAATGTTACCTCTATTCCCTTCGTTCCTTCTGTTTCCCCAGGAATCTCTTCTGTCAGTCTGTGCTGCGTTATCAACAACTACCGCATTCACCTCTTGCGTGTTTCGATTATCGTTCCTTGCAGTTCTGGGTGTAATTTGAGCGCTTGTATAATCTAATCGGCGTAAGATATCGTCATAGTGCTCAAGTGTGTTCGCTCCCGATGCTATGAGTGATCGTTGTACCTCAATTGGCAACTGTCTTGCTACAGCTTGCAAAAGCTCTTCTTCTGGCAATGGAGGAATCAAAAACTGTAATTTAGCCAATTTCGAAGTAAAGTAATTAGCATAATGTGTTGGATGTGACGTAGAGTAACGCTTCGAATACATTTCTGCTCTTACGTTCAGCTGATCCTCTGCACTCCAAAATCTCCTTAAGAATGCTATGGCAAATTGTTCCATATTCGCAAAATTACTCCTGAATGCGCGAAACCAAGTTAACGCAGGCCCGTCTAAGGCGCGTTCGACTATCCTTAGTTCTATTTCCTTGGCTACTCTATGTTCCGCCATGTAATCGCGAATATCTCTCAGAAATTCGACTGGTGTGACTCCTGTGTTCCCTGAAAACTTCCTTGGCTTATCATCCAGATTTCTGATGATGGTCACTGGACCTGAGTATCGTTCACTCGTACCAAACGTACTCCTATTCGAATTCGGATTATCTTGAGGGGTTGAACTAGCCCTTTCGAATGTTACATTCTGTTGCATTTGACGGTCTTCTCCCACGCTAACCTCTTGACTGTTCATACTGCGGTCTATCGGTGTCTGATTTATCGATACTTCCCCTGTTGTAACATTTTGACTTGTGAAACTATCTATTATGGATCCTATTTTAGTCATCATATCTTCTGTTCGTTTATCTACCGTCTTGACCTTAGTTTCCAAATCATCTAACATTCGTAACATTTTGCGTTCTGTTACTCTCTATTAAGTCGTTCTTCAATTTGTCTATCTTGTCTTCGCATGTAGTCTTTACTGACGCGACTTGTTCCTTTAACTGATCAACATCTGTCCTAAACTGAGTTGAATCTATCTTCATTGCTTCCTTATTTTCGGTAAATCTCGCTTCCAAGTTCGCCATACCTGCGATTAATTTCTCATCCAACCCTGCACGTTTTTCTTTTGCTTCGGCATCGACCTCACTATACCGTTCTTCCACTATTGCACCGACTCTATTTTTTAATAAAGCTAAGTTTTCATTAACCTTCTGCTCTATATCATCATCAATTTTCCTAATGTCTATCTGCAATTGGTTTTCTAAGGATTTCAAGTTAGAATTAACCTCTCTTAAGAATTCCTCTTTAACGGTCCCAATTACTGACTTTAAACCTTTGATTTCATTACCTAGATTCATTTCTAGACCTTGGATTTTAGTTTCGAAAGATACTTCAGTTGACCACTTTTGTATTTTGCCTACATCTGCCACTAAACCATCAATGTCGAATCTCAACTTCGATACATCTGATTTAATGTATTTCTGAATAGACATAACATCTGTTCTTAAATTAAGAATGTTTTCTTCTTCTCTAATTTCTAAATCAATAATATTCTTTCTTAACATTTGCACATTTTCTTCTCCTTTCATTTCTACTGCTTTTATATCTAATTGTAAAGCCTTAAAGATTTCATCATTCTTTAGCGTTAATCCATTCTCCAAACTAGTTAAATTGTTTTTCAACTCTGTGTTATTTTCTTCACTACGAGCTTGTAATCTGATTTCTAATAATTTAAAATTATCCTTCAAGTTAGCTTCATTAGCTTTCAAATTGCTTTCATTGCTAGTCTGTAATGATTTTAATTCATCCCTACTACTGGACTGTAATCTATCTTCCAATAATCTCAATTCATCTTTACTACTGGAATGTAATCTAGTCTCTAATGACTTTAATTCATCTTTACTATTTGACTGTAACATAGTCACTAATGACTTTAAATTATCTTCATTACTAGTCTGTAATAATTTCAAATCATCCCTATTACTAGTCTGTAAAGCTTCCACATTTTCTTTACATCTGGCTACTAACCTAGCTTCTGACTCATTTATCTGCTCTTTAACTTCTGTTTCCATTTTAGAAATAGTTACTGCAATACTAGACATGCCATTCTGTAACTCTCCTAACGCCTTAGCTAAATCTTCCGGTAACATAATTATATCTTTCAATAAACGTTTTATTCAGAGACGTTAGACAACAACACATCACAATGTATCAATTCCTGCATTCACTTGGGTATAAGAAAAATGACTTATAACTAAACTTGATATAACACTAATATGATTAACATGATCACTGGAATGGGCATACAAGTATATTGTCTGACTAAGTTTAATAAATTTTATAACACCATTAAATGAAATCGAGATCAATCTCTCCGTAATCCAAATCTGATGTGATTCCATAGAATAAACAAAATCGAAGCCCCACAGATGGGTAAAGCCTATTCTCCCTCTCTCTCTGCACCCGTTCGTCCTGGGGATGCGATGACCCATCTGCTATTACATCGCATTCCTGGATTTCCAGGACAGAGCGGAGTTAAATGAACATCTAGTCAAATAAGGAAAGTGTCGGAAATTCAGTTGAAATATCTCAAAAGCAGAGGGTAACACGAGATAAAGTATCTCCAGGGTCGTTACGGGTTTAAATTTAATAAAAAATACAAATATCAATGGGCGCCATCAACTGAATCCCTAGCAAACCACATCCTTCCTGGTTAAGCCTTAATTAAGACAAGGAAAGAAATAGGAAAATCACATCATCATCAGATCACAACTAAGATAAAAACAAAATTTATTCAACTTTGATAGTCAGACAGACATATTAAACACTCATCCTACCTGAGAGCATGGTCGAATGCCAACGTTAAGTTGTCATTGTCCAGAAAATCGAACCATCTCCATTCTACTCAAAATGTATTTGATCCACATAAAATAAGAAAAATTTCTAAAGTTCTCTTGGGTTCTCAGGATCACCGTAGCACTATGTCTTTGCGTCACTGACATTCGTGATAACTGAGACCTAACTTCTCTTTGAATTAACATCATGAATGTGGATGTACAAATATTATTAATCTGTCTAAACACACATATTATAAACACATATTTTAAATATCACATAATTTATGGCTTGCATGGCATTATTCAAATACTGAATATGTTAGTAAAATGCTCCTAAACATCGAATAATTAATTTACACTATTTACACTGTCATTAATAATTGCTTGTTTGTGAATCACAGAAAATCCACTACTCATTGGTTATAATCATCATCATCATCAAAATTAAATATTCCTCACGTTTGTTCTCATCTCAAAATTCAATATATTCAAGTCAGAATAATTAATTCATTATCATCAAATCATTTAAATGAATAGTATTATCATCAATTCTTTATACTTTCTAATTATTCACACACTTTCATTTCATCATCTCATTCAGATTAAATCATCTTAAATCATCAATATAAATTGTTTAATTCGTCACCTCAAATTGCAATTCTTCAAATCATTCAAATCAAATCTCTCAATTAAATTTATTTAAATCCATTCAATTTTATTAATCATCAGCTTCTTTAGTTAATTATCACCTTCTAATTCAGTTATTCATCATCTATTCAATCATCTATTAATTTATTCAAATCAGCTCATTTATTCAAACTTTAATTCATCCATTTATTTAATTCATTGATCTATTCCAAAATTTAATTTATCAATTTATTTAAATTTTATTCATCTGGTTATTTAGATTTTTATTATTTCATCTAGTCATTCTGATTTTTATTTCATTAGGTCAGATCATTAATATGCTTACATTTCAGATTATTTTTTCATTAATTATTATTATCAGAAAATCTTGTATTATCGACATTATTTATTTGTTTAATTTCCTAACAAATTGTTTAATATGGGTTATAGAACGTTGTCTTACAGTTTTATCACTTCCAAGTTATGTCTCGTATTCAATTATCATGCCAAAAATTATTATTGCCTTCACAAATTCACGTTGGATCTCACTATCCACAACTTCATTATATATTCTCACTTTATCAAATACTACATTTGAATACCACAATTATTCCACAAAACTCCATAAATATTCAGCGCACAGCATGAATCTCAAAATTATGCTAGACTGGGTTCGACAACCTCATGTCTGCTTCAAAATACATTAGCAATATTGCAACTTCCACTTGGCAACTTCCACAAAATACCTATCACAAACTTCACTTAACCACGTTGCATGATCTACAAAAAATATAACTGGCTTCAAATTATCAACGCACACAATCTCGAATAACTGTAATTAATCTGATCATATCGAGACAACTTCTTAAACAATTTGGAAAAATATTACCTTAGTAATTGTAATCAAATTCAAGATCTGCTTTCGAATAGCATAAATTCTCTCAAAATTCTCATAATTCACTTCGCAGAAAAAAAAACAATGTGCTATAATCTCTCACATAGAAATATGCAATACTGATCTGCCTTAAAATAACTCTGACCATTAATGATTCATCTTACAAGATTCAATTACCTTAAATCCTTCTCAAAAGTATAAAATTCTATCACAAAAATTATCAAAAGCTTCAGCTGTTTCAGCTGTTAACTGAAAGTACTATCAAATGAGTATAGCAACAAAATATTGGATTGGCAAACAAGAATTGCAAATGTAACCCTGCTGACATTTATTTCTAATTTATTTAACAAAATTCGACTGATATGTGACTAGTAGTTTCTTGTTTGATCCTATTACAATCTCAAGTACACTCGGATGATAAAAATGAGTTCCTCAATGGCAAGTAAGATGAGTATCCACCACACGATCGTATAAATACGAAAGGCCTTGCCCCGTCGTCTAACATGATAATGCCCTGAACGATGGGTAAAGATGTGTACCACCACGCAATCGTATAAATACGAAAGGCCCCATCTCGTCGTCTGATGAGTGAATGTACCAGATTGGAATCAACAAGTCTCTAGTTGTCACATAAAAGTGATATTCATTCACTTGAGTGAATAACATCTTAATATCTCCAAACAATCCAATGGAAAAATCCCTACTGATGAATAATACACACTCGCTAGTATGCAATGAACTAACGAAGTAATTTAAATAATCCAATTGAAGATCACGAGTTCGAAATACTCGTCACAAAAAAATAACTATCCAAGAAAACTATCCTTACTGGAAAATGTCTAAAAGACCAAACATCTGCTTAATAAAGCCAACCAATGGTGAGAATTTCGTATAATTGTGCCTGCCATATCATATGGTAACGCCATATTCTAGCAAAATTTGGAGCAAATAATGTCTAAGCCATGTCTTAATAATTGTAGAACTCCTACTAGAAAAATATACAAGTATGCCCAGTGTTCATGAAAATGTCATATCAGAAAGTCATAACTCTTACAGTACCTTCTCATATCAGCTGTTAATATATTTCAAAGATCGTCGATTATCCTCGGGAGTAATACATTTCTCGAAAGATCGACGTGAATATCGCATCACCCACGCGATAACGATCGCCTTCATATCCCAAGTGAATCAGCTGTTAGACCTCCTCTTCTTCAGGAATCGAATCCATCGCTCCGTGGTGCCATCGCGACTCTGTCTTCGTTTACTCCGACATGATGAACTGCATGTTATCCATAGCGGATACTGTCCAAATCCTTACGTAAAAGTTCATAAAAGCAGCGTACCCCATATTATTCTTCTGTGTTACGCCACTGTCCCATATAATGTTCGGTTCGCTTATTAAAAGTTCAATCTCCACAGCGGTTAAGTCTCACTTGCAGAAAATAAATTTTATTTATGAGAGTGTATAAGTTTTTGAAACACCCTGTAGCTGTGTTCGTACTCGATATTTTATGATAATTCATGAAAAAGAATTATGTTAATGCACGTGCCAATGTTCATAAGTGCATATAATTGTAACAGTTTGTTTGCTTAAAAGCGTTAATGTTGGTTTGAACCCCATGGTCGCTTTACATGTTCCGTTATGAAATGCATAGTCGTAATGTCATTTGAATATCTAAGTTCATAATTGCAGTATATTATAACTATCTGCCTGCACAATTCGATTACTGAATACAAGTCCCAACTCAAAGTTGTAACTGAATGTTGAAATGAAGTTCAGCTTCTTTAATATTGCCTGCGTATAAAAGTCGGAAACAGCCCGCTCGGATCTACTGCACTGTTCCAGAATGATCAACGCTTAAAGCCGGCCTCGCCATGCCGCTTCGCTGTACTGCTCTGCGTTACAAAATGCAGCTCGAAATAAAGTTCTCAAACTCGTATTATAATGCTGTTGTGACCCCGGCCCTTCTGCTTACATGGCCCGCACAGCTTGCCTCGTAACCGGTCCTCGCCGTCTACCCTGCGTTGCTCGCCTTGACTCACTGACCTACTTCCTGCTCTCTGCTTGGTGAAGTAATACTGTCGCCTTCACTTTACGTAACAAGTGCTGTGCACCGCTCAGCTTTGCCGTACGCTCTGCGCATGTGTTCTACTCAGCGCTGACGACTGAACTCGACTGATGTCTCTAGACTGCCTTGACCAGCTCCTACCTGGCGCTGTCACGTGATGCTCCCCCACTTTCTGCGGTCGTGAGTCACAATTATAATCTCGACCACCATCATCTCGGCTATTAAGTTATACAATAACTTAAGGGATTATCTGTCTTTCTTCAAGTTATTACAATATATAATGCTTGTTATTTCTTCTCTTCTGAGATGATAAAATACTATGTTCCAGATAGATCTTAATAAAACTTTAATATTCCTCCCATAATTCCATCTACTTGACTGGCAGTGCCTTCTTGATCCTTGGCCTTCTACGTCATTTCCTAACATTCTTCTCGACTCGATGTGAGCGCTATCTTTACAACTTTTCTTATAAATCTCAACTACGGCTTAATGTCAGCTGGCGTAGCCGATAGCCTCAACTAGGTATCGGGTACATCTCTCCCGTACATCTCCTTTTTTATCAGGCTTGAGAAAAAAAATACACTCTCAGGCATTCTATACACAACATATGTACACGATAGCTCTACAAACCTCTTATTCAGCATAATGATACTTTCTAATGCTAGCTGCGTTAAAAGTCCCCACAACTTCATTAGTATCCATTCTGACAATCTTGTAGCTGTTATTTCGGTACGTTTCATCAATTCGGAATGGACCAGCGTACAGTGGCGCAAATTTATGGTAGATCTTCAGTTGAAGATTCGATGTGACTGGCTTCCTAATCAGCACCTCGTCATTTTCTTGAAATGGCTCGTGAAACCTCCTTCCTGCGTGTCTCCTGGCTCTCCTCTCCGCCTGTCTTCTGAGTCTTTCTCCTGCCATCTCGACTCTTCTTTCTTGTGTAGGTTCAGGATCTACTGGTGCCTTCACGATTCGGTCCCATGGTCTGTCAGGTTTCAATCCATGGTGAAGCATGGACGGAATCTGTCCTGTGCTTTCATGTATGGTGGAATTCTAGCATTGACTAATGATGGGTATCACTTCCATCCATCTGTGGTGTTGTCTTGACACATATAAGCGACACATTTTACTAATTTCCGGCATAATTCTTTCGGCTGGATTTCCCTCTGGATACCGCACAGAATTAAATACATGCCTAATTCCTAAACGTTCCATAGCAGTAGAAAATTCCATACTGGTGAACTGTGATCCATGGTCACTCAACAAAATTTCAGGTTTCCCCATACTTGGAATAACTGTTTTCTCTAATCTGTTGATCACGCACTTGGATGTAGCTTTCTGGATAGGGCATAGAGATACGTATTTAGAAAATACGTCTACTGTCACCAAAACAAACTGGTTTCCTTTCGTCGAACGAGGAATCGGACCGAAAATGTCCGTAGCGAGAAGTTCTCTCGGCTTGCTAGGTAATATTGATCTAGGAACTTCCTTCATTAGCTTAGATGAATATTTGCTTCGCTGACAACTGTCACAGGTCTTTATGACGTCGCGGATCGTTTGTCCCATTTGTCTCCAAACGAAGGTTTCTTGAGCAAGAGCCAAAGTCTTGTCTACACCTACATGAGCTGCGGTTCGGTGTATCATCCAAATAACTGGTTTGACAAGCTTGGGTGGGATCACTACTCTAAGTTTAGTATGATCCTGATCGATATATTGGCATATAACACCTCCCATAATGTGATATTTTCTAGCTTCTATCTCAGTTCTTCGAAAATCTGGATCAGCGTTGTCCATCCTGCGTGTCAAAAAACGGTAAATTCTTCGTAAAGGTGCATATCTCTTCTGAGTTTGCGCTAACATCTTCAACTTTTCTAGAGTTCCCTGGTCCTCTTGAATTAGATTTATATGGTTGACAATCACCTCCTCACAAGGGTTTCTGCTCAACACATCCGCTAACAGATTTAATTTCCCAGGTCTATGCACAACAGTTGGGTTGAATTGTTGTAAGAACAGGGCCCATCTGGTGATGCGGTCACTTGCTAAGTCTGTCTTCATAATAAATTGGAGGGCTTTATGATCTGTGATCACCGTTATGTCATGTCCAAATAACACATTCTTCCACGTCTTAAGAGCATGAACCACTGCTAATGCCTCTAACTCGGTTGCATAGTAATTCTTTTCACAATTCCTGAGCTTGCGACTGGTGAAAGCTAAATATCTGTGTTTGTTGGTATCGTCCAACTGATATAGGATCCCACTGATGCCTATTTTGGATGCGTCTGTCTCCACAAAAAATCTTCTAGCAAAATCTGGGTATTCAAGTTTGACATTCTGGATCAACATGTTCTTAGCTGCTAAAAACGCTTGATTGCATCTATCGTCCCATTTCCATCGATTTCCCTTCCTTAGCAAATCTTGCAGAGGTGCCATCGTTTCAGTATATTCAGGACAATGTGTTGAAAAGAACTGACACATGCCTAAAAACTGCCGTACTTCTTTAAGCTTTCTTGGGGTTGGAAATTCTGAAATAGCCATGATCTTCTTTGGATTGGGCCTATAACCATCTCCATCGATTCTATGTCCAAGAAATTCGATTTTTTCGTGAAAGAACTGACATTTGTTGAAATTCACCTTGAAGTTCGTCCTCCTGAGATCTTCAAAAATCATTCGAAGGTGCCTGATATGCTCTTCCGCTGTCTCAGATGCTATAATCAGGTCATCAATATAGCTCACCACATGCTCCTTAACTGCCTCTGATAAATTCTCATCTAGTGCTCGGATCATCACCGGACCACTATTCTTTACTCCAAAAGGTAACCTATTGAACACATATGTTTTATGATCAAATAAGAACCCTGTATATTGTTTGCAGTCTTCTGCTAGCTCTATATGATAATAAGAACTAGTCAGATCAATAGTAGAAAAGAAACTCTTTCCTCTGAATCTGCGCAACAATTCACGAATAACAGGTGGCCTGTCGTGTTCACGAAGAACTCTTTCATTAAGGGCTCTAGCATCTAGGCATATCCTCAGCTTACCATTAGGTTTCTTGACAACCGCTAAAGGATTCAAATAAGCAGTCGGCATCTTCTTGATAATTCCATCATTCTCCATATCGCTTATCATGGTACTGACTTCTTCCTTCCATTTATCCGGTATGGGATATAAATTCTTATGGTTTGGTTTGTCATCCATCAACTTGATGCTGTAGGTAAAATTTTCTATGAGTCCTGGTTTATCATTGAATATGTCCTCATATTCTGAAATTGCTTGATCAAACTGCTCCTTGATTTCTGGATTTATCTCACTCTTCGTGTTAGTTTTATCCTCTATAGACCTTTCAATGCTGCACACAATCTCATCCAATATATTCTCTCTAAAGAATGTCATCTCGGATTCTTGATTTTCTATGACCCCTTCCTGAAAGTACATGCGCCTACTCTGCATATCTATGATCAGGCCGCTCTCACTTAGAAAATCCACTCCTAGGATCATATCGAAATGTTGTTGACCCACAACTAGGAACATCTGTTCAAAATATCTGGTTCCAATCCCAACATCTAAAAGTACCTGACTTTTACATTTCATACTTTTGTCTGGGATCACCCCTTGAATTTTGCTAACAACAGTTGGCAACATCGTAATTTCTCCTGACAATTTCAATTCATCCAGGCAGCCTATGGATATCAAGCTCACCATAGCCCCCGTGTCCACTAGTGTCTTTATTTCCTTTCCCATGACTTCCACACTGATAACTGGCAATTCATGTCTATTCCCTTGATGTACTACGTCTTCCTCTTCAATTAAATCCTCGTCCTTGACCTGATACGTTTCAACAATGATGATTGATTCCCAATGGTTAGCATTCTGATCTGAAGTTAATTTGTCGTTTTTTTCCTTCACCACTTGTGCTTGCTCGATTGATATCTCTAGTTATCTCTTCGGGTGGTGCACTAGGCTGTCTACTTTCTTGCCTTGATCTCCCATATTCTCGATTGTCTTGTCTTTCATTTGGATCATTTCTTCTGCTATCCTGCCTATCGTTCTGATTAGACTGTTGACCTTGGTTCCAGTTGTATCGACCTCGATATCTATTATTGTACCTATTCCTATTTTGGTATCTGGAAATCTGATCATAGTTCCTGTATCTACTGTTTCTTGCGTCCTGATCGTATGGCCTCTCATATGGTCCTCGATATCGATCATTCCCGCGAACGTTGTGAATGTTACCTCTATTCCCTTCGTTCCTTCTGTTTCCCCAGGAATCTCTTCTGTCAGTCTGTGCTACGTTATCAACAACTACCGCATTCACCTCTTGCGTGTTTCGATTATCGTTCCTTGCAGTTCTGGGTGTAATTTGAGCGCTTGTATAATCTAATCGGCGTAAGATATCGTCATAGTGCTCAAGTGTGTTCGCTCCCGATGCTATGAGTGATCGTTGTACCTCAATCGGCAACTGTCTTGCTATAGCTTGCAAAAGCTCTTCTTCTGGCAATGGAGGAATCAAAAACTGTAATTTAGCCAATTTCGAAGTAAAGTAATTAGCATAATGTGTTGGATGTGACGTAGAGTAACGCTTCGAATACATTTCTGCTCTTACGTTCAGCGATCCTCTGCACTCCAAAATCTCCTTAAGAATGCTATGGCAAATTGTTCCATATTCGCAAAATTACTCCTGAATGCGCGAATCCAACTTAACGCAGGCCCGTCTAAGGCGCGTTCGACTATCCTTAGTTCTATTTCCTTGGCTACTCTATGTTCCGCCATGTAATCGCGAATATCTCTCAGAAATTCGACTGGTGTGACTCCTGTGTTCCCTGAAAACTTCCTTGGCTTATCATCCAGATTTCTGATGATGGTCACTGGACCTGAGTATCGTTCACTCGTACCAAACGTACTCCTATTCGAATTCGGATTATCTTGAGGGGTTGAACTAGCCCTTTCGAATGTTACATTCTGTTGCGTTTGACGGTCTTCTCCCACGCTAACCTCTTGACTGTTCATACTGCGGTCTATCGGTGTCTGATTTATCGATACTTCCCCTGTTGTAACATTTTGACTTGTGAAACTATCTATTATGGATCCTATTTTAGTCATCATATCTTCTGTTCGTTTTTCTACCGTCTTGACCTTAGTCTCCAAATCATCTAACGACGTAACATTTTGCGTTCTGTTACTCTCTTCTAAGTCGTTCTTCAATTTGTCGATCTTGTCGTCGCATGTAGTCTTTACTGACGCGACTTGTTCCTTTAACTGATCAACATCTGTCCTAAACCTAGTTGAATCTATCTTCATTGCTTCCTTATTTTCGGTAAATCTCGCTTCCAAGTTCGCCATACCTGCGATTAATTTCTCATCCAACCCTGCACGTTTTTCTTTTGCTTCGGCAACGACCTCACTATACCGTTCTTCCACTATTGCACCGACTCTATTTTTGAATAAAGCTAAGTTTTCATTAACCTTCTGCTCTATATCATCATCAATTTTCCCAATATCTATCTGCAATTGGTTTTCTAAGGATTTCAAGTTAGAATTAACCTCTCCTAAGACTTCCTCTTTAACGGTCCCAATTACTGACTTTAAACCTTTGATTTCATTACCTAGATTCATTTCTAGACCTTGGATTTTAGTTTCGAAAGATACTTCAGTTGACCACCCTTGTATTTTGCCTACATCTGCCACTAAACCATCAATGTCGAATCTCAACTTCGATACATCTGATTTAATGTCTTTCTGAATAGACATAACATCTGTTCTTAAATTAAGAATGTTTTCTTCTTCTCTAATTTCTAAATCAATAATATTCTTTCTTAATATTTGCACATTTTCTTCTCCTTTCATTTCTACTGCTTTTATATCTAATTGTAAAGCCTTAAAGATTTCATCATTCATTAGCGTTAATCTATTCTCCAAACTAGTTAAATTGTTTTTCAACTCTGTGTTATTTTCTTCACTACGAGCTTGTAATCTGGTTTCTAATAATTTAAAATTATCCTTCAAGTTAGCTTCATTAGCTTTCAAATTGCTTTCATTGCTAGCCTGTAATGATTTTAATTCATCCCTACTACTGGACTGTAATCTATCTTCCAATAATCTCAATTCATCTTTACTACTGGAATGTAATCTAGTCTCTAATGACTTTAATTCATCTTTACTATTTGACTGTAACATAGTCTCTAATGACTTTAAATTATCTTCATTACTAGTCTGTAATAATTTCAAATCTTCCCTATTACTAGTCTGTAAAGCTTCCACATTTTCTTTACATCTGGCTTCTAACCTAGCTTCTGACTCATTTATCTGCTCTTTAACTTCTGTTTCCATTTTAGAAATAGTTACTGCAATACTAGACATGCCATTCTGTAACTCTCCTAACGCGTTAGCTAAATCTTCCGGTAACATAATTATATCTTTCAATAAACGTTTTATTCAGAGACGTTAGACAACAACACATCACAATGTATCAATTCCTGCATTCACTTGGGTATAAGAAAAATGACTTATAACTAAACTTGATATAACACTAATATGATTAACTTGATCACTGGAATGGGCATACAAGTATATTGTCTGACTAAGTTTAATAAATTTTATAACACCATTAAATGAAATCGAGATCAATCTCTCCGTAATCCAAATCTGATGTGATTCCATAGAATAATCAATACCGAAGCCCCACAGATGGGTAAAGCCAATTCTCCCTCTCTCTCTGCACCCGTTCGTCCTGGGGATGCGATGACCCATCTGCTATTACATCGCATTCCTGGATTTCCAGGACAGAGCGGAGTTAAATGAACATCTAGTCAAATAAGGAAAGTGTCGGAAATTCAGTTGAAATATCTCAAAAGCAGAGGGTAACACGAGATAAAGTATCTCCAGGGTCGTTACGGGTTTAAATTTAATTTAAAAAAATACAAATATCAATGGGCGCCATCAACTGAATCCCTAGCAAACCACATCCTTCCTGGTTAAGCCTTAATTAAGACAAGGAAAGAAATAGGAAAATCACATCATCATCAAATCACAACTAAGATAAAAACAAATTTATTCAACTTTGATAGTCAGACAGACATATTAAACACTCATCCTACCTGAGAGCATGGTCGAATGCCAACGTTAAATTGTCATTGTCCAGAAAATCGAACCATCTCCATTCTACTCAAAGTGTATTAATCCACATAAAATAAGAAAAATTTCTGAAGTTCTCTTGGGTTCTCAGGATCACCGTAGCACTATGTCTTTGCGTCACTGACATTCGTGATAACTGAGACCTAACTTCTCTTTGAATTAACATCATGAATGTGGATGTAAAAATATTATTAATCTGTCTAAACACACATATTATAAACACATATTTTAAATATCACATAATTTATGGCTTGCATGGCATTATTCAAATACTGAATATGTTAGTAAAATGCTCCTAAACATCGAATAATTAATTTACACTATTTACACTGTCATTAATAATTGCTTGTTTGTGAATCACAGAAAATCCACTACTCATTGGTTATAATCATCATCATGATCAAGATTAAATATTCCTCACGTTAGTTCTCATCTCAAAATTCAATATATTCAAGTCAGAATAATTAATTCATTATCATCAAATCATTTAAATGAATATTATAATCATCAATTCTTTATACTTTCTAATTTTTCACACACTTTCATTTCATCATCTCATTCAGATTAAATCATCTTAAATCATCAATATAAATTGTTTAATTCATCACCTCAAATTGCAATTCTTCAAATCATTCAAATCAAATCTCTCAATTAAATTTATTTAAATCCATTCAAATTTATTAATCATCAGCTTCTTTAGTTAATTATCACCTTCTAATTCAGTTATTCATCATCTATTCAATCATCTATTAATTTATTCAAATCAGCTTATTTATTCAAACTTTAATTCATCCATTTATTTAATTCATTGATCTATTCCAAAATTTAATTTATCAATTTATTTAAATTTTATTCATCTGGTTATTTAGATTTTTATTATTTCATCTAGTCATTCTGATTTTTATTTCATTAGGTCAGATCATTAATATGCTTAAATTTCAGATTATTATTTCATTAATTATTATTATCAGAAAATCTTGTATTATCAACATTATTTATTTGTTTAATTTCCTAACAAATTGTTTAATATGGGTTATAGAACGTTGTCTTACAGTTTTATCACTTCCAAGTTATGTCTCGTATTCAATTATCATGCCAAAAATTATTATTGCCTTCACAAATTCACGTTGGATCTCACTATCCACAACTTCATTATATATTCTCACTTTATCAAATACCACATTTGAATACCACAATTATTCCACAAAACTCCATAAATATTCAGCGCACAGCATGAATTTTAAAATTATGCTAGACTGGGTTCGACAACCTCATGTCTGCTTCAAAATACATTAGCAATATTGCAACTTCCACTTGGCAACTTCCACAAAATGCCTATCACGAACTTCACTTAACCACGTTGCATGATCTACAAAAAATATAACTGGCTTCAAATCATCAACGCACACAATCTCCAATAACTGTAATTAATCTGATCACATCTAGACAACTTCTTAAACAATTAGGAAAAATATTACCTTAGTAATTGTAATCAAATTCAAGATCTGCTTTCGAATAGCATAAATTCTCTCAAAATTCTCATAATTCACTTCACAGAAAAAAAACCAATGTGCTATAATCTCTCACATCGAAATATGCAATACTGATCTGCCTTAAAATAACTCTGACCATTAATGATTCATCTTACAAGATTCAATTACCTTAAACCCTTCTCAAAGGTATCAAATTCAATCATAAAAATTATCAAAAGCATCAGCTGTATCAGCTGTTAACTGAAAGTACTCTCAAATGAGTATAGCAACAAAATATTGGATTGGCAAACAAGAATTACAAATGTAACCCTGCTGACATTTATTTCTAATTTATTTAACAAAATTCGACTGATATGTGACTAGTAGTTTCTTGTTTGATCCTCTTACAATCTCAAGTACACTCGGATGATAAAAATGAGTTCCTCAATGGCAAGTAAGATGAGTATCCACCACACGATCGTATAAATACGAAAGGCCTTGCCCCGTCGTCTAACATGATAATGCCCTGAACGATGGGTAAAGATGTGTACCACCACGCAATCGTATAAATACGAAAGGCCCCATCTCGTCGTCTGATGAGTGAATGTACCAGATTGGAATCAACAAGTCTCTAGTTGTCACATAAAAGCGATATTCATTCACTTGAGTGAATAACATCTTAATATCTCCAAACAATCCAATGGAAAAATCCCTACTGATGAATAATACACACTCGCTAGTATGCAATGAACTGACGAAGTAATTTAAATAATCCAATTGCAGATCACGAGTTCGAAATACTCGTCACAAAAAATAACTATCCAAGAAAACTATCCTTACTGGAAAATGTCTAAAAGACCAAACATCTGCTTAATAAAGCCAACCAATGGTGAGAATTTCGTATAATGGTGCCTGCCATATCATATGGTAACGCCATATTCTAGCAAAATTTGGAGCAAATAATGTCTAAGCCATGTCTAAATAATTGTAGAACTCCTACTAGAAAAATATACAAGTATGCCCAGTGTTCATGAAAATGTCATATCAGAAAGTCATAACTCTTACAGTACCTTCTCATATCAGCTGTTAATATATTTCAAAGATCGTCGATTATCCTCGTGTGTAATAAATTTCTCGAAAGATCGACGTGAATATCGCATCACCCACGCGATAACGATCGCCTTCATATCCCAAGTGTATCAGCTGTTAGACCTCCTCTTCTTCAGGAATCGAATCCATTGCTCCGAGGTGCCATCGCGTCTCCGTCTTCGTTTACTCCGACATGATGAACTGCATGTTATCCATAGCGGATACTGTCCAAATCCTTACGTAAAAGTTCATAAAAGCAGCGTACCCCATATTATTCTTCTGTGTTACGCCACTGTCCCATATAATGTTCGGTTCGCTTATTAAAAGTTCAATCTCCACAGCGGTTAAGTCTCACTTGCAGAAAATAAATTTTATTTATGAGAGTGTATAAGTTTTTGAAACACCCTGTAGCTGTGTTCGTACTCGATATTTTATGATAATTCATGAAAAAGAATTATGTTAATGCACGTGCCAATGTTCATAAGTGCATATAATTGTAACAGTTCGTTTGCTTAAAAGCGTTAATGTTGGTTTGAACCCCACGGTCGCTTAACATGTTCCGTTATGAAATGCATAGTCGTAATGTCATTTGAATATCTAAGTTTATAATTGCAGTATATTATAACTATCTGCCTGTACAATTCGATTACTGAATACAAGTCCCAACTCAATGTTGTAACTGAATGTTGAAATGAAGTTCAGCTTCTTTAATATTGCCATATTCTAGCAAAATTTGGAGCAAATAATGTCTAAGCCATGTCTAAATAATTGTAGAACTCCTACTAGAAAAATATACAAGTATGCCCAGTGTTCATGAAAATGTCATATCAGAAAGTCATAACTCTTACAGTACCTTCTCATATCAGCTGTTAACATATTTCAAAGATCGTCGATTATCCTCGTGAGTAATACATTTCTCGAAAGATCGACGTGAATATCGCATCACCCACGCGATAACGATCGCCTTCATATCCCAAGTGAATCAGCTGTTAGACCTCCTCTTCTTCAGGAATCGAATCCATCGCTCCGTGGTGCCATCTCGTCTCTGTCTTCGTTTACTCCGACATGATGAACTGCATGTTATCCATAGCGGATACTGTCCAAATCCTTACGTAAAAGTTCATAAAAGCAGCGTACCCCATATTATTCTACTGTGTTACGCCACTGTCCCATATAATGTTCGGTTCGCTTGTTAAAAGTTCATTCTCCACAGCGGTTAAGTCTCACTTGCGGAAAATAAATTTTATTTATGAGAGTGTATAAGTTTTTGAAACACCCTGTAGCTGTGTTCGTACTCGATATTTTATGATAATTCATGAAAAAGAATTATGTTAATGCACGTGCCAATGTTCATAAGTGCATATAATTGTAACAGTTCGTTTGCTTAAAAGCGTTAATGTTGGTTTGAACCCCATGGTCGCTTTACATGTTCCGTTATGAAATGCATAGTCGTAATGTCATTTGAATATCTAAGTTCATAATTGCAGTATATTATAACTATCTGCCTGCACAATTCGATTACTGAATACAAGTCCCAACTCAATGTTGTAACTGAATGTTGAAATGAAGTTCAGCTTCTTTAATATTGCCTGCGTATAAAAGTCGGAAACAGCCCGCTCGGATCTACTGCACTGTTCCAGAATGATCTACGCTTAAAGCCGGCCTCGCCATGCCGCTTCGCTGTACTGCTCTGCGTTACAAAATGCAGCTCGAAATAAAGTTCTCAAACTCGTATTATAATGCTGTTCTGACCCCGGCCCTTCTCCTGCTTACACGGCCCGCACAGCTTGCCTCGTAACCGGTCCTCGCCGTCTACCCTGCGTTGCTCGCCTTGACTCACTGACCTACTTCCTGCTCTCTGCTTGGTGAAGTAATACTGTCGCCTTCACTTTACGTAACAAGTGCTGTGCACCGCTCAGCTTTGCCGTACGCTCTGCGCATGTGTTCTACTCAGCGCTGACGACTGAACTCGACTGATGTCTCTAGACTGCCTTGACCAGCTCCTACCTGGCGCTGTCACGTGATGCTCCCCCACTTTCTGCGGTCGTGAGTCACAAGTATAATCTCGACCACCATCATCTCGGCTATTAAGTTATACAATAACTTAAGGGATTATCTGTCTTTCTTCAAGTTATTAAAATATATAATGCTTCTTATTTCTTCTCTTCTGAGATGATAAAATACTATGTTCCAGATAGATCTTAATAAAACTTTAATATTCCTCCCATAATTCCATCTACTTGACTGGCAGTGCCTTCTTGATCCTTGGCCTTCTACGTCATTTCCTAACATTCTTCTCGACTCGATGTGAGCGCTATCTTTACAACTTTTCCCATAAATCTCAACTACGGCTTAATGTCAGCTGGCGTAGCCGATAGCCCCAACTAGGTATCGGGTACATCTCTCCCGTACATCTCCTTTTTTATCAGGCTTGAGAAAAAAATACACTCTCAGGCATTCTATACACAACATATGTACACGATAGCTCTACAATCCTCTTATTCAGCATAATGATACTTTCTAATGCTAGCTGCGTTAAAAGTCCCCACAACTTCATTAGTATCCATTCTGACAATCTTGTAGCTGTTATTTCGGTACGTTTCATCAATTCGGAATGGACCAGCGTACAGTGGCGCAAATTTATGGTAGATCTTCAGTTGAAGATTCGATGTGACTGGCTTCCTAATCAGCACCTCGTCATTTTCTTGAAATGGCTCGTGAAACCTCCTTCCTGCGTGTCTCCTGGCTCTCCTCTCCGCCTGTCTTCTGAGTCTTTCTCCTGCCATCTCGACTCTTCTTTCTTGTGTAGGTTCAGGATCTACTGGTGCCTTCACGATTCGGTCCCATGGTCTGTCAGGTTTCAATCCATGATGAAGCATGGACGAAATCTGTCCTGTGCTTTCATGTATGGTGGAATTCTAGCATTGACTAATGATGGATATCACTTCCATCCATCTGTGGTGTTGTCTTGACACATATAAGCGACACATTTTACTAATTTCCGGCATAATTCTTTCGGCTGGATTTCCCTCTGGATACCCCACAGAATTAAATACATGCCTAATTCCTAAACGTTCCATAGCAGTAGAAAATTCCATACTGGTGAACTGTGATCCATGGTCACTCAACAAAATTTCAAGTTTCCCCATACTTGGAATAACTGTTTTCTCTAATCTGTTGATCACGTACTTGGATGTAGCTTTCTGGATAGGGCATAGAGATACGTATTTAGAAAATACGTCTACTGTCACCAAAACAAACTGGTTTCCTTTCGTCGAACGAGGAATCAGACCGAAAATGTCCGTAGCGAAAGGTTCTCTCGGCTTGCTAGGTAATATTGATCTAGGAACTTCCTTCATTAGCTTAGATGAATATTTGCTTCGCTGACAACTGTCACAGGTCTTTATGACGTCGCGGATCGTTTGTCCCATTTGTCTCCAAACGAAGGTTTCTTGAGCAAGAGCCAAAGTCTTGTCTACACCTACATGAGCTGCGGTTCGGTGTATCATCCAAATAACTGGTTTGACAAGCTTGGGTGGGATCACTACTCTAAGTTTAGTATGATCCTGATCGATATATTGGCATATAACACCTCCCATAATGTGATATTTTCTAGCTTCTATCTCAGTTCTTCGAAAATCTGGATCAGCGTTGTCCATCCTGCGTGTCAAAAAACGGTAAATTCTTCGTAAAGGTGCATATCTCTTCTGAGTTTGCGCTAACATCTTCAACTTTTCTAGAGTTCCCTGGTCCTCTTGAATTAGATTTATATGGTTGACAATCTCCTCACACGGGTTTCTGCTCAACACATCCGCTAACAGATTTAATTTCCCAGGTCTATGCACAACAGTTGGGTTGAATTGTTGTAAGAACAGGGCCCATCTGGTGATGCGGTCACTTGCTAAGTCTGTCTTCATAATAAATTGGAGGGCTTTATGATCTGTGATCACCGTTATGTCATGTCCAAATAACACATTCTTCCACGTCTTAAGAGCATGAACCACTGCTAATGCCTCTAACTCGGTTGCATAGTAATTCTTTTCACAATTCCTGAGCTTGCGACTGGTGAAAGCTAAATATCTGTGTTTGTTGGTATCGTCCAACTGATATAGGATCCCACTGATGCCTATTTTGGATGCGTCTGTCTCCACAAAAAATCTTCTAGCAAAATCTGGGTATTCAAGTTTGACATTCTGGATCAACATTTTCTTAGCTGCTAAAAACGCTTGATTGCATCTATCGTCCCATTTCCATCGATTTCCCTTCCTTAGCAAATCTTGCAGAGGTGCCATCGTTTCAGTATATTCAGGACAATGTGTTGAAAAGAACTGACACATGCCTAAAAACTGCCGTACTTCTTTAAGCTTTCTTGGGGTTGGAAATTCTGAAATAGCCATGATCTTCTTTGGATTGGGCCTATAACCATCTCCATCGATTCTATGTCCAAGAAATTCGATTTCTTCGTGAAAGAACTGACATTTGTTGAAATTCACCTTGAAGTTCGTCCTCCTGAGATCTTCAAAAAGCATTCGAAGGTGCCTGATATGCTCTTCCGCTGTCTCAGATGCTATAATCAGGTCATCAATATAGCTCACCACATGCTCCTTAACTGCCTCTGATAAATTCTCATCTAGTGCTCGGATCATCACCGGACCACTATTCTTTACTCCAAAAGGTAACCTATTGAACACATATGTTTTATGATCAAATAAGAACCCTGTATATTGTTTGCAGTCTTCTGCTAGCTCTATATGATAATAAGAACTAGTCAGATCAATAGTAGAAAAGAAACTCTTTCCTCTGAATCTGCGCAACAATTCACGAATAACAGGTGGCCTGTCGTGTTCACGAAGAACTCTTTCATTAAGGGCTCTAGCATCTAGGCATATCCTCAGCTTACCATTAGGTTTCTTGACAACCGCTCAAGGATTCAAATAAGCAGTCGGCATCTTCTTGATAATTCCATCTTTCTCCATATCGCTTATCATGGTACTGACTTCTTCCTTCCATTTATCCGGTATGGGATATAAATTCTTATGGTATGGTTTGTCATCCATCAACTTGATGCTGTAGGTAAAATTTTCTATGAGTCCTGGTTTATCATTGAATATGTCCTCATATTCTGAAATTGCTTGATCAAACTGCTCCTTGATTTCTGGATTTATCTCACTCTTCGTGTTAGTTTTATCCTCTATAGACCTTTCAATGCTGCACACAATCTCATCCAATATATTCTCTCTAAAGAATGTCATCTCGGATTCTTGATTTTCTATGACCCCTTCCTGAAAGTACATGCGCCTACTCTGCATATCTATGATCAGGCCGCTCTCACTTAGAAAATCCACTCCTAGGATCATATCGAAATGTTGTTGACCCACAACTAGGAACATCTGTTCAAAATATCTGGTTCCAATCCCAACATCTAAAAGTACCTGACTTTTACATTTCATACTTTTGTCTGGGATCACCCCTTGAATTTTGCTAACAACAGTTGGCAACATCGTAATTTCTCCTGACAATTTCAATTCATCCAGGCAGCCTATGGATATCAAGCTCACCATAACCCCCGTGTCCACTAGTGTCTTTATTTCCTTTCCCATGACTTCCACACTGATAACTGGCAATTCATGTCTATTCCCTTGATGTACTACGTCTTCCTCTTCAATTAAATCCTCGTCCTTGACCTGATACGTTTCAACAATGATGATTGATTCCCAATGGTTAGCATTCTGATCTGAAGTTAATTTGTCGTTTTTTTTTTCCTTCACCACTTGTGCTTGCTCGATTGATATCTCTAGTTATCTCTTCGGGTGGTGCACTAGGCTGTCTACTTTCTTGCCTTGATCTCCCATATTCTCGATTGTCTTGTCTTTCATTTGGATCATTTCTTCTGCTATCCTGCCTATCGTTCTGATTAGACTGTTGACCTTGGTTCCAGTTGTATCGACCTCGATATCTATTATTGTACCTATTCCTATTTTGGTATCTGGAATTCTGATCATAGTTCCTGTATCTACTGTTTCTTGCGTCCTGATCGTATGGCCTCTCATATGGTCCTCGATATCGATCATTCCCGCGAACGTTGTGAATGTTACCTCTATTCCCTTCGTTCCTTCTGTTTCCCCAGGAATCTCTTCTGTCAGTCTGTGCTGCGTTATCAACAACTACCGCATTCACCTCTTGCGTGTTTCGATTATCGTTCCTTGCAGTTCTGGGTGTAATTTGAGCGCTTGTATAATCTAATCGGCGTAAGATATCGTCATAGTGCTCAAGTGTGTTCGCTCCCGATGCTATGAGTGATCGTTGTACCTCAATTGGCAACTGTCTTGCTACAGCTTGCAAAAGCTCTTCTTCTGGCAATGGAGGAATCAAAAACTGTAATTTAGCCAATTTCGAAGTAAAGTAATTAGCATAATGTGTTGGATGTGACGTAGAGTAACGCTTCGAATACATTTCTGCTCTTACGTTCAGCTGATCCTCTGCACTCCAAAATCTCCTTAAGAATGCTATGGCAAATTGTTCCATATTCGCAAAATTACTCCTGAATGCGCGAAACCAAGTTAACGCAGGCCCGTCTAAGGCGCGTTCGACTATCCTTAGTTCTCTTTCCTTGGCTACTCTATGTTCCGCCATGTTATCGCGAATATCTCTCAGAAATTCGACTGGTGTGACTCCTGTGTTCCCTGAAAACTTCCTTGGCTTATCATCCAGATTTCTGATGATGGTCACTGGACCTGAGTATCGTTCACTCGTACCAAACGTACTCCTATTCGAATTCGGATTATCTTGAGGGGTTGAACTAGCCCTTTCGAATGTTACATTCTGTTGCGTTTGACGGTCTTCTCCCACGCTAACCTCTTGACTGTTCATACTGCGGTCTATCGGTGTCTGATTTATCGATACTTCCCCTGTTGTAACATTTTGACTTGTGAAACTATCTATTATGGATCCTATTTTAGTCATCATATTTTCTGTTCGTTTTTCTACCGTCTTGACCTTAGTCTCCAAATCATCTAACGACGTAACATTTTGCGTTCTGTTACGCTCTTCTAAGTCGTTCTTCAATTTGTCTATCTTGTCTTCGCATGTAGTCTTTACTGACGCGACTTGTTCCTTTAACTGATCAACATCTGTCCTAAACTAAGTTGAATCTATCTTCATTGAATCCTTATTTTCGGTAAATCTCACTTCCAAGTTCGCCATACCTGCGATTAATTTCTCATCCAACCCTGCACGTTTTTCTTTTGCTTCGGCATCGACCTCACTATACCGTTCTTCCACTATTGCACCGACTCTATTTTTTAATAAAGCTAAGTTTTCATTAACCTTCTGCTCTATATCATCATCAATTTTCCTAATGTCTATCTGCAATTGGTTTTCTAAGGATTTCAAGTTAGAATTAACCTCTCCTAAGACTTCCTCTTTAACGGTCCCAATTACTGACTTTAAACCTTTGATTTCATTACCTAGATTCATTTCTAGACCTTGGATTTTAGTTTCGAAAGATACTTCAGTTGACCACTCTTGTATTTTGCCTACATCTGCCACTAAACCATCAATGTCGAATCTCAACTTCGATACATCTGAATTAAATTCTTTCTGAATAGACATAACATCTTTTCTTAAATTAAGAATGTTTTCTTTTTCTCTAATTTCTAAATCAATAATATTCTTTCTTAACATTTGCACATTTTCTTCTCCTTTCATTTCTACTGCTTTTATATCTAATTGTAAAGCCTTAAAGATTTCATCATTTTTAGCGTTTATCTATTCTCCAAACTAGTTAAATTGTTTTTCAACTCTGTGTTATTTTCTTCACTACGAGCTTGTAATCTGGTTTCTAATAATTTAAAATTATCCTTCAAGTTAGCTTCATTAGCTTTCAAATTGCTTTCATTGCTAGTCTGTAATGATTTTAATTCATCCCTACTACTGGACTGTAATCTATCTTCCAATAATCTCAATTCATCTTTACTACTGGAATGTAATCTAGTCTCTAATGACTTTAATTCATCTTTACTATTTGACTGTAACATAGTCTCTAATGACTTTAAATTATCGTCATTACTAGTCTGTAATAATTTCAAATCTTCCCTATTACTAGTCTGTAAAGCTTCCACATTTTCTTTACATCTGGCTTCTAACCTAGCTTCTGACTCATTTATCTGCTCTTTAACTTCTGTTTCCATTTTAGAAATAGTTACTGCAATACTAGACATGCCATTCTGTAACTCTCCTAACGCGTTAGCTAAATCTTCCGGTAACATAATTATATCATTCAATAAACGTTTTATTCAGAGACGTTAGACAACAACACATCACAATGTATCAATTCCTGCATTCACTTGGGTATAAGAAAAATGACTTATAACTAAACATGATATAACACTAATATGATTAACATGATCACTGGAATGGGCATACAAGTATATTGTCTGACTAAGTTTAATAAATTTTATAACACCATTAAATGAAATCGAGATCAATCTCTCCGTAATCCAAATCTGATGTGATTCCATAGAATAAACAAAATCGAAGCCCCACAGATGGGTAAAGCCAATTCTCCCTCTCTCTCTGCACCCGTTCGTCCTGGGGATGCGATGACCCATCTGCTATTACATCGCATTCCTGGATTTCCAGGACAGAGCGGAGTTAAATGAACATCTAGTCAAATATGGAAAGTGTCGGAAATTCAGTTGAAATATCTCAAAAGCAGAGGGTAACACGAGATAAAGTATCTCCAGGGTCGTTACGGGTTTAAATTTAATAAAAAATACAAATATCAATGGGCGCCATCAACTGAATCCCTAGCAAACCACATCCATCCTGGTTAAGCCTTAATTAAGACAAGGAAGGAAATAGGAAAATCACATCATCATCAGATCACAACTAAAATAAAAACAAATTTATTCAACTTTGATAGTCAGACAGACATATTAAACACTCATCCTACCTGAGAGCATGGTCGAATGCCAACGTTAAATTGTCATTGTCCAGAAAATCGAACCATCTCCATTCTACTCAAAGTGTATTTAATCCACATAAAATAAGAAAAATTTCTAAAGTTCTCTTGGGTTCTCAGGATCACCGTAGCACTATGTCTTTGCGTCACTGACATTCGTGATAACTGAGACCTAACTTCTCTTTGAATTAACAACATGAATGTGGATGTAAAAATATTATTAATCTGTCTAAACACACATATTATAAACACATATTTTAAATATCACATAATTTATGGTTTGCATGGCATTATTCAAATACTGAATATGTTAGTAAAATGCTCCTAAACATCGAATAATTAATTTACACTATTTACACTGTCATTAATAATTGCTTGTTTGTGAATCACAGAAAGTCCACTACTCATTGGTTATAATCATCATCATCATCAAAATTAAATATTCCTCACGTTAGTTCTCATCTCAAAATTCAATATATTCAAGTCAGAATAATTAATTCATTATCATCAAATCATTTAAATGAATATTATAATCATCAATTCTTTATACTTTCTAATTATTCACACACTTTCATTTCATCATCTCATTCAGATTAAATCATCTTAAATCATCAATATAAATTGTTTAATTCATCACCTCAAATTGCAATTCTTCAAATCATTCAAATCAAATCTCTCAATTAAATTTATTTAAATCCATTCAAATTTATTAATCATCAGCTTCTTTAGTTAATTATCACCTTCTAATTCAGTTATTCATCATCTATTCAATCATCTATTAATTTATTCAAATCAGCTTATATATTCAAACTTTAATTCATCCATTTATTTAATTCATTGATCTATTCCAAAATTTAATCTATCAATTTATTTAAATTTTATTCATCTGGTTATTTAGATTTTTATTATTTCATCTAGTCATTCTGATTTTTATTTCATTAGGTCAGATCATTAATATGCTTAAATTTCAGATTATTATTTCATTAATTATTATTATCAGAAAATCTTGTATTATCAACATTATTTATTTGTTTAATTTCCTAACAAATTTTTTAATATGGGTTATAGAACGTTGTCTTACAGTTTTATCACTTCCAAGTTATGTCTCGTATTCAATTATCATGCCAAAAATTATTATTGCCTTCACAAATTCACGTTGGATCTCACTATCCACAACTTCATTATATATTCTCACTTTATAAAATACCACATTTGAATACCACAATTATTCCACAAAACTCCATAAATATTCAGCGCACAGCATGAATCTCAAAATTATGCTAGACTGGGTTCAACAACCTCATGTCTGCTTCAAAATACATTAGCAATATTGCAACTTCCACTTGGCAATTTCCACAAAATGCCTATCACAAACTTCACTTAACCACGTTGCATGATCTACAAAAAATATAACTGGCTTCAAATTATCAACGCACACAATCTCCAATAACTGTAATTAATCTGATCATATCTAGACAACTTCTTAAACAATTAGGAAAAATATTACCTTAGTAATTGTAATCAGATTCAAGATCTGCTTTCGAATAGCATAAATTCTCTCAAAATTCTCATAATTCACTTCACAGAAAAAAAAACAATGTGCTATAATCTCTCACATCGAAATATGCAATACTGATCTGCCTTAAAATAACTCTGACCATTAATGATTTATATTACAAGATTCAGTTACCTTAAATCCTTCTCAAAGGTATCAAATTCAATCATAAAAATTATCAAAAGCATCAGCTGTATCAGCTGTTAACTGAAAGTACTCTCAAATGAGTATAGCAACAAAATATTGGATTGGCAAACAAGAATTACAAATGTAACCCTGCTGACATTTATTTCTAATTTATTTAACAAAATTCGACTGATATGTGACTAGTAGTTTCGAGTTTGACCCTCTTACAATCTCAAGTACACTCGGATGATAAAAATGAGTTCCTCAATGGCAAGTAAGATGAGTATCCACCACACGATCGTATAAATACGAAAGGCCTTGCCCCGTCGTCTAACATGATAATGCCCTGAACGATGGGTAAAGATGTGTACCACCACGCAATCGTATAAATACGAAAGGCCCCATCTCGTCGTCTGATGAGTGAATGTACCAGACTGGAATCAACAAGTCTCTAGTTGTCACATAAAAGCGATATTCATTCACTTGAGTGAATAACATCTTAATATCTCCAAACAATCCAATGGAAAAATCCCTACTGATGAATAACACACACTCGCTAGTATGCAATGAACTGACGAAGTAATTTAAATAATCCAATTGCAGATCACGAGTTCGAAATACTCGTCACAAAAAAATAACTATCCAAGAAAACTATCCTTACTGGAAAATGTCTAAAAGACCAAATATCTGCTTAATAAAGCCAATGGTGAGAATTTCGTATAATGGTGCCTGCCATATCATATGGTAACGCCATATTCTAGCAAAATTTGGAGCAAATAATGTCTAAGCCAAGTCTAAATAATTGTAGAAATCTTACTAGAAAAATATACAAGTATGCCCAGTGTTCATGAAAATGTCATATCAGAAAGTCATAACTCTTACAGTACCTTCTCATATCAGCTGTTAATATATTTCAAAGATCGTCGATTATCCTCGTGAGTAATGCATTTCTCGAAAGATCGACGTGAATATCGCATCACCCACGCGATAACGATCGCCTTCATATCCCAAGTGAATCAGCTGTTAGACCTCCTCTTCTTCAGGAATCGAATCCATCGCTCCGTGGTGCCATCGCGTCTCTGTCTTCGTTTACTCCGACATGATGAACTGCATGTTATCCATAGCGGATACTGTCCAAATCCTTACGTAAAAGTTCATAAAAGCAGCGTACCCCATATTATTCTTCTGTGTTACGCCACTGTCCCATATAATGTTCGGTTCGCTTGTTAAAAGTTCAATCTCCACAGCGGTTAAGTCTCACTTGCGGAAAAGGGGCCGATAACCTCGATGTTAGGCCCCTTAAAACAACAATTATCATCATCATCATCATCATCACCACTTGCGGAAAATAAATTTTATTT
Organism: Meconema thalassinum; assembly: GCA_946902985.2. Lineage (NCBI taxonomy): Eukaryota > Metazoa > Arthropoda > Insecta > Orthoptera > Tettigoniidae > Meconema > Meconema thalassinum. The sequence goes on along the minus strand of OX336396.1, from coordinate 123,253,965 downwards.
ATGAGAGTGTATAAGTTTTTGAAACACCCTGTAGCTGTGTTCGTACTCGATATTTTATGATAATTCATGAAAAAGAATTATGTTAATGCACGTGCCAATGTTCATAAGTGCATATAATTGTAACAGTTCGTTTGCTTAAAAGGGTTAATGTTGGTTTGAACCCCAGGGTCGCTTTACATGTTCCGTTATGAAATGCATAGTCGTAATGTCATTTGAATATCTAAGTTCATAATTGCAGTATATTATAACTATCTGCCTGCACAATTCGATTACTGAATACAAGTCCCAACTCAATGTTGTAACTGAATGTTGAAATGAAGTTCAGCTTCTTTAATATTGCCTGCGTATAAAAGTCGGAAACAGCCCGCTCGGATCTACTGCACTGTTCCAGAATGATCTACGCTTAAAGCCGGCCTCGCCATGCCGCTTCGCTGTACTGCTCTGCGTTACAAAATGCAGCTCGAAATAAAGTTCTCAAACTCGTATTATAATGCTGTTCTGACCCCGGCCCTTCTCCTGCTTACACGGCCCGCACAGCTTGCCTCGTAACCGGTCCTCGCCGTCTACCCTGCGTTGCTCGCCTTGACTCACTGACCTACTTCCTGCTCTCTGCTTGGTGAAGTAATACTGTCGCCTTCACTTTACGTAACAAGTGCTGTGCACCGCTCAGCTTTGCCGTACGCTCTGCGCATGTGTTCTACTCAGCGCTGACGACTGAACTCGACTGATGTCTCTAGACTGCCTTGACCAGCTCCTACCTGGCGCTGTCACGTGATGCTCCCCCACTTTCTGCGGTCGTGAGTCACAAGTATAATCTCGACCACCATCATCTCGGCTATTAAGTTATACAATAACTTAAGGGATTATCTGTCTTTCTTCAAGTTATTACAATATATAATGCTTGTTATTTCTTCTCTTCTGAGATGATAAAATACTATGTTCCAGATAGATCTTAATAAAACTTTAATATTCCTCCCATAATTCCATCTACTTGACTGGCAGTGCCTTCTTGATCCTTGGCCTTCTACGTCATTTCCTAACATTCTTCTCGACTCGATGTGAGCGCTATCTTTACAACTTTTCCCATAAATCTCAACTACGGCTTAATGTCAGCTGGCGTAGCCGATAGCCTCAACTAGGTATCGGGTACATGGTGATGCTGTATGGAAACTGTTGTATGTCTGTAGACTGAGCACATTTTCACCTCAATATAGAAACCAACAGTCCAAATTAACGAATCAGTAATACATATAAAATACAAAATTAAGTTTAAAAAAATCTGATTCAAAACACTACTTGTCAAGTAGTGGTGATTGGGTATAATATCAACTGACATCATATAGGCTATACAGTATACTGGTCAGAAGAGGAGCTCGGATGCGAGCACCGTAACTGGCATTTTATAAGTCTCTGGGAGCGCGACTGTTCATGAGGTTTCGTCACTGCAAACATGGTGGTTTATAGTAAATTTCTAGCTGTTGGGTTATATCATAAATGCTGTTCATGTTTTCATGCTTTGAAGGGTAGAGAAGATGGTTCCTAGCTCTTAACTTTGCGACCATAGTCATGTTGTGTAGTAGTTGTTGTTGTTGTTTCATTTACGGGTTTTGCGACATCGTGGTAATGTAGCCTCGTTTACTTGGATGTGTGCGGGATTTGCCTGATAGCCTACAGATAGATAGTCCCGTGTACTTGCGTGCGTGTGGAATTTGTGTTATAACCAGTGGACCCGTATACGTCAGTGTGTGAAACTTGTCTGATATCCAGCGGTCTTGAGTGTGAGTAGAATTTGTCTGATAACCCCGTTTACTTGGGTGTGTGTGGAATTTGTCTGATAACTTGTGTTATTGTAATGCTTGTATTAGTGTGTGTATATGTAACTGGGTTGAGAATTGGTAGGAGGTGGGATTGGTACTATCCCGTGTCATTGTGTTATCTGTAGTAGTGTGTGCAGTTGTAATTCAGATAAGGATAAGCTTTAAGTTGGGAACAGTCACGGCATTTGCCTAGTTAATAAAAGCTACAACGTTTTGAATGTGAATGCCTTATTTATTCGAATATTGCAGAGGCAACTTCTGATGCAAATCAATAAACCCTAGGCCTATGTCTAATTGCCTAGGAAACAGAATTCATAGCCCCTGCAATATACAAACGGTTTTCAATTTCCATTTATTAATTTATGTATATCTTTCATACTTGAGATTGGTAACTTTTTACTACACAAAGTGGAGTATGAATTGCTAACGCTACATTAAAGAGTCCACGAATTAAATATTTTTTACACTTTCAATAGATTTTTTTCCAAGCCATATATTTGCAACATTAATAATAGTTTATCAATAGTAACCTGAATGATGTCCTGTTAGTGCTCTCCAGTGGCGGAGCGTGATATTTTTTGAAGGGTAGGATGAAGGTGAATGAATTCCGAAAGTAACAAACGTGCTCAACTCCTCAAAATTCACAGCTTTAGTCTACTGGAAAGGCTGTGTCCCCACCCCCAGTGTCCCTTAACTCATCAGAGGTCGGGCCTTTTTTTTTTTACCTTAATGGGGCACACACAGTTACTCATACCATGTATGGAAAAAATTAAAATAGAACGATTATCTTAACTAAATTGTATTCTTCACTTACACAGTCATAATAGAGCAGATGTGTTATATCAAATAATTAAATCTAATTCGACAAGGAGCATCAGCAAATTAATACATTATCACTCACCATTATTTTATTTTTTTGTAGATAAGTTCGATCCTTCTGTGTTTTTTCTGGGCGTAGACGTCGATAACTCGAGAAATGAATTCTTGACGTTTGCAAGAAGATTTAACAGTTCTCTTCTCTATAGCCAAAATTGCCAAATTTGATAGTCTATCGATCGTCATTGTGTTGCGGAGGTGCGTTTTAACACGTTTCAATGTACTCATGCTTCTTTCGCGAAGCAGTGGTAGCAGGAACTGAAAGTACCACGGAAAGCAGCTTCACCCACTCGGGGAGCACATTTTTTAATCCATTATGTATAATGTATTTGAATAAATCCCTAGGCGATAGGTGTTTATCCTCACTACTATAAACGAACATAAGTTCTCCTGTCAGTTTTTCATGATCGAAGAATGGATACACATTAAACAATTTTTCGAGAATAAATGTCGGGAAATTATTTGACCTACTGTAATACCAAAAAAAATCCTGATCTACCAATTCCGTAAAATCTAGCTTCTGAAAGTCCTGGAATCTGGTTTCCATATTCACTACTATGGTGTCAACTATTTCAAACGCAAGTCTCTTCAATTTCTGTGATCCTGCTTCATTTAGAGTAGTTTTAAGTTCACCTGCTGAATTTAGGAGTTAGCTTTCTCTATGCAGGCAAGAAATACTTCTTCACATCTTAGTTTATCAACCGCCTTGGTGCACTTTTCAATTTGGTTCTAACAACGTCTTAAATCTACGGTTTTGCTTTGCAGGATGTCAAACAATACCCCCGTATGCTGAAAAATCAAATTATAAAGCTGCAGCAATAAAATAAACGTCAGATCATTCAATATATTGCCGAGTCCAATTGCCTGATGTAAGGAATTATCATTATCTATAATAACATGAAATGCGGCTTTTAGTTCCGCATAGTGAAGGATAATTGTTGCATCAGCGCGCGAATGAAAGTTCCATCTTGTTTCACATGAGCTTGGCAATTTGAAACCCCTTGCTCTAAGAAGATCGCTTCTTTTACTAGAACGGCTAAAGAAAGTATGGAATCCTGCGAGGTTTGCTACAAAAATCTTAACTTGCGTAATTGTTTTACAAGCATAAAGCAGAACCAAATTTAATTGATGCACGTAGCAATGGATGAAGAGGGCACGAGGATATTCTTGTTTTACAATACAGTGAACACCAGCTTTTTTACCTGCCATTGCACTGCATCCATCGTAAGTTTGGGATAGTAATTTCCCTTTCGAGATCTTCCAGGTTTTGAGGACGTCAAGCAAAACAGCGGCTATACCTTGAGCACTTCGGTCTTTGGAAACGTCATTAAATCCGACGAATCTCTCTTCAATTTCTCCCGATTCGTTATTGGCATAACGGAAAATAAAGCTCATTTGACTTGAAGTTGAGACATCCGTGGCTTCATCAGCCTGTATGGAAATAAACGGACTATTTTCAAGTTCACTAAAAATCTGTTCTTTAACTACTTCTGTAATGCATTCGAGTAGTTCGTTTTGTGTGTCAGAGGAAGTGCCTATATATACCTCATCGGAAAATAAATGATCTTTCATTTCTTCCTCTGCCAAGAAATCCAATAATTCTAAATAATTGCCTTTGTTTAAAGACGTCTCAGATTCATCGTGACCTCTGAGAGCTAACTCTTGCCGCGCCAGGAAACAGAGAGTTGAAATCAGTCTTTTCATTATATTCCTATTTCGCTCGAGTTTTTCTTTGTCTTTCAAAGCTGCAAGACGCATCGCCTCAGAAAGGGCATGCTCAATTCTTGCGGTACCTAAATGATTATATTTAACAGCTGCTGTGATGTGGGAAATTGAACACTCATGTTTTTCGGCCTTAGAAAGAAAATATTTAAGACTTTCCTCACCAACCCCTCTTTTGCCCAATTCTAAATTGTCTTTAGCAAAAAACACAATAAAAACAAAATAATCTATTTCGGGTAGCACTACCACTCAACCATGATTTCGACTCGTACCATTGTCTCTGAAACCGTCTTACAAACTTTCCATTGGTTTTCTTAAGTGACAAGCTTGGCGTGGGTTTCCGTTCTTTCACCTGGATTTTTCCTCCAAAGAGAGTTGAGAAAAAAAATGTTGGATTTTCAATAAGAAAATTCAATGGATCTTGAGATGTATTGAACGCATCCATTGAAACGCATGTGTCGTGTAGATTAGCGTACTGATGCCTACTATTTGTTTTCAACTACACTGTAACACAAACACGCCACACAGTAAGATACAAATAGATTAATAGAAACACACTCCACTGCACTTACATTCCACACTGGCAATAGGCTACACAGTTTCGTATCATTCACAATGTAGCCAGGACTGCCAAAAATATCATTCTGATTTATGTATTTTAAAGTAACACATACTGAGATTTATCTTAAATTCATTTTTTGCGTATGCCTCAGTCCTGTTCAGATTTATGCCCGTGTTCAATAATTTTACATCAGAAAATTATGCTATCTTGCATTTGATATCGTTGACAACCCTGTAACCAGTATCATTCATTATACTGTGCTGTCTTAGTTCTGCCAAACACTCCTAGATTGCAGCAGTTACTTACAACCAGCGTTGTGGGGTTCCTATCTCCAGGTCCTTGGGCAAGCCTTAACGCACAAGTTTACAAGGTACACCCCCCTCTTCACCCCGCCCCCAAGTAGTTGCTACTGCGTCTGCGCGCGTCAGGCTGAGTTGAGGTGAATAGCTATTGGTTGATTTGGTTGTGAGCAGACACAGCGCTAGGCAGCGCGAGTTCAAATATATACTATTTGAAATATCAATAGAAAAACACCAATAATAGCGGAAGAAAACAAATTTACGTTTTTTTTACGGTGCTCTCTGTTGTTAAGAATGGGAACTGCGCAGTAACGACGACGTGGAGAGTTGCTTTCTCGAGTGTTTTAGTCTCTGTGCGTGTATACGTAACTGTTATACACCCATTTGCTATACTAGGGAGGAAGAGGGTATGTTGTTGTTTGAGTCTTCAGTCTTTTGACTGGTTTGATGCAGTCCTCCATGCCTCCCTGACCTGAGCTAATCGTTTCTTCTCTATATAGCTACCACACCCTACATCCGTGGCAATTTTTTAACATATTCTAACCTTGGTCTACCCCTACAGTTCTTGTTCTCGACCCTTCCTTCCATAACTAAGCTTGCTATTCCTGGGTGTCTTAGTAAGTGTACTATCAACTTATCTCTTCTCTTCATTAGCAGTCGTCAGACACATCTCTCCTCTCCCACTCGTCTTAATAATAATATTAATAATAATATTAATAATAATTATTATTATTATTATTCTCGTATCAGAAACATACATTTTAAACATATAACACAGTTATTATATTATCTTTGCCCAAAACTTGGCCACTTCCAGTGCACTCTGTGCTCCTCGGCGAAGATCTTCTTCCGTGCAGGATGCTGGGCACAGTCGACACTCAGTCATATGCTGAACAGTCTGCTCTTCTCCACAATCACATTGCATATCATCCTGGTCAATGTAACCCCATCTTGCCATATTAACCCTTGATCTGCCTACTCTAGAGCGCAGTCTATTCAGGGACTTCCAAGTCGTCCATTCCTCGTCATAGCCTGGAGGTAGAGTTTCAGAAACATTTTCCCAACCAGGGGGAAGGTTGGTCGTAGCCCTCCACATTTGCAACCTAGCTTTTTCAGCAGTGGTTCTAAGTTCCTTTGATGTTCTAAGGAAACTCTTCCTCGACTTCAGTCGTTGCGGCTGCGGTTCGTGTCCATATAGAGGTTGAGTTCTTTCATACTCCACTGTATTTCGTTCCTTGTTCGCAGCTATTTCTCTTCGAACAGGGAGTGGTGCTATTCCTGCGAGGAGATAAAGCCATTCGACTGGAGTTGATTTCAAGCAGCCTGTTATAATTCTGCAGGTATCGTTGAGAGCTACATCCACCTGTTTGGCATGTGTTGAATTATACCAAACAGGAGAAGCATACTCTGCTGCAGAATAGCATAGTACCATTGCAGAAGTTCGGATCGTTTCAGGTTGACTACCCCACTGTGATCCTGCCAGTTTGCGTAGGAGATTGTTCCTGGAAGAAACTTTCGACTTGGAGTTCATGCAGTGCTTCTTGAAAGTAAGAGATCTGTCAAGTGTCACTCCTAGATATTTTGGAGTCTCACAGTGTTCCAGTTCGACCCCTGACTATACGATCTTTAACTTGCGAGTAGCTTTCCTATTTCTCAAATGAAATGTACACACTTGTGTCTTTGAGGGGTTGGCTTAAGCTGGTTTGTGTTGTAGAATCTGGAAATATCTTTAAGGGCATTCGTGAGGGTGTTCTCCACTGATTCAAAATCTGCTCTCTAAGTGGCTAGAGCAAGGTCATCAGCATACAGGAAACTTCTGCTGTTCGGAGCTATAGGTTGGTCGTTTGTGAATATATTGAACAGGATTGGAGCCAGTACACTTCCTTGCGGGAGGCCGTTTTTCTGTAGTCTCCATCGACTACGCTGTCCTTAAAAGTCGACGAAGAACCTGCGATTTTGCAAAAGAGTGGCGATGAGCCTGGTTAGGCTAAAATCCTTGGTGAGGTTGTAGACCTTGACTAGTAGTAGCTGATGGTTGACAGTATCATACGCTGCTGATAAGTCGACAAATACCACTCCTGTCACCTTACGAGCTTCAAACCCATCTTCTATAAACTGTGTGAGATTTAGCAGTTGTCCAGTACAGCTTTTACCAGGGCGAAATTCAGATTGCTGAGGTATAAGTAAGGGGTCAATTACAGGTGATAGGCGATTTAAAATTAATCTTTCCAGAAGTTTGTAGAGGTGACATAGTAGTGCAACTGGTCTAAAATTCTTTGGATTATTTCCTTCTTTGCCAGGTTTCGGCAAAGCGATCACTCGGCTCTTCCTCCAGATCTTTGGAATTTGGCTTCTGCTCACACAGTTGTTGAAAAGTTGGAGAATCCATTTCTTTGTTGTTAAGCCAAAGTGTTTAATTTGCTCGGTCCGTATATCATCCAAGCCAGCTGATTTTCCATTTTTGCTCTGTTTGATAACCTTCTCTAATTCTTCCATGCTGAATGATGATGTGAGATCATTACTCTCCTCTTGCTCTTCTCTTTGCAATTTCGGTTTCTTTGATTTGTGGGTTGCCTTCCCGTTCAGCAGTAACTGATGTGCTATTTGATTGGCAGTGATATTATGATGTGCAGTGGTCTTAGTTGGGTCATTGCTTAGACGTCTCAGAAGTCTCCATGCTCTATGACTGTCTTTTTTCAGATCCAAGTTTTCAATAGTTTGTATCCACTAATCCCTTTTTGTCTCCCTTATAGAAGAAATGAGCTTGTTTCCTGCTTCCACATTTGCTTCACTGAAAGGATTTTCTTCAAATAAGTTGCTATATTCTACTAGTAGGGTGGCTTGATCTGATGTAAGCCCGGGAATATAAGATGTTCGACAGCCACGGGGAATAGACATAATAATAATAATAATAATAATAATAATAATAATAATAATAATAATAATAATAATAATAATAATAATAATAATGTTACGGCTGTGAGTTTGTGTCATCGCTCGCCGCATGAGTCACAACTGCCCCAGGGCTAGGCTGTGCCTTGCCTCGAGTATTGCGTGCGCCTTATGCAACAGGGCTACTAGGACAAAGGGATGGTCCAGAATGTTCGTGACCCCGCCAGCGAAGGAAATGTCGAGAAGCCGTGTATCCTGGACGATTCTAGAATTCATTGAGTCACCAGCCTGCTACAAAAGCGGCTTCAACAGTGAGGGGACCGAGTTTTCTGTGGGTGGGTGTTTTTGAGCGAGTGCGACAGAAGTGTGGTGACGAAGTGCCGTGCGAGTTACGAAATCCAGTGACATTGTTTCCCCAGCTTGTGGACAGCGAAACAGCGGGTAGCGGATTACCGTAAGTAACTTTAGTTGGTGTACATGAGGAAGAGGGGCAGGTAGTTTCTGTCAAGGCCACCGGACTCATTAAGACGGTTTAACTTCTGTGGTTTGTTGACAAGTGAAAGGAGCAAGAGCGCTCAAGGAAGAGACTTGAGGAAACTGGAGTAAGCTTCTAATTGTCTGTAATTGCTGATGAGTGGTGTATGTTCTGGCCGCAAAAAGTTAATTATTTCATTTAAAGGAACAACCTGTGTTGTGCTTCAACCCGCTGTAATCCAGTTAACAAAAGTGCCACTAGGGGGGTGGCACGTAACAATAATAATAATAAGAAGAATAATAATAAAAATTGACACATCTTGGATGCTGCTGCTTTATATATGGATTCAGTCCCCTCCTGGTACGCCCTAGACTCCGCTAGTCTACAAACACCAATATACACACATCAAAAAAAGTTTTGCATCACCTCGGTTCCAAGAGTTCCGGAACCTTTAAATACAAAGGGAATAGAGATCAACACAAACAACATTTCAGCTCGTTTTATTGCTCATGAGACCCACACATTGCATGTTGTACCATCATACAGCTAGACTTTCAGCATTTGTGGTCCAGATTGCAGTACACACCACTACCTCTAATACCCAGTAGCACGTCCTCTTGCATTGATGCATGCCTGTATTCGTCGTGGCATACTATCCACAAGTTCATCAAGACACTGTTGGTCCAAATTGTCCCACTCCTCAACGACAATTCGGCGTAAATCTCTCAGAGTGGTTGGTGGGTCAAGACGTCCATAAACAGCCCTTTTCAACATATCCCAGGCATGTTCGATAGGGTTCATGTCTGGCGAACATGCTGGCCACTGTAGTCGAGCGATGTCGTTATCTTGAAGGAACGCATTCACAAGATGTGCACGATGAGGTCGAGAATTGTCGTCCATGAAGACAAATGCCTCTCCAATATTCTGCCGATATGGGTGCACTATGGGTCGGAGGATGTCATTCAGGTATCGTAAAGCCGTTTCGGAGCCTTCCATGACCACCAGTGGCGTACGTCGGCCCCACATAATGCCACCCCAAAACATCAGGGAACCACCACCTTGCTGCACTCGCTGGACAATGTGTCTAAGACGTTCAGCCTGACCAGGGTGCCTCCAAACACGTCTCCGACGATTGTCTGGTTGAAGGCATATGCGACACTCATCGGTGAAGAGAACGTGATGCCAATTCTGTGGGGTCCATTCAGCATGTTGTTGGGCCCATCTGTACCGCGCTGCATGGTGTCGGGGTTGCAAAGCTGGACCTCGCCATGGACGTCGGGAGTGAAGTTGCGCATCATGCAGCCTATTGCGCACAGTTTGAGTTGAAACACGACGTCCTGTGGCTGAACGAAACGCATTATTCAACATGGTGGCATTGCTGTCAGGGTTCCTCCGAGCGGCAATCCGTAAGTAGCGGTCATCCACTACAGTAGTAGCCCTTGGGCGGCCTGAGCGAGGCCTGTCATCGACAGTTCCTGTATCTCTGTACCTCCTCCATGTCCGAACAACATCGCTTTGGTTCACTCTGAGACGCCTGGAAACTTCCCTTGTTGAGAGCCCTTCTTGACACAAAGTAACAATGCGGACGCGATCGAACTGCGGTATTGACCTTCTAGGCATGGTAGAACTACAGACAACATGAGCAGCGTACCTTCGTCCTGGTGGAATGACTGGAACTGATCGGCTGTCGTACCCCCTCCGTCTAATAGGCCCTGCTCATGCATGGTTGTTTACATCTTTGAGCAGTTTTAGTGAAAGGGACTGTATCTTTGATACAATATACACAGTCAACGTCTATATGCCGGAGATCTGGGAACCGAGGTGATGCAAAACTTTTTTTGATGTGTGTATATAAACATTTCGCAGCGCAGTATTTCTCAACGGAAATCGTATCTCAAACGGCTAATACACGGTGTAGTTCCAATAAGGGAAAAAAAAGTGTCAACCGTCAAAGATAATACTGTATGTTATCACCAGTCCGTACTTCAGGGAAAAAATTTCTATGTTCATCATTTACTTCATGACTCACGTTGTTTTATCAGTAGATACACGCTATCAGCGTGCGTCTGCACTTAGAACTGCCCTACCTCACACATCTGGTGGTTCACAGGTAAGGCCAATCTTTGCCCTGTGTTACCACTGTCGACGTACGGCTACTGTGTGTCATAATATTACGCCTCTCAACAATAACATTGAACTTCAGATGTTCCAAATGATGCAATCATGTTGTTGTTGTTGTTGTTATTGATTGATTTAGGGGCTTTACGACATCGTAGTCATGTGGTCCCGTGTACTAAGGTGTGTGTGTAGATTTTGTCTGATAACCTGTGTTATTGTGGGGTCTGTACTAGTGTGTGTATTTGTACTTGAGATGAGGAATGGGAAGGAGACGGCTAAGGCCTTACGTTAGGAATCATCCCGGCATTTGCTTGGAGTAGAAGTCGGAAACCACGGAAAACCACTCCCAAGATGACTGTGATGGTATTACCCCTTCACGAATTGATTGCCGGCGGTCGAGATGGGAACTATTATTTGTCTTGTGTCACACGTCAGCCTGCTTCGTTGAGAGTTACGGTTGCGTGAATAGGATATGACTCAGCTCCAGTAGCCTCAGTCATCGTTTAACCGTCCATGGTGACATGAGCTCCTGTGACGCGCAATGCTGCTTGACTTATGTGCAGAATGCACTCTGTCATCGCTGTGTACCCCCCTTAGCCCCGCGGGGTAGCTGCTGCAATACACAACACTGGTGCAGCCACGCTCAGCGGCAATCAAATCGTAAATGGGTAATAATAATAATAATCGAACCTTCCTCTTCTCAGATTTGCCTTACACGGTTGAGTGTACCCCGATCCAGCCCTCGGATCAAAATTTTGTTTTTTCAGGCAGATTCGGGTATCGAACCCACACCTCCGGGGTGACAGCTAAGAACTCTAGCCGCTACACCACGGGGTGATCATAATGCAATCAGTTTAATATAAAATGGTGTTAGTTATTGTTGCTTTAGAGGCAGAACAGCGATCTTCCCCATAAAATATTATCTTGGGTTCAGAGGTGAGTGTGACATAGGCATCCACCTAATTTTACTTCCCGTTCACCTCGTGGTGTCAGGAATGTCATGCTTGAGGGCCGGGTTCGATTCTCGGTTTTGCGAAGAAATTTAATTCTGGTCTGAGGGTTGGAGCGGGTACATGAGGCAAACTGAGAAGAGATGGGTTCGATTCCCACCTCAGCCATCCTAGTAGTGGTTTTCTGTGGTTTCCCACTTCCACGCTAGGTGAATGTCAGGATTGTACTTAAATTGAAGCCAAGGCTGACTCCTACCCAAATCCTAATGCACACATACAGTACTACAGTCAGCTCAGCACATTGACACAGGTTATCAGGCAGATAACACACACAAGTATTCGGGGCTACATGTCAGTTAGTTATTGTTGTTTTAAGGGGCGGAACAGCGAGGCCATCTGCCCCCGGGGCTATATGACCGCGATGTCCCAAAACCCATATATGAATCAACAACAACAGCTTTACTTCTAATTCAGCAAGCCTAATCCGAAGTCTTAATAAGTAATTCTTGGCTGTCACTGCGGAGGCCCGGGTTCAGTTCCTATATCAGCCATCCTGGAAGTGGTTTTCCGTGTTTTACCATTTCTATACTCTGATTTACAAAAGATGAACAGTCAAAGCTGTCATCCGCTTGAAGGGTGAGGTGAGGAGTGGAGACGAGAGGGGTAACGGTCTCCTTAGCAACAGAGAGCAGTGTTGCAACGTATGCCGACACAGCAGTGAGCACATGGTTTGACGCAGTGTTCTACTATACCTTGACTCGTCACTGTCATTAGTATTATCCCGTATGACTATTGAAGTGCATTTGCTAATTCTTTCATAGGCTACAGTAAGCGTTATCGTTCTGTGTTTGTTGGAGGCGTGTGTATATACAGATTTTGAGTTTATTTCTTTTATTCGCATCATCGTGTCTATTTTCGTTGCGTAAAAATGACATCGGTACGTGCGCGAGCATTTGTTGCATCGATTGTGCCCTTTCACACGAATACGGCTGACACACCACAGCTCCCAGTATTTGTGTCTTCCTGGAAGCCTCTTGGAATGGTATGAGTATGATCATGCGTAATTGGATGTACCGGTAATGTGTTTGAGGAAGGAGTAATTGATGTTTAAGAAGAGTATTGGCGGGAAAACCATAGCCTCTGGGAAGGGAGGAAATGCCAACCCCCAGCCCTGAACAACGTGGGAGTAAATAAGCAGGGCGGATGCTTTGAGGGAAACCACCGCACGCTGTCGCTGTTTAATCACCCGCACAGTGTATCTACTGATCCAGGGTGCGCAAATGCGAGGGAGCCGTGTCGGTTTATTTACTGGCACGTTAAGGATCCCCTTTGGGGCAAAATTCCAGCACTATGACGTCTTTAACAGCCACAATAGTTAAAAGGGACGTAAAACCAATAACATTATTATTAGTATTATTATCTACTGATTCAGAGAATAAAAGATGATCTCGGAAATGGACGGATAAACCGACGACGACAACTACGCAATGGATATGGACTACGATTAGCCTCATGGAATGAGAATGGGAATGGAGAGGAAACCACGGCTGTATATGGTGGCGAGAGTGCAGGGCAGGAGATCCATTGGACGACCGAGGATAAGCTGGAAAGAGAAGATGATGCAGGATGCAGCCAGCAGAGGAAATACCATGCCGCAGGACAGGCAGGTTATCTCCCAACGCCACGGTAATGGCACATTGGGGAAGAGAAAGACGGTAAAAGAATATTTACACATGGTGTCTTCCTATGAACTATTCCCAATATAAAATGAGATTTATTTATATTTTTCAGATTTAACATACAATAAGTTTCGTAACAGAATAATTGGCCTTGAAAGAGGCGGCAGAGCAGTCATCTCAACCTTTATGAACAAAGGAGCTGATGACTAAGATGTCCCTACACCCTAAATATGGATCAATAAGAACGTGAGCTATGTGATTGTTTTTTTTTTTATTTAATCGATTTACCCTCTAGGTTGGTGGTTCCCACGGACTCAGCGAGGGAACTCACCACTACCGCCTCTTTGGGCAGTGTCCTGGAGCTTGGAACATCTGGTCGGAAGGGATACAACTGGTGAGGTGTGATCAGCACCTCACCCAGGCGGCCTCACCTGCAAAGCAAACAGGGGCCTCATGAGGGAAGGGAGGAGGGGAAGATTAGGATGGATAGGCAAGGAAGGGGGAAGGAGGCGGCCGTGGCCTTGAAGTAGGAACCATCCCGGCATTTGCCCGAAGACGAAGTGGGAAACCACGGAAAACCACTTCGAGGATGGCTGAGGTGGGAATCGAACCCCCCTCTACTCATTCGGGCCACCCGAGGCTGAGTAGACCCCGTTCCAGCCCTCATACCACTTTTCAAATTTCGTGGCAGAGCCAGGAATCGAACCCAGGACCTCCGGGGCGGCAGCTAACTATGTGATTGAACTGCTCCATAATAGGTGGATTTTCCCCCTTATTTTTTACAGATTGTCCAGACTAACGTAAGCCGAAAATTGTCACGCGAGGACTGGCGCCATGGGTAAATCTGACCAAACCGTCAATAATATAAAAATAACTTGGGTGTTCACAAAGTAATGGACAGGTTACTTTGGCAGGGTGAAGTTCAAGGCTAGGAAGGAAGGTACTGTAAGCGACAGGAAATGAGGGCTGGCCAAAACGAAAATATAGAGTATTATTTAAGCCTCGGGTCAAAAATATAAGGTGCGTTCAAAAAGTAACGAGCTGGAGGCTGTAATGCGCAAACCGGTGACGACATCAGCTAATCGTGGCGTGTGAAACGAGGTGTGGTTCCGACCAAAGCGTGGAAGGTCACAGCCTGTTGCTAGAGGGCACGCGTGCAGTCACGTGACGATACAAAGCGAGCAGCAGCATGCATCAATCGTCCAACCAAGACCAAGACAGTAGGCCATTCGACATGCTTCCTGGTGTGGTTGAAGAATGTGGGTCACCCATTGGGCACACACTTTCCGCAAGTGCAGACGTTCCTTCATGATGGTGTGCACACTTCCGACGCTCAATCCGACCACGGCGGCTATGGCATTCACTGTCACTCGGCGGTCCTGGATAATGAGTGCTTCTACTAGCTGGACGTTGTGATCGGTAATGCAGGGGGTGTGCCCCAGACCGTGCATCATCGGCTAACGACCCTCGTCCTTCCCTGAAGCTCTTCTGCCACACCTTGACCCTTGCAAGGGACATGCAGTGTTCGCCGTACACTAGTGACATTCGGCGATGAATGTCCGTTCCCCCTACTCCTTTCGCAGTCAGAAACCGAACAACAGATCTTTTCTCTTCGTTTGACGCCTCCATCTCACTGTTTGCAATGCGACTGTCAGCGTTGGACGATTGATGCATGCTGCTGCTCGCTTTGTATCGTCACGTGACGAGCACGCGTGCCCTCTAGCGACGGGCTGTGACCTTCCACGCTCTGGTCGGAACCACACCTCGTTACACACGCCACGATTAGCCGATGTCGTCACCGGTTTGCGCATTACAGCCTCCGGCTCGTTACTTTTTGAACGCACCTTATACCCATGTGCCAGTCCTCGCGTGTTAATCAATTAATCAATCACAGTCAGATAAATAAAGGTTATAAAACTAAGTTGGTAGCCAGAATCAAGCTATAAGATGACTGCTGTCATCTCCTGAAGGCCTACTGTGATTTCTTCGTATTGTGACAAAACCGACTCCTTAAACGCACGCGTTGCGGTTTCGATGGCGTAGTTACAGCATGCTGAGCATCTATGTCCAAGGTCGCGGGATTATTTAAGAGCTTTCAAAATCCCTCAGTATGCCTTCCTTCGGAGGGAAAGTAAAGCCGGCTGTCCCATGCCATAGATTTATGGCATGAAAAAGAACCTTCCACTAACTATACTTGTGTGAAGCCAAAGTTTGTAGGTTAGAAATGATAACGCTCCATTAGTTCCAACGATCGCCGCCAGGTGCTCACTGCGATGCCATCTGGTATCCAAGTCCACAAGCTAGGTGTCGTGGATGGTAGCATGTAGTAGCAGAAGTAGGAACTACTTGAAATTATTGTCTGCAGTCCTTACTTGAATTAAAACCGATAACGCACACTATTACAGCCATCACAATTAACACCGGTTATCAGACAGATTCTACACACACCCAAAGTACACGGGGCTACATGACCGCGTTGTCCAGCCCCTAAACTAAGGAACCAACCAACGCACGGAGCCTTGACAAAACTCTGATTTTACATTGATTTATTTCGTTTATTATTTGTGAACGCCGAACGTTGGCAGATTTCTAATACTCAAGGAACAATAATTGCACTGTAGTTCACACTCATTGACACACAATAGTTCAAACCTTTGCTCCCATCATTCTTGATGATATTAAAGATTGACATCGTACGATTTACTTGGAATACGCACTGTGCGACCTTATGGCGCTAGCAGTGAAGATGACTATCATATCATGATGATAAAACATGACGTTAGTTCAAAAATAAAGTAATAATACAGTAGCTAAGATTACCGGTACCCGTCGTTCACGGATCCATAGAGTAAAGGGAGGATAACTTCTAGGTCATGTTCTCGTCACCGAAGAAAGATCGGTTGGTTGGTTCCTCAGTTTAGGGGCTGCGACAACGCGGTCATGTAGACCTGTATACTTAGGGTACCTTGGCCTTTGTTCCATCCTGGCATTTGCCAAGAGCAGTCATGCAAATCCAATCCTTTTTGGCATTTCTTTGTGTTTGGAAATTTAGTGCCCTTATTGTATGCAAGTATTGCCGCTGAGAAGGTTGTGCTGCAGTTTGTTTATCCTAGTGCAAGCGAGTACAAGGGGGTTCCGCTGCGCCAATGTAAGTTCACGTTGTCTGTCAATAACTCTTATCGTTAGTTCCTAACCTGATCATCGGTAATCATACCACACAACACTTTCATCAATTTTTGCTTCTCCTAAATCTGAATTGAAGACTCCACGGGAAGTACGGGGTAAGTCACATTAGTAAAATTTTCAGGAGAGCCAATTTAAACTTTCAACACTAAAAAGAAATACTTAAAACACCCCAATTGAGGGAAAGTAATATAGTTATTTTGCCAAATGTATTTCTTATAAAGGAAGTACATGTAATACAAATAACAACTAAACTTAAGTTATGACAAAGTGAGAGGATATGGATCGTTCTTTCCGTTTCCACTAAAAATAAGAACCTCTGTATCTAGGTGACTTACCGCTTTACTTGAAATTCATTTCAACTGGTCTGTAGTTACAATGGCTGGCCAACAGAATACGCCAAAAACTCACTTCCGAAAAAAAATGGACTTACCCCGTTCTTTCCGTGTTGTCTTCAATTATGTGTTGCAAATAATAAAAACTCGAACTCAAGGAGAGGAAGATCCTGCGGAGAATACTGGGACCCGTACGAGAAGAGGGAGGTACCTACAGGATTCGGCACAATGATGAACTCGACGCATATCAGGAAGACATCGTAACGAGTATGAGGAAAATACGCCTGAGCCCTTGCAGACTTACCCGCAAGATGTTCACAGTGGCAGGTAGAGGGAAAGCCTGCAGGAACAAGTGGATTTCTACGGTCAAGTCGGATCTGGAGCAACTGGGGATCCCACAAGATTTCCGGCAAGCCATTCGGCGGGGAATTTTTCCCACATGACTTACTAGTAGGAAAAACATAGAGAACAGCTAAATCTTTGTGGACGGAGGAAAGAAAGCTGGCTCATAGTCAGAAGATGGAGGAGTACTGGAAGAGGAGAAAACAGAATGTCCAAGCGACGACTCGACATGAGCCCCGTGGTCCTCAGTAGGCCCAAACGACAAAGAAGAAGAAAATAAGAGGGGCACACGTTACAAAAAAAACAAAAACAAAACGAGCCTTACAGTAGTCGCATATGATGTGTAACATGTGACATGTTATCCTACTATGTGTCTGCCTGGAACGCAAATCCCTTGTTAACAGTGAAATATGTTGGTCATTGAAATAACTACTTGTGAAACTCCTGTGCCAAATCCTTTCAGCAAATATGATATAATGAATATTTTCACACCAAAGAACGACAACGTGAAGATGATTTATTGTAGGAATATCTTTAATGGGGCCACCAAACCTTCAAGTAAACCATATGCGATATACCTTCCACATAGCCACATGGCCAACAGTACGTCGTTGTACCAAACTCCGCCACCGCGCGCGCTCATTGTTCTCGCCCCATTTCCGTCCCTTTTCCAAAATCACCCCCACAGAAAATATACAGCAACCGAGTGGAAAGATGTTACACATAAAATAAAATAAAACATTAATTTTAATTAATGTTGAGATCAAAATATTTTCTAAATCTTATTACAATGAACTTGTTTGTGTCTAGTGTATGTGCTTAATGCTTTACAGTTGTATAAATTGGCGTCTTCAGTAAATAAGTATAAGCCTAGGTACGTGGAATCTATCAGGCACATTGCAACCCTTCGTGCAACTTTATCTATTACGACTGACGTAGGGTTAAAAGGCTTAGCATTTCAAATAAAGCAAACAGGTCAATGAAACAGTCTTACTCTGTTTTTGCCTCCCCTTCAAGTTATCGATAGACAGATCGGATTTGGGGTCGATTATCTACTGTACATTATCGACCTCTTAAAAGAACAATTGAGTTTATTTCCAATGTGTCGTAAATCCAAAATTGACGGGTTTTCAGGTTTTTTTTTCTTTCATAAGCAAGTTCCCTCAACGTATCGCAAAGGTTTTAATTCGCAATACGTCGTATATCCCACATTAACAGAGATCTAAGAACTAAGTTTATTTGCAAAGTGACGTAACTTCAACGAGTATTTATTTCCAATGTGTCATATATATGTCGTAGTCAGATAGTGAAATCCGTCATTTCATGAAGATCCTAGGCACTTCATGAAAAGCCGGCATATGATGTAAAAAGAGATAGTTACACCATCTGACGCGTTTCTTCAAGAAGTGACGGACCGATTTAGGCAGATGGTGTAAGAAATGATTTTACATTATCAGCCGAGGCACTTCATGAAGAACCGGTGTTTGTTGATTCGGCACTTCATGAAATGACTGACGCAATGAAGCCGTACATTAATTCATTTAATTGTTCTATTCCAAGAAATAAACTAATGCTTGTTTATTATGGTTTTCGAAATTAATTTTCACATAACAACCTAAATCTAATCGTGAAATACCGGGTACTCTTTACTCTCTATCTCTCTCTTTTCTTTTGTAGAAGTTTGTATTTTTATTATTACATTTTTTATTTGTACAGTATTTTTTTCTAATCTGTAATGCATACTTTCATAATTTCATTTGTAGTTCTTCTTTTTGTTCTTCAATTGTATATATTTTTTCTCTCATTCCTTCACTGATGCAATTTGTATTTTTGAACTTGATATGTCAATAAGAAACATAATTGGGCTTACGTCTGTGTACCTTAATATTGTTAAATAAATAGCCTACATAAATAAATGAATACACACATACATTAGAATACGCAGATTGTGTAGTATACTGTAAAATATTTGTTGAGGGACGTCTGCTGGGTTAAAAATGGCAACAGCTTATTTCTTTGTCTGAGGGAGGGTGGGGGGCGTTAGCAAGCTAGTATACGCTGTCACGCAAGAAAAGTTGAACAATCTGCAAGGTGACGTAGCTTGAGGCTGCACTGTATTATTTAGAACTTTCCCAAATTAAATAAATAGTAAGTTCTTTGGATTACAACGATTGAATTAGCTCTGAAGCTCAATCATCCAAAGAGGAAATAGTTGTGGCCTATAGGCTGAATCCCTATCGGCTAATATTTATTGTGGGAGACAAGTGAAGGAGACTTTACATGTTACGGTAATAATAGTAATTATGTGTGTTTGTCATCATTCATCATCAACAGTGGTAGCTAACTCCACTAACGCAAAGCTCTAGGGCAGGCGTTCTCAAACTGGTGCTCGGGAGCTCACAGTGCTCTTTAAATGACATTTGGTACTCCCGTCATACGAGCAAAAAAGTGCTCGCGAGCACAACCTCCCCTGAGATCCATTCTTTAATTCAAATTCTGTTGCATGAACAAGAATAATAGGGTTTTCACTAAAAGGTTTGACAGTGAAAAAGTTTATCTTGTAAAATTGTATTTATTAATCATCAGTAATCATAATTGGAAATTCCTGCTTTATGAGTAACTCAAAAGATACTGATTCGACTCGACTGTACATACGTAAATTATCTTATCTGCATGAGTCACGCAAGCAGTTGCAGCATGCCTGGTGAACGGTGAATCACTAGATATTTCAGCACTTCAATAGGAGAGCGAGAAAGGAAAAGAAAAGAGGGGCGCATGCTTGTTGCATTATTATTCTTTTCTTTCTTCGTGTAGGCCAGCTATGGACCACGTTATTTCAACTGCTTCCGTCTTAGGGCCTTGATCTTAGCCCAGTGTTCACGCATTCGCTGCCTGTGAAGCTCCCTTCTTTCATCAGACCACTTCTCGCCGGTTTTTAATTTCGCCTTTTCTTCGAATTGGTGGTGTGCTCCAAGCTTTTCCTTCAAAAGATCACGTTCCATGATGTCTGCGTGGGTGATCACTACTTCGTGCAAATCCTTGTCTACCTCACAAATCCATGGGCCCTTGGTTTTCTTGTTAAGAAAATAGGTAAATATCCGATTGCCGATTCTCTCGGGTTTCATACGAGTTAAGTGGCCATAGAAAGATATTCTTCTCTTCCGAATTACTTGAGATATCCTTTATACATGATGGTACAGCTCATTGTTATGCAGGTTGCATTATTATTATTATTATTATTATTATTGACTTAATGGTGCTCGGGGCCTTGGTATGGCATGATGGTGATAGTCACAGTCTCAACTTAAATTGAGGACGCCGCTCTAGGGTATGAAACCAAGCTATATACGGACTTGTCGAGTGGTTCAAGCCCCGCTCACAGCGGTCAATAAAATGATGTTTCCCATTTGAAACTCTAAGGTAAATGCTGGGACGGTACCTTCTAATAGGCCACAGACCGCATCCTTCCATCTCTTGGTCCAGTTTCAATCAATCTCTCATTAACGTTTCATTAGTTTGGCATCAGGAAAGGCATTTGGCCTAGAAACCACCTGCCACATAGAAATTGATTCAACATCATCCCAAAGCCCATTGAAACTGGAATGAGTCCCGCGACGTAGCATTGCTCGCACAAATCTTGCACCCCGGCCACAAAGGTAGCTGCAGCAAGTCGGAAGATCGTAGGTCCTAACCTGGCGATGACAGTGGCTATCCAGAGTGTGGTTTCTCCCCGTGGATTTTCCACACTCCCTTCACCCAAATGCCGGGATAGTACCACTTCAAGTCCCGGGGCGCCTACCCCAACCCTTTGCCTAATGCAGTTCCACCCATCCCTACAGTCATCATTTCAATTCACACCCAATCACACGGGGCTGATGATTGAGGTAACCAAAGTCCCCCAAATGTATTAACAACAAAGCTGGAACGATAACAGGTAAGATACACACAATGAAGAAAAATGCAGAATCATTCTTTCAAATATTTCTGTCTATAATAAATAGGCTGAAATTCGAGATTTTCTCGAAGGTGAACCCTCCACTAAATCAACCAAATGTAAAGCTTTTGTGTATGCCCCTCTTACTTCTCGCGAAAATGTCGCGCTGAGAGACAATAGACGAAATATGACGCTGTTGTTTCATTTGAGGTAGGCTACTTCGACATCGTGGTCATTCAGCGCTGTGTACTTGGGAGTGTGTAGAATCTGTGTGATAATCAGTATTATTATGGTATTTGTAGTAGTGTGTGTATTTGTAGTTTAGGTTAAGATTGGGAAGGAGGCGGCCGTGGCTTAAGTTAGGAACCAACCCAGCATTTGCCTAGAGGAGAACGGGGAAACCACGGAAAACCAATTCCAGGATGGCTAAGGTAGGAATGGAACTCTTCTCAGTTTTGCCTCCCGAGGTTGAGTGTACCGCAATTCAACCCTCAGACCATAATTATGTTCCTATCCGTGGTAACCATAGTTGATTTCATAAGTATACTTAACGAGTAGGCCTATATGCTGGTTGGAATCCCGTCGCTGACTGTGGCGTTTTCCTCCAGGCCGTTTCGAGACACCTCCCAAATTCTTTACCCACACACTACTTCAGTCATCACGCAAACACAGGTTATCAGAAAACAACCACCCAAATACACTGGGCTGATGACCAAGATGTCCCTAGCCCTTAAAGTAAATATACAAGAAAACAACTAAACTATATTAAAATGTGCAGATTGAACAAAAAATACTGAAATAATTACTTCAGTGGAGTTCGAACTCACCATGTAGAGTTCCAGAAGCTAACACCATACCCCGAGACCACAACTACACTACGAAAACAAATTGCCAAGAGCTGTACAAGATGTCTTTATTGCGCGTCCGTAACTGAGTTAGTTCTTGTTGTTTTAAAGGGTGGAACAGCGACACAAGTCATATTATACTATGGATTATCTATCTTTCATGTTTTAAAAACAAAATGGATCTGAACGACGTTCTTCTTCCGTTCACAGTACGGCAGCATAATATTCCTTCTAGGCGCAAGGCCAAGCATTAAACAAGGTACTGGGGAGGGAATTCGGGGATAAATGAGGTCCAGACCATTAGACATTTGTACCATTATGTCACAGTGTTCACTTTCTGAGGAAATAACAGCCCTTTAGTGTCCACATTTGTATCCTATTAAATCTTGGAAATCACACTTCCCTCACACGTGATGACCGCTGCCGCTACGGTCAGATGATGTACAATGTGAATTACACTATGCCGGCACTTCATGAAGTGTCTAGGATGTTCATGAAATGACGGATTTCACTATCTGACTACGACATATACATGTTGACCAATTCGATGGCTCTCTGGACATCACGTGATATCACGTGATAATTCGAGGCCATGGCTAACTTTGAAGAATATGTAGAGCATCACTTTTTGTTTGTTGTGGTTATGCCATATAAAATGTTCATAAATGTCACTCAAAGCGCATGTCAAGATATGATTTATTTCCTAACGTCCTAACTCCAACTTACAGGAGACGATTAACACCATTTCCATTGATAGGAGATTTTTAAAAACAGTGTCAGGATGTGCATAAAAGTAATGAATGAAATTACATTATATTCATAATCATATCTGAATTTAATTATGTGAAGAAACAAAAACTCGATTTCTGAAGTTTAGCATTTTATGGATTTATGTCACTTTGGGAATGAAATGAAAATCCACAGCCTGCTTCCAGTCGACCGACCGGGTCAGGGAATGGTATGAATGAAGCCCCCATCTAGCGGCGAGGACATGAACTGTACCGGCTGCCGAAGCCTGTCGCACTCCCCTGGGGCAATGATGAAATGGATGACAGATGAAATGAAATGATAGTAGAGAGTGTTGCTGGAATGAAATTGTGACAGGGAAAACCGGAGTACTCGGAGAAAAACCTGTCTGCCTCCGCTTTCTCCAGCACAAATCTCACATGGAGTGACCGCGATTTGAACCACGGACCCAGTGGTGAGAGGCCGGCGTGCTGCCGCCTAAGCCATGGAGGCTCACTTTGGGAATAAGCTCTTCAATTATCGTCATCATCGATACACGACTGACACTCGTAGGCCTATACCCTGTCAAAGTAAGCATGCCATCCTCTTTATTCCCCAAGGTCCTCAGTTCGTTTCTCGGTTCTCCCGAGAAATCTAATTCCTGTCTTAAGGTTGAAAAGGGGTACATTAACCTTATGAGGTAAAATTGAGAAGAGGTGAGTTCGATTCCCACCTCAGCCATATTAGAAGAGTTTCTCCATCGTTTCCTCATTTCAGCACCAGGAATATGCTGAGGTGATACTTAACTAAAGGCCACGACCGTCGTCTTCTCATTCATAGCCTCAGTTAAAAATATAGGTACATACCCTATTACATACACAACAATAACATAGGTTTTCAGACAAATTCTACACAATCATGTACACGAGGCTTATAAACCAACAACAAAATGTGCACATGGTATTGATATTCAACAACAAACGCTGATAAATTCCTTGATTTGGAGGTGTGCGTGCTAAAGATTGTGAACATACTTTAATCACCAGTGGGATTAATGAATCATCTTCCAAGTATTGGATCAAGATATCGTCAGTTAAAAGAAACGTCGCATCAGAATTGGACTTTATCTGAAACAGCTAATGGAAACTAAGCTTTTAGTTATTGTTGTTTCATTTGAAGGTCTTGGACATCGTGTTCATTCAGCCACGTGGGTGTTATTGTGGTGACTGTAGTAGTGTATTTATTTATTTTTTATGCTTCCTCGACTTAAAAGGCTGCTAATATACAAAGCTTAACAATCATAATGAGGTGAAAGAAGAAAAATTAGAAGGTTAACACAATACGAGTAATGAACTATGAAATGTATGACACATATAAATTAGAATAAAAGACCTGAATTGTGGGCAAGCCGCAACTAATGATAAATAATTAAAATAGCTATTCAGCCTTAAAATACACATACTGTAATTTACGAATATAGGTGATTTCTCAAAATACTAATGGATCCTTTAAGGGCTGTTACTGCTATGTTATTAATGGTGGCATTTGAGATACGAAATTTTCTACACGTTGCAGCAAAGAGAGAAGGTATTGTTCCCCGGGCCCCCACTAATAACCCAATAACTTCTATTTCTTGAAGGCGGTATGTTTCCTTGTAGAAAGGGACTGTAGGCTCGTAAATATCCTTCTTTTCATTGGTCACTTCATCTGGCTGCTCGGTATGATTTCAAAACGCACGATTGGATCCAATATATAACCCTTCTTTTTACCCTCCTTGCAGGCTATGATGTCAATATGCCTGGTACTGCCTTGCGTGGCTAGCCCTGAAACTTCGTCATGCACCACGAAGCCAACATCCCTCAGGCTCTCCTCAAGGATGGATCTTCCTGAGTGATGTCTTGTGTTACGTAGAGCCTCGCCGTAATTGCAGAACCGAAGGACATGAGGGAGGGATTCAATCTCGTTGCCACAGCGGCGACAACGGTTATCATCCCGGCTTCTGCCTGGTACAACTCTAACTGCGACTACATTACATACAAGCTTCAGTCCATCCTTCCATTCAGAGCTGGAAAGACCCTTGTGGTGCCACACCCGTTTATTAGGTGGAGTAAACTGCATGTAGAGAACTTTTTGAGTGTCTACAAAGTTATCTCGAGGACCAAGAAATGTTTGTGGTCCACCTATGCCAAGTTTTGTTAAACAAACGTCCACCTCTTTTCCAATGTCTCTCGTGTTCAGAATGTATTCATTTTGTGTTTTTCTGAGAGTTCGTAAACCATTTATTTGCTGGAGTACAGCCTCCCATTGCATCCTAAATAATCTGAGACCTTTGTACTTTCTGTGAGTATAGACCATTGCGTCTTGAGTATCTGTGGGTAATTGAATTATATCTTTCAAAGCTCCCTTGATCATTTTGTCGGCATCGTCTAGAAATTTCATTGGAATTGATTTTAAAGGCATCGCTTGGAACGTATAGATGAGGGATGGACACATGGAAGTGTTCATAATACAGAATTTTTGGTTGGGATGTAATAGCGGGCTAGACGAAAGGAGGTCGAGTTTGTATTTCAGATCCGTCAGGGCCTCTTATGGTTTGAAAAGACAAATGCCAGAATAATTTATGCCTAGGTTTGGATTGGGAAGGAGGTGACTGTGGCCTTTTGTTAGAAACCATCCTGGCATTTTCGTGCGAAATCACGAAAAAACACTTCCAAGATGGCTGAGGTGGGAGTCGAACCATTTTTGCCTCATGGGGTTGAGTGTACCCGTTCCAGCTCCGGCAGAGCCGGTAATCAAACCTGAACCTCCAGGGTGACAACCAAGAACGCTAGCCGCCACACCATGAGGTGGTCGAAAATGATGATAGTAGGCTAAATATATATGGCGCAGTTGGTTAAATGCTGTCCTTCTAAACCAAAGGGTGCGGGTTCAATCCCCCCTCAGTTTGATGGTATTTAAGGGTACCGATATTTAAATGCAGCATCTTAGTATCAAAAGATTTACTGGCACGTTAAAGATCCCATCCGAGGCAATTTCTGACATCTCGGCGTTTCTAAAACTATATCATAGCGAGCTTTGAAACCATTCAATCCTTATTGAAAATTGATGTTGTAACTTTTCAGTCGGTCAACACAAATCCCAATTACTTGGAAATGGGAAAATGCAACCCGAAAAAATTACATGTGATGAAAAATATGTTAGGGATTCTACTAATTCTAGTTACCGGAGTTCGAAGATGTACAAAAAATAAGATACGTTTCTTTTGTAATTATAGGCCTACTCAATACTGATTAAATTTCCTTATAGACTGTATTATTTGATGCTATTCTCCAATTATCATTAAATTTATATAGCTTCTTTATGCATGTCCTAATAATTCTTCGTTCTGTCTTAAGTATTTTTTTTTAAATATATATCAACTGAATTAGTAGTTTTGAAAATAGTTTCACTAGTATAAGTCACCTCTGGATGTGTAACTGTTTTATAATGCCTACAGTATACTGTTATTATTATTATACTACATGATGCTCTGTCTTAGGTCTAGCCTTCTCTGTGGCTGAATACTGCGCCCCAGTTTGGCTCAATAGCCCACATGCCAAACTCGTTGACACCCAGTTGAACAACACCATGAGACTAATCACTGGTTGTATAAGAACTACACCAGCTTATTGGCTTCCAGCCCTCAGCAATATTCTTCCATCCCACCTTCGTAGAGAAGTTGCCTTGCTACGGGAGTACTACAAGATTATGGATCACCCTACACTACCTATTCATGAAGACATCCCCTCTCTTCAAATGAACAGGCTCAAATCCAGGCAGCCACCCATTTGTCATGCCTAGAGGCTTGTAAGAAACCATTTTGATTCCAGCATGCAGTGGATTAGTGAATGGACACTAAAAGCTTGTCCTGATTTGAGCTCCTTCCTGGACCCTACAAGAACATCCACTCCAGGTTCCGATCTGCCTAGGAGGGCTTGGGCAACCCTCAATAGGATTCGGACAAACCACGGAGTATGCAATGGAACTTTGTTCAAATGGGGAAAAATTTCGTTTCCTCAGTGTGATTGTCGTGCTCCTAATAAACCATCCAAAACATTACAACTGACTGCCCTCTGAGGGCATATGGAGGGGACTGGATCGACTTCCTGTTGGCGACACCTGACGTGGTCCAATGGATAGACTCATTAGACCTGAGACTGTAAATAGTGTAAATAGTAAAAATAATGTACAGTAGATTTTAAAGTGATTTTCTTTGTACTCTGAAATCTTGTATTGATTATATTGCCAAACGATAAATAATAATAATTATTATTATCGTATCTTGAAGCTATGTCTGCTGACATAGGCTACACAGTATGCACTGTACACCCAGAGTCATACATCTGATCCCTTGGTGGTGGTGGTGGTGGTGGTGATCGTTGTTTTTATGGAACGGAGCAGTGAGGTCATCTGTCCCTACCTGATTTCTTGCTATCAACCATATGAAAAATGAAAATCCACAGCCTGCTTCCAGTCTTCGACCGGGTCAGGAATGGAATGAATGAAACCCCTATCTAGCGGCGAGGATTTGAACTGTGCCGGCTGCCGAAGCCTGTCGCACTCCTCTGGGGCAATGATTAAATGAATGACAGATGAAATGAAATGATAGTGGAGAGTGTTGCTGGAATGAAATTTTGACAGGGAAAACCGGAGTACCCGGAGAAAAACCTGTCTGCCTCCGTTTTGTCCAGCACAGATCTCACATGGAGTGACCGGGATTTGAACCACGGACCCAGCGGTGAGAGGCCGGCGTGCTGCCGCCTAAGCCACGGAGGCTTCGCTATCAACCATATACACAGTATAATTCAATAGTTTTTCATCTGATTCATTTCTAAGGGATTAACCTTGATTCTTTATCTTATCCAGACGTTGGCTGAGAAGTCGATCGACTGCACCCACACGTGATGAGAAATAAATATGTTTAAGGTTTAGTGACTAATAAAATGATGAGGTTTGAAGAGGCCATAATCTACAAGAATTCATCAGTTGGTCTATGGGATCATTACACCGGGTGTATAATCTAAGATAATGATAATAATAGGAATAATAATAATAATAATAATGTTATTGGTTTTACATCCCATTTAACTACTGCGGATTTTAGAGACGCCAGGGTAATGGAATTTCGCCTCGAATGGGATCATTAACGTGCCAGTAAATCTACTGACCAGGGACGGTTCTAGGAGTAGTGTCACGGCCACCGTGCCATGGCACTACCCTCTAAGAGAAAACAAAGTTATTCATAATTCTGATTGAATAATTGGCTAACGGCTACAGTTTAATGTCTTATTAATGCCAAATTACTTAATACTTTAAATATTCCGTCCATAGAGTATAATCATTGATTCCATCTTCCTCTTAGTGATATCGTATGCCTGGGCCTATCCGACATGGTTGACGCATGCGCAGAGTCCAAATTAGTTTTTTTTCCCGCTGTCTCGTCCGTCACTGGCGATGCGAAAATATGCCAGCACTTGTGCCCAAATCAGTGTGTCCCCGAAGTACAGGAAGTGAAGTGAAACGCCATCTGTCGCTCACCATGAGGTATTGTTTCGTGCGCCACTCGCGATAGAGAGCGAGTTTATTTCCATCCCTATAGCAGTCATTACACCAAATACTGCCCATTCCCAATGTTGGATGGATTTACCTATGCAATTTTAGTCAAAATAGAAATCGAACCCTTGGTGAGAAGCGAGCAAAAACCGCTCTGCTATCATTGTTATGTAAATCTCTTTATTTTCAGATTTGTTTACTTGGCACTACCCTTTGTTCTAGCACGGAGCCGCCACTACTAGTGACACGGCTCCCTCGCATTTGTGCACATTCAAATGCCAAATGACTGCACCAGGTTTCGATCCTGCAACTTTCGGCACAGAAGACGAGAACGTTACCGCTGAGCCACGCAGCCATTCCTCCAATCTAAGAGTTGCCAGTTGAGTTTACTGCCGTGTTTATGAGGTAGTTTTCAATTGAGTATTTTACTATGTAGCTACCGGGTGAGTTAGCCGAGGTCGTTGCGGCATGACTGTTGGCAGTCGCTCACATCCGGGAGGCGAGGAGGTTCGAATCCCCCCGCCGGCAACCTTGAAGATGGTCTTCTGTGGTTTCCCATCTTCCTTCCAGGCAAATGCCGGGGTTGGTCCTTAACTATAGGCCACAGCCGCTACCTTCCAACTCCTCGACCCTCCCTTCCAACTTTCCTCCCCAACGGTACTTGTAGCTCACCCATTGGGTGTCCGTCTCGAAGCAGCTACAAAACTGGCGAGCCGAACATGTCCTCGGACACTCCCGGCACTAAAAGCCATACGCTAAAAAAAAAAAAAAAACTATGTAGCTTAAGTCAACCCAGTTAAAGGTTCTTCATCAGCTACGTAATGTGCCGTCCTGTTTGTGTTTGACAAAAGAAACAAGATGTTTTTCAAGGGTTAATTTTAATTTACCAATCCATAGAGCGATTTTATCAGTGTTGCCAGTACAAATTATAAATTTATATTTTTAAATCGGCCAATACACTTTATGTCCAATTAGATTAGGCGGGATAATTATATTTATAACTCACTATTCCTGGAAAAAAGTTACATGCATTAATATTATTCACTAACAAAGGGGGGAATTTAGGATTACGCATCTCGACCATCACGCGGTCAACTTCAGATCTTGATCACTAGGGTTGAAGATTAATATCATATCATATTTACCGAGTTCTCATCACTTCTAGTGACATGCCCATACCAACGAACACGCGCTTCCCTCATTTTGTCTTTAATATTGTTGCAACTCTCATTTGCTTCCTTACGTGTTCATTTCTGACATGATCAAGACTTGTAACACCCATGGATCGACCCAGCATTTTCATTACCAATCCATGGAGGGCTTGTTCGTGTTTGGTTGAAGCTGGCCAACATTCCGTGTCGTAGAGTGCCACTGGCCTTATCATGTGATGGCTGTACTTGTGAATTGGGGGATAGGATTGGCAAGGAATTGGCCGTGGCTTAATTTAGAAACCGTCCAAGCATTTACCTGGAGTAGAAGTAGGAAACCAAGGAAATCCACTTCCACGATGGCTGAGATGGGAATCGAACCCTCCTCTTCTCAGTTTTGCCTTGAGACTGAATGTTCCCCGTGCAAGCCCTCAGAACAGAATTAAATTTCTTGGCAGAGCCGGAAATCAAACGTGCCGCCGGGGCGATAGTCAAGAATGCTAGACGCTACACCACGAGGTGGTCTCGATAAATATCGTTGAACGGAAATAGCAAAATACTAATTCGATGCCGCTCTATCCTCTGGAAAATTATAATCAAACATCAAACAAGCTTTTGTTTCCAATGGCAAACACGAAGACCTTTTTCATTCAAAATAGACGTTCCATGACGTAGCAGATGAACAGTCTTTATTTGGGTTGATTCTATCTCACCAGTAGGGCATATTTATATAATAATATTAGGTGAAATGTGTAATATTATATTTAAAGAAATTAAAATAATATTATATTAATTTCATTTTTATATAAATGATACTGTATATTACACATGACTTGAAGATTCCTCTTTATTCATTATATTTTGGCAAAATAAAATGTGGTACAATAATTAATCATCGCCTCCGTTGCATAGTGGTCAGCGTGATTAGCTACCGCCCCGGAGGTCCTGAGTTCGATTCCCGGCTCTGCCCCGAAATTTGAAAAGTGGTATGAGGACTGGAACGGGGTCTACTCAGCCTCGGGTGATCCAAATGAGTCGAGGGGATTCAATTCCCACTTCAGCCGTCCTCGAAGTGGATTTCCGTGGTTTCACACTTCGTCTTCGGGCAAATGCCGGGATAGTACCTACCGTAAGGCCATGGCCACCTCCTTCCCTCTTCCTTGCCTATTCGTCCCAATCTTCCCCTCCCTTCCCATCACTCATGAGGCCCCTGTTCGCTTTGCATTTGCAGGTGAGGCCGCCTGGGTGAGGTGCTGATCTCACCTCCCCAGGTGTATCACCCCGAGCAGATGTTTGCAGCTCCAGGACACTGCCCGTAGACGCGGGTAAAATCGATTTAAAGAAATAAAAAACAAAAAACAAATAAATAAGCATGTCCATGTTATAGCTAATTTAAATAAATGCCATTAATATGTCTGAGAAATTGCGTACGAACTCAAGAACAAGTATTGTGAGGGGCACTTCTTGTTTGCTGGGTGGGGGGAACAACAGGTTGAAAGGTAGTCTCAGGTACTCATTGAACAACTAAAAGTCCAGCTGCTGAGTCTCCCGCAGGGTGTGACGTGATTTCCCATCCTCTTATCTCCACTAACATCCGCCTTGCATTTCTTCTCTGCCCTCTCTACAGCAGTTTATGAGTAGCTTGGAAAAAATCTTTCATGTACCTGAATAACCGTATATTTCACTTGCGAAACAAGAAGTTCCGTGTCGAACTAAAGAGCCTACTTTTCTTAAAATTTAAGATTCATGCCAATTATTAATCTATATGGATATATCTAGAATAATGACGAAAATAAGTTGGTAATATCGAAATTTCTAATTATTTCGAAATACTGTATACCTGGCATTATGTAGCGTAATAGAGAACTACAGTTGGCAGCCCTGTTGACTGAATATATTCTTAGTTCCATCCAGAATACAAAATTTGGTTGAAGTCCAATGGTTAGCATGGACGTTACATACAGTTAAACATTGGAAATAACAGAAAGCTTAAAATCTTGTTGGCAACAATGACATACATGTTTTGGTCAAAAATAATCTGAAATAATATGATCTATTGTTGTGTCAATTTTCAATGACATCCATTAATTAGTATAGAAGTTACATGCATTTTAAAATTGGACCTATCAGCAGGCTTAGAATCATGTTGGCAGCACAGGCGTAGGCCTATATTACTTACTCTAAATTAATCTAGAATGCCAGGTACTATACGTGTGCAAAGTTTAGAGCTATTGGCTTAATACTTCCTGATATATTGATATTAGGGTAACAAAATAGAGACAGAATTTATTAACAGTTGGCAGCCCTGGTTACTCTTAAGAATCGGCATAGTCATATCTGTTATGATACACATAGCACACACGAAATTTGGTTGAAATCCAAATGATAGTATAGAAGTTACATGTATTTAAAGTTGGACTTCTCAGCAGGCTTAGAATCATGTTGGTAGCACTGGCGTATATAAGTTAATCCAAATTAATATAGAATATCAGGTACTATACGTGTGCATAGTTTAAAGCTGTCGGCTTGCATACTTTCTGATATATCGGTATTTGGATTTTAAAAAATTGAGAGCATTTATTAACAGTTGGCAGCCCTGGTGGCTCTTAATAATACGCTCAGTCATATCTGTTTATGTACACATCGCACATACGAAATTTGGTTGAAATCCAATTGATAGTGTAGAAGTTATATGCATTTATAAATTGAACCTATCAGCAGGCTTATAATCATTTTGGCAAGACTGCCATATATGGCCTCCAGGATATTGAACTGCAATATTATTTTCTATACGTGTGCCAATTTCGAATTAGCTCCCATCCATATCTTCCAAGATATACAACATGGAGCTCAAATTTCAATTGCGATTTTTCAGCAGTTGGTAGCACTGACATCATTTTCAAATATGGCCGTGAGATATTCAGGTATAGGTCTTTACTTCTACCAAATTTTGTTTCGATTGCTGCAGCCGTTTAGGAGTTGATAGGGGGGGACACACACACAGACAGACAGTCAGACAGACAGACAGACAGACAGAAGGACAGACAGACACACATTTGCCCGATCTCATAAGTCTACTTTTTCCTCATTTTTGCAAAATGTGAAAAGTAGGCTAAAAATACTTTTTTTTACAGTAAGAGACAGAATATGTAATTTTACATAAAAAGTAAATATGTACCGGTATATAAAAAGTCACTACGATCAAATATGTAAAATATGTAACAATAAAATGTAACTATATGGTAGCTAAGGTTCTTATTCATGGACATTTATCATTTTTAGTTGTGAATAAGCAAAGGGAAATAATATGTACTAGCATTACCCGTCGCGGCTTCGCCCGCGAATATTCTAGTTGTAAAGGGTACACTTAGCAAAATCTCAATCATGAATGCTATGACTGATTTATCCTTGGTATGAATAATCAGACTTTATCAATCCAGCTACTGGTGCAGTGGTTAGGGGTTTGTCATTCCTTCATAGGTATATCAGAGCGAAGTTAGTTTTCTGGGAATATCACAGACACTGTTAATTTAAGGGCCTTTAAATGTGGTTTTTGGAGACCCTTTATAGTCGGGTGAAAAAGACCGTTCGTACCACACTCACACGTGAAAATTGCGTGAAAAAATTCTAGAGTGCCCCTTGACCCACTTAAGCGCATTATACTGTACAGTATGTATTGATGAATTTTACAGCTTAATTTGGTTCAGTGATAACCTTATAACCGTCTGGGAAGAGGGGCAGATGACCTCGTAGTTCCGCCCCTTAAAACAACAATAACTAACTAACTAAACGTCTGGAAACGTTCACAGTAATGTAATAATTGGAATTGCATTGCGTCTTACAGAAATAGATGGACCTGTGAGATTCTGTTACCATGGTTACCGTGTTGCCTTCTTTCATTATTTCATTGTAAATATACATGTTTTAAGGTATTTATTTAATTGTGAGGCATTTAAAGAGTAAATGAGTGCGTTTCGCTTACGCATTGGGTTATGCTGAACCTGTAGGTACCCCATATGTGTAGGTTGGTGTTAATGGGACCTTATTTTCGGTACAAAACTGGAATGGGACCTTAGCAGAATAATATAGGGAGGGATTTATATACGTCGCCAGTATTCATCGGTGGAAATCCACATTTTACTTTAGCTTGTGCCAAAGAATGAATAAATATCACAATTGTAAATTGCAGCACACCAGAAGTGACACTCGCTGGTAATTCGAGATTATGACTGGAGGGTTACTCATCGATTTCTATAGAGCAAAATCAATCTGATACAGTCAGATTTCTGGATTCGAGACGTCTCTTCCTGTGATTAGCAAGGACCAAACGTTTATGCATTAAGAATATGCATGCAAATATGCACTAACATTATAGTAAATATGCATTAAAATTTAAAAATTTGTACTTAAGAATAAGCCAATTTTATTCACTCACTTTATACACGAATCATTCACTGCAGAAAGAAACATCACAAATAGATAACTGAACGTTTTTCAATATTTTCTGGAGACAAATTGCATCTATTGTCAGTCAAAATATGATTATAGGCTGAGAATCACCTTCCTACATCAACTGAGATGTTGGGTTTATGCACTGGCACCGAATGTTCCGAACATTCGTCTGGTAAACACTGACTAATTGTTAGAATCTTCTTTAGTCCTGGGTTGGAGTTTATCACCTTCTCTAACTTGCATTTAATTTGCTTTCCAATTTCACCTGGAACAGAATTCTTTGAAGAAGTTGCTTTCTGGATGAGTTCAAGTAAATCATGGAGGAGTGCACCAGCAGATTCTAAGATTTCAATGGTTACCGAAAGTGAGGAAAAATGCTTAACGATACAATTCACATTTTTATAAACAGAATCACTTTCAAGTACCACTTTCCTTTATGGACATGTGCACTATCATCTTCAAGTTTTGTAATGACTTCTTTTGCTTGATATGAAAAATGCGTAAAATACTGTTATCTCATCATCTGTTACTCAATATCTTGCTTACAAGAATGTCCAACACGGAAGCGAAACCAATTTTGTTCGAGATGTTTTAAATTATACCTTATTTCAAACGTACATGCTATGTTTAGAATATGCAATCCAATAAACCACAAAATATCCATTTGCATATATGCATTTTTTTGAAAATAATCTGGTTCCTAGTTGTTAGGTACACGTGTAGCCAGCTGGTGTACGTGCATGTTTGAGGCGATAAACGTCTCGCCACACCCATGATGACCTCCTCAAAGAGAAGTCAATGATGACCAGTCTCCGAAATGGTGCCCTCGCTGACCCACAGCTTCTTGTGGCGATGAAGACGCTGGTCGCATCACGTACACCTCGAATGGAATTGTAATTATGCCAGCATGAATAGTGAAATGATGCCATGACCTAAATACGTTAACATCGATTATATATTACTGGTAGATTTCTTCACACTCCAAACATTGATTATACAAGTTCTTGGAACCCTTAAATACCACTCTAGATATTTGTATTTTCCTACCTTGCATTCAACAGTAGCTTTTAATTTAGGTAGCCAAGAACGCGCAAGATGTTCGATCACCAACGTAGTTTGAAGCTAATTATTGAGATATACTAGCGGACCGTGCGAGAAATCTCGCATGTTCATAAACCACACTTTCCTCAACAAGTTTATAATGCGAGACTTAAGGAGAAATGTTGTTATGCTTTTATTTCATCCACATTTCCGGATAAAGGGAAGGCCTCAGAATGTTAAAATGACATGAAACAGGCGTCACAACGGCCCGTAGACAGCAATTATGGAGCGTATTTTCCTACAGCAACGGTAACTGCAAATCGCACACTTCGTACATTTTTTTAAGTCATATTTTAAACAAATTATAGATATTTATGAAATCATAGTGCAATTGGTCCCTGCTAATGTCTATTCTCTTTCATTTCAATGCTCATTTGTCACGATCTGTCGCTTGTGAGCGCCGCAGACAAATAAAACTTAACGAATATTAACTGAAAAACAGTTTTTTCATGTTATTCAATACCGAAAATATTTTTGTTGCAATTATATTGTTCTGTTACAACTGTACATATTTACAACTTCATACCTGTTATATAAAAACGATTATTTATATAACAAAATCAACTCGTCTATTTTGTTTAGCAAACCTTGTGATTACCGAATCAATGTTTATAGTGATGTCACGATGAATGTGCAGCAATGCACGGAAACGAATTTGGGGCTTTTTTCGCAGCAACATATTTTGTCGTCCAAACTGCAAGCTTGGTTGGCAATTTAAGCTGTGACTTTCTCCCTTTGTCGGTACCAACTCGACTCGCCGAAACTGTAACGTACCTTGAAACTTTTCTCGAAGCTCGATGTAAAAGTCGCAAAACACGCCGTTGCAATTTGTATGAATATTTTTGGTATGCTAAACGCATCAAATTTGTATCCACGTAGCTTGCAAAAAATTGGTCTGGTTTTGTACGTTTGCTTATTTTATTATTGCGTTTTAGTGATACCATTATTCTTAACAATTTTGATTCTCTGACACCCCCCAAAGCCAAACTCTAGATCCTTGCCTGCGCAGGAGGGGTCTATTGTGCCCTTTTGGAGCAAACGGAAGGGTGCCCTATGCTGAAAATGAAAATCCACAGCCTGCTTCCAGTCTCCGACCGGGTCAGGAATGGAATGAATGAAGCCCCTATCTAGCGGCGAGGATATGAACTGTGCCGGCTGCCGAGGCCTGACACACTCCTTTGGGGCAATGATTAAATGAATGGCAGATGAAATGAAATGATAGTGGAGAGTGTTGCTAGAATGAAATTTGACAGGGAAAACCGGAGTACCCGGAGAAAAACCTGTCTGCCTCCGTTTTGTCCAGCACAGATCTCACATGGAGTGACGGGGATAAGGGTGCACTATACTACTGAAATAATATATAAATATGATAATATATAGGTCCAGCCACTGTGGCAGAGAGAGTTAACACAATATCTCGTGCCTCGCTGGCATCGCGAGAACGTGGGTTTGAATCCACCTCGACCGTCCCATTTTCACCACCAGGAAAATACCGGGACGGTCCCTTTTTACAGGTCCACGGCCGACTTCCTTCCAAAATTCCTTCCCTGACCCTTCCTTAATTACACCCAAATTAGCGATCACCTGGGCGATCGGCCTGTCACCATCCCCAGTTGTAGCAGCTGGCAACGTGTGTTCAGCTCCCAGACCCTGTCCTTGCGACGGTAGATGAATGATCCCTCGCAGAGTCCGTGGGTGAAGCAGAACTACGAGGACAAGTGATTAAAATATATGTATTTGAATATACAGGGTGATTCTTATTAACGTTTAAAACTCTCTGTAGCGACGTAGAAGGCATTGAGACGAGTAATTTGATATAGGACACTTAAGGTCGCAAGTGTCCGGAAATACCTTAAAAGTGAACCACAACTGTTTAACATATGACGTCATCAGGTGTCTGCTACGCTAGAGCGGTCAAGCCCGTGCTCCCTTACGCACACCAAAGCAAACGTTGAATATCATTTCATTTCTGGTTCCATGTCCTGCTTCCACTTGGAAGGGGAAGAGAGAGAACAAAGAAAAACTGATGGATATGCCCCGGATTTGAACCTCGAACCTCACGCTCCCAAGTCGCACACGCAGACTAGGAGCCAGAGTTATATGACATTCAACGTTTGCTTTGGATGCTTTGGTGTGCGTAAGAGTGCACGGGCCAGACCGCTCGAGCGTAGCCGTCACCTGATGACGTCATATGTTAAACAGTTGTGGTTCACTTTTAAGGTATTTACGGACACTTGCGACCCTAAGTGTCCTTTATCAAATTACTCGTCGCAATGCCTTCTACGTCGCTACAGAGAGTTTTAAACGTTAATAAGAATCACCCTGTATAGTCCACCGGAATGAATATAAATTATTATCCGAAATTTAGGACACATCCATTCAAAGGATCTAAGGCTAGTGTTACACATTATTTTAATAATAGGGCCACGTCTATGTTCAAAATGGCAGACAATGACAGCGGTAGCTACGCTCGCTAAAGCAAAGTTATAGGCCATGAGGCCGAGTTGCCTACGGACTCGGTAGACGTGGGTTAGAACCCTACCATCGGCCTGCATTAAATGGTTATCAGTGGTATCCCATTTTCAACTCAGGCATGGGATGGTATCTTCTAATAGGCCACTGCTGCTTCTTTTCAACTACTTGTCCAGTTTTATTCACTTTAATTTCTTTCATATGTCATGAACTCCTCTCATGAGGTTGGCGACAGGGAGGACATCCGAAAGAAAACCACCTGCCACATAGAAATGTATCGCATCTCAACTTGATCCGTTGAAACTGTAATAATAAGGGGGTCTCTCTCTTAAGTTATCAGCCCTGGGGCTGGTTTGCAGCAACTCGCCAATCTTCTCTATTCTTCACCATCCTCTTCAATTCACGATATGATTTTGTGTTCCTGTCTGTCATTAACTGTGTGATGTATGCAAGTGGTGGTCTTCCTCGTGTGTTTTTCCCTTCTAACATCCCTTCGATGACTCTTGCTAGTAGGCTATTATGTCTGAGAATATGTCCCAAAGTATTTGCTCTTCTTGTTTTCAGACTCTTCATAAAGCTTCTACCTTCTCCTGCTCTTCTGAAACCTCTTCATTTGTCATATGTTGTATCTAACTGATCTCAATCATTCTTCTCCAGCACCAAGCCTCAAAAGCCATCAACTTCCTCTCTTCTGACTTCTCTATTGTCCAGGTCAAACTACCATACAAAGCCACACTCCACACGTATGTCTTCAGTATTTTCCTAATTTTCTGGATACTTCGGGATGTGAAGAGATTCTTCTTTCTATAAAAGGCGTTCTTTGCCTGCATAATTCTACTCCGAATTTCTCGTTTGCTGGTTCCATCATACGTTATCAAGCTTCCCAGATACTCATTTTCCATCACATGTTGTATTCTATCATGCTCGATATAAATTGCTGGTGCTCTTCTATGATCATCCTGGTTCCGACTGCATACGAGTATTTTTGTTTTATTCGTCGTCGTGTTAAATTCGCTTTTAATGATGTTATTACATGAAGTATCTGTTGAAGATCATCTTCATTATCTGTTGTTAAAGCAATTTCATTTGCGAATCGGAGCATGTCAATCTTTTCCCCATGTATACTTACTCCAACTTGAATCCCTTCTCATATCCTATTTATGGCGTCTTGGACATACAAATTAAATAAGTAAGGAGATAGCGAGCATCCTTGTCGTACTCCTTTTCTTATTGCAACCTCTTCCTGGTTATTGCCAGATCGTATTATTCCCCTTTCATTCTTATACAAACTTTGTATTATTCTTCTATCTCTATAAGAGACTCCCACTTTCCTTAGTAACTTGAACAGCATATTCCAATTCACGTTGTCAAAAGCTTTCTCCAGATCCACGAATGCTAGATATGTTGGTATTCCTTTTCTATTTCTCTTTTCAATTATTTATCTTAGAGTTAGTATTGCTTCTATTGTTCCAATGCCCCTTCTGAATCCAAATTGGCCATCTGTAATGTAGTTATCAAGGTTGTTCTTTATTCTCCTTGTAAGTATAGGCTAATACGTGTAAGAATTTTAGACGCATGTGTTGTCAGGCTTAATGTCCTAAATTGATCACAATTTTGTGCTCTGGCTTTCTTTGGAATTGGAATTATTATGCACTTAGTAAAGTCAGTTGGTACTATTCCAGTTTCATATATTTTGCATATCATTCCATACATTGCATCTTCAGCTTTCTCTCCGCAGTTATTTAATACTGTAGTTCTTCAGGGATTTTATCTACACCCGGTGCTTTTTTGTATTTTTAATCTTTCAGTGCTCTTTGAAATTCTGATTTTAGTATTTGGTCACCTCTATTCTCAGCGTCTGTCTGGTCTTCTTCCTCTTACTTCCTTATTCATAACTTTATCTCCATAAAGGATCTCTAGATAATATTTCCATCTCTTCCCAACCTTCTCCTCTTCATACAGGTATTGTCCATTCTCATCTTTAATAGCACATGCCTTCTGTTTCTTCTCACCAAAAAATACATACATATTCAAAATGGTGGTTGAGCGATATATTATATTACAATTATCGTGATATATGATACATGATTATCGTGTTGGAAGCCATTTACCAGTGTTGCCTTAGTAAACGAAATGTATTCAGTCAGTCAACATGATTGTAATGGGTGTTAATCCTGAAAAAGGATATCTTGAGATTACATGTTCACTGTGGACAGTGTAGCAGCTGCACAAGAACGGATAACACATCGCTCTAAAAACCAGCTAAGTGATTTAATCCATTCCAAGTTACAAACACCAACCTGACCATTTATTAACCATTCACACTAAACAAGCAAATCTGCCACCAACAACATCATGACAAAAATCACACAAACCTAGCAATATTGCGCAAGCTTACAATAAGATTCTGTAACTTATTAAGTGCACATATTTTAAGGGATCTGATGATGACTGCTTGATCGAAACTGGTCATCAAAGTGAATTTACTAATCACATGTAATTATTTTCAGGGTTAGGACACAACACCCATTCCGATTGAGTACAATCGAGTTGACCGACTGAAAAGCATACATTTTGATTAAATATGATAACGTTATAAGTTGGGCGAAACATATAGTCAATACATTTATGTGTAAATGTGGACGCTGTCCATGGTGGCAAATTATAATAAATGTGTAAGCTTCCTGTGGTTACGTATACAATATATTGGTCAGACAGGTAGGAGAATCACAACAAGGGTCAAGGGACATCGTAGCCATTTACGTCTTTGTCAAGAGATGAAAACCCGGACAATAAACTAAAAACTACAGAATTCAAACAAAAGAAATAATACATACAGTTATAAAAATACATTTTGGAATTAAAGGATTCATCGCAAGAAGAAAATAATAATAATAATAATAATCATCAGGTCACCACAAACCAGACTCGTCACGCCTAATCACACTTTGCTTCACACATCTACTCAGATAAAAGAAGGAAAAGGATGTAGAAGAAAGACTGCGAGGGTGGAGCCAGGAGTTTGAAAGATATGGCTTAAACATCAACAACACTAAAACAGTGGTGTTGAAAGTACAGAAGGGTGGCAAAGAGCCAGATATCATGATAAATGGCACAAAGCTGGACAGTGTCAATACTTGGGTAGTATAGTATCCAAAGATAACCTAGCCACGTGTGAAGTGAACAATCGAATTAGCAAAGCAATGCACTTTTACTACCAAGTAAGACAACTACTCCGGGATTAACAAGTGCCACTCAAAACCAAGGTGACATTGTACAAATCATACTGCACACCAATCCTCACATACAGTCTGGAAACCACCACACTAACCAGCAAGGACAACTCGAAACTCCAAGCAGCAGAAATGAAGTTTCTGCGTACTATGATCCAGAAGACCAGGAAAGACCAACTCATGAATGAACAAGAAGTTCCGTGACGAACTAAAGAGCCTACTTTTCTTAAAATTTAAGATTCATGCCAATGATTAATCTATATGTATCTATCTAGAATAATGACGAAATAAAGTTGGTATTATCGAAATTTCTAATTAGTTCGAAATACTGTATACCTGGCATAATATAGCCTAATTGAGAACTACAGTTGGCAGCCCTGTAACTGAATATATTCTTAGTTCCATCTCTTAGGGTACAGAATACAAAATTTGGTTGAAGTCCAATGGGTAGCATGGACGTTACATGCAGTTAAACATTGGATCTAATAGCGCACGTAAAATCATGTTGGCAACAATGACATACATGTATTGGTCAGAAATAATCTGAAATAA
The DNA here is from genome assembly GCA_946902985.2 of Meconema thalassinum. Lineage (NCBI taxonomy): Eukaryota > Metazoa > Arthropoda > Insecta > Orthoptera > Tettigoniidae > Meconema > Meconema thalassinum. Next base: position 123,212,660 of record OX336396.1, on the reverse strand, counting down.
TATGATCTATTGTTGTGTCAATTTTAAATGAAATCCATTGGTTAGTATAGAAGTTACATGCATTTTAAAATTGGACCTATCAGCAGTTATAGAATCATGTTGGCTGCACTGGCGTAGGCCTATATTAGTTACTCCAAATTAATCTAGAGTGCCAGGTACTATACGTGTGCAAAGTTTAGAGCTATTGGCTTGCATACTTTCTGATATATTGATATTAGGGTAACAAAAATAGAGACAGTATTTATTAACAGTTGGCAGCCCTGGTCACTCTTAAGAATCGGCATAGTCATATCTGTTATGGTACACACAGCACACACGAAATTTGGTTGAAATCCAAATGATAGTATAGAAGTTACATGTATTTAAATTTGGACCTCTCAGCAGGCTTAGAATCATGTTGGTAGCACTGACGTATATAAGTTACTCCATATTAATATAGAATGTCAGGTACTATACTTGTGCATAGTTTAAAGCTGTCGGCTTGCATACTTTCTGATATATGGGTAATTGGATAAAAACAAATGAGAGCTCTTAAGAATACGCTCAGTCATATCTGTTTATGTACACATATCACATACGAAATTTGGTTGAAATCCAGTTGATAGTGTAGAAGTTATATGCATTTAAAAATTGGACCTATCAGCAGGCTTATGATCATTTTGGCAACACTGCCATGTATGGCCTCCAGAAAATTAAACTGCAATATTATTATCTATACGTGTGCCAATTTTGAAATAGCTCCCACTCATACTTTCCAAGATATCCAACATGGAGCTCGAATTTCAATTGCGATTTTTCAGCAGTTGGTAGCACTGACATCATTTTCAAATATGGCCGTGAGATATTCAGGTATAGATCTTTACTCCTGTCAAATTTTGTTTCGATTGCTGCAGCCGTTTAGGAGTTGATAGGAGGGGGGCACACACACAGCCAGACAGACTAACAGACAGAAGGACAGACAGACTGAAGGACAGACAGACAGACACACATTTGCCCGATCTCATGTCTACTTTTTCCTCATTTTTGCAAAATGTGAAAAGTAGGCTAAAAAATCAGAGAAGAGGTGAGAATAGAAGACTCTATACTGCAAAAGACCCAGAAGGCTAGAATGAAGTGGTTCGGCCACATGAAGAGAATGAGTGCCAGTAAAACTGCAAGAAGGGATAGCCAAACAAGGGTCACTGAACCCGATGGCCTGGCCACGACGTACCTATTAACGCCAATCGCGGAAAAGTTGAAATCAAACTAGTAAAGGAATCCTACAGTGTTAATCCGTCAAAGATAGGTAATGAAATGGCTACAGTTACTGTACTAGCAGTCTTGGCTGGCACAGCGGAGGCCCGGGTCCGAGTCCTGGCTCTACCAATTAATTTATTTCTGGTCCGAAGGCTGGGACCTGGTACACTCGTGAGGCAAAAATGAGAAGAAGCGGATTCTATTCCTACCTCAACAAGTGGTTTTCCGTGGTTACTCACTTCTACTCCAGGAAAATGTCGGCATGGTACCTAACTTAAGGCCACGGCCGCTTCCCACCCAAATCCTACCTCGATTACAAGTACTCACATTAGTACAGACACATGTTATCAAACAACTTTTAAATTCACCACAGTACATGAAACTACATGAGCACGATGTCGCAAAGCCCCTAAAGAATCAACAACAACGGTTATAGATTCAGAATAAATACATTCATCAAAGTATTACTGCACGCTGAAATAAAAATACCGGTACCGGGGATAGAACCCGAGCCTCCTGGGTGAAAGCCAGGTATCCTAGTCACTAGACCATACCGGATAAACGAACGTGGACGTGGTTGTATACAAACTCAATGTAGGAATGACCTTGTGGTCAGCTGAAAGTACATACATCCTTATCTGAAGATATATAGAGTATATATATATATATATATTCACGTTATCGTTTTACCCTCCAGGGTTGGCATTTCCCACGGACTAAGCGAGGGATCCCACATCTACTGCCACTGTGGGCAGTGTCCTGGAGCTTGAGATTCTGAATCGGGGATACAACTGGGGTGTGTGACCAGCACTACGCCCAGGCCGCCTCACCTTCAAAGCGAACAGGGGTCTGATGAAGGGGTGGGAAGAGTGGGAGGGTTAGGCAAGGAAGTGGGAAGGAGGCGCCCGTGGCCTTACGGAAGGTACCATCCCGGTATTTGTCTATCTGAAGAATACGAACCACTAAGCCTCTTACACTTCAATTCAGCAGCACGTTTTCTATAATTTACCATTTAAATTAGTTTTTTTTTAGTCGTTTACCCTCCAGGTTGGTGGAACCCACGGACTCAGCGAGGGAACTCACCACTACCGCCTCTACGGGCAGTGTCCTAGAGCTGGGAACATCGAATCGGAAGGGATACAACTGGTGAGGTGGGATTGGCACCTCGCCCAGGCGGCCTCACCTGCAAAGCGAACAGGGGCCTCATGAGGGAAGGTAAGGGATAGTTAGGATGGATAGACAAGGAAGGGGGACGGAGGCGGCCGTGGCCTTGAAGAAGGTACCATCCCGGCATTTGCCCGAAGACGAAGTGGGAAACCACGGAAAATCACTTCGAGGATGGCTGAGGGGGAATCGAACCCCCTCTACTCATTTGGGCCACCCGAGGCTGAGTAGACCCCGTTCCAGTCCTCGTACCACTTTTCAAATTTCGTGGCAGAGCCGGGAATCGAACCCAGGACCTCCGGGGCGGCAGCTAACCATGCTGACCGCTACGCTACGGAGGCGACTTAAATTAGTGATTTACCTAATATAGGTAGTTTCTGAAAAAACTTACTATTGCCAAAAAGATTAACGGAGTTGAGACGGAGAGTCAGTATTTTGTGGCCCAGTGAACGAAGCCAATACATTTGTAACTATGGCGTCTGACTCCCCCGCCCCCGAAACTAATGAATAAACCTATCGAACGTTCCACCCTGGCCAATGGAGCATTAGTTGATCCACCCGCTCCATCTAATATTTCTGCTTGTTGAAATTTTGCCCCTTTTAGGATTATGCTTATTAATTCAAATTGCAACATTGAATAATACTTGATGATTAAATTTAGTAGTCTATTTTGAATATTTTTTTGACTGGCTGTGTGACGCAGCGTTAACGTTCTCGCCTGCTGTGCCGAAGGTTACAGGATCGAATCCTGGCTCAGTCAGTTGGCATTTGAGGATGCATAAATGCAAGGGAGCCGTGTCAGTAAATTAACTGGCGCGTTAAAAATACCCTTCGGGGAAAAATTCCGACACCCCTGTGTCTCTAAAAGTCACAGTAAAACCACTAACTGTTATTATTATTATTATTCGTTATTGTTTGAAATTATTATCACGGCAAATACCGGCTACATTTTATGTTACAGCCTGGTTCGGTCTTAGCAAGAAACCACCTGTACTGAGATAATTTTGTAGATTGCACTGTGCAGAGACTTCACATTACTGCACATCCATGTTGTGCCCGCACTCTTCACGAATCTCCTTCATTTATAGGATGAGCTAAATTTCCATCTGAATCTTCCAGCCTTGCTGAGTGTTCGACCAGGGAATTTCCTGACAATATGGCAGGTGTTAAACAGAACTGCCTTCTGTAGTTCAATATATATCTGCGGATGCAGATTCAATATTGATAGACTACTGTGGAGAGTACTGTGAGTGGCTAACGTGTCGGTCTACTCACCCCAAGCTTGCAGGTTCGCTCCTGGACATGGTAAGTGATTTCTGAAAGGCGGCAAAAATTTACGACACGCATGTCATACGATGTTGGCATGTCAAAGAACCCATTTGAATTCAGTAGGCCGTGTTCATAATGGCAAAATTAATCTCGGGAGTTTCCGCCAACACAAAGTTCCTCATTTCTCTACTAGAAAGCGCTATAGTGTTCAAGGAGCTTAGATATCTAATCTCTTTGACTTTCATAGTGCTTCAAGGAACAAAGAAATTTGACATGCAAGCTACCTTCTGGGTGCAAATAACAAAGCTTGCAACCGGCACCCGAGGCCATACGATATTATTATTTATATTATTATTATTGTTATTATTATTATTATTATTATTATTATTATTATTATTATTATTACTGGTATTAGTTTGGCGAGCAGCCGACTTAAACGATGAAAATTCAAGTAGATACCATTTTGTTTTAAGTTAGATGGCGGCAATATAAATAATACTGTTGCGGTGACGGAACGAGGACTAACTCTGTAGCAACGTTTACTCAATTCGGTTCAGGTATTTGTAGGGACACACACACACTCTGACTCCGAGTGATTTCGAAAGCCTATTTCAGAGACTAAATTTATCAATTTCTGCACCAGAGTATGAACGCTTTTGTCTACCGAGTAATAAGTGCAGTCATTTCTTATTGTATAGGTATGTAGAAGTATCGGCCCTCTACCAACTTCAGAGATTGAATTCCCCGAAACGAATATTTATTTTAGATGTATTGGCCACGTTCTCACAATTTGACTTCGTTATGAGATGTTCCGTGTCCATTATTATTATTATTATTATTATTATTATTCCGGCCACGGTGACCGCACTGTTTTATGGAATTTAACTCCTGATATGGGGGTTGGGACGAGGCGCACTCAATCTTATGATCATGAGTTGGATTCGATTTCCACTCAGACGTCTTACAAGTTTAGTGGTTTTCCATTATACGTAATATCATGGACATGCTATCATGGAACCTAACAGGCCCTTTCAATCCTAACTCCAGTTGCAAATAAACTTGTAAAATGAAAATATAAAGTTCATTCAAAAAAGAATAAACTTCTGGTTTCAGCCTATGTAAAATTGTCATTCTAAGGGGTTGACGAGGCTGTAGAATGCTTATTGTTTGGGTTATGTAATTGTTATTTGTAGGTGTTGACGAGGCTGCAGTCGAATGTTTATTGTTGTGGTTATAATTGTTATTCGTAGCTGCCGAAGCCGAAGCGGAAACCGAATGTTTATTGTGTTTGCATAAATATTTTACATATTTGACAAGTCGTCAAGGAACCATTTCCAGCATTTCACATGGTTGTTTTCATGTCAATTTATGATACATGAGAGTCCATTTTTAAGGGTAAAACACATTTTTCCTGATAGTCCTATCTCGCATTTTGACTTTTATGGTTAACTGTTCAATATATAGGATTTTGTTAATTTGAAATTTCGATGATGATTCCTTTGTATTTTAACTCCGGTACTGAACCCGCTGAGCTAAGGTTCATGTGATATTTTTCATGACAACACCTTTATGATGGGATGTACTACCTTTGAACACACCCAGAAAGCTACGAGAAGCTGAGAGCTCATACAATTCTCTTTGAAGTAGCGGAGAATCGCACTTTTGACTTTGGTGAAGTCTGCTAATTATTTATCTGAGGTCTTATTAATCAATTTTATCTTTCTACGAGACTCAGAATATTCCATTTCGTCATTCAGTATTATTGAAACATTTTGGAGAATGTTTTTTTCACTTTAAGGTAAGGTAATATCATTGCAGATACGCAAATAGGAATGTAAGTAGTCGCTCAACGATTTAGTTTGACGACTTGCTTCCACGAGGAACGCAGTTCCTTGCACTACGTCTGGAGAATCCGCCCTGTGTAGGCGTGTAATTATATCCGTCGTGTTAGACGTGGCAAATATCCGCTGTTTAGCGTGGAAATCATTATCAGGTGCCATCGAGCACAAATACACTACGAATCACTGTTGTTGATGTGCAGTGATCAACACGAATTGTATAGTGAATTATATTGCACTACGTCTGGAGAATCCGCCCTGTGTAGGCGTGTAATTATATCCGTCGTGTTAGTCGTGGCAAACAGTCCGCTTTTCAGCGAGGAATCATTATCAAGTGCCATCGAGCACAAATTATACTACGAACCACTGTTGTTGATGTGCAGTGATCAACACGTACAGTAAAGTGGATTATTTGGAAAGTATTGTGAAATTTACGACATTTCTGTAGCACCACATTTTTACACCCATGTGTTTGTGGAGGGCCGAGAGCCTGGTGCGAAAATATACAGGTAAATGTGAAATTATTACTTTGAACAAGTGTGATAATACAAGTACATTATATAGAAATTGCTACGGTGAATTTATCTATAATAAAACGACGCCCATTTCACGGATGCCACGTGATAGAAAAAGTAGCGTCTGTACACGTGTGGAACCGCAGAACAGTGCATGGCCATTTATCATTTACATCTGCAAAGTGTAAAGGCTGTGTTACCAGTTATATTTAAAGCCTGTGATATCTACGACGAATACTGTAATTTTCAAGTGATAATAATGAACTACTACAAGTCGTATTCTACCGCCCACGTGGTCAACTTTTTCAACACCATGTTCGAGGCTGAGACCATGGGCTAATACCATTATGGTATGAGGGAGATGTCTCGGATGGGACGAACTTGATTATGGAACTTCTAGAACATCGAACGAGAAGGAAGGAACCGAGGATGCCTTTCCTAGGCATGTTCAGTCCATTCACGACGTCAACTACAGGGACAGACCGAACCCTGGTCTTTGGGAGAGCCCAGATGGAAGTTCTGATGAGGACGATGCCAATCCTGAAAGCCAGAGGTGCTTTTGTTCAACCCTTGTCGTTGGACAGAGAGCTAAGTGTGGGCTCCTTCATATCGTGAGTTTTGTACAACCCTTCCTTGTTCTAGTTTCTGGTGGTATAGTTAGATTAGTGTAGTTTGTGTACCAACCGAACATAGTGACAGCCATTTCATAGGTAGGGAATGTAATTAGTCTAATTAGATGTCATTTATTTACAGTGATTGTGAGTCACCCTTGGGTCTGACATTTTGTTCAACCCTGGTGCAGCTTGATGGACGTCGTAGGACGCTAATTTCTATCTATTGCTAAACGTGACTGTAGTCATTTTGAGGCTACTTTGTTTAACCCTATCTGGGGTGATTTTTCAAGTCTTTGCAGACTCTAGTTATGGCAATCTGATGCCATAGTTATATTTCTTTAACTGCACTTTTTGCAGCCAGTCTATGTTACACCCCTGACTTCGTTAGAGTAGTCGTATCATTTGGGTAATCGACTGTAATTACCAGTTTTGTAACTGCATTATATTTCATTAGAGATGAGCTCAGAAGCCATCCAGGTCAAGTGTAGACCTTATGAGTAATAGGGATGTTTCGTTGTTATCTAGCATCGAACTCATTTCCCAACGTATCATTAAGCAGATCCAGCAGAGTGGTATTTGCGCCACAATTATTATTTTGTTAGTGTCATGTGTGATGACACGTGTTTGTTTGATGTTTGATACAAGCAACTACTGAAGTGTATATTATCTTCGAGAGCAGAGAGCTCCAGCAATGAGTGATATTGCTACCCTTTAAACGTCTTTGATGTGAAAGACATAGTTATATGATTGTATTCAGATTTATAGCGTGCTTTTTTATGCACATATTCTTCGAGGTTTATAACCTATGGTAAAGGTATTATTATGAGGCCAGTTTTACAGTTATTATCTTGCTTAAATTGCCGGCCTAGTTAGTGTATTTTGTCATTCAACGCAGGAATCTTGTAGCCTGCGGCGACACGAACAGGTTTGTGACTCAGCGCCCGTGTGAGAGCGCATGCTTCTAAGTGAGATGGACTGATATTAACATAGGACAGAATGCTTTTTGCATTCACTTTCCCTTTCATTGCAGTTATAGCTTATGGAACCCAGTGTCCATTCTTGTATCTGATCATATGTTATGTAGAATGTCATTTGTTAGTTAAACGCTGTTGCGTGTACCGTTGTTTTGATGAGTACAGTTATGTCTGGTTTCTATAGTACGTTGTAGGCTAGTCCCGCTAGGGAGGTTTTTCATGTATGAAGGTATTTTTGTGTACCATGTCCGGGATGTTCCCGTGGACCAGATATTTAGGGAGGGCAACTGATTGTGTCCAGGCCCGTCCCAGAGTTATTGAACGCGAGCTGTGCGCCGCTGGTAACTTGTGTTATTGTGAGTCCGAGTTGTTATTGCTCGTTGATTTTATTCCGACTTTTGAGTCGAGGCTTTTTGGCAGAGATGATCTCAGGGGAGACGCTCCGTGCCCAGGATTGTCAGTATTATTCGCCATAAACCAACAATAACCTAAACCGACATCTTAATAATAAAACGCATAATTTTGGTGAACAAAAGCTAACTAACGAATCCTTTCTGCTTAACCTTGTTCATTTGCATTTGGAACATGCTTACATAGCCGTGCTAATGAAGGTATTTCCTGGAGGAAATGACTTTAGACCAGCTGACACTTTTTGTTGTGACTGAAGCTTGCTCGAACCTTGAGTTCGTAGCAGGTGGAGCGCAGGCCATACGATGTCAGACGTAGTCTTCACTACGCAGTCGTCACCGTAATTACACACATTAGATGACTATGGCTTACAAAGAGTAAACCAAGGTGTAGGCAGGCATTTGAATAAAACTGTGGTCTTTTATTTACTGATTTGATTATGTAAAAGTGTATGAATCCTCTATGTTACCCTTTTGTGTGCTGTTTAGCACCTAGTTGTAAGAATGTCTTAGATGTTTTTTTTCTATGGCTGGTCACTTAACTTTGTATGTAATTGTTTTATATTACGGACGTCTCCGCCGTAAATTTTGTTATTAATTGATAGGACTTAGCTAGATGAATTAACGTTAAATGTAAATGTGGAGATGGTATCATCCTAACTTAGATTTGTCTTGCTACCCTGTTAAATGTAAATTCCGATATTAGCTTGATCTTGTAACTTGACCTAGGGATTTTTGTCGTACCATTTTCCTAGTGTTGCTGTTGTTGCTTTATTATTGTGAGACAGATCTTTCGCGAGGGTTTACTGTAACTTCTCAGGTAGGGACCTGCTCTTTATTTTTGATTATTTATTAGCTTGCGGATTAGGCGATAGAAACCCTCCGAACTAGGCTAGCGGTTTGTAAAATTTACAATAAATTTTCACGGTGTTTTACATAAGTCTGGATGTTTCTTTTCTCAGTCTAGCTTTTAAGGTGAACCTTTCCTTAGGCAGTCTATGACCTTCGTCACCATGTACCACGATCCCCGTGGACTACAGTTTCTCGTGCCGCTTTGGCCCATTAGGAAGTTCACCTGATCCTCGCGGCAGTTAGGTCCGGCGGATGAGATGTTAGGGAAGTCATTGCGGTTGTTGGATATCCTGGCAGCTCCTCTGACGGGCTCAGTACCTTATTGAGCACTACGCTTCTTTCTGTTCACAGGGTATACCTTTGAAGATTGGTATGCGTACCGTCGGAATATCATCCTTATCCTAGCAGAAATCCTAAGAGTGAGACGAGAAGCTTTCTGCACTACTTAATAGAATTCATGTGAGACCTGTTTAGTGTTAACTGTGCCCGCATGAATTTGTAACGGAACAGCTGCACCCGCATGGATCATTAACACGACAGTAGAACCCTTTAGTCAGTGCTTCTCCACTTGTAAGACTGGATTTTACGAAATATTATTTTAATGATTAACAGCAATATTCCACCAAATGTTGTCTGATTCACCTGATGAATCCCTTAAATAAATTTAAAAAAACCAAGAAAGAAATGAATATGTTTTTTTATATTTTTATATAGAATTTACTCTCCAGGTTGGTGGCTCCCACGGACTCTGTGAGGGAACTCACCTCTATCGCCTCTACGGGCAGTGTCCTAGCGCTGGGAACATCTGATCGGAGTGGATACAAGTGGGGAGGTGTGACCAGCACCGCGCCCAGGCGGCCTCGCATGCAAAGCGAACAGGGGCCGCATGAGGGAAGGGAGGGGAAGATTATGAGGGATAGGCAAGGAAGAGGGAAGGAGGCTGCCGTGGCCTTACAGTAGGAACCATCGCGGCATTTGCCCGAAGACGAAGTGGGAAACCACGGAAAACCACTTCGAGGATGGCTGAGTTGGGAATCGAACCCCCTCTACTCATTTGGGCCACCCGAGGCTGAGTAGACCTCGTTCCAGTCCTCATACCACTTTTCAAATTTCGTGGCAGAGCCGGGAATCGAACCCAGGAACTCCGGGGTGGCAGCTAACCATGCTGACCGCTATGCTACGGAGGCGACAATGAATATGTAATCATTCAATTCTGTGAAAACCTTACTAGGATCGTTAGTATCTTGTTCTTAAAAATTGCCTCTCAAAATATCTGAGTGATTTTCTGTTTATGTAAACGTTGCCATCATTGATGATTTATTTATTATTAATTTACATTGATCCTAACTGATTACAACCTACTTATGAGAAACTTTTTTTTAGTCGCGTTTACCCTCCAGGTTGGTGGAACCCACGGACTCAGCGAGGGAACTCACCACTACCGCCTCTACGGGCAGTGTCCTAGAGCTGGGAACATCGAATCGGAAGGGACACAACTGGTGAGGTGGAATTGGCACCTCGCCCAGGCGGCCTCACCTGCAAAGCGAACAGGGGCCTCATGAGGGAAGGTAAGGGATAGTTAGGATGGATAGACAAGGAAGGGGGACGGAGGCGGCCGTGGCCTTGAAGAAGGTACCATCCCGGCATTTGCCCGAAGACGAAGTGCGAAACCACGGAAAATCACTTCGAGGATGGCTGAGGGGGAATCGAACCCCCTCTACTCATTTGGGCCACCCGAGGCTGAGTAGACCCCGTTCCAGTCCTCGTACCACTTTCCAAATTTCGTGGCAGAGCCGGGAATCGAACCCAGGACCTCCGGGGCGGCAGCTAACCATGCTGACCGCTACGCTACGGAGGTGACCCTTATGAGAAACACGTAGCAAAATTTACACGTAATAATTTTCTTAGGCTAAAATAACATAGATAATATTATTATTAATAATACGTAGACTAAATATTGAGCCTCCGTGGCTTAGGCGGCAGCACGCCGGCCTCTCACCGCTGGGTCCGTGGTTCAAATCCCGGTCACTCCATGTGTGATCTGTGCTGGACAAAACGGAGGCAGACAGGTTTTTCTCCGGGTACTCCGGTTTTCCCTGTAACAATTTCATTCCAGCAACACTCTCCACTATCATTTCATTTCATCTGTCATTCATTTAATCATTGCCCCCGAGGAGTGCGACAGGCTTCGGCAGCCGGCACACTTAATATCCTCGCCGCTAGATGGGGGCTTCATTCATTCCATTCCTGACCCGGTCGGAGACTGGAAGCAGGCTGTGGATTTTCATTTTCACGTAGACCAAATATTATTCTAGTCTAATAGTACATAGGTTCGTACGTAACTTAAAGTTATATTAGTCCTACTCAGTCACTGCTAAGAAGAGTATGATGCCAATTGCGTCTTGTACATGAGACCGAAAGACGCTGTCAAGTGTATTTGAGTTGAAATGTGTGCATAATTTGTTACAGATATTGAATGTGTTCAATCGAGTTGAATGTTTATGTTGCTCTGTATTGGTTCTGTATATGGTAACTTTCAAAACTATACAGTAATGTCATATTCTCCTTTATTTTTGTACAGGCTAATTTGGATTTTCGTTAGCCCGGATCTTTTCCGGTCCTGTGTAGACCGAAGAATCGGGGTCGTACTCTACTGCAGTAGATAATACGGTGGTGATGGCGATGGTTTATAGCGGCTAGCTCCTATACGCCCTCATAAATTTCAGCAAAATTGTGATAATAATAATAATAATTTATGACGAAATAGTTCATGGTATGTTTACAACGTAGAACTTTTATAAACATAACATTTTCAAATTTATTAGTATTATTATTCTATTATTATTACCGCCCGCGGTGGCCAAGAGCGCTAACGCACTACCTCGTACCTCGTTGGCATCGGGAGAGCGTGGGTTCGAATCCCACCTCGGCCGCTATGAAAATGGTCTTCATGGTTTTCCATTTTCATAAAAAGCAGAAACATTTATCATTTTTGGAAAATGTAAGAAAATTGCCGTATTGATTGATAGATAATTAATTAAAATGCACCGACAATCAATAAAAATTATATTAAAATTAGTGCATGTTTCGATCCAACAATGGAGCAATAGTTATTGCTGTTTTAAGCGGCGGAACTACGAGGTCATCTGCCCCTCAATGGAACCTTCCTCAGCAAATTAGAATCAAACCGTAAGAAACGAATCTAATAAAACTAAGTGTTGAGAAACGAAATTGACTAAAATTCGCACTCCCGGTACAAGACTGCCACAAGTCAAAAACATGAATTTTGAAGTATGCGGTATTTATAAATGCTTATGATCAAGCCCTTGTCCTGTAAATCTGCCACAGCTAAGATCCTATAAATAGCAATTCCACGCCACTGAATAGAAAACTGCCATAAATCAACATTATTATTATTTTTGATTAAAACACATAATTATAATCCATGAAAGAACTTTGTATGTTATTGTATGTACTAGACAATGTTAGAAGTTAGTAATACGTTACTTTCACTTTAATTACCGGTATGTAAATATTTATATTTTTCCTATCAGCTAAAAATCTGTAAATATTTAAAATCAAATGGCTCAATATTCGTGTAAGATGTAAAATGAAAAAAAAAAACTGAAAATCCACAGCCTGTTACCAGTCTCCGACCGGGTCAGGAATGGAATGAATGAAGCCCCCATATAGCGGCGAGGATATGAACTGTGCCGACTGCCGAAGCCTGACGCACTCCTCTGGGGCAATGATTAAATGAATGACAGATGAAATGAAATGATAGTGGAGTGTGTTGCTGGAATGAAATTTTGACACGGAAAACCGGAGTACCCGGAGAAAAACCTGTCTGTCTCCGTTTTGTCCAGCACAGATCTCACATGGAGTGACCGGGATTTAAACCACGGACCCAGCGGTGAGAGGCCGGCGTGCTGCCGCCTATACCACGGAGGCTTAACTTCATTAAATAAAGGTTTTAAATACGAGTATTTAAATATAATTTTCAAAAACACGCAAGAGGTGCATTTTCAGACTGGTCAAAGGAGCCAACACTTGGTTTTATTCGATTAGTTTCTTAAGGTTTGATTCTAATTTTTCTGAATTTTTCTGGATCGAAACATGTACTAATTTGAATACAATTTGTATTGATAGGCGGATTTTTTAATTAATTTCTATTTTGACCACCATGACGATTCCTTTCAACGGGTCCACGGCCGACTTCCTTCCAAAATTCTATCCCTGACCCTTCCTTAATTAGACCCAAATTATCGGTTGCCTGGGTCACCATCCCCAGTTGCATCTGCTGACAAAGCGTGTTTAGCTTTCAGATACTGTTCTTACGACGGTAGAGGAATGATCCCTCGCAGAGTTCGTGGTTGAAGCCGAGATGGGAGGATAAGCGATAAATTAATATTATTATTATTATATGCCTCAGAAATCTGGATAGTTAACAAAAGTGAGAACACGCCCTTCGAGGCTTTTGAAGCGTGGTTTCAGGCGCGGATCTAGAGTTTGGCTTTGAAGGTGGTCAGAGAATTGAAAAATGGTATCACTAAAAACGCAATCACAAAATAACCAAACGTACAAAACCAGACCATTTTTTTTTTTTTTTTTTTTTTGCAAAGCCACATGGATAGAAATTTGATGCGTTTAGCGCACCAAAAATATTCGTACAAATTGCAACGGCGTGTTTTGCGACTTTCACATCGAGCTTCGAGAAAATCAAGGTACGTTACAGTTTCGGCAGGTCGAGTTGGTACCGACAAAGGGAGAAAGTCACAGCTTAAACTGCCAACCAAGCTTGCAGTTTGGACGTCGGCAAAAATTTTTGGTGCGAAAAATAAAAGCCCCGAATTCCTATCCGTATATAGGCCTATGACAAACAAAAAATGTTTTATTTTTATTTTTTATAAACCAATATATACTCGGCAAAACAATTAGCGGGCCAGAAGCTTTTGGATTCTCCCATTTCAACAGTTGTTGCCGAGTGTGAATTGTGTGTCACAAAATGGGAGCGCATTGTTGAAAACGTCGGCAAGATCCCCGATTCGATTGTTGTCATTTGTGATGAGTGTGACGAGGATATTTATCCATCCATCAATAAACTGTTACGTATCCTCATCACACTTCCTGTGAGTGTAGCCACTGCAGAAAGAAGTTTTTCAACTCTCCGTCGCCTCAAAACTTGGCTAAGAGCAACCATGGCAAAAGACAGGCTCACCGGGCTTGCATTGCTGCACATTCATCGTGACATCACTATAAACATCGATTCGGTAGTCACAAGATTTACTAAACAAAGAAACGAGTTGATTTTGTTATATAAATAATCGTTTTTATATAACAGGTATGAAGTTGTAAATATGTACAGTTGTAACAGAACATAATAATTGCAATAAAGATATTTTCAGTATTGAATAAAATGAAAAAAAAAACTATTTTTCAGTTAAAATCCGTTAATTTTTATTTGTCTGGTTATTCTGTTTTCGTTTTTTGAGTTTGCAAAATATTGGTGAACTTTGGAGGGGTCATGACCCCCGTGACCCTCCCCTTAAATCCGCGCCTGCGGCGGTTTCGCAGAATGATTAAGGCATACGGTGACAAATTGTAAAGTTTCGAAGATAGCTAGTTAAGCAAATGATATCGATGATGGCATTAATATACAACGTTGGTAACACCAGTCTTTATCCAATCTTAACATTCATAGTCTCATGTCACGTAGGCTAACATGGTGTTTGTGTGGCAGATTCGGGATCACTAGACCATGCCGTCCTTATTAGAATCTGAACGACTCGATCAGACTGGACAATATTACTTATGGCCCACATATTATGTAAAAAGGTCATTAACTTTTCCAAGGATAAATGTTCATTATCATTTAACGTTCTAAGAACTTACTACATATTTAGCTCACTTCACTTTCTATGACGTGATGAAACTCCACGCGAGCGTGAGATGAGAGTCGGGTATCCACAGCATCTCACTCTGCCTCAAGACAGGAGGTATTACCGAGTTTCTGTAGGTCATGTGAGTCATATCGACGTGACGACACGATAGTGCCAGTAGTGGAGTGATGACAGTTCTAACTCCCCCCACCACTACTCCCAATGCGAGCCGATAACTCCCGAACCGGTGGTCGGAGATTCACGAATGAGGTGTCGTTGGACTCGGGCTGACGGGGGCTTTGCTATGGACCACTCATTTCAACCCCTAAATAAAACCTACCCCTACTAGGGGGTGAAATTGTAATTTTTAGTGAAAGTCTCTTTTCAAATACGACATGTATAAGGTGCGCTGCTAAAATGAACTTAAACGTTGTTGCTCATATCGCGCATGCGTTTTTTCGAGATGCCGCTATGGATGAACATTTTTGTTTTTTTTGTTTTTTACGCATGCGCACTGGGGATTTTTGTAAGAGGGCGAGCTCTTTGAAAAAAATGATTGATAAGAAGAGGTTTTGGTGGTGAGGAGAGAGCCAGATAGTCGCCTACTTTCCTACGAAGTTTGCCGATATCTCTCAAACGCAAGGTCGGATTTGGACGTGTGACGTGTCAAATCGATTGTCTCGAAGCCCTATACATGTTATTAATAGGTTAAAGTTTTGAGAATGAGGGAAACAGGCTTTTTGGGGGTAAAACCGTGATTTTAGACTTTTTCCGATATCTCACGAATGCATGGTCGGATTTGGTCCTATGACGTGTCAAATGGCTTGTCTCGAAACCCTGTGTATTTTGGTAATAAGTTCAAGTTTTTGAGAATGAGGGAAACAGAATATTTTGGGGTAAAAACGTGATTTTGAACTTTTTGCTATATCTCGCGAACCAATCATGCTAGAGGCATGAACGAGGGGTCCAAGGACTCGGGCTGACGTCCTCTTTGCTATGGACCACACGTTATATTTTTAAAAAAATTTGGAAACGCGATTTTGGGGTAAACACGTGTTTTTTGTGATTTTTGCCGATATCTCACGAATCAATAACGCTAGAGACATGTACGAGGTGTCCTAGGACTCGGGATAACGCCCCCCTTTCGAGTGTGGTAGATATTGTTTTCCAAAAAAAAAATTCGCAAAGGGACTAACGCCATACACATTGAAAAAAAAACTGTTTTTTTTCTTTACCTGTTTATAATGTCCATGAAGCGTGGTGGTTGATAGAGACGATACAGCTGGGTGTGTGTGTGTGTGTTTTTCAACGAACCTGTCGCTAACCACAAGGACCATGCTTAATAGAACAATCGCTATTTCGGCTGGTCGGTGTATGACAGAACGAGCATGCGTTTTCTGATATTTTACCTTTAACGTGTAAACGGTGATGAGAACTTGATTCTATGTTGGTCGAAGCGAGTACAGAAAACAAACTTACAGGAGGTGAAGGTCATTTGAGCTTATTGGAAGGCATTGATCTGACTTGACAACAAGTGCAATGGAAAAAATGACCAAGACGCTTGAAGGTGAAATAATCTGACCATCGTGGTGGCAGGGGAGTGTGAAAGGCGTGCACACATGTGTGAAACCACAGGCACGCTACACCAGTGACATCCTGTTTTGCTTCGTACGTGACAAAAATGCAAGTTCATGTGAAATTTGATCTTTCACAGGTGTTCGCTTGGGTGTTATCTGTCCACGTGCGCGATAACTGTTAACAAGTCACATCCTGTTTTGCTTCGTACGTGACAAAATGCAAGTTCATGTGAAATTTGATCCGGCACAGGTGTTCGCCTGGGACGTTAGCTGTCCACGTGCACGATAAGAGAATGTTCAAAGCATGGGAAAAAAAAAGATTATACATGCAACATAGCATATATAAAGACATGTTGTTATCATTTCCACGCTCACTTAAGTGACTACCTTTGAACACATTGCGTTGCATGAAACCCCTGGTCTTGTTTAACAGTTTTGGTGTTGGTGGAAAATACTTAACCTTGTTGTGGGGTAGGTATATATTTATTCATTTATATATTTATAGATTTTTATATAAATACATGCAATTATTTATTGATTAGGTAATTAATGATTTTATTTATTTATTTGTTTGCAGATAACGTGTATAGCCTACCTGTCGTGTGTCTGTGGGAAATATATATTAAAGAAAGAGAAAGACAGACAGATTGAAAAGAAAACCATTTCCACACTAGCCCACGAGACGGGAATATAGCAAAGCATTACACGTCAAGGTGAGATTTGTTTTATTATATAATATAACCTGTTTGATTTTGTTTTGTTTATGAAATACATAAACTATATGGAATGGATATACTTATGGTGGTTTATTTTATTTCTTTTTAGAGTGTTGGAAAACGCTTGACCTTTGTTAATAACCAGGAACGTGTGTGTTTGGGACCATTGTCAAGCAGTCTACAGCTGAAAACTCAGGTGAGAGTGTTCTTTCTAAAATAATGTCATTTGCTACTGCTACCGATAGCCTAACTTGGGAACCTCTAAACAGTTGTTTCAAATCACGTGTGTGCTCTGGCCGCGTAGTCAATGTTAGAAAAAATTTGATTCCCAAAGAATTTTTAGAATCTTGTTTTGAAATTTTTAAAATTGAAATTTGCACAGCGCAAAGGTTGCATACGGCTTTAAAGGTGAATACAGAACTGGTGTGCGATTTCATATATAAAAAAGGACGTAGAGCATAAAGAGACATTTTATATTTGCAGTAAAATGCAAGAGCTATTCATAGCCCATAATTTGGAACAGTGGTATGAAACCCACGTGGTGAATGCCTTACTATCAAAATTTGATAAACTGCAACAAGGACCAAGTGGTCTAGCCTTAGATAAAATTCATCATTTACAAATCAACATTTGTCAATTCAACCCGTTGAATGCTGGGTCTAGCTATATTAAAACACCGCCAGCAATAGCTTCGAAAAAGGCTGTGGTGAATATTGAAAATTTTGATGATGAATGTTTTCTGTGGGCTGTGGCTGCGTATTTGCAGCCAGCACAACATAATGGTTGTCGACCAGGAATGTACAAGGCCAAGTTTGATGAATTAAAACAAACTTTAAATTTAACTCGAGTGTCGTTCCCTATGGACTTAACCGAGATCCATAGGTTTGAACAAGACAACCAGGACTTTTCGTTCATGGTGTATGGTCATGATGGTAATGAGATTGTGGGTCCTCTTTATGCCACAAAAGAACCGAAACGACACCACATTCATCTTTTATATTTATCTTATGGAGAGGTGAATCACTATTGCCTCATTAAAAGCTTGAGTAGATTGCTAAGCAGTCAAATGTCCAAACATGATGGTAAAAAACATATTTGTGATCGTTGCTGCAATATTTTACAACCCCTACGCTCTTAGAACGTCATAGGGTAGATTGTGTTACTCAGGAAGCGGTGAGACTGATATTGCCACAAGGGGACAAGGCTGTGTTAAAGTTTAAGGACATTCACAAGCATGACACTGTCCCCTATGTGGTATATGCAGATTTTGAAGCTCTCACCACACCCATGGCGGGATGTGAACCAGATCCCTCCATGAGCTCAACCACACCCATTCAAAAACATGAACCCTTTGCCATTGGATTTAATGTGGTGTGTGCCTATGACCACACACAATCCGTTTACAAATACCGTGAGGGGCCAGATTGTGCCAAATGGTTCTTGGATGAACTTGTCAAGTTGGCTCATGATGTACAGGAATTACTGGACCACCCAGTACCCATGAGCCTATCTCCAGAACAGCAGGAGCAGTATGAGCATGCCACGACATGCCATATTTGCGAAAAGCCTATTTTAAATAGAGAGGAAAAAGTCAGAGACCACTCGCATTTTACAGGGGAGTTTCGTGGAGCTGCGCATAGTAAATGCAACTTGAACTTTCCAGCTCCTCGTTTCATCGCTGTCTTTTTCCACAATCTGGCGAATTATGACATTCAGTTTTTGATTCGTGAATTGGGCCATGTCAACAAGCGCTCGTTTACCATTATTCCCCAAAACCATGAGCGTTTTACGGCCCTGACATGGTGGTTGGGCGACTTTAGCATTCGATTTTTGGATTCCTTTAAGTTTATGGCATCCTCGCTAGACAGCCTTGTGAATGGCTTGAATGAGGAGGAATTAAAAAATACTAGAATGCATTTTAATGATCCTGAGCAATTTCAGTTGTGCATTCGGAAAGGTATATTCCCGTATGATTTCTGCAACAGCTGGGACGTGTTAAAGCAAAGAAAACTCCCACCACAAGAAAAGTTTTACTCCAAACTAACACGCAGTACCATTTCCGATGAAGACTATGCACATGCATGTCAAGTTTGGCGAGTGTTTGGCATGAACACGCTAAGTGAATATGCTTTGCATTACCTAAAACTAGATGTATTGCTGCTCACTGATGTGTTTGAAAAATTCCGTAACTTGTGTCAACACATTTACGGTCTTGACCCGGCTCACTATTACACGAGTCCTGGGCTCTCGTTCGATGCCGCTTTGAAATACACTCAAGTGGAATTGGATTTACTCACTGATGTAGACATGGTTCTATTTTTTGAAAAGGGCATTCGTGGCGGCTTTGTGTCGCTTAACCAACGCCATGCTGAATCGAACAATGTCTACATGCCTGATTATTCACTAGACAAACCAGAATCGTACTTAATGTACTATGACGTGAATAATTTGTACGGTTACGCCATGAGTCAGCCTTTGCCCTATGGGAAGTTTGCTTGGCTGACAGACAAACAAGTGTCAGAATTTGATGTGAACATGGCTAGCCAAGAAACAGGCCGTGGATATGTGCTAGAAGTGGATATTGAATATCCCTCATCCTTGTATGATGAACATGCCGATTTCCCATTCTGCCTTGAGCAAATGGTTCCCCCTGACAGTAAAGTGAAAATTGAAAAACTCATGGGCACACTTTACAACAAAAATCGGTATGTGGTACATATACAAATGTTAGTGCAATGCCTCGCCCAAGGCTTGGTGTTGAAGAAAATCCACAGGGGTATTTCTTTTGCTCAAAAAGCATGGCTTGAGCCATACATGCGACTCAACACAGAGCACCGACAAATGGCAACACAGCAGTTTGAAATTAATTTTTTTAAATTAATGAACAACTGCATCTATGGCAAGTCTATGGAGAATGTCCGCAAATACCGTGACATTAAATTGGTGAATGTCTGGGAGGGGCAGTGGGGTGCCCGGCGGTACATTGCCAAGCCAAATTTCAAATCGATCAAAATTATCGATGAGGATTTGGCTACTATTGAAATGAGTAAGACCAGCGTGACCATGGATAAACCCATTTACTTGGGTCAAGTCATTTTAGACTTTTCTAAATCGGTCATGTATCGATTCCACTATGAGTTTGCGAAACGCCATTTTGAGGACGTCTCTCTTTTGTATATGGACACGGACTCATTCATTTACCACATTCGCCACTGCAACCCCTATGACGTCATGAGGCAACATAGTGACTGGTTCGACACCTCTTGCTATAGTGCTGACAACGTGTTTCAGCTGCCCATAAAGAACAAGAAGAAAATGGGCGTTCTAAAAGATGAATGCGGTGATTCCATTATGACGGAATTCGTAGGTTTGGCTTCGAAAATGTATGCTTACCGCACACTCGATTGTAAGGAAGCCAAAAGAGCAAAAGGTGTAGGTAGGGCAGTGGTAAAATCGCTACGTGTAGACGATTACCTAGCGGTTTTACGCACTGGCAAAGCTATGTCTCATACACAGTGCAGGATACAATCCAGCAACCATCATTTGTATCTTGTGGAACAGAGAAAACGCACCCTCGCCTCCATGGATAACAAGCGTGTGTGGGCTGATGACCTGCTCACTAGCCTGCCCTGGGGTTATGATCGCAACGAGGAGGAGGTGTGATTTCACTGTTTAATCGTTTATGGGACATGTCTTTTTGTAACTTGTAGATTTAGAATTTTGTAAATATTGGTTTCTGTCATTGTAAATAGTAGATTTTGTAAATAGTGGCAATCCACTTGGACCTTTTGCTCTTTAAAAAAAAGTTCTATGCAAACTTATTTTTTAAAATTTTTTTGATTGGTAAATAATTTTATTCTTTTAACGCTGTAGAAAGTTGAGTTTTTTTGTAAATATGAAATAAGTAAGATTTTTTAGTAACTTTAATAACTAGTATTTAATTATTTTTCGTAATGTAAATGATAAACTAAAAAGTTCTTTTGGGATGAGTGTGCATGTCGAGAATGTGCTTTTGGGAATAAATAAAGTGGTTGTGTTTGTTCCCAAAGACAGGTGTGAATGTATGAGTGGAGAGAGAAAACTGGTGTGTATGATTGACCAGAGCAAACACGATGAGGTAGGGTGGGTGGGTGGGGAGGGGGTAAATGGTCACTTATATACTCATTTTGTTTTAAATAGTTTCGTTTTTTCATTGAAATGTGGCAGACAATAGACATTATTTTTGTAAAAACAGTCTTACCTGCAGTAGTCGTAGACCTCGACGTTTCTCCAAACACGCATCAGCACATTGCAGTATTATCAAGGTCAAGCACTCGCATCAACATCATTGTCAAATCTCAAGTTTCGACATACACTAAATGGAAAAATGTGAAAACAGCAAAATGGAAAATCCATGTTTCCATATCACCAAAAACGCAAAACTTAAAACGGACATTTTAAAAAAACTGGAAATGGCCATGTGTGAAATTTGAAAATTCAAAAACTTCAAACGGACATTGTTTAAAAAGTGTCATCAGCAAAATGGAAAAATCCATATCATCAAAACGAACGTTTTCAAAAACTGTAAATTGCAAATTAGCAAAATGGCAATGTGTGAAATGTGTAAAATGAGAAATCAGCCATCAACATCACGATTTCTTAAAATTAAAAATAACACAACATCGTGCTCTGGTAAACCTTTGTTTTTTATTTCATAGTCATAATGAATTGACAAAAGAAAAATAGAACACAAACAAATCCCAATTCCTCACTCCTCAATGTTTATGTCCATGCATCATCAACTTTCCTTTCATAGCACTCATGACAATTAGGGCTGCCATCCTTTCACCCACTGAGGCATCACTGGATGTGAAACGTTGTTTAGCTTTCTTCAATAACAATTTATCGGCCACATGTCTTAAACCAGGATGACTATGGCGATAAGAAAGGTCATGTTCCTTGCATGCTTGATCCAAAAGATTAATGGGTACATCACCACGTTGTAAACGTTTTTCGAGACGAGTTCCAGGGCCGCAAAAACGATAACCTGGAAGATGGATTTCAAAAGGTAGGTATTGAATCACTTTGTCAATGACGCCATTGCCAGTACAGGTCTGGCATATCCTTTTCCATCGATGGTAAAAAGGTTTGGGCTTCCTCCTCCTCTGTGGACGATGTGTGTTTGTTGTTGTTGTTGTTGTTGCTTTTTCTCGCCATGACACCCGTGGAATGATTCAACAAAGTCTTTACATGGACTTTTATGACCGTGATACAGTTTCACTAGCTGGCAAGTCGCACACTGACGCATAGACGGTATTTTTGCCATGGCCACTTGCTTATGGTGATCGTAATCCGTACAGGGTTGCAATTCACTCAACACAGGGTCTTGAGTCCATGATTTTGGTACATGTTGCCAGATTTCTTTGACTGCGTTGGCGGCCACATAATAAATGAACGACTTGGGCAGCGCCAAGAGTTCCTCTTTGGTAAAACTGTCTAGTTTCTTTTTGCACACAAAGAACTTGCCGATGGCTTTGTCCGTAGCATTGCCTTTCTCCATGGTATCACGTGCTGTAGATGTTTACACGTCGCTTGTAGAAATCTCACTGACGTCATTCACAGGTAAATCTTGAGTTATAATTTTGTTCAACAACTCCCAGCAGGCATGGGTGGTTAACCAATGAAAGAGATGCCACGCATGCGATAGGGCTGTATGGGTAATGTTGCCACAGGAACAAGTATCCATGAGCGTTTGCAGGGAGGGGCAGCCCAACTCCATGAGGTCGATACATTGGCAGTAAGACGCCAAAAATGGTTGCAACCATTGACGTTTTTCATTACCTTTCACAAATACCACATTGGCCGAGGACAAGTGTGCTTTCATGACCACGTCCAAATATTTATAGGAAATGGTTCCCTGATTCCAGTCTAGTTGCCTATGATTTTCAATCCACTGGGTTTGTTTACGGTCTTTTTCACACAACAAATCAAAAGCATGGGGTGGTTTAAATAGCAAATGCGTAGCTTGCGATATCCAAAACGTGGTACAATCGATCATGGCCACTTGTTTAAATATAAATTTGTTGTCACCAATTTTAAACCCTTGGCAATCCACAATGAGTGTGCGCAACATGTTGACGCTTGCCTGGACCAAGTTCAACTGACGACTGACTGACGATCAGGTGTGATCATGACATGGACTTACCTGCCATGCTAGTTTCAAATTAAGGTTAGGGTAGGACAGGGGGACATGCAAAAATAAGAATTTAAGAATTACATCATTTTATTATCATAACACGTCTTACAGGCTTTTCTCATTTTAGGATAAGGACGATAGCAACTGATACAACAATATAGTCTCTTGTGTTTGTAACGTCCATAACACCGATGATGTCCCAATGTCTCTAAACCAGACGTTTTTGATGGTGAGCTGCTCACCGAAGCACCATGGATACCATACGGCCCACATGTATCGTAACTTGTTTTTTTTTCATCACCCAGAGACACAAGTGAGGGATAGCTTGAATGACAGGGTATATTTCCCACTTTCATTCTGCACAGGTAGGGGCAGGTGGGTGACCAGCGCTGATGTTCCTGCATGGGTTCATCGCCCTCCTGCCATTGGTCTATGATGATGGGACAAAAGGCACATTTCACTTCATCTCTTGTTTTTAAATAGTAGAATCCAGCAGCCGCCAAGGCTTGAGGGTTTATGAAAGGCACTGGCCATGTGGCAAACGTCTTGAAACGTTGTTCCTCAGAGTTTAAATTCATGGATGAGACGTCTCTTGAGGCTTTAAAGCAAGACATGACTGAGCGGCTTGACGTGGGATGACCTGTTATTTATACACTCGTCACTTGGTTGGACAGTGGATAATAGTTGACTTGTTTGTGATGAATAATCAAACAGTAGGCCGTCGTATTGGCTGATACATTGTCATGCGTTTCAAAATCTAGTCGAATATCGATATTGGATGGCTTGACAGACTCTTCCAGGTAAGAACAGTCAAAGACAATCAGTGGTGCTCTTACCGACAGTAGTGGCTACGCGGGCTAAAGCTCCGCGTTAGGTCAAGGGGCCAAGCTCTCTGCTGACTCGGTAGACGCGTGGGTTCGAGCCCCACCGTCGGCTGTCCTTGAAATGGTTTTCCGTGGTTTCCCATTTTCAACACCAGGCAAATGCTGGGACAGTACCTTCTGACAGGCCACGGCCGCTTCCTTCCACATCCTTGCCCAGCTTCATTCATCTTCATCCTTTCCATCTCTCATCCTGACACGCAGGTCGCCCACGGGCGTCGACTAGAAAGATCTGCACTCGGCCTCTCAGGAGGCTACACGAAAAAAAAAAAAAAAAAAAAAAAAAAAGTGGTGCTCTTGCCTTAAACGCTTGGGGTAGTAGCATGGGGCCGTTCTCCTTTTGATAATACGACCATCGAAATTTAGAAAACAAGTCGTACAGGGGCCCAAACTTATTTTTTGAAAAATCCAAATCCAGTCCTTCATAGGGAAACACAGCTCCGTTGAGGAAAAGACGTGCATTTCTCAATTGCAGGTGATCAAATTGCGTGGCATCTTTGGTTTGTTGATACTTGCGATTCGTTTGAAATCCCACGATCAGGTAGAGAGGTCTCTCTGTATAGCGAGCTGTTTTTACAGACCAACTGTGTGTGTTGGTGGTGGGCAATAGCGGATACTCATGGAGTGCCCAGCTTCTAAATTCCATGGGTAGAGGCATATCTCTCTTTACCATTTTGAGTACGTCCAGTTTTTTGCTATCTTCAAGGGTCACATGAGGCACTTTCCATAGCAAGCGTTGTAGTTGAATTTTTGAATCGATGGGGGCATTGTCGGCTCCCTTGAGTGCATTGTTATCACTCCTGTCTCTCACCAGATAAAGCACTTGCCTTGCGTTGACCACAATGCGTTGGTGATCTTCAGCAAAGCCTAGAATCAGTTTAAGAGGTAAATATCCAGTAAAGGTTCCATCAGTGTGTACCATCCAGTCATTGGTCGAGTCAGGACACCAACCTGCCATGCAAAGTGTTTTACCTTCTTCCTCACTATAAGAGGGGTATAGTTTCATGACACTGGAAATGCCCACATTTCGAGTGCTATCCACCACGATATCGTTAATGACATACCGCACTTCAGAAAATAGAAAGGCCAAACCATGGTTGGCCAACTTGGATGTGGTGGGTGTAGAGCCATCGGCTTTGGTGAGCCGACCTTCAATCTGAATGACACTTTCATGCGGTAGGGTGTAAATATCTTGGTTGTTGATAACAAATTGAATTTCATCATTGTTATTGAGTCCAGGTGTTTGAGCTTGATAGGAATGGAGATCAATTCTTACCACTCCTGGTTGCTCCTCGATGCGGTTCGCTATCTCTAGGATAGAATTCATTATGAGGATTGACGTGGTAACCCAAATGCTGTAAAATCTGCTTGCCTTGAGATGTTAACGTGTATTCACGTGGCAAACAACTAACACCATTCCTAGACGGTGTTGTTGCTTTATACACAAACTTCATAGTGGCTTTAGCACCAACTTGTAAGTCACTGGTGTGGTAGAATCTAGATCAATGAGTTGTTGATCTCTATTGATCAGTCTTAATGTTATATTACTAATACTATCGACAGCCACAGCATGAAAAAGCACCACTGGAGGGTTTTCACGAATAATATAGCCATTGGGCGATGTCACAATAAAGTCATAAAGTGAATGCGATGGTTCCTGATTGGTGTACACTTGGCTAATAATATTACACGTCACCGACACATGATGGTCCTCAATGAATTTCACTTCATGGTCTGATTCATGTTTTTTGTTGGGCTCCAACACACGTGGTTTAAATCCTAGTAATGGGCCAATGGAATCGGGGTGTGTTTTAAAGTCAATGTTGAATGAGGAGAAAATACTGCAGCGATGATTGTTGGTATTTCCTACAAGTTCAAACTTGTGCGTTCCATCGAGAAATGACTTTAAACCATATTGATTGATCAACACCACATAAATGTGTTCATAAATATCATCGATCGTGTATCCACCAGAGTTCAGGGTGAGCACAGAATCATCATAGTAAAACTTGTTGTTCACATTTTCACGTATGTTGTATATTCGATTGTACGTTTCAAGAGAAACAAGTCCTAAACCATAGGGTTTTTCACTCAATTCGATAGGCGGGTAAAAGTCTAGGCTGACTTCAGGTCCACGTCCATGCAGTGTAAACGTTTTACTTTCTGCCGACATACTGGTGGCGTTTTTGCTTATGCTGCGTCTTATATAAAAAAATTAAACACAAACGTCCACACTGTTGGCTGTTAAACGTTTGCTCTCGTTTCACATTATAATATATCTTGATCCTGTTTCCAAAATAGGTCACTAGTTCCATGGGCGGGGGCAAATTCCCAAAACTGTCAAAGTACCATACTATGGATCCCTCTTTGACATAAGCTACATAATGCGTTCCTGGTCCTCGGTGATCATCCAAATTGACAACAGCACATTCCTGTTTCCAGGGTCGTGGGGGTAATTGGTTTCGCATAAACACACCTCGAAAATGAGAAAGCTTTAGTTGTTTAGCATAGCTTTCCACTTGTTGATGCGTCAGGGCATGTCTCGCTATGGCTGAGGTTAATTTTTTTTTTTTTAATATTTCGAAATGGTGAAATCCCAAATCCTTGTTGATAAAAGGCTGGCTTTAAATTGGCATTTCTAGCCCCCATGGCAATCGCTTCCATCGTTTCATTGTGTCGCTGACTTTCTTTGAGTTGTTGCTTGCCCTGCTGCGCGGCGTTAATGGTTTTCGCCACTGCACTGGCACCGCCCAAAAGTGAGCCCAGAGCAGCCAAACCAGCAAATAATGCAGGTAAAAATCCCGCTCGTTTGGGGACGGGAATCACTCGCCCTTGGTTTGAAACCTGTCGCCGACGTTTTGGAATAACATGTCTCTGTGCTGCTCGAAGGGCTTTCCTTATGGTCAATACATTATTTTTTCTTTTTTTCTTTCGCAAGGGCTTGGCCACGAATGTTGAAAACCCTGGCTTTGCCAAGGACAAAGTCCTTTTTTTAGTCTTTCTCACTGCATACCTTTGTTTCACCATGATGATAATGACCAACAACCTTTCACACGAAAGTTTAAATCACAACTAACGTCAGATGGTTATTTCATGGCTGTATATTCCAATTCCACATAAAGTGGGAAATCGTTTATGGTTTTCCCCGCTTGCTTTTCATCCCATGTCAACATGAGATAAAAGGATAATTCGTCACCTGCATTGACCATTTCATGGTCATGGACCAACATCCTATGACCATTTATCTTTATTTGTAAATGGTTCTCATCAGGTATGGCATATTTGATGTGAATGGTTCCATCATAGTGTAATCGATAGTGGCTTAAACCCGAAGCAAGCACATAGGTCAAGTGCTGATCATGGACTAGCGGTAAATGGTTTCTGTCATTCACAGGTTTTTCATTTGTCAGATACACTAAAAATACAGATGGGATAAATTTATAAAGCCTTTTCATTTCATGGGTCACGTAACGCTTGGTACAAACATCGTCTTCGTCTTGCGGGTCTTCCACGTGAATAATCCGATGGTGATTAGCGCTATAGCCATTCACCGTAAGCTGGGGCACTTTGTCATAAAACTCATACACTTTGTTATCCACATACTTTTTCGTAGTAACGTCTGTAGACACTTGAGGATGCTTTACATGGGTTAACCGCTTTCCCTTAAAGTCATAATCTCCCTGTTTTGTGCGTGGCACTACTGACCTATCCACATAGTGTTTATTAGCAGGATCTGTTTCCTGTTTAGGATCATGTATGGGGACAGACCTAGCTTTGGCCATCAACGCACGTCCAAAGACATCCATCGTCAACCTGTAGTACCAGTCTACTGTTTCTATGACAAGGCTCGGTGTCCTGTATATAGACAGCCTGCTAGCCTGTCTAAGCCTTAGTTGAAATGAAGATTATTAAGCAGCAAGAGTCATTCCCCGTGGGGGACATGGTTTCCCATCTCTGTCCCACATCACGTGAACAACGCCATGGTTCACTGTTTCCATCTTCCATTCGCTGCATCATTGTGGGGCCTTCCGGCTGTGGAAAGACAAATCTTTTGCTAACGCTCATCACAGCGCCCAATGGTCTGCGTTTTCAAAATATTTATATTTTTGCAAAATCTCTCTACCAACCCCTCTACGTGTTTCTGGATCAAGTCATGTCTGGATTACAAAAAGAGAATATGGGTTATTTTACATTTTCTATCTCGGACAAACGTATTCAAAAATGTCCAAACAGTTGATTCGTGACAATGCCAATGTCATTGTTTTATTTCGCCAGGACGAGAGGAACAGTCGTCACATTTATAATGAACATGTGAATCCGGATATGACCTTTCAAATGTTTACAGAATTGTGTGCCAAGTGCTGGAACACTCAACGTCATGCCTGTTTAGTGATTGACAAACAAAGTGAACTCAACCAAGGACGGTATCGCTTAGGGTTTGATCATTTTATTGCTATTTAAGGCCCTGTCTCATTCCCCATCAAGTCATTTGTCAAGACACCATGGCGTTAGCAGAGAGTCAATTGAAAAAGCATATTATTAGAGCAAAAAATACTATTCGCCAAAAGTTTCGTCAATTGAAACAATCACGTGCCAATCATGCTTTGTTTATTCAGCAACATTTAGCACCTCCACTAAAAGCCATGTTGAAACCCTCTTTCAAGCCATCTGAAACGCTACCCACCGTTTCACAAGCCACGCAGACGCTGCACGAGGACCCTGAGGAAGAGGAAGTGGAAGATTTGACTAGTGTTAGTGAAGTTGAGGATGAGGAGGAACAAGTGTTTACGCCTCAAAAAAAGGCCGCACCCCTTGCAGAGTTTTTGAGAAAAAAGAAATCCTTGGCCATGGTCGAAACACCTTGCCCTTCCAGAGCGTCTCCGTTTTCACAACTCTTGGCCACCCCTCAACATAAAGCTCAACTGAAAACCATTTTAATAAAATATTATGGATCAACATTGGAACCCTATTTCACCGATCTATTTATTGGAAACACAGATACCACGTATGGTGTTCGCTATGAGGATGATAGTTTTAAAATTGGCGATTCATCCATTAAATTTGCTCGTACTAAAGCTGTCATTAAAAACATCAACTATAAATTAACGGCAGGACTGTTAAAGCTGCTCTTTTCTCGGACCCCCTCTTCCCATGATTATACGTCAGAGGATCTTGACAAATATAAATCCATTTTATTGGATACCCATGCTCACAAAAGACAGTATGATCCCACGCAACAAGTGAATGCCAATATATCTCAAAAATATAAAACCATCATTGCAAAAATGTTTCCCACTAGTCAAAGTACTCGTCGTAAAGCGTCCGCTTCGGGAGTGACATTTAAACCATTAAAACCCCTTGTGGATGTTACCTACTGGCACAATCCCAATAAGCTCGTCCAGCGGCTACAGTTGTTGCATGCCTCACGTCAAGCTGGCCATACCGGTCACGATTGGGAAATTCAAGAAATTGAACAAGAACTTCGAAATGCCAAAATTATTGTTTAAGCCCTCACCCATTAAAATGGGTATTGCTCACGAGTTGCATCGCCCAGCTAGGCGTCATTATCCACGACTCAAGGTGATTTCACGAGGTGTGGATGAACTTTGGCAGGCTGACTTGGTTGAAATGATACCCTATGCTGGCGTTAACGACGGTGTACGCTATATGTTGACCGTCATTGATGTCTATTCCAAAATGGCCTTTGTTGAACCTGTGCGTCGCAAGTCTGGTCCACTAGTTACTAAGGCCTTTCAACATATTATTCAACACTCCAAACGTCAACCTCAGCTGCTACAAACCGACCAGGGGAAAGAATTTTTCAACAAGGACTTCTCCAGTTTTCTCAAATCTAAGGATATTCACCATTACACCACGTACAGCAATCTCAAAGCCAGTGTGGTCGAGAGGTTCAACCGAACATTGAAAACCCATATGTGGAAAGCGTTTACCGCTCAGGGCACGTATCGCTGGTTGGACATGTTACCTGAGGTAGTGTCACGTTACAATGACACCAAACATAGAACGATTGGGACCAAGCCATGCCTCGTGACTAAAAATATTCAGCGATTGGATAAACTGTTTAACCCCATAAAAACAGCCGATCCTAAACGTCACCGACTAAACATTGGGGATTTTGTTCGTGTGAGCAAATTTAAGTCTGCCTTCAATAAGGGCTACACACCTCAGTGGGGGACTGAACTATTTCGAATTCGTCGAGTCTACTTGGACAGTCCAGTCACCTATTTACTCGAGGACCTCAACCATCAACCCATAAAAGGTAGATTTTATCTCCATGAACTTCAGAAAACAGCTTTTCCTCAGCATTATCTTGTGGAAAAAGTGTTGAAACAAAAAGGAAATAAACTCTACGTCAAATGGTTAGGGTTTAACTCTACGTTTAATTCTTGGATCAATAAATTACATGTTGTGTGAACCTGTGTACTTTTTATTTATTCACCCATGTTGTACACCACCTATAGCTCTATGTATACAGCGCTCCGCGCTTCATGCATGTTCATACATGTTTGTCTTTCCCTTTCCTCTTGTGTTCTCTCATACATCACCCCCTCCCCTCTCCCTCCCTTCACCTCCCACCACTGCTGTTTGCAGCTCTTGCCTGTCTATTGGTTGTGACATCATTCCCACAAGTTGCATCATACTTTTTTACTGATTCAGCGATTCCCACGCCTTGAACATTCTCTTATCGTGCACGTGGACAGCTAACGTCCCAGGCGAACACCTGTGCCGGATAAAATTTCACATGAACTTGCATTTTGTCACGTACGAAGCAAAACAGGATGTGACTTGTTAACAGTTATCGCGCACGTGGACAGATAACACCCAAGCGAACACCTGTGAAAGATCAAATTTCACATGAACTTGCATTTTTGTCACGTACGAAGCAAAACAGGATGTCACTGGTTTAGCGTGCCTGTGGTTTCACACATGTGTGCACGCCTTTCACACTCCCCTGCCACCACGATGGTCAGATTATTTCACCTTCAAGCGTCTTGGTCATTTTTTCCATTGCACTTGTTGTCAAGTCAGATCAATGCCTTCCAATAAGCTCAAATGACCTTCACCTCCTGTAAGTTTGTTTTCTGTACTCGCTTCGACCAACATAGAATCAAGTTCTCATCACCGTTTACACGTTAAAGGTAAAATATCAGAAAACGCATGCTCGTTCTGTCATACACCGACCAGCCGAAATAGCGATTGTTCTATTAAGCATGGTCCTTGTGGTTAGCGACAGGTTCGTTGAAAAACACACACACACACACCCAGCTGTATCGTCTCTATCAACCACCACGCTTCATGGACATTATAAACAGGTAAAGAAAAAAAACAGTTTTTTTTTCAATGTGTATGGCGTTAGTCCCTTTGCGAATTTTTTTTTTGGAAAACAATATCTACCACACTCGAAAGGGGGGCGTTATCCCGAGTCCTAGGACACCTCGTACATGTCTCTAGCGTTATTGATTCGTGAGATATCGGCAAAAATCACAAAAAAACACGTGTTTACCCCAAAATCGCGTTTCCAATTTTTTTTAAATATAACGTGTGGTCCATAGCAAAGAGGACGTCAGCCCGAGTCCTTGGACCCCTCGTTCATGCCTCTAGCATGATTGGTTCGCGAGATACAGCAAAAAGTTCAAAATCACGTTTTTACCCCAAAATATTCTGTTTCCCTCATTCTCAAAAACTTTAACCTATTACCAAAATACACAGGGTTTCGAGACAAGCCATTTGACACGTCATAGGACCAAATCCGACCATGCATTCGTGAGATATCGGAAAAAGTCTAAAATCACGGTTTTACCCCCAAAAAGCCTGTTTCCCTCATTCTCAAAACTTTAACCTATTAATAACATGTATAGGGCTTCGAGACAATCGATTTGACACGTCACACGTCCAAATCCGACCTTGCGTTTGAGAGATATCGGCAAACTTCGTAGGAAAGTAGGCGACTATCTGGCTCTCTCCTCACCACCAAAACCTCTTCTTATCAATAATTTTTTTTCAAAGAGCTCGCCCTCTTACAAAAATCCCCAGTGCGCATGCGTAAAAAACAAAAAAAACAAAAATGTTCATCCATAGCGGCATCTCGTAAAACGCATGCGCGATATGAGCAACAACGTTTAAGTTCATTTTAGCAGCGCACCTTATACATGTCGTATTTGAAAAGAGACTTTCACTAAAAATTACAATTTCACCCCCTAGTAGGGGTAGGTTTTATTTAGGGGTTGAAATGAGTGGTCCATAGCAAAGCCCCCGTCAGCCCGAGTCCAACGACACCTCATTCGTGAATCTCCGACCACCGGTTCGGGAGTTATCGGCTCGCATTGGGAGTAGTGGTGGGGGGAGTTAGAACTGTCATCACTCCACTACTAGTGCCGATATTACTCTGAGAACGAGACGCGGCCATAAAGGGGATATCTGAATTCCTTAGCTGTATTTGTTTATCATACACAGAGATCTTCATGTTAGTTGTGTTACTACAAGAGCTACTCGGTATAAACATTAATTTGTGTAATATTTGGTTGTTCTTTAGGATCTAGCCGAAATCCAGTTGTATTTTAGGGTCTGGTAAGTAACAACACTGTATTATTTCACGAAGGGTCTTCTACTTCTATATGGTTCCCACGCTTTAACCGTATAGACTTCA
Source organism: Meconema thalassinum (assembly GCA_946902985.2). Classification (NCBI taxonomy): domain Eukaryota; kingdom Metazoa; phylum Arthropoda; class Insecta; order Orthoptera; family Tettigoniidae; genus Meconema; species Meconema thalassinum. The sequence goes on along the minus strand of OX336396.1, from coordinate 123,179,895 downwards.
AAAAGCAACAACTAACAAGAGAAATGAAAGATTTCAGTAAGCACTCCGTTCTTAGCAAGTAATTAAATTTAGTTCTAGTAGCCTCGGCCACTTGGCTATTTAGGTTAACTATCTGATATTCACCACTAACATTATTATTAAATGACTGGTGTTTCAGTTCGAGAAGACTCCTCCATAATCCTGAAAAAAAATCTACACGATCTTATTATATAATACGCTAAGGTGTATGTTTCACAAAACTCAAGCTCCTAAACCAGAGGGAGTTAGAAGGTGTGGTTTGTACCAAAATCTTCCAAATCGTCTCAATAGTACAGGAAAAATCTTGCGCTTCTTGAAAAGTCAACGGTAACATATTTATTTGTTTATAAAATGTGTTTAAACAAATAAACAAGACGATAGCCCCTGCCAGAACTGTGCCGCGTACAGCCCGCATAGCACTAGAGACGGGCGGGTAGTCTGCACACATGGGGCGCACACAATCCATTATGCGAGAGTTCTCGCACGGGTCCGCTAGTATTAATAAATACACTTGGATGACCAGTTTTGAAGGTCAGGCGATCATCATCAGATCCTTTACACGTAGGCTATGTATACAAGTACGGGTTATGATATTTACAATATATCTACACTTACTAGCAACCCAACCCGGCTTCGCCCGAGAACAGTTATGAATGCATTACGTGATAAGCGCTTTTTTATGTCAATGAACAACGACCAATATCCGTTTCACCAATCGACATGATGGGTTAAAATCACTGACTGGACTATTAATTATATTATCATGGAGATGCATGTGCAACAAATTCTTGTCAGACGTAATTTAAGAATAGCGAGGTGCATGAAACACAAATCGCCCTTCCGTTCAATCTTAACTTTACTGTGAATTTTTCGGAACGAAAAGTTCACAGGCGAAATGAAGAAAAGCCGAGTTGCACTTCCAGGGAAACTCCAAACGTAACCACTCTTTTCTAAAGTTTTTAACTCAACACGACTCGACAGTTTGCTGCTGGCTGTATCTGGGGGAATAAGCTCGTCCGCTAGCTAAGCTGTAACTGGGGTGATAGACTTGCCCCTAGCTAGCTCGTAAATTGTCACCTCAGTAGTTGAATGGACATGGTTGGAAGAAATTAAAACGTAAAAACACTTTGAGTGGGCGAAGTATTGAAGATAGACATATGCTCTCGCGGACTTTTTTGTAGAACTTTTCATGCTGAACAATTCTTACACTCATAGTATTTAGAAATTTTTAACGGTTTACCCAGCGTAAGCGTACAAAGCGCTCGGACGCCAGGTTTTCTTTTGACTTTTCCACTGAAATCGTTACTGATCGGCTTCCTTTGATCATAAATAAGTTATTTTCTACAGAAATCATCCTCGAGATATCCTTTACAGAATGGTAAAAACCGCATGAAAATCCATCCAGTGGTTCTCGAGTTTATCCATAACATCCAAGAATCGGGGACTATGTTTTATACTAAGTAGAGATTTAGTTGCAGTAGTAATTAAACTCGCATAACTAGTCAAGATATGTGATTTTTTGTTGAGATACTGATAGTGGTGATTGACCTTCAAGTTTGCTTGCTTAGTGTGATTATGTGATTGTTATTAAGTGGTCAGGTTATTGTGGCTTGTGCACTTAGCTGTTTGGGCGATGTGTGGTCTGTTTCCGCGCAGCGGTCACTTCCCGCTGTCTACACTGAACTTGACTATCACACATCTTCACTAGCTGTGCTAGTTTAATGACTACTGCAATTCAATAAGTGTATACAGGGTCTTTCATATAAAGTAAGAACGGCAAGCGGCAGTTTAGTTATTCACTGGTGCGGTGGCCTTGGCCGAGCTTGTGGCGCGCCATGGCCCCCTGCTGTAGCCTACTATGAAAGCGCGCACATAGTACATATGAGGGAAAATGAAAATCCACAGCCTGCTTCCAGTCTCCGACCGGGTCAGGAATGGAATGAATGAAGCCCCCATCTTGCGGCGAGGGTATGAACTGTGCCGGATGGCGAGGCCTGACGCACTTCTCTGGGTCAATGATTAAATGAATGACATATGAAATGAAATGATAGTGGAGAGTGTTGCTGGAATGAAATTTTGACCGGGAAAACCGGAGTACCCGGAGAAAAACCTGTCTGCCTCCGTTGTGTCCAGCACAGATCTCACGTGGAGTGACCTGGATTTGAACCACGGACCCAGCGGTGAGAGGCCGGCGTGCTACCGCCTAAGCCACGGAGGCTCTTCAGTACATATGAGGGCTGATTTTTTTTTCAAGTTCCGATGGACTGTATAAAAATAACATATTGACATACCAAACTGATTGTACTACTAAATGTTTGCTTGTTTTATTCTGAACCCGAGGGGATCAAGCTGACTGGTATCGAGAGTGGATCTCAGAGACTGTGATCTAAGAATGAAGGTTCCACCAGGGAACGAACCCGAGATCTGTTGAGGGAGTTTGAGTTGTAAAAACCCCTAGAGGAAAGTACATATTTAATCACTGGTGTGATATCAACTGGTGCTGACATTATTTATTAAAATAATGCAGGGAAATGAGCGGAATACAGCATTATTGGACTACATGGAGTAGGCTATGCTGGACTTGGAACACAGAAGTTGGGGAGTTTGACATTTTACTAATGGCCCCAGAATTGTAGGAGGAGACTCATGGAGCCATGTCAATCTCGTTGACCTACTTAAGTCGTCTGCAAGGGGTCGGGGGGGGGGGGGTTGAATAATGACCCTGTTCTTCCCCGTTTGAGAATGGAGTTGAGAATGGAATGGGAAGATCCCAGTGAAAATCATTGATTACTCGTGATTGGAGCAACGCAATGACATGAGAGTTGCACACAGGTGAATCTTTAGCCAGGAGGCTAATTACCAAGCCTTTAATCTGTAAAATCGAGGCATATTTAGTGGAGTGCGCATGAACACAGGACTAGGGGTGTTCGCGGCGTGACCTGACTATGTCACCGGGGATTTCCACTGGAAACCGCGTACCCACGCTATGGCAAAGGCAATTAATATTAATTAAGTGGCCGATCGATCCTTCAGCACGCAGATAGTTCTGGGACCAGCGAGGAAAAAGGAACCCTATGAGCATTGTTTCGAGACCAGAATCATCCTGGGAGAGGAGATGATACAGCGCGGGAATTCTAGGTCTACTTTTTCGTGTGAAACGGATATAAGGGTGTGGACCCAGTCAGAAGGGGTCAGTTGGAACAGACACGAGCGCGGAACGTATGTCGTTTTGGCTCAGGAAAGGACGCTCACACAAAGACTTGAACATTGTAGTGGTAATCATTATATTCGTCGTGCAGTGTAATGCACCAAGTGATAATATAATAATGCATAGTCATGAAGTAATAATAAGTACGGTAATCAACGAACTTTATTATGCGAAATGCGTATTACCGAAGTCAAGGAAGGAGGCTCGGACTTCAGCTTGGGAAGCCGTGCAGTAAAACTTTTAGAAGGCTTTTATTAAGGACAGATATTGATTGGTTATACACGTATTAGTCCGCCGGACTGCGCTGGGAGAAACTTTTTGATGCATTTGGTGAAATGTCTTAAGAATACCAAATAGTAACGCTCAGGACGAAAAGTAAGCATCTTTATGCACAGCAGGAAGTTTATCATAGGATAATTGATAGACAGTTGGTGAATCCGTAGGCAGATGATCCAGACTTTCAGTCAGGAGTTGGTAGGAGCATGGAGGATGCCGTCAATACCTGCAATTCTGATATCTTGCCAGGGAATTTCAACCAATGAAGAGTGTAAAAAGTGACGTGTGTTATGTAGAAATCATATGTGAAATATCTTTTAAATTAATGGTATAACAAGTGTTATAAAGTGGCATGTGTTTTGGAAGCAATAGCTTCATCATAGAAATGAAAAGTGCCGTGTGCTTGGTGAAAGAAATGTATTATAAAATGTGTATATTCATTATGGAAATGTCGCGCTAACTCTGCAAATGGCAGGCGACACTGGAAGATATGGGTGGTTGGAGCCACCAGGATAAGCCTATATGTGAGTACCCCACAAATTATGATTTTTTAGAAGTTATAGCCCACTGCATGTAATGTGATTTCAGAATTATAAGAATGTGCTAGTAAGAATCAGTATTAGGAGATTGACTCTCCAGTGTTTATTGTTGTGTTGATTTTAGTAGAGTTGAGATGTTGTTATACATCAGTGAGTGGATTAATCGTTACCACTATTAATAAAATGGCAAATCAGTTATGTAAACTTAACGTAACGAACACGGATGTTCGATTATTAAGATGGTTATGTTGTGTCGGATTATGGTAATTTATGTCAGTAAGAATAATAATAATAATAATAATAATAAATAATAAAAGGTATGAATGAATACATCAGGTAAAATGTTGTAAGCAAGAAATATTTACGCTAATTGGAAGATTTATCGATCCAAGCAGTAAGATTATACAGTAAGGGATGAGAAAAGAGTTTAATATCAGAATATATTGTGTTAATGGGAATATAAATTATGCAAGGAAGTGGAAGAGCTTAAGAGTGGATTGAATTTGCAGCTTGTGTAAAAGCTTATAGAGTAATTGATAGATTTCTCTTAATAATCAAAGGACGAGATCATAATATCAGGTCATAGAGCCAGGTAATCTATTCGACGTATGAAATCTCGTATAGCCTTGGGCGTACAGAGATATTTAATTATGCCGGAGTGTATTTAGTGCGTACCCTAACTCCGATGATGGATATGGAATGTTCCGGGTTCGAATCCTGTGGTAGGTGAGGGGAGAACATTGGAAACCTCTGCACCATACCTGATCGACCGAGAACTAAGTTATTGAGTGATTCGACTCTTGTGAAGCGAATCTTATTGACGGAAGCATGTGACTGACCGCAGCATTTATTAAGATACCGGTTATCCAGATCGACCAATGCTTTTTATGAATCTCGTGCCTTCATGTTGAAATGGACCTATTGAGGCCAGTTATTATCATATCCTCAGGTTAGGGATAAATGTTTAAGCTCGTTCAGAACCTATTTGCATAACATTCAGGTTAAATCCATTGGGATATGTGCGTCATTGTGACCACCGTATTGTCTTTAGAATCTTACTACTGCTTGGAGAGATATAAGCCAAGAGGCAGGATGCGAGGGAAGGTTTACTGCTGTAACCACCCCACTCCATTCCATTGTATACAAGCCGCTCTGAAGGGGGCTGAGCTGTCAAACGAACCGTGGAGGCTAACGTTTAGAAAAGGGCAGATTTAAGACCCTGTTAGTAATATGAAAGGAAACATGGTTATATTGTGTAATGAAGTTATGTGGTTTAAGAACACATTGGTAATTATAGATCACCCTGATGGTTTATGATTTTAGCAATCTAACGAATGGTTGGAAGTTGCATTTTGTACGGACACTGACACGAATTTCAGAAGTTGGGCACTTGACGCCACAGGCTACGCTCGCAAGGGTAGCTTAATAATACCATCCGACACAGCGATAACGAATGTTTTGAAGATGAAATCACAACGGCATGCAGTGGAACTATATAAATAGAGAGAAGTGTAGGGGTAGAGTTACATAATTCTGGAGTTGCACGTAGATTTGTTGTGCAACACCTGAATAGGCTAATGCATGAAAAGCATTTGGTGGGAAGAGAGAGACCAAACACACACGATACACATAATTGTCAAAGTAAGACGAGGTTTAAGGAACAAGTAATTTTGTGAAAGTAAAGAAGTCACATTAGATGACAGAAGAGTAAAAGTACAGTTTTGTTTATGAAAGTTGTATGTGCATCAGCGCACTAGAGTGAATTGTGAAGTCAATATAAGGGTAAAGGTTTGAGTTATGATATGAGTTTATTATGATAATATTATGTTAATATTAGTGGATTGTGGAAGTAATTTTGTTTGATTTTGTTTATGTTTGTTGGGATTGTTTTTATATGTTTGAAGCCATGATTTTAGTACTGAATTAAAGTCTTAGAATAGAGTTGTGCCTTATCATTGTAGAGTTGATACCTTTTAGTCTCAAATCCAAAATATGCAACTGCTCAATGGGGGAACGGTACACGCCTGAGACCTGACGCTGGCTGGAGGCGGAAGCATATTTTCCATGGAGATTACTCACATGGGTACAATTCGTTTGTCTCAACATAATCGCCAAAACGATTGAAACAATTGTCGTATAGTTACACCAGTTTTCCAATGCCCTCGGCCAAAAATTCTGCCGCCACTGAGGTGGGTACGTCTGGAGAGTCTCCTGAAGTTTTTTTTCCCCTTTTTGACGAGGCGTTTCCGCCCAACCATACCTTCAATTCTCGGAAAAAAAAAAAAAAAGGTGAAAATCATTCAGTGCTGGTTTGGACTAAACGGCAGATGGTCCAAAACTTCCCACTTGAATTCTTTGTAAAAGTCTATCGTAACGTTGGTACACTACAGTCGTGAATGATTTTCACCTTTTTCGAGAATTGAAGGTGAGGTTGGGCGGCAACGCCTAGCCAAAAATGAAACACTTCAGGAGACTCTCTTGACGTACCCACCTCAGTGGCGGCAGAATATCTTGCCGAGGGCATTGGAAAGCTGGTGTAACAGTACGACAAATGTTTCAATCGTTTTGGCGATTATGTTGAGACATAAGAATAAAACAAGCAAACATTTAGCTGTAAAATCAGTTTGGTATGTCAATCTGTTATTTTTATACAGTCCATTGGAACTTGAAGAAAAAAAAACAGCCCTCGTATGTACTATGCACGCGCTTTCAATAGTAGGCTACAGCAGGGGGCCATGGCGCGCTACAAGCCCGGCCAAGGCCACCGCACCAGCGAATAACGAAACTGCCGCTTGCCGTTCTTACTTTATATGAAAGACACTGTATATTTTAAATATCATGATCCATTACTTCTAGACATAGATTTAATAGCCTAAATGTGAATGTTCTGATGATGATCGTTTGACGATCGAAACTGGTCATCCAAGAGTATTTATTAATCTCACGTGCATATTTATATTTCAGGATTAGGGAACCACCATTACAATTGGGTAAAATCGTGTTGCCCGACTAAAACATATTGAATTTCGATTACTAAGGCAACTGAAAAATGGCTTCCATCACGATAATGCTGTTAAAATTATGCAATTTTAAAAATGATTCATGATCATTCTAAAATGCATTCATTTTCAAAAACCTGGCCTATGTTAAAGTAAGGAGAGGGTCTTGGAGATCAATGGAATAGTTCCTGTCAATGCTGTAGTTTCTGAGAAAAAGGCAAATTAAAAGTTGGAAATTAGTTTGGAATTGGTTGGTTGGTTCCTCAGTTTAGGGGCTGTGACAACGCGTTCATGTAGCCCCGTGTACTTTGGGTGTGTGTAGAATCTGTCTGATAACCGGTGTTAATTGTGATGACTGTATTAGTGTGTGTATCTGTTTTAATTCAAGTAAGGACTGCAGACATTTAATTTTTCAAGTAGTTCCTACTTTTGCCGCCAAACGCCACCGTCAACGACCAACTAGTTCAGAACTTAGTTACCAGATGCCACCGCAGTCGGATCTTGACGACGAACATTGGAACCTAAGAACGTTGGTCAAATGTTTAACTTATATATAATTTAGCTTCACACAGGTGTAATTAGTGGAAGGTTCTTTAACATGCCATAAATCTATGACATGGGACCGTCGGCTTTACTTCTCCTCCGAAGGAAGGCATACTGAGGGATTTTTAACGTTCTTAAAAAATTCGACGACTTCGGCCGGGGTTGAACCCGCGATCTTGGGCATGGAAGCTCAGCAAGCTACCAATTACGCCACCGAAGCCGCTAGTTTGGAGATTCCCGAGCCTCTTAACCGGAACCCTATCTTTTTCCCCGTTTTTTTATGTATTTCGTTAGCATTTTACCCTCCAGGGTTGGCTTTTCCCACGGACTAAGCGAGGGATCCCACCTCTACCGCCACTGAAAGGCAGTGTCCTGGAGCTTGAGACTGTGAGTCGGGGGATACAACTGGTGAGTGTGACCAGCACTTCGCCCAGGCGGCCTCACCTGCAAAGCGAACAGGGACCTTATGAAGGGATGGGAAGAGTGGGAGCGATAGGCAAGGAAGAGGGAAGGAGGCGGCCGTGATTCTTAATCTTACGTTAGGTACCATCCCGGCTTTTGTCCGAAGATGAGGGTACGGAAAACCACTTCGAGGATGGCTGAGATGGGAATCAAACCCCCTCTAATCATTTGGACCACACGACGCTGTGTAGACCCCGCTCCAGTCCTCATACCACTTTTCAAATTTCGTGGCAGAGCCGGGAATCAAATCTCGGACGTCCTGGGAGGCAGCTAATCATGCTGACCACTACACCACAGATGCGACATGAAACCTATCCTTTACAGGGAAATTCATGAATTCCGTTCGATTCCGCTGAAGGCAGGATTTATTGTACGGTAAAACCTACTTTTAACGGAACCTTTAATAAGCGGAATCCCGCCCACAACGGATAAAATCACCGGTCTCGTGAATTATGGCCTATTATTCCTGTTAATATACCTGTATGTAAGGAGCTTCGGTGGCGTAGTCGGTAGCATGCTGAACGGCTATGCCCAAGATGACGGGTTCAAACCCGGCCGAAGTTGTAGGATTTTTTATGAGAGTTAAAATCCTTCAGTATGCCTTCCTTCAGAGGGGAAGTAAAGCCGGCGGTCCCATGTCACAGATTCATGACATGTAAAAGAACCTCGCCTCCGTAGCTTAGCGGTCAGCATGGTTAGCTGCCGCCACGGAGGTCCTGGGTTCGATTCCCGGCTCTGCCATCCTCAAAGTGGTTTTCCGGGGTCTCCCACTTCATCTTCAGGCAAATGCCAGGATTGTTCCTACTGTAAGGCCACGGCCGCCTCCTTCCCCTTCCTTGCCTATCCATCCTAATCTTCCCCTCCTCCCTTCCCTCATGAGGCCCCTGTTTGCTTTGCAGGTGAGGCCACCTGGGCGAGGTGCTGATCATACCTCCCCAGTTGTATCCCCTCCGACCAGATGTTCCCAGCTCTAGGACACTGCCTGGAAAGGCGGTAGAGGTGAGTTCCCTCGCTGAGTCCGTGGGAGCCGCCAACCTGGAGGGTTGACTAATTAAAATAAAAAACAAAACAAAAAAGTAAAAGAACCTACCACTTCAACTGGTAGTGTGTAGCTAAATTTGTAGGTTATATTTCGTTATAAACGCCCTGTCAAGTTCCAACGTTCGTTGCTAGGTGTCAGTGGCATCTGATATCCAAAGTTGGAACTAATTGAACTTGCTCAATCATCTTCATTCATTTCATCTCATCGACACACAACCCCATGGGTGTCCGCATAGTAGCAGCTACAAACTCTGGTGAGCCGAACATGTTCTCGGACACTCCCGGCACTAAAAGCCATACGCTAAATAAATAAATAAATAAATAAATAACCTGTATGTAGCGGAACCTGCCTAACGCGGAAACGGAAACAAATAACAGTCTTTTTTAACGGAAAATTATGTGATTAACAGTAATACTTTTTATGTTCCCACTTTGCTTGGTTTGGACAGCCCTTGGTAAGTTTTTTCAAGTCTCGTGCGGCCTTCACTTGGCAAGAGAGTGCCCCACATTCTTTTGAGGATTAAAGTACGGGGGTTAATAAGGAGGAATGCCAGATCCAAAGAACAAACCGTAACTGCTTTTCCCACAATGCGGTAAAATTCTTATTTAATGTGATTCAGTGATCAAGTGAAGAAAATTGTGCTGTTGTTTTAAGTCCGTAAGTGATGGAAAAAAGCGCGTTGTTTTAGATTTAAACGCTAAAATTAAAGTTATTGAAGCTAGCGCTAGAATACATTGTTGAATTCGTCGAGTTTTACCGCCATAAAAAGAAACCGGAGGATAACGCGGGCAATGAGGATGACGATGAAGTTTGCTGTTTGTGCTAGTGTTTAGCGTGTAATTGGTGTAACCCCTACAGCTGAATTATCAACAAGTGGTATGTACCAAACCTCAGTATCGTAAATATTTTTATTAAACGGAATCCTTTCTATAACGGAAACATTTCTCGGCCCCTTGAATTTCCGTTGAAGACAGGTATTACTGCTAACTGAACTCGTTTATGAAATAAAACTCCCGAGACGAGAAGTAACCTCGTATTAATGGGACGGTTTAAATCAGTGATTATAATCTGTGACGACGTTGTTTTATGCGAACGACCTCGGTGGACGACCCAAGGGGGAACTTGTTGGCCCATCACAGAAATGAGGTCCCACTAATAGACATTTCCTACTTGGTAAGTCTATTGTTCCTGTTCCTCGCTGACCTGGATGATGAAATCACGCACACGTACGCAGGAGACAGTTGCGGCGGTCGGGATAGGGGGACTGCAATCTCCGGAACTGGAAGCAGGGGCCTTGCTGCCGGGTGAGCTTGGATGGGAGTTTGAAGTGGGGACATGCAGATTAATGAAATAAAAAGTAAAAATATTACGGAAAAACAAAATCGCAATACAAGAACAGCAAACATATTATCGTGTTGGTAGCCATTTTTAGCCTACTTTTCTCATTTTGCAAAAATGAGGAAAAAGTAGACTTATGAGATCGATCCGGGAAAATGTGTGTCTGTCTGTATGTCCGCCCCCCCCCCCCTATTAACTCCTAATCGGCTGCAGCTATCGAAACCAAATTTGCTAAGAGTAAAGATCTATACCTGAATATCTAACGGCCATATTTGAAATTGACGTCAGTGCTACCAACTGCTGAACAATCGCAATTGAAATTTGAGCATTATATTGGATATCTCAGAAGCTATGCATGCGAACTATTCCAATATTGTCACACGTATAGATAATACAATTCCAGATTAATTTTCAGAAGTCCATACGTGCCAGCGTTGTCATTATGATTCTAAGCCCGCCAATAGTTCCAATTTCTAAATGCATGTAACTTCTATACTATCGATTGGATTTCAACCAAATTCCATATGTACTATATGTACTACAACAGATATGACTGTTAATAAATGCTCTCTCTCTCTGTTTTAACCCTAATATCAATATAACAGAAAGTATGCAAGCCAACAGCTCTAAACATTGCACACTTATAGTTCATGACATTCAACCTTAGTTTGGAGTAACTTATATACATCAGTGCTGCCAACACGATTCTAAGCCTGCTGATTGGTCCAGCTTTTAAATTAATATAACTTCTGTACTAACAAATGGATTTCAACCAAATTTCGTATGTGCTTTGTGTACCATAACAGTTATGACTATGCGTATTCGTAAGAACCTACAAGGCTGCCAATTGTTAATAAATGCGCTCTCTATTCGTTTAATCCTAATATCAATATTGAGCCCGTCAGAGGAGCCGTCAGGGTTGCCAACAACCGAAATGACATCCCAGACACCTCGCCTGCCGAACACATGTGCCGAGAGGATCAGATGCACTTCTTATAGGCCAGAGCAACACGAGAAACTTGATCCATGGGATCTGGGTCATACATGGTGGCAATAGTCATAGACGACCCAAGAAGTACACCCAAGACAACAAAACTAATGAGAACATCCAGCCTTAACTAAATCTCGTGAACACTTTTATTCAAAAGTCGACAAACCCCTATCCTACTTCGGAGGGATTGTATCGGCTAATCCGCCAGCTAATAAAAAAACAAAATAAAAGCTAAGTTAAACCCCTCTCGAAAGATCTAACATACAAAAGGTTAAGCAACGACAACAGAGCTAGGAATATGGCACGAAAGGAAACCCTACTCAATTACAAACAAATACTTGGATATCAGAATTTACATTTAACAGAGAAGCAAAGCAAAATCTACGTTATGAAGGTACCAATTCCTTATTTACATTTACGGTTAAACAATTTAGCTAAGTCCTAACAATGAATACAAAAATTATGGCGGTGACGTCCGTAAACAAAACATTTACATTCAGATCTACATTGCAGCCAAGAAAAAAAACATTACAATCACTCTTCAGCTATGTGTTCATCAACACAGAGAAAGGTACATAAGAATTATAAACATCAATAAATAAATAAATGAGGCAATAGACAACAGCATCATCTTATTCAAGCCTGCCTACACGTTTTGGAATACTGTTTGTATCCAAAGTCATCTATGTGAGTGTTTGTTACGGTGGTAATGGCATAGTTAAAACTGCAACTTACATAACTTGAGTGTTGCGCTCCACCGAGTACGAACTAATGGTTAGAGCGCACTCCGTCTTATCAAGGTAGTATGTTCGGTCCTCCCCGTCAGGAAATGAATCAAATCACAAGGTGTCGGTCAGCAAGTACAGCATGTGGATTCCAAGGTTATAGCAAAACGATTAATTAATTATCTGTTCCTTTTATTATAATCACTTACATGATTATTACAACGTAGGTTAAAGTTTACTGTAGGTTTATGACGTTAATGCTGATGATCCTTGACACCTGAGTTAAGCAGTGACGTCTTCTGCGAGATCATTCACTTATCATAACATCGACATAAAGTCGGAATGCCTTCCACGAGCTCACAACGCTCGGACAATACAATAACACGCATTGTAAGTGGCACTCGGCACACTTAAACAGTCTTCGGGCAGGCCTGGGAAACACGTCAGTTAGCTCCCGGTACAAACAAGGGTCTCAGAACTGAGTCTGGACACGGTGCACAACAGGCACGAAATACCATAAAATAGCCTCGAACAGGGTGTCCTACACTAGTCAATAAACAGAAAATAAACCTCTAACAATTTACAAACACCTTCAAAATAGTGTTAAACATCGTCGCTGTACAAAAGTGATCGGAACATAATAATGAAACAATTCATAACAGTAAATACGATGCTAGCGCATCAGTCTAAAAGTTATCATTTGTCTGTCTCAAATCAATGCGCTGGTGCCTTAAGGGTATGCACACCTGCTCTGTAACTGAATTCGCCTCGCGCGAACTGCTCTCACTGCGTCAGGCAGTTGTAACAAACATTTCAATCAGTCCAGGCAGCAAATTCACATGAATTATAGTCCTGATGTGAACTGGCCTATGGCTTGCCTCAATCTATTAGTAATTAACACAACAGTGACTACGTAAAGATACGCGGTACCGTACAATAAGACATCATGTCTTGTATAACAATGATTAGTAATACCACTCGCTCGGAGTGCTTTGGTCACACCGAGGTGCCACTTCAAATATTTACATTCATCACATTACAAACATTTCTGTGTCTAATATCACTGGACACAAATTAAAGATTAAACAGGCACGACCTCGCATCTGCTGGGTTGGCGAAATTATACGTCGTAAGTCCAGGGTTCAATGCCCTACTAGCATATACTAGAAAATCCCTATCTTGTTCTTCACTAAGAACACTGGTGGCTTCAAAACTTCACCATAATGAAAATACATTATTCAATTACAAAACTGATGGCTACTGCCGGCCATCAACCGATACGACCTGTCTAAGCAAGTCAGTGGCGTGACGTGAGAATTACAAAAATGAGGCGTCACGACAAAAGAAACTAAATGGATGGCTGTCCATCTCCTCAAAGAATAACCTCAACTAGGGTTGACCAAAGTAGCTCAGCAACTACAGTCATGTTTAATAAGCAGTAGACCTCGACGTCTTATGACGTTCAAAAGAATGCACCGATTGAACCATGTTTAATCAAAAAGGTGGCTAACTATCTCTGAAATAAATAACAAAGATGAGTGCAAAACTACTAAAATTCCCTACCTATTTGGCTGTCAAGATGAGTTCGGTTGGTTTAACTAACTACGTCTGCCACAATAAGACCCGTACATGGAAGAAGTAACAGGCTCACAAACTAAAGCATCATCACCTCATTCGCTCTGGAATTGAGGGGTAAAATATCCTCTGGGTTCGAGATATGGGGTTCCCAAGCTAGGCTTCCATTCCAAGCCTCATCCATCTCCAGGTATTTGATGCGTCATCGTGGTCGACTTACAGATGGTTTCTTCTTCATGTTGGTGATTCTTTTCCAGGCTCGAAACACGCTCCTTAGCTCCTAGTGGTCGGCTGGTTCGTCCATCATGTTGAAACTCCTCAAAGAATGGCTCCTTCACATTGTGGGAATTTTATTCCATAACACCCACGGTAGATAGATGTCGAATAGTATCACTCACGTGGTCGGTCGATTTATACATTTTAACCAGATTCACACGTGGACAAATTCACAAATCCTAGTTTTCCACAGTTGTCAGATAGCAAATAGTACACAGATTCTACACGATGTCGTAGACTTGTAATAAAATGGCCCATCACTGTCTGCTTGGCACTGATTCTCATACACCCACATGCCGTGATCACACAGAATCTAATACTTTGAAAATCACAATTTATCGTGTCAATCAGGTGTCGTGGAATATTCGCACTACAGGCGGTAATGTTCTCTGTGACGGTGGCGTCTAAATCATCCACGTTGTATGGTTTCAGTTGAATAATGTACAATATTTTCAGGTCCCACGTGGACTCAGAATATGTCGGCATCGTGGTCTGAAATGTGGTGTTCCACGATTTCGAAAATATGGTGAAAATAATACGTAGATTTTCCTAATTTCTCAATAATCTTCTTTACACGATTAATGGCGTGTATTTCACATAGACTGCACACTACACGGTGCTTTAAATATGTACGATGCACTAAGATAATAGTTTCCATCGCCTCGTGGGCGGGCTTGTACCTCGTCGCTGCGGACGGACTATATTGCACGTGCAGTGTGGACGGCTTCCAAAATCGGTTTGGTTAGAGTCGATTCTCTCTGCTGGGTCCAAGTGCGTACTTGAGTCACTGAGCAACTAATTCCTTCCGCTTCGCATATCCACGATGTTAAATACCTTTACCTCAGAATAAAATACATTCATCAGAATATTCAAATTATAGAGAATTGCATTGTGGTAAGATCTGAGCCTTGTGAAGTTGAGAAACATATTAATAAGTACCCAGAAAAATATTTCGGAGATTTCTTCAAAGTCGAGTGATCACTTCCTCTATCATGTCCAGCCATGTGCTGGTCTCCGGTTGCATTCTGCGATAATGCACGGCGTTTACAAGTATGCTCCAAAGAAAATATCACCGAGCATGAGCTCAGCGGGCTCAATATATCAGAAAGTATGCAAGCCATCAGCTCTAAACTTTGCATACGTATAATACCTGACATTCTAGATTAATTTGGAGTAACCAATATACCTCTGGCTTGCCAACATGATTCTAAGCTTTCTGATAGTTTCATTTTTAATTACATGTAACTTCTATACTAACAAATGGATTTTGTACAAAATTGGCATAATAATAGATCGTAATATTTCAGATTAATTTTGAGCATCTTATATATGCCATTGATCCCAAAACGATTTTAGGCGCTATGATAAATCCAATATTAAACAGCATGTAACGTCCATACTATCCATTAGACTTCAACCAAATTTTGTATGTGGATTCTTTACCTTACGAGATGGAACTAAGAATATATTCAGAGTCACCAGGGCTGCAACTGTAGTAAATTACTCTATTAGGCTACACTATTTCAGGTGTATTTTCAAACTGCAGTACTTAGGAATGTTAGTATTACCAACTTGATTTCGTCATTATTCTAGATAGGTCTATATAGATTGGCATGTATCTTAATTTTTAAGAAAAGTAGGCTCCTTTGTTCGTTACGAAACTACTTGCTCAGTGTTGCCTTAGTAACCGAATGTAATGCTTTACGGTCAGTCTACACGATTGTGCCCAATTGTACACTGTCAGACATCTTCCTCACGACGCTGAGTGCACCCCGTTCCAGCTCTCACGTCAGTTTCTATCATCCTTAACGGAGCCGGGAATCGAACCCGGAGCCTCCGACTATGAGGCTGGTGCGCTACCGCAACACCACGAGGCCGGCATAAAACAGATACACAACCAGAAATAACATATACAGCTGAAACCATCTTCAAAACAACTAATAATATGTGGGATTTGTATACCCATGGGGAATGAACAGCCTCGCCGTGTGGTGGCTGTTCGTACGTTGAGTAAAAGTACACTATGTTTCAAGAACAACACTCTGAAAACACAGTGAGGAAGAGACTGTATAAAGATGTATTTCACAAAGACTTCAATCTTGGATTCGTAGCACCTCATTCTGATACGTGTATATATTGTGACAAATTATTTATCCAACTCATGGCTGCTAACACAGAAGAACAGAGAAACACAATCATTGCACAAAGCGAACTGCATCACAGAAAAGCTGAAAGTGCCTACAATGCTCTAAAAATGGACTCAGAAGGATGCAAGGTCAATCTGTTAGTTTTGTGCGTAGATCTCCAACAGGTCCTATTCTGTCCCACGCTGACACATTCTGATGTCTTTTATCAGAGGCAGTATGCCAGTTACAATTTTGCCATTAATAATATAGGAGATGAAATGACAACAATGAATATTTGGCGTGAATCTATTGCGAAACGAGGATCATCTGAAATTACAGCTTGTTTACTGAATTATGTTGTAAAACATTGCCAACCACTAAAACCTGCACGTGAGAGAAAACTTGTCATATGGTCTGACAGATGTGTAGGCCAAAATAATAACTTCAGAATTGTTACCCTATGTCATTTTCTTGTGCGATGGAAAATCTTCCCTCAGGTTGAGCAGAAATTTCTCTGTTCGGGTCACTTTTTTTTACCCTGTGATCGTCAGTTTGCTTTGATTGAGAAGAGGAAGAAAGCGTCTACGATCTTTGTGCCAAGCCAATGGAAATATGTGATTGTTGAGGCAAGACCAGCAACGCCTTTTATTATCCAAGAGATCATTGACCAAGAAGTTCTCAAGGACACCACTGCAGGATCGTTTGAAAAAAGATGCCCACTTTAAGGTAACTGAAGCCATGTGGTTGAAATTCTCCATTGAT
Organism: Meconema thalassinum; assembly: GCA_946902985.2. Classification (NCBI taxonomy): domain Eukaryota; kingdom Metazoa; phylum Arthropoda; class Insecta; order Orthoptera; family Tettigoniidae; genus Meconema; species Meconema thalassinum. The sequence continues at coordinate 123,163,015 of OX336396.1, read as the reverse complement.
GACCCAAGTTGTGTTAGTGTTAGAAAATGTCATATGTCCTTGCCCCCTGAGTGAGATATAATTTGCTCAAGAAAACAACGGACCTTCAAGATGTGCAATTGCCAGAAGATTTACCACAGCCATATCATGCTCCAATTCCTATCAAGGCCTAAAAGAAGTCTGATCTTATGAAAATGTGTGAATATTTGCCTGCAGAATACAGAGATTTTATGTTAACTTGGAACATACTGAAGTCCAGGATCTTAACTTCTTTGGCGAAGTAATCAGATGGCAGTCAGCAACAAAGTGCCTGGGAAACACGCTTGATCGAGGCCTTACCTTCACTCAGGAGGTCACTAAACGCGCTAATCAAGCAAAAGCAATTCAAGCGAAGCTCTGGCCTTAAATTAAGTCCCAGAGTCCACTAGATGAATTTAGCAAGCTCTTGACATATAGCACAATTGTGCGTCCTGTGATGGAATATGCCAGCCCTGCTTGGGGTTTTGCAGCTTCATCTACTATCAACAAACTTCAGGTTGTCCAGAATTGGGCGATGCGTACGATATTGGGTGCCCCTGGTACGTGCGCAACACCCAACTTCACACCGACTATAATCTCTCGACCATCAGTCAAAGAATTCACCGACAGGCAGTTAAACTGTACAGAACAGCTACACTCAGCACCAACCCACGTATCAATAGTTTGTGTGATTACCAAGCAAAGGGAGCCGCCACAAGTGCCCCCGCATCATTATTGAATAACTCTTCCTTCAACAAGCTACTATAGCACACCCTTGGTTGGTTCCTTGTTTAGGGGCTGCGACAAAGCGGTCATGTAGCCCCGTGTGCCTTGGGTGTGTGTAGAATCTGTCTGATAACCGGTGTTAATTGTGATGGTTGTATTAGTGTGTGTGTCTGTTTTTTAATTCAAGTAAGGACTGCAACTTTGAATTTTTCAAGTAGTTCCTACTTTTGCCGCCAAACGCCACCGTCAACGACTACTAGTTCAGAACTTGATCACCAGATGCCACCGCAGTCGGCTCCTGGCGACGAACGTCGGAACCTAAGAGCGTTTGTTGAATGTTTAACGTATATATAATTTAGCTTCACACGGGTGTAATTAGTGGAAGGTTCTTTAACATGCCATAAATCTATGACATGGGACCGCCGGCTTTACTTCCCCTCCTTAGGAAGGCATACTGAGGGATTTTTAACGCTCTTAAAAATCCGACAACTTCGGCCGGGTTTGAACCTGCGACCTTGGGCATAGAAGGTCAGCATTAGCACACCCTTACTTCACTTCCGAAATCACTACTTAGACCACAGTATCTCTTTACTCTCTGATTTTCATTTCATGATATTTCTCTCCTCTGCTATTCTATTCTATCTTCTGTATTTCTAATGTATCAGTACATCAGGTCACATCCTGGCCAAATTTATTCACGGTAATCACCCAAATCCCCTCATTCAATTAGAGTCGGTCGTAACTATCTGATATAGCTCTCAAGGCCTTCGGGCTGATAGGCTACAATTTTCAACGCAACGAAGTCAGCGTGCCTGGGTCCGGCCAGGCTTAATATGGCTAATGGCGAATGCTAAGCAACGTCAAGGAATACAAAAGAAGCTTCATATTGGAGTTCTATGCAGCCAGTAACACAATTCGTATCCGCCTGGACCTCTTCGATCCCTGCTGCAATCTGGTGACAACTTTAGACAGTTACACGCCCATTGCACAAGTGTTCACAACAAGAGAGATCGTCTCATCGTGACAACAGAGAAGGGAGGTCATGTGGCAATTGTTGGAGAGGATACCGATTTGTTGGTATTTCTTTCGAGCCTTGCAGAACGCGATAGAAACGTCTATATGCTGGTGCCACCATCAAAAACCCATCCGAAGAAACTCTTTGGCTCTTCGCAATTGCAGAAGGCTCTTGGGGACATGATTGACAATCTTCTCTTCCTCCATGCCATTTTCGGTTGCGACACAACTTCGGCTCCCTACAGGAAGGGGAAAGTGCACGCGTTCAAGACTTTAAACAATAACCCAGGTCTTCGCCAAAGAGTTGTTGTTTTTAACAGCGCAGACGTTGCATTGGAAGAGATCGTGAAGGCAGGGGAAGAATTCTTCGTAGCATTATACGGAGGTAGAACTACAGATAGCCTAAACAAGACAAGGTATAGTCAGTACCTTAAGATCATTGCTAAACAACGTCGCCGTGCAGACTTCGACCTCTCAAGTCTTCCACCAACATCAGGAGCATCTCGACAGCATAGCCTATGAGTTTACCACCAAGTGCAGGAATGGCGCGGAATCTCTCTTCCACCTACAGAGTGGGGATGGAAGAAGAACAGAATCGGCAATTTTTTACCGATTCCAACAGAATCTCCTCCCGCACAAGACTTCCTCCTAAATCTCATCAGCTGTGAGTGCAAGACAGGATGCGGCAGCAGATCTTGCAGTTGCCGAAGACAAGGTCTCTCCTGTTCAGCAATGGGCAGCAATTGCACTGGTGATTGTTGTTCTAACAAGCCAGAGCCAGATACTCTTGACGATATGGCGAGTGAGGAACAGGAGGACAACCCCGAAGAATTGCCATGCAGATCCTCGCCACCTCTTCGCCGCAGAGTAGACTCTTCTGAAAGTGTAACATTACCAAACAAAAAGCGTCAAGATTAAGGCAAGTGTCACGTATTTTTACCAACAAGTGACCAATATTAAACGCGTACGATATAATTAATAGTTGGCCTTATTCCTTTACAGGCGCACCGCACTATTGGCAACTCAAACTAACACTTGGGGCGCTGCGGTCGTCTGGATAAGTAGGGTAAAAATACTCAATAACACGCGTTTGATATGGAACACTTTTTATTTTTCGGTTATAATCAGTAAATGTGGTCTCTACAATAATGACAGTGTTATTTTCAATTGTATATATGTATAACTGTGCGATACACTTCATCTAATTTGTGTGTTCCACTGTATTTTATGTGTCAATTGCATATTATCAAGCATCGGTTGTCTGCTGGTATTTGTTTTTGTGCAGTTCCAGTCATGGCGCTGTTACGTTTAAAAGCTATATTTGAGTTTGCTCACTGTACCATAAACTCTATAAATTATTTGCTGCTTGGTAGGGCAAAGGGATGAGTTTAACTTGTATTAAAACTCGGGGGAGACAGGAATTGCTTGATTTGCATGGTAAGTTTTTACCCTGCGAAGTCAAATTAGGCCTATATGACTCGTAGTGGAATGGCTCTAATATCGCAGAGCGAGGTGATGACGGTTGGTAGGGTTATTGGAAATTAACTAGGGAGCGGGGAAGGATACCTGACTGATGAAGCTTGGCTGTCCTTGGCTGGTGTAGGCCTAGGCAAGGATCATGTAAGTATAAGGGCTACGGCTTGGCTCGGCGAGACTGTGCTTGGCTGTCTAGGTGCGGCTTGGCTCTGCGTAAGTGAACAACCCGTCCTGTCGTCAGTGAGTGTAGTGGTGAGTGGTCCAACCTGCTCTTGTTGCCCGTATTTATTTGGTATCGTCACCTTTCGGCTATTGCTATTTGTATCTTCTGGAAAGTGATGAAAACGTATATCCGCAGCCCTCTTATTCATCGACTTACAGCCGTAAACTGAGCAATATACTTTGCTTTTACTCATTTTGCACTCTTATCAACGAGTAAAACTTATTACTTATGTATAAACACGAAGAATTTACCACGATCTGCTTACCAATACAAGAAACCATATACAAACAGTCACCACGTGACAAATGTACCCTACTTGGTAAGTTTCTCATTTTTACCGCTAGATGTCATATCAGATAGCTGGAGTTGCCAATAGCGTCCCGTGGCAGCAGAATCTCCTCTTTGCCGTGTTTGTCGAGTTTGTACAAAATAAATTATAATGTGCTTAAGCGTCAGTGTGTTTAAGGTGTGTTATAAGATAGCAAATAAGCAAATATCTGCTTAATTTATTTTCGAATAGTACCGTTTCATTCCTTTTCTATACAAATATAATATACGTAGCTAAGAAAGAGAGTTTTAAAGCGCAAAGTTACTGTATTAACAAATTAATTATTGTTTTTTTTTATTATTTATTAGGTTATAAAATGCTGTCCTTCTATATAAAAGTGTCAAATTTTTACTTATTAAAAAGGGGGCTTAGTTGCGCCTACAGAATATGTTTACATCACCAGTTGCACCGGTTTTGAGAAGCCCACCCTCGTCGGCGCGTCGCTCCTCGAGTTGCATGCGCATGTTTCACAACTTCTCACAACCGTAATTTTTGGTTTACGAAAGTGCTGATTACATATTTTTGTGCGTTTTGATGTGCTTAGTAACATTTATTTCGGTACGTTTTTCAATCCCATGACTGTAAAAGGTTAAAAATCGACATTGAACATCAAGATGGCTTTTAACGCTACCCTATGAGAGTTTGTTTAAGTGATTTATAATAACTATTTCGATTGTTATCTAGGTTAAGCAGTGTAAAAATGATAGCCTGCATTCTGGTAAGTTATCCTGACCAAACCGCATGTCCCTATCACCCTTAGGTACCGAGTTATGACGTTCAATGCGATGCTGGATACGAAATCCAAGATGCCGGCCTTTTTTCCAAGATGGCGGCATGTTCCCCATGAGGGATTTTTAGCCTATTTTGAATTTTGAAAAAATAGGCTTATGAGATCACCTTTTGTCCGTGTGTGTGTGCGTGTGTGTGTGTGTGTGTGTGTGTGTGTGTCCCCCTAATAAAATCTAAACGGCTGGAGCGATTTCAATGAAACTCGGAAAGTTCATAGCACTATTCCCGGCGACCTCGACCGTGCCCTTCAAATTTTGTTACGACTCACCAATCCAACATGGCGGCTGTTCGAAATATTTCACCAGCATTCAATATCTTCGAAACTATTACCGATATTACCCTTACATTTTCTATGGTGATAGAGGGAACTACTATAAGTTCACTTATGTGACTTTTGAAAACCTGGTAACTACAAAACCAACATGGCGGCCAAGCGAATTTGCGACTTTTAAATAGACGTTTCTCGCGATTTGACCAACCAAACGCAATGAAACTTGGTACAGTATATGTCTATATACATTGTAATACACCGACATCTAACTTCGTTCAATTATTTACATAATCACAAGATGGCGGATGTGCGAAATATTTCACCGGCATTCTATATCTCTGAAACTATTAGCGGTAAAACCCTGAAATGTTGTACCGAGATAAAGGGCACTACTGGAAGTCCATCTATAAGACTTTCAAAAACCGGTTAACTACAAAACGAACATGGCGGCCAAGCGAATTTGAAAATTTTAAATATACCTTTCTCGCGATTTAATGTTCCAAGCGCACTGAAACCTGGCAGAGGAAATATTTATACACATTGTAATCCACTGGTATCTAATTTATTTCAATTGTTTGCATAACCTCAAGATGGCGGCAGTGCGAATTTTAATATTAAGATTTTATTCATTGTGATGTAGTCATGCGATCGAAGTGAAAGTTTGAATAATGAACCTAAGCAATAATTTTCCTTTAATGGTACATGACTCTATGGCCTATATATTTAACAATCCAACATGGCGACCAACCGAAATATTTAGACGATACTGAATATCTACGAATCTATTTTAGCAATCAAACTGCATTTTTAATGGTCATAGGGGCTATGAACTTAAGTTCACCTATAGGACTTTAAATAACCTGGTGATCACAAATCCACCATGGCGGTGACGCGAATTATGAATATTCACATGGACGTTTCTCGCAATTTAACCATCCGCGTGCAGTGAAACTTGGTACAGTAAATCCTTATATGAATGTTAATCCACTGGCATCTAATTTATTTCAATTGTTTCCATAACCTCAAGATGGCAGCTGTGAAAAATTTTTAAATCTCCTTGTTTTTTCTTGTGTCCTAACTATGCGATTGAAGTTTGAATACTACACGTTCACAATAATCTGCATGTAACAGTACATAACTCTAGGACCAACATATATAAAATCCAACATGGCGACCATCCGAAATATTTAGTCGGTTCTCAATATCTACGAATCTATTACAGCAATCAAACTGAAATTGTGTATGTTGATAGTGGCAATTAACATAAGTAGGATATATGAAAATAGGCTGTATAGTTCTTCACGGAACTACTTGTTTCTTTTGGACTTGAAGTATTTTGATCCAAGCTATACGAGGAACCTCTCCACCATTTTTATCTTGATAAACTAATTTTCCTCACTTTACCCAAATTCTGTCTAATATTCCTGCACTAATAATTCCTGTCACGATTACTGAATACATCACAGAGCGACGTTACAACGAAACGTATTAAAAAATCTTGAATTTATGATACAACTTTTAACGTTCATCACAGGAACATTCAATTAATTATATTGCTTTATGAGAACAATAGATAGATTTTTATTAATTCCATTTGATCAAATACATGCATTCAATACATTTTTGATATAGGACACGTCAGAATTTACATGCATAAAATAAAAGAACTAACAGGTATATATTACTAAGATTAAAACTATTTATAACTTATTATAATAGCAAATCTTAATAGATACAATCTTATTGCACAACTATTTACACCTCACTCTATTATCATAATATGAAAACTTAATTCTATAAATACAACAACATACAGCTAGGTATTAAAATTAAATTAAAAAAGTAAAATATAGTTATAGATTCCATCACTCCTATACGCTAAAATATTCAACTACTGAGTAAAAACAATGGCACTGCAGATAAGCTTTCAACATTCTATCAAAGGTTTTTATTTTTGGGGCCAGTTTTATATACTGGGGTAGTTTATTGTATAATTTAACTCCAGTGTGAAAAGTTCCTTTTTGATATATGCTTGTGTGTGTGTGTGAAATATGAATGTTTTGATTTTGTCTTGTGTTATGCCTATGAACATCATTGTTTGTTTTAAGAAAAACATCTTTATTCATTAAATTATTTTTAAAAAACATAATACTTTCAAAGATATATATGCAGGGCAGTGGGAGAATGTTTAAATCTTTAAACAGAGGTCTACATGATTCTCTAGAGTGTACATTTGCCATAATTCTAATCGCTCTCTTTTGTATCCTAAACGTGCTTAGTACATCTGGCGACATACCCCAAAATATGATCCCATATCTTAAGTATGAATGGAAATAAGCAAAATAAGTATTTCTTAATGTGTGCATGCTAGTGCAGGTTTTCAAAATACGTAACGCAAAGCACATCGAGTTCAGTTTAGTATTCAGATATTGTATATGTTTATTCCATTTCAAGTCTTGTTGTATCCATAGTCCTAAAAACTTTGTTTCTGATTTATTTTCTATTTGATGACCATTTAATGTTATATTGGGCATCGCAGGATTCCTATTCTGTATAGTGTGGAAATTTAGACATACTGTCTTTTTATAGTTTATTATGAGGCGATTATCTTGTGACCATTTGGTTAACTCTCCTGTAACGGAGTCAGCAGACTGCTGTATGACCTGTTTAGTTTCACCTTTTATTACGAGTGTTGTATCGTCCGCAAACAAAATTTCCTTATGTGAATGAACGTTCTGTGTTATATCATTGATATATAGAAGAAAGAGTAGTGGGCCCAAAACCGATCCCTGGGGTACTCCAAATTCAATAATTCCCTCATTGGACAATGTTTCATTAAGTAATTTGGTTCCATCATCCTTGTGTCTCAAGCTTACTATTTGTTTACGCCTTGTTAAGTAAGACTCTATCCATTTATTAGCTAGACCTCTAACACCATATTGATTTAGTTTGGTAAGGAGGATTTTATGGTCAACTACATCAAATGCTTTCGATAAATCCAAGAATAGGCCAGTTACATGTTCCTTATTGTCAATTAATTTCAGTATACTATTACTACATTCGTAAATTGCTGTCTGTGTAGATTTTTCCGTTCTAAATCCATGTTGTGAGTTTGATAATATTTTACTTTTTTCTATGAAACTTATCAGTCTCTTATACATAATTTTTTCCACAATTTTTGCAATACCAGTTGGTAAGGTAATAGGACGATAGTTATCTAATTCATCTTTTGAACCATTTTTGTGCACTGGAATTACTTTTGATAACTTCAAAATATCCGGGTAAGTTCCTGAGAGAATTGAACTGTTTATTAAGTGCGTAAGTGGATTTATTATATTTTCTGCACATTTCTTTAAAATTGCATCAGGGATGCCATCAATGCCAGCACAGAATTTATTTTTTAGCTCTTTTATAACTATTCTTACCTCTTCACTTGTGACATGATTTATAAATAAAGAATCACTGCATATATTTATTTTATTATTAGAATTTAGTGTATTTACCTGTGATTTATTTAATAATTTTTGCGGAATTTCCAGAAAATAGTCATTAAAAGTGTTTGCTATTTCCTCTGGATTATTAATCACTTTATTATTTCTGGTCAGTGTAATGTTCCTTTGTATTTTAGCAGATTTTCCAGTTTCTTTCTTTATTACAGACCACATAGCCCTGTTTTTATTAGATGATTGGGAAATAAAATTATCATTATGCATTTTCTTTGCTAGTCTTATTACCCTATTTAATATGCTAGTGTATTTTTTGTAGTATAAATTGAATTCAGGTGTTGTGTGGTATTGTTTATATAATTTGTGTAGAAATTTCTTTCTTTGACATGAATTTATAATCCCTGTTGTTATCCAATTGCTAGTTTTGTTATTTTGAACAGTTCTTCGTTTAAGGGGGAATGCTATTTCAAAATAGTGTTTTAGGGTACTGTTAAATGCATTAAATTTATCATTTACATTTTCTAGTTCATAAATTTCTGACCATGTTTCCTTATTTAATAAGTCATTGAAATATGTAACATTTGATTCAGTGAATGACCTGCACTTTGATTTTACTCCATTATCATTATTATTGATTACTTCGGATACTTCAAAACTCAGTATTTGTCCATGGTGGTCACTAAAACCCGGACAATAGACTTCTATTGAATGGTGATATTTATCTGTATTTATAAAAATTTGATCAGGAGTGGTTTTACTAAATTTTGTTATTCTTGTTGGTGTATTTACTGTAGGTTTCAGTCCATAGGAAATTAGTAACTGGTTTAATAATTCACAATTTCTATCAAGTTTTAAGAAATCCACATTTACATCCCCACAAATTATTATATCGAAATTTACTTTGCTCATGTTATTCAGTAACAATTCTAGTTTATCTATAAATAGAGGAAACTTTCCTGACGGAGAACGGTATACGCATACAATTATTAACTTAAACTGCTGAATTTTTACGGCAGAGAATTCAAAATCCTGTTCCATAATTAGATAATCATAAGCTGTTATCTGTTCATGATCTAAATTATTTCTTAAGAAGATGCAAGTACCACCATGGCTAATATTAGATCTAGAGTATTTACTAGCTTGTATAAACCCTGGGAATTGAATTAATTCGAGTTGTTCCTCTTTCAGCCAATGTTCTGAAATACATAGTGCTGAGATGTCTTTAAGTTCATTTTTAAGCATTAGATTTATGTAATCAATTTTATTATAAAGAGACTGGACATTCTGGTGGTAAATTTTAAATTTGTTACTTTTGCAAGCTTGTGTTGGTGATTTATTTACATTATTATTATCATAATTGTTATTATTATTGTTGCTAGACAAATCCGAAATACCATTGTTGCACTCCGTTAAATTTGACTTCAAAAGATGTGAATGCCAAACCTCACGTTTGGCTTCTTCTACCAGTTTCCCTGCTTCCACTCTAATGATATTACTGTTGAATTATTCTTACCATTTGAATTTACAATTTTGCAGATTTCATCACTAAGATACTCTTTTCCTAATCTATTTAAGTGTAGGCCATGCCGAGTGTGGAACTTCCTGTCTAATTTACTTACATCTACAATTTGGACATTTGGAAAACTCTTACAAATTTTATGAATTTTTCCATTTGTAGCCTCTATTTCTACATTTACACATGACTTGGGAATTAAATCGTGTCTCTGTGGAATATTTACAATAATGACATTTGTTTTTTGCATGGATGGCAATGTACCCTTTAAATCTATGATTACCTTTTTACTCTCATTTCTATAGACGTCGTTTGCTCCAGCGATGATCACTGCGTAGTCCTTTGCAGTAAGGGACGCACACTCTCCTATCATCCCGTTCGTGACTTCTGCAATCTGAGCTCCTGGCTTCACTGTCGAAGTGACCTCCATTTCTCGGCTTCTCTCCAAAACGCTTGCTGCTACATCTCGCCCGTGGCTATCCGCAAATATCCGCATCTTCCTGGATTTTCTCTTTATCACTTTCTTCTTTTCTTCTTGAGGAAAGTCATCATTTTCTTCGACAAGCACTCCAAATGAATTTGAGACGGGAATTTCAGTTACATGTACTCCATTTATAGGCCTAGGCTTATTCAATCTTACCTTACCAGCAATCACTGTCGACCAAGTTTCCTTGCTTTCCTCTCTGTTTCCTTTTAATTTATTCAACTCTTCCATTAACTTAGCAATATCTTCCTTTAGCAGCTTTATAATTTCGTCTTTTGAGGACAGTTCGTTTCTCAGGTTATGACATTCGCATGACGGTAGCGGTAGGCCTACATTACGACAATCGGTTTCACTTTTCTCCTCATTCAATTTTACCTGAGATCTTGTGATGATTTTATTTGCATTTTTTACTTTTATTTTGCACGACGAGCATAAATCCGTTACGGTTACACAACCTGACGAGATACTAACACTGTTTACTGTCGTCATACTAGAGATCTAAGTGAGCCTAGATGTTTACACCAAATTACACTAAATTTAATTTAATTATTACTACCTAATAGAATTAATCTAATAACCTACCAATAAAGAAGAATGTGAAATACGTATATCTTCCAATCGGGTGAAGTCTCGTAAAAGCACCACTGCTCTACTTGGTTCAAACAGTGATTGAAGAAGTCACCGAATCTTTGGATACACGTTCCCACAACTTAGTTTAAGTTTATTAAATTATCAACAAGAATTTCTAAATACTATCAATATTCCGTATTACACTTGATCTGAGGAAAGTAACTTTATAGATTTTAAGCCTCTGTTATAATATTTTACCACTTTTATCAAATATTTACACTAGCTGCTATTTCACTGCACTTTCACTGTGACGCCATCTTGTACTTGAACAAAGGGTTATAACTATAGGCTACTCATAATTAAGAGAAAGTAGACTACCGTACATGTTCTTTACTGAACATCTTGTTTTTTAAGCTCATTTAAGGGTCGTTAGTCGTCCATGAGAGTCCTCGCCATTGCAATACCACATTGACATGAACATGTTAATCTTGTAATACCACTCCTTTGTCTTTCCGTTTTGTGCTCAGTTAATGACCGCTTGTCACGCAAAATATTATAGCCAACCAGCAGTTTTCCCTTCAGAGTGACAAACTGACACAGGAACATTAACTATGAAATACCAATTATTCAATGTCACCATCATATCAGATATGGGATAATAATATCGTATGGTCTCGGGTGCCATGTGCAAGCTTTGTTATCTGACGCCAGAATGGGATATAAAGGTATCCTAGTCACGTAAAGGCTCACATGATAATTGCCTCAAGAGTTGGAAACAAAGTCGGCTGTTCTTGTGTTGTTGTTCTCTCAAAGTAGGATTTAGGAATATTCGACATGTCAGACTTCACTGATGGAAGAAGAGACGGCGTCGATACTATGGACCTGTTGAGCGCACTAAAACCATTATATCTTGTTTCAAAAATCATTGGTATCGGTCCATACTGCATCGCTCAAGGAAAGGAAGGGAATAGTGATGAATTGCGACCATCATCGTATGCATCTGTGTATTCATCCCTGCTTCTTGTTGCTGTTTGTGTTATGCTTGCTTTTAATATATTACAGTTAACAGAAAACCTGAAATTCGGCATAGTTAAGATTATTCCTCTTTTATTCTCGTCTTTATTCACTCACACAGTTGTCGTCGTATCGATCTTGTGGACTGTTTTCCGAGGAAAACATTACGTCATCAAAATGCTGCAAACACTGGAATATGTTGATAAAACTTTACGCATTCAAAAACACATGGTGAATAGAAAAGCTAGACTAATAACTATAGGATTCATAAGTATGTATTTCACCTGTGAAATTTTGATTTTTGTTTTCGATATTTGCCTGTGGAAAGATCCTTGGGCAGTAGGACGTTTCGTAGTGTATTTTATTGAATGCATAATAGGTATGCAGTTTGTGTGTAGTGTATTGTTACTCAAACAAAGGTTTTCTGTGCTCAACAATAGTCTGCTAGACAGCTTAGGACTCAAAGAAGAGGAGTTGTACAGCTACAGGCCCTCTATGCAGGTAAAAGAGAATAGGCCTATAATGACCGATAAACGTTTATTTGTCCTCGCATCTGAAAAAACAGATAGACTGAATGAGCTGTTCAAAGCTCATATGGCACTCTGCGACGCTGGGGCATTGATAAGTTCTGCATTTGGACCGCAGGTAATGCTTCTATTGGCCGAAATACTGGTATCGTTCGTTGGATATACATTCAACGTCATCACGAACCTCTTGCCGATCATTTCCACTATCGGCATTTTAGACGCTGTTCTCCTGGTGTTAATTTTGATTACTGGGCTGATTCAGATGCTTGTCATTTCTTTGTCGAGTCAAAGTGCCAAAGCTGAAGAGAGACGGACCGCGGTCTTGGTTCATAAGCTTTTGTTACTTCATCCTCGCGATTCAAGGCTCATGTTGTTCTCTCAGCAACTCACCCACGTCAGCTTACAGCTGTCGATATGTGGGTTATTTCCCATCGACAACACGTTCATTATGGGTTTTATTAGTACCGTGTGCACGTACATCATCATATTACTTCAGTTTTTAAGTTCAGATACTTCTTCTGCCTAACAGTGTTTGATACGTAAAGCATTCAATTTCTTAAGATCTGATTTTTTCATACAAACTATTTATACCACAGAGATAGAACTTCAGTCAATTCTCAACGCAGCCTCCCTTTAGACCAGCGGCGGCTAACCCTCGGTCCGCGGGCCAATGGTTTCACAGTTTAGGGGCTGCGACAACGCGGTCATGTAGCCCCGTGTTCTTTGGGTGTGTGTAGAATCTGTCTGATAACCGGTATTAATTGTGATGACTGTATTAGTGGGTGTTATCTGTTTTTAATTCAAGTAAGGACTGCAGACATTGAATTTTTCAAGTAGTTCCTACTTTTGCCGCCAAACGCCACCGTCAACGACCAACTAGTTCAGAACTTGGCTACTAGACGCCACCGCAGTCGGCTCCAGGCGACGAACGTAGGAACCTAAGAGCGTTGTTTAAACTTAACCTATATAATTTAGCTTCACATGTGTGTAATTAGTGGAAGGTTCTTTGACATGCCATAAATCTATGACATGGGACCGCCGCGTCGGCTTTACTACCCCTCCGAAGGAAGGCATACTGAGGGATTTGTAACTCTCTTAAAAATACGACGACTTCGGCCGGGTTTGTAACCACGATCTTGGGCATAGAAGCTCAGCATGCTACCAACTACGCCTCCGAAGCCGCACACTGAAGATCCGATGCGAACCTATTTATCACTATCAGTCTGTGTGATTCATAAAAGCCGATTTTCAAGTAGCCTACAGTAATTTCTTTTTCTTGAAACGGATGTGGCAGTTTCACCTATTCGGTTCTAAATAATTATGGATACATTATTTTTTTTTCTATGTGTGGTGGTTACACTTGTGCAGCTTGTTTTGTACTATGCCGGCAGTTAGTATTAGTTAAGATGGCTTTAATAAACTATTACAGATGCACATCTTGCCAATATACTTCTGTGCACATCAAAAATTACACCTAATACTGAGAGATTGTTGGAAAGCAAGTTCAAAATTAACATGAAATTAACATTACAGGTCTTCAAAATTTGAAGACTGTAAGACTATTTTAACGAGTATTTCTATAATAGCCTACTTAAGTGTGTATTATTTTATGATAATTTTTAAAAATGTGTAAAATAAATTGTATGATTAAATGAATAGCCTATTAAATTGCTATTAAAACATTAAGCTATATATATCTGCCTACAGCCCTACACTTATGCCTACTGAAAGGTTTACTGATATTCATATACTGTAATACTGTAGTTTTACATTCAAAATAGTTATTAATATAAATATTTTAAAATCAATTTACTGGCCCAAGCTCAAAATAGGTTGGCCACCCCTGCTCTAGACCAGGGGTCTCCAAACTACGGCCCGTGGGCCAACACCATCCCGCGAGTACCAGCAATCCGGCCCGCCATAGTTTATTTTGATTTCATCTTAACAATGTAAGTAAATCATACAAAATATAACCAGATGTTTGTATTTGACGACCTATAGAAAAAAACACAATAACTAACATACATAATAAAATTGAACATTTTAACTGTAATTAATGATGTGAGGTTCATCCTAAAATCTTAGATTAACATTCATAGGTAATTCACATAATGAAATTAATCATTATTATTATTATGATTAACGAGATTTATGTAACTGTAACTTTCCACGGGAAATTGTTTGCAGTTGTGAATAAAGTTTACTACAGAAAATTATCAGCATTGACTTCAAATGCTCATCAGTTTGGAGAACGCTTCTTTTACACGGATAAGTAGTGACGAAAGAAAAAGAAGCCACGAGTACATTTCTGCAACTGATCAAATTGTGTGAGTGGAAGACTCTCATAAAATTCTAGCAATGATGACTTAATTTATTTATTTAGCTATGGTATTACACATGAAACACAATAATAATAACAAAAAATAATAAAAAGTGCATACAAGCACAGATATCGACCTATAACCTTATGTCCAGTCCATTTATAGAGTCCAGGCTCGACGGTGTAGCACAGAAAAAGTCGATAGGGTCACCTAGATATGCTCTTATTTTGCAGTCTTCTACAATGTGACTGATGGTTTTATTCGATGAACCACAATCACAGCAGGGTCTGGCTGCTTCTCCCATTTGTGCAGGTTGTATGCACAAACTCCATGTCCCGTACTGTGCCCGTTTAGACCGGAGTCCGCACGACCACATATGCATTTTACCAATAATCAGTCAGCACGAGAGTCAAAATATCCCGGAGCGCCAGATGGGTTAAAGCTAATCGCAAAAACGACATCAAATAAAAAAAATGCTTTACTGATTTTTGGCTCAATGCAACAATAAGGATAGAAGGAGATTTAATTGGGTATAACACATCTGGTAAAATTATCTCAGTTTATTTTGAAGTTAAAATTGACTGCAAAGATGCTCAAAGCAGCATCACTCACGTGTGGCGATCCACACTCTTATTTACACAATATACAGAAATTTTCCAAACACATTTGACAATCTTTTTTTGGAAACACAAGTCTGATTAATAGTCCTGTAGACTGTGTTCCAAAATTATTTATGATTAATTCCAGTTCAAAGTTAATTGTCTCTACTGGAAATATCGTAGATCACTGTTTAAATTATTTACATGATATTAACACTCGTAGAATAAATGTTCATAGAATTTTAAACTTTCACTTATTTTTCCAGTTTCAAAAATATATTGTCGAAAATATTATTATCATTGAATCAACACACATTATTTACATATATCAATAACATCTGAAAAGTATTTGACCTTGAGCATAGCATCGAAGAACTGTGCGGAGCACAACAACAATTAATTGTTCTTCTGACATTAAACATTTCGAGAAGTGACTCGATTATGAACTTCAAGTTTCTAACAAAATACATGATTTCTGAATCATCAACTTGATCACTAAATTGTTGAACCATTCAACTATTCAATTTTCCACTTGGAATCATTATTATGAAAAAAATATTTATATGCATGGCCATTTTAGAAATTTTCACAACTTGCAATTCTTCGACAGAATGCGGAAATAAGAATCGTAGCTTCATAATAAATTCATTTAGTTCATGGCACTAGGATTGAAAATATACTTCAAATTATTCGTGGTTAAAGAATTATTTTTAATTGGCAGTGGCCCATTCTATTATTTGTGTAAGAACACAATATTACAACAACAACGGCAAAGGTCTTCCTCTGAAGAAGAATAAACTACTATCATGACAAATCCGGGTTCTAGCAAAATCAAAGTATAAATGGAATTCGTAAAACAAGGTTGAAATAAGAACTGATGGTTTCAAAGAAATAACCTTCGGGTCAATTCATACGACGAAATGTGTAGTTCCAATACTCCTACTATAAACCTGAGCCATCGAACCTGCTATTTGATTGATGCTCGAAAAAACCTCTTCATTCCTGCGACTTAAACATGCGCACCTGGGAATGGCATTTCAACTACTCCACACATATAAATTTTCTTCCCAAAATTTATACAATAAATCAAGCCTCTGCTTGTTATCAACACTGGAAGATTAATAAACTGACAAGTTTATTTTATTTTACCATTCATTTCAACCCGTGAATTTACCATACTTATGAAAATCTTTATTTCACTTTCGAGTGTATTTACGTCATGATTTTATATAAATACAAAAAATCCTATTTGATACAAATATCATTTGCTTCCCGTTTCATGCCTCTCCGTGTTATCTGAAAAATATACTTTGCTCGTTGCAAATATCAACTGTTCAACCAGAACTGAAATGTTGGTTGAATGCGGGTTTGCGCTAACCACTCTCCTTCGGAAAATCTCCTGTTCCAAACTAGAAATGATTAAACTACTTCATAGGCTCTTTCTCAATACATATGATTATTATAAAATATAATATCCAAGAATTATTTAGAAAAATTATAAAAATTATTATTATTATTATTATTATTATTAGTGGATTATTATTATTATTATTATTATTTATATCATTTTAAATATGTTTAATTATCATCTCATTATGTGAGAATCCACATGTTCGAATCTTCGAATATGGAAAAAGTAACCATTCCTCAACAATAATTTAACTTTTACAGTTACATCGGCTGATTACCGTGATTTCCCAAAAAATATGAAATATTCAAATAAATCTTCGTTATGCTCGGTCATCGATCCTAAACTGTTCTGAGTGTTGAAAATGCTCAGAATAACTCTAATAAGTCTTGCGTAAATCATTGCAAGATTTAAATACGAAGAAAAAAAATGTGTTGGTCATCTGCAGAAAAATAGTTTGTTCCAATTAGCTAGGCATAATATAATTCAAATGTGGCTTACATTTCTTGATGGTCTTGAAGTGTAGTAAACCTGGTCTGTACCAGATTTATCCATAGACATGCCCTATTGGACAAGCACGTATAATCCTTGTATCGGCCGCCATTATATACCCACAATTCGTCTAGTCAGACATAGTGGTAGTATCTTTTGACGTTTGAATTAACTGTTGTTCCATTTTAATATGGGCTTCTATCAAAGCCATAACAGTTTGTTTAAATAGGGTCAGATCTAAGTGATCTCTTCTTAGATATGTCAGTTGTAACATAACTCACGGTAATCTTATCAGTACAAGAAAAACACTGACAGTCTAAGCAATCAACGGCTGTTCTGAAGATCGTTCCCTGGGCATGGTTTATCACCATCTACCATGTGCTAAGCAACCTGTAGTTTCCCTTGCGTAGACTAATGAACGCCACCGTTATAGACTAGTCTTCAGTGTACTGATAGATCGAAGTGGTTAACTAATTACAAATAAGAAAACTGACTGAAATGGATTTAAATATCCAAGTATTAGTTTATTACTGGACTGTGACAAAGTACTAATTCTAGACAAAGTCTAGCATATGTCCATGTAGAAATATAAATATTTCCACCAATGTCTGTAGAAAAATCAATCACCTCAGTGATTCTCCTCGCCGGAAACTTACTAAGTTCCACCTCGTAGCGCAGCACTTTCGTGACTATCACGACTTTGAAAAGAACTTCTGCGTAGATCCGGCAACCATGTGCCTTGGCTCAGCGTCGCAGCAACTTGCTCGGCAAGTGCTTGTGTTGGAATGAGCTATCGATGCTTCGGCCAGCCGGCTTTTATTCAAAACTGTCAGGGTCACGCGTCATCACGCTGAAATATAGAAATCCTCATATCTCTGGTATCCCTGATCCGATTTACTTGATACTAATTGCATTCTCTTTCATTTGGCAGTGCCAGTAATCTGATCCCAGTCTCAAGTCTCTACTCCATAGTTAACTATTTAATCAATAAATAGCCTCGACCTCTGCTATTACTCGCTACGTCACTTGACATGCAAGTATCGGTAAATTCTTTCCAATTGCTTCGAGAAGCAATGTGGCGCGATATTCAAATATCTCAACTTTCAAAAGCGGCTACAGCCTTTCCCTTGATATCTAGGTGTCTGAATCTTGGAATACCCATTCCTAGAGTTGGGCACATCCACCCCACACCTAGCAAAAAATAAAAATTGAAAATTTTTTATGTTTCCTATCTACACATTAAATCATCTGGTTCTTGAATAATAAATCTTCAAATTCGATGCATTATAAGTTCCCACGATGTTACCAGTTCGTGTATTGGCGACTTCATAGCTTCCATTGTTGTTTACTTCCACAATACGATAGGGTCCAGCGTAAAGGCTTGCAAACTTCGAGTACACTCGATTTTGCACGTCAGAGGGTGTAGGTCTTTTCACTAAAACAAGAGTTCCTACGCGCATGGGTCTGCGAAAACGCTTTCCTCTCACTCTGCGTTCTCTTTTCTCAGCTTGACTCCTTAACTTGTCTAAAGCTAGAGTTTCCCTCATCTGACGACTTGGTTCAATCTCAGGTGGAATAGAGATGATTCTATCCCATAATCTTGTTGGTTTAATTCCATGATGAAGCAACATAGGAATCTGTCCAGTACTCTCATGAATCGTCGAGTTGATGGATTCGGATGCTAAATAGAGAACATCCATCCATTTCCAATGCTCATTTGGACAATAGAGGCGGCAAAATTTTGCTATCTCAGCCATCACGCGTTCTGCTGGATTGCTTTCTGGATGTCTAATAGAACAAAACAATTGTCTAATCCCAAGATTATTCATGATGGTTCGAAATTCTAAAGATGTAAATTGAGGTCCACGATCTGATAAAAGGAATTCCGGTTTGCCTGCTTCCGGAATTACGTTGTCTCTAATTCTCTTCGCACAATACTTTGCGTTTGCCTTCTGAATTGGATGTAACATGGTGTATTTGCTGAAAACATCCATGGTCACCAGAATATATCGGTTACCTCTTTTAGATTTTGGGAGAGGACCATATAAATCAGTCGCGAAGATTTCGCAAGGCTTAGAAGGAATAATAGGCCTTGGTAATTCTCTCAATAATCTGGAATTATGTTTACTCCTTTGGCATAAGTCGCATTCTCGAATAGTGTTTCTGACAGTTTGTCGCATTCGCTCCCACGAAAATTTCTCTTGAATCATGTTGACTGTCTTATCTACTCCAGCACGACCTGCGATTCGATGTGCCATCCAGATATTGGGTTTTTGCATTCGTGGAGGTATCACTACTCTCAGCTTCGTATGGTCGGGATCTGCAAACTTGTAGATTAAACCATCTAACATCATAAAATCTCTTGAAATCCTTTCAGTTTCCACAAAATCATCATCATTTGGATCCATGTCTCCCTGTAGAAAACGAAAAATGTTCCTAAGACGTCGGTCTCTCCTCTGGGATAAATGCAACAACCTTAACCTTCTCAAGGTATCTTCATCCTCCTGCGTCAGGTTAACTTGAAAAACCTGAGATGTAGACTCCACTGCTCTACTCAATAAATCAGCTCCCAATATCATGTCAAAAGCCATGTCCTTCATTACAACAAACACATGTCGGAAATCATGTCCTCCAATCGTAATACATAAGTACAATTGTGTTTTACACAGAGATATTTTGTTGGGTATTATTCCTTGGATCTTAATTCCTGATACTGGAATTTCCTCTAAATTCTCTTTGAGCTTCCACAGAATATAAAGCTTCTCACTCACCAGACAAAGCATAGCCCCAGTATCAATCAAAGTATCGACAGGCATACCGAATACTTCGCATGATATGATTGGCATTCTAATTCTGGTACCCATTTCTTTCCGTTCGTCATTCTGTTGAATTAAGTCATCATCCTCTGCTTGCCATTTAATAATTCTGGAAGTGAAAGTGTTTAAAATTCTATCTTCTACTGTGAATTCAAAGTGTTTTTTTTTTAATTACCATTCCCCCGGGATTGTTGTGTTCCCGATGGACCTGGTTCATTGGGCCTCTGCTCCAAAAATTGCAAGTTATCTTGGTGTCTTGCTTCCAAATTTTTCCTCGTCTCCTTGTTGAACTCTTCATTGGACTGACGAGTATCTACATTCCCTCTGTTATTGTAGTTGTTTCGACCATAATATCTTCTTTCCTGGTACCTTCCTTGAGTATCTCGTGGTCTTCTCCATCGAGTATTGTATCGATTTCCACCATCTGGTCTCGCATAAGGCTTGTAACTGTATCTGTTACTGTACTGGTTCCATCCTCTCTTATTTGGATCTTCCCTCGGCGTTTTCTCTTCTCGCCCCTCTCGAATCTCTCGAGGTGTTTGAGAATAACTGTCGGCCATGACAGCGTACACAGCATTGTTACTCTTTCCTCCCTTCTGATGAAAGAATTGAGCGTTCGTATGATCCAGCTTCTGTAATACTTCATCAAATTGTTCCATATTATAGATATCAGCAGCGATCAAAGTCCTCTGGACGTCTGCTGGAAACTGACGTATCAATGCAGTAATCAATTCGTTATCTGGCATCGGCGGATCTAAATGTTGAAGTTTAGAAAGCTGCCCAGAAAAGTACGTAGAGTATCGAGTAGGTTGTGACGTCGAGAATCTCTTCGAATATAACTCTGCTCTGACTTGCTGTTGGGTTTCCGGGGACCAAAACATTTTCAATAACCCACGAGAAAACTCCTCAAAAGTGGTTAGAGTGGATCTAAAAGCTCTAAACCAAAGAAGTGCAGGACCTTCCAAAAACTTCCCTATCACTCGGATCTGTCTTTCTTTAGGGATCTTGGAATCTTTCAGGTAATCACCTGCTTCTCTCAAAAATTCCACGGGTGTCACAGAATCTCGCCCTGAAAATTTAGAAGGCTTATCCTCTACATTTTTGAATACAGTTATGGGGTTGGATTGAAATACTGTCCTGACCTCATCCTGTCTTTGACTATCCGTTTCTCTAGCTCCTCCTAGATTTATCTGTATCTGTTCTTTTCCCCTTACATTTGGCATTTTCAACAGATGATCAGTCTGTTTCTCATCCTTGATTTGAGTTTTCATAGCCTCAAGTTCCTTCTGGTTTTCTTCTGCCATTTTCTTAATTGCTTCAGTTTCTTTACAGTTCTCCTTAACATCAATGGATATCTGGTTCATAACAACCTCATGACTTTTCAATGACCCTGTCATATCTGATATGTCCTTCTGAGTTGCTTGGATATCTTTGGAAATTACTTCAATATGGGATGACAAAGATTCCCTAATCTCCTTGATTCCCTCTTGATTCTCCAGCTTGAGTGTGTCTTTAATTTCATTGACAACTGTGGTTTTGATTTCAGTTTGCAATTCATTAATCACACCTTCTCTTATTTCTCCCATGACAAGTTCTTTGAATTGTTCCGTTAAACGTTGAACAACTAGAATTCCCATCTCATTACTCTCCTTCTTCACTCTGACTTCTAGGTCGATCATGTCTTCACCAACTTTCCTAAGACCATGTTCTATCCTATCAGCTAAGCTTTGGGATCGAAGATCGGCATCGCGAAATTTTTCGTCCATTAAACTTGCGTTAGTAGCTAATGAAGTTTCGAGCTCATGCGTTTTTTCGCATAATTTATTCATTTTACTCTTAAGTGACATTTTCAAAATTTCAGAATTCTCTTTAAATTTACTTTCCATAGAATTAAATTTACTATTTAAATTTTCTTTCAAATTACTTTTTAAAGAATCAGAACTTTCTTTAAGTTTATTTTCCAAAGAATCAGAATTTTCTTTAAGTTTATTTTCTAAAGAATCAGAATTTTCTTTAAGTTTTTCATCTAAACTTTCCTTCAAGTTATCTTTTAACCTGCTTTCTAAAGAATCAGAATTTTCTTTAAGTTTATTTTCTAAAGAATCAGAATTTTCTTTAAGTTTATCGTTTAAACTTTCTTTAAGTTTATTTTCTAAAGAATCAGAATTTTCTTTAAGTTTCCTTTCCAAAGCCTCAGTATTTTCTTTCATAATGGCTGCTACACGCAGTCCAGCCTCTTTTGAACTCTCCTCCAAACTCCTCATCATCATCCTCATCATTTCTTCCATAATTTCAATTATTATTCAAAACTTAGGGGTATACAATATTGGCAAACACAAGCTTATAACTAGAACAAGAAATATGAATAGCTAATTGGAACACTCTAATAAAATGAGATTTTGTCCTAATGTCGACGTGATGGAAAAACAAAATTCTCTATTTTACGAATTACATTTACCACAATATCACAAGAAAAATATGCAAGTTCTCAAATATCCTCCACCTGGATTCTAATAATGTGTATGTCCAGTCATCGAACGTTTACTACTGAATTTACTTGAAGCCCTAATGGTTAAGCCATTATCAAAAATAATCAAACCCATTCTAATTATTAACCAAGTTAAATTTTTAATTTTCCCCACTAATTGGGTTTCCTACTAATTTATTCATCCAAACCAGACATCTCTCAACTCCCAAAATATTTCTATAAAAATTATCACAATTTCAAATCGGCATGCGATTGACCATGTCTAAATCGAGACCCACGTTCGAAGCCATTTCTCTCTCTCTCTTATTTTATGTGCCCGTTTAGACCGGAGTCCGCACGACCACATATGCATTTTACCAATAATCAGTCAGCACGAGAGTCAAAATATCCCGGAGCGCCAGATGGGTTAAAGCTAATCGCAAAAACGACATCAAATAAAAAAAAATGCTTTACTGATTTTTGGCTCAATGCAACAATAAGGATAGAAGGAGATTTAATTGGGTATAACACATCTGGTAAAATTATCTCAGTTTATTTTGAAGTTAAAATTGACTGCAAAGATGCTCAAAGCAGCATCACTCACGTGTGGCGATCCACACTCTTATTTACACAATATACAGAAATTTTCCAAACACATTTGACAATCCTTTTTTGGAAACACAAGTCTGATTAATAGTCCTGTAGACTGTGTTCCAAAATTATTTATGATTAATTCCAGTTCAAAGTTAATTGTCTCTACTGGAAATATCGTAGATCACTGTTTAAATTATTTACATGATATTAACACTCGTAGAATAAATGTTCATAGAATTTTAAACTTTCACTTATTTTTCCAGTTTCAAAAATATATTGTCGAAAATATTATTATCATTGAATCAACACACATTATTTACATATATCAATAACATCTGAAAAGTATTTGACCTTGAGCATAGCATCGAAGAACTGTGCGGAGCACAACAACAATTAATTGTTCTTCTGACATTAAACATTTCGAGAAGTGACTCGATTATGAACTTCAAGTTTCTAACAAAATACATGATTTCTGAATCATCAACTTGATCATTAAATTGTTGAACCATTCAACTATTCAATTTTCCACTTGGAATCATTATTATGAAAAAAATATTTATATTCATGGCCATTTTAGAAATTTTCACAACTTGCAATTCTTCGACAGAATGCGGAAATAAGAATCGTAGCTTCATAATAAATTCATTTAGTTCATGGCACTAGGATTGAAAATATCCTTCAAATTATTCGTGGTTAAAGAATTATTTTTAATTGGCAGTGGCCCATTCTATTATTTGTGTAAGAACACAATATTACAACAACAACGGCAAAGGTCTTCCTCTGAAGAAGAATAAACTACTATCATGACAAATCCGGGTTCTAGCAAAATCAAAGTATAAATGGAATTCGTAAAACAAGGTTGAAATAAGAACTGATGGTTTCAAAGAAATAACCTTCGGGTCAATTCATACGACGAAATGTGTAGTTCCAATACTCCTACTATAAACCTGAGCCATCGAACCTGCTATTTGATTGATGCTCGAAAAAACCTCTTCATTCCTGCGACTTAAACATGCGCACCTGGGAATGGCATTTCAACTACTCCACACATATAAATTTTCTTCCCAAAATTTATACAATAAATCAAGCCTCTGCTTGTTATCAACACTGGAAGATTAATAAACTGACAAGTTTATTTTATTTTACCATTCATTTCAACCCGTGAATTTACCATACTTATGAAAATCTTTATTTCACTTTCGAGTGTATTTACGTCATGATTTTATATAAATACAAAAAATCCTATTTGATACAAATATCATTTGCTTCCCGTTTCATGCCTCTCCGTGTTATCTGAAAAATATACTTTGCTCGTTGCAAATATCAACTGTTCAACCAGAACTGAAATGTTGGTTGAATGCGGGCTTGCGCTAACCACTCTCCTTCGGAAAATCTCCTGTTCCAAACTAGAAATGATTAAACTACTTCATAGGCTCTTTCTCAATACATATGTTTATTATAAAATATAATATCCAAGAATTATTTAGAAAAATTATAAAAATTATTATTATTATTATTATTATTATTATTAGTGGATTATTATTATTATTATTATTATTTATATCATTTTAAATATGTTTAATTATCATCTCATTATGTGAGAATCCACATGTTCGAATCTTCGAATATGGAAAAAGTATCCATTCCTCAACAATAATTTAACTTTTACAGTTACATCGGCTGATTACCGTGATTTCCCAAAAATATGAAATATTCAAATAAATCTTCGTTATGCTCGGTCATCGATCCTAAACTGTTCTGAGTGTTGAAAATGCTCAGAATAACTCTAATAAGTCTTGCGTAAATCATTGCAAGATTTAAGTACGAAGAAAAAAAATGTGTTGGTCATCTGCAGAAAAATAGTTTGTTCCAATTAGCTAGGCATAATATAATTCAAATGTGGCTTACATTTCTTGATGGTCTTGAAGTGTAGTAAACCTGGTCTGTACCAGATGTATCCATAGACATGCCCTATTGGACAAGCACGTATAATCCTTGTATCGGCGCCATTGTATACCCACAATTTGTCTAGTCAGACATAGTGGTAGTATCTTTTGACGTTTGAATTAACTGTTGTTCCATTTTAATATGGGCTTCTATCAAAGCCATAACAGTTTGTTTAAATAGGGTCAGATCTAAGTGATCTCTTCTTAGATATGTCAGTTGTAACATAACTCACGGTAATCTTATCAGTACAAGAAAAACACTGACAGTCTAAGCAATCAACGGCTGTTCTGAAGATCGTTCCCTGGGCATGGTTTATCACCATCTACCATGTGCTAAGCAACCTGTAGTTTCCCTTGCGTAGACTAATGAACGCCACCGTTATAGACTAGTCTTCAGTGTACTGATAGATCGAAGTGGTTAACTAGTTACAAATAAGAAAACTGACTGAAATGGATTTAAATATCCAAGTATTAGTTTATTACTGGACTGTGACAAAGTACTAATTCTAGACAAAGTCTAGCATATGTCCATGTAGAAATATAAATATTTCCACCAATGTCTGTAGAAAAATCAATCACCTCAGTGATTCTCCTCGCCGGAAACTTACTAAGTTCCACCTCGTAGCGCAGCACTTTCGTGACTATCACGACTTTGAAAAGAACTTCTGCGTAGATCCGGCAACCATGTGCCTTGGCTCAGCGTCGCAGCAACTTGCTCGGCAAGTGCTTGTGTTGGAATGAGCTATCGATGCTTCGGCCAGCCGGCTTTTATTCAAATCTGTCAGGGTCACGCGTCATCACGCTGAAATATAGAAATCCTCATATCTCTGGTATCCCTGATCCGATTTACTTGATACTAATTGCATTCTCTTTCATTTGGCAGTGCCAGTAATCTGATCCCAGTCTCAAGTATCTACTCCATAGTTAACTATTTAATCAATAAATAGCCTCGACCTCTGCTATTACTCGCTACGTCACTTGACATGCAAGTATCGGTAAATTCTTTCCAATTGCTTCGAGAAGCAATGTGGCGCGATATTCAAATATCTCAACTTTCAAAAGCGGCTACAGCCTTTCCCTTGATATCTAGGTGTCTGAATCTTGGAATACCCATTCCTAGAGTTGGGCACAGTACGGATACGGTTAATGGTCTTCCATATATGTAGCGGTTGTCCAAAGCCCTTGATTTTCTTTACAGGATCAATGATGCCACGTACTTCGGGTGGGGCATTTCTAGTCCATGTTTCACGCCATTTAGCTGCTATGTTGAAATTACTATCAGCATGATGACTTAAAATATCGCTACACTGCAAATCACACCCCGCGCACTGCGCCATACATATTTCACTCGCCGACATGTCTCGAAACTAGAGCTGGTAATAATCGATTAATAATCGATTAATTTGAAATTAATCGGAGACGATTAATCGATTAATTGAACATTCTTATAACCGATTAATTGATTAACCGAATAATCAATTAATCGATTAACCGAATAATATTAATCGATTAACCGAAAAATCTATTAACTGATTAGTAGACACGATATAAGAAAATAAGATGTGAAAATGGTTTAAATGAGAAGTCATCGCTTAAGTTGAGTTAGGCTTATTTTCGGAATGATGTATAGAATTCTATAAAAGTTAAATTTTGCGTAAAGATACGTGTCCTTCCTTGTTTATGTTAACAATAACCAATTAACAGTCACTGACAGTGGAAGGACAAACATCAATCACATTGGGAAGGGTTTCAGGAAAAGAAAACGAGGAGTTTTCAGCAATGCTTTTGAATCTTGTTCAATTTTCGTTGGGAAGGTTGTTATCAATTGAGGACAAGAACATTTTTGTTTTATTCGGGTTTAGCCTAATTTCTACAAAGACCTGTCAGTTGCAACTCTTCAGGAGGTCAACTTGAATTTGCCCAAAGACTGGGTGGAGTCCAATGTATAAAATATATGAATTATAAGTAAATAACACTCCTGGGAACATTACATGTGTTAGTTATGATCATTCTTACAATCACTATGACTATTACGTCGCCACACTCGAATGCTCCGAGTGGGTAATAGATTTCACGAGCCCTTCATCCAGGAAAGCCACCAACAGCAGGGAGGTTCAGTCATGTTTTGGGGTGGAACCATGTTCGGTCGATGTACGCCTCTAATTCCTCTCCACGGTAACATGACTGGTCTGGTGTATAGAGACAACATCCTTGAACCTGTCGTTACAGGATTTGCTGCCTAAATGGGTGAGGTCTTTACACTAGTGGACTATAATGCTCGTGCCCATCGAGCTAGGGTGGTCAATCAGTTCCTTCAGATGCATGTCATTCAGAGAATGGAGTGGCCTGCCTATTCTGCGGACATGAACTGTATTGAACATGCGTGGAAAGAGCTCAAGGGGGCAATTTCGCACCGTCCCAATCCTCCAACTAACAAAGAGTGGGGGAATCTGCCCCTAACCACGTTGGGTTCGTTGGTGGTCAGCATGCCTCGTCGTCTGCAAGCATGGATTAGAGCTCGTGGTGGCCATACACGGTATTGATATTTCCCTATATGGAAAGGGCGGCTGTGTGCTCAGTCCCACATTATCACTTTTGTTATTCGTTGTGTGTTTCTGTCTCTTTTGCAAAACAGATTGTGTGTTGTTTTTCTTTGTATGTACCCTATATTGTGTATAATATGATAATATACACATAGCAAAATAAACAAGTTACTAATTCACAATATGCGAAACCTTTTATGAGCATTGTATAAGTTTAGTTTGTTTAATAAGGGTTTGTGAATTACTTATGAGTATTATGTTCGTGTATACAAATAAGAATAACACAATATAATAAATAAAATAAAATTAGAGCATGCATTTGAATTCTGTTATGCATAAGGATACATATCTCAGCGGAGCCTTGGTCGTACAGTTGTTACGCTTTAGCCTGCCTACTCCCGCCGGGGTCATTGTGATCATAACGAATACGTGTAATTTTTCAAGGAGTTTATTTACGTATAACTCATATTATTTATACATTGCACCTAGGCAGTACCATTTCTGTGAGCTTTACCTGCGAGCAGGATGTGGATACGAGAATTGGCGCAGCCCATGTAGCATATGGACGATTAGCGCACCGGATCTTCATGAATAAAGATCTGTCCATGAGTACAAAGCTTATGGTGTACAAAGCAGTAGTCATTTCTACATTATTGTGGCTGTGATCCGTGGACCCTTTACCGACGTGATCTTAGGAAGCTTGGGCGCTTCCACCTACAAAAACTTCGATCAATCCTGAGGATTAAATGGGAAGACCGCATTACCAATATTGCTGTTCTGGAAATGGCTCAAATCAACAGCATAGAATCATCCATAATAGGTCAAAAATTTAGATGGATTGGTCATGTCCATTGGATGGATGATGTGAGATTACCTCGTCAAATGCTATATGGTGAGTTATGCTGTGGCACCAGACCTCATGGTGGTCCCAAGAGGCGCTACAAGGACCAATTTAAGCAGACCCTGAAATTGACATGATTCACAAACCTGGGACATGCTGGCTGAAGACCGCTCAACTTGGCGCCGTACCATCTCGGATACTGTAAAGACGTTTGAAAGGGATCGACGCACACATGAAGAGGCCAAGCGTCAAGCTAGGAAACTTCGAGCAGCCCAACCACGTCCTCCTCCAGCAATACTATGTGACTTGTGTGGACGCTGGTTCCATGCCAGGATTGGAGCCATTAGTCACCGTAAACACATCCACAAACTGGACTGAAGGAAGAAGATTTATACTCGGATTCGAGTTAAAGCCGATGATGATGACATTGCACCCCGCACAGTCATTGGACAAATTCATGTTGACCGACTGAAGAGTTACAACTGACAGTTCTTCTATAGGCAACACTGAAAGAATGGCTTCAACAGTTCACAAACAAGATGCATTATTTAAAAATATGTGTGACAATATATTTCAATAGACGGTCTGTTTTTGGTGCAAATATACTAGCAAGGACTCATTTGCTGGGGCGAGGCAGCTCGGCTTTGCCGTCACAATGTTTCCAGCAATTGAAAATACTCCTTCAGCGCTGTAGGTGGTCGCGGGGAAAATCAAGTATTTTGTCGCTAGTTTAGCGGGCCTTGGATATATTGTTTATTCATTTTCCACCTGTGAAAAAGGGGGAGTATGCAAGTCAGGCGGTGAATTCCCAAGATAGACGTCCAGCTCGTCTTTTGCAATGATTGCAATATTTACGCTACATCTACAAGATTTCCTATTTTTACCGCGCTTTTTATAACTGCCCTACCATGAGATCATTGAGTTTTTATCGAACATGCCTAAGTGTTGACTTTAGACATACCTTCGTTCGTAAGACGTCACATTTGTATCTTTGGAGTCGAAATTTATTGTTTTACGGACGGTCAATACCCAATTGTCTAATGGATAATTCCCTAATCCTGAAAAGACTTTATACATGAGATTAATAAATACAATTGGATGACTAGTTTCGATCGTCAAGTGATTGTCAGATCCTTTACACTTCGGCTAGTAATCTGTGTCTACAAGTACGGGTTATCATATTTACAATACATACACTTATTTAGTTGCAGTAGTAATTAATCTAGCACAAATAGTAAAGATATGCTATTTTTTGTTGAGATAGGCTACTGATAGTTGTGATTGATCTTCAAGTTTTCTTGCTTAGTGCCATAAAGTGATTGTTATTAAATTGTCAGGTTATTGTGTCAGCATAATCGTCCTCACGCTGTGCACAAAAACGGACCACACATCGCTCAAACTGCTAAGTGCACTATTTAATAACTATGAGTATCTTAACAAAAAGCACGTATCTTGACTAGTTTGCTAGTTTAATTGCTACTGCAAATAAATAAGTTTATATATTGTAATTATCATTCCATACTACTCCATATACAGTAGAGTTAATAGCCTACGTGAAAATGATCTGATGATGATCACTTGACGATCGAAACTAGTCATCCAAGTGTATTTATTAACATCATGTAGTATTTTTTCAGGATAAGCGAACAAATCCCGATTTCTAAGGCAAGCCTGAAAAAGGGCTTCCAACACGGTAATCCTTGGAGTGAAGTTAAATAAGACCTCAAAGCGGGCGTTGAGCAGTGGCTAGCATTCTTAGCTGTCACCACAGAGGTTTGGGTTGGATTCCCGGTTCTGCCAAGAAATTTAATTCTGGTGTGGGGGCTGGAACGTGGTACACTCAGCCTCGTGAGGCAAAACTGATAAGAGGCGGGTTTGATTCATAACTCAGTCATCCTGGAAGTGATTTTGAATGGTTTCTCATTTCTACTCCAGCCAAATGCCGGGATGGTACCTAATTTAAGGCCACGGTTGGTTCCTACCCATATTCTACCTGAATTACAAATGCACACACTGGTACAGACATCGCAGTGACACATGTTATCAGACAAGTCTTAAACACACCCCAGTAACGGGGATACGTGACCACGATGTTGCAAAGCCCCAAAAAGAATCAAAAACATCATCCATCATGGGACTGCCCCGGCTAACCATGTCGAGTGATTGCATTTTACGAAACCAAGTAGTGTCATAGCTTGTTGATTCTGTGAGAGCGTAGTTAAAAATGCGAAATACATTTATTAGTCGACAAAACAAATAAAAAAACGATTAATCGATTATTCCATTATTCAAATAACCGATTAATCGATTAATCGATTTTTCTGACAACCGATTAATCGATTAATCGACTAATTGATTAATCGATTAATCGTTATATACTATAATTAATCTATTATTCATTTTCGATTAATCGATTAATCGAAATCTGAAATTAATCGATTAAAAGTAACAGCCCTACTAGAAACGAAACTGTGAGCATAATTCAAAACAACAGTATGTTAGTATGATGAGCTTGGCTCTTGGGTCTTAGTGGAGAAGTCAGTGTGGCCCTTAGGATAAACAGTTAGGAGACCCCTGCTCTAGGCCAACACATTTTTTGCAACGTTGCCGTGAAGATTGAATGGCTGCTGTTAGTGATGTGGGCCGGGTAAATACCCAGTGGGAAGGTAAATATAAATTGGGTATTTACCCGGGTATATACCCAGTGGTCATTTAAATACCCAAGATGAGGGTATTTTAGTTTGTTGAGCTTTGTTCAACACTTTTTCATGTGTTGATCAAGTGTTGGACAAACAAGGACTGAAGCACAGGTATTTCATGCCTTAAATTGAAATCAGGAACAATATCGATCCTTCAAAACTAAAAGAAAAGGAAAATGGACGTCTGGTATTTTTGAGTATTTATATATTTGGCACTGTAACCTTGTCTTTAAATGTGTTTTTTTTTCCTTAAACTAGGCTAAAGTAAAATATTGGATAAAACCTTTTGGTTGTTTTGTGTTTTAAAATTTTAATAAATACCAACACATTGAGAAGGTCGAGTTTTATTACTGTTACGGCTGTGAGTTTGTGTCATCGCTCGCCGCATGAGTCACAACTGCCCCAGGGCTGGGCTGTGCCCTGCCTCGTGTATTGCGTACGCCTTATGCAACAGGGCTACTAGGACAAAGGGATGGTCCAGAATATTCGTGACTGAGCCAGCGATGGAAACCTCGGGAAGCCGTGAACCCTGGATGGATCTAGAAGCATTTATTGAGTCACCGGCCTGCTATATAAGTGCGACCTGTCAAGCAGTGGTGGTTGTTGTGTTTTACGAGCGAGTGCGAGCGCTTATCCTGAGCGACAGAAGTGTGGTGACTTGCGAAACCCCTAGTGAAGCTGATTCTCTTGACAGCGAAGGGAGTGAGGAGCTTACAGGGGACTGCCTGTGTTTGAGCGAGTGTATTTACTCAGTGCGAGAGAGGTCATTGTGGTGAGTTGCAAAAAAGTGAGTGACAGACCTAGTGCAGCTATTTCTAGCCAGCGTACGGGACCGGACTCATTAGCGAAAGGATTAACTGTGGTCTGTTGACAAGTGAAAGGAGAAGTATTCTCGACGTGAGGAAACTGGAGTAAGGTAATAATTGCTAGTATTTGCTGTTGAGGAGTGTATCTTTCTGGCCACAATAAAGTTAATTATTTCTTTAAGCAGTAATTGGTGTTGTGCCTTCTTCCCACCGTAATCCAGTTAACAAAAGTGCCACTAGGGGGTGGCACGTAACATTACGGTACTGGAAATGAGCAACAAAAATGTGGGAGGGAAAAGCTACTATAGTAGTAATAAGAATATGCTATATGCAAATTAATTGAAATGTTATGCCAAAACTCAAAAGGTAATAACATATATTCAATAGAAAGGACATTTGAATTTTAAAAAAAGCATAGTAAAAGTGCTTTAAGTTACTTTTCATTCAATTTTAAATATTAAAAAATATTAATTTTTTAAATCATACTCTACATAATATAAATGCATGTCAGGAAGTTTTTGTAGTATGTGTGCTCTATAACGGGTGAAGATGTATGCCAGCAAGCATGTGATTTGACAACACTGTTCAGCTCATCCTACCCAGAATTCAAACTGACACTGTACTTCCCTCCCATTCTCTATTCTTTGTTTGATGCCTACTGTACTTAACTTAACTTTTTCAGTGTAGTGGAGTTGTTAGTTTATATCTCGTGATCTAATTCCCAATTCTAATTCTATTTTTAAGTCCCAATTCTAATTAAATTTAATTTCATTAATTATCTAATGTTGTTACATTTCGAAAAAGTTAATGTAGAATAGTTTGCATACCGGTACCCTTTTCTGAAGGTTCAACTTACAAGGACACGAGATTTTTAATGAAAAATCTAAAATACCTGGGTATTTACCCAAATTGGGTATTTACCCGAGTATATACCCTGGGTATTTACCCCGATTTATAAATACCTGGGTATTTTACATCACTAGCTGCTGTAAACGTTTCTTTATGAGTCGGTATATTCCACCGGAAAATTGCCGGCCTGCGCGTGTACTGATTGTTCTCACATGACATTCTGCCGTGTGTGAATTATTTCACGTTTTCCACACCCATAACATTATCACCACATGTCTAAGTCAGCTGCCGATGAATATCGATCGGTTGTACCCCAATCAATTGAAAAAAACGGATGATTACAGGTTGATCACGGAATGCGAACGCCACCATTTATACAAGGGTTGGTTTTCAGAACCGACACATGCGAGGTGCGATAGGTTCTTGTCAGCCATTGTCAATATTTAAGTAGGATATTAACAACAAATTAACACAATGCTAACAGAAAGCAAGTGATTGTTTATTTTTTAATCTATCAATTATTTAAACCTTTCAAACTGCATTCGAAATTTTTGTTATGAATCACATTAATAATCAAATTATTAAATTAACAATGTTGTTGTTGATTGATTTAGGAGTATTGCGACATCGTTGTCATGTAGTCCAAAAAACTACTGTAAGCTCTATCTTTAAACACCTTTATATCTCTTATATAAAAGAAAGTGTCCCGAAAGACTGACTGACTGACTGACTGACTCATCATCGCCCAGCTAAAACTATTGAAGTTAGAAACATTAAAATTTTGGAGATATGTTCGTTGTATGTCGTTAACGTCCACTAAGGAAGGATTTCCGGACATTCAGGATCTAAAGGGTTTTTTTTTTTTTTTTTTTTTTTTTGTCGTGTAGCCTCCTCAGAGGCCGAGTGCAGGTCTCTCTAGTCGACGCCCGTGGGCGACCTGCGCGTCGGGATGAGAGATGGAATTGATGAAGATGAATGAAACTGGGCAAGGATGTGGAAGGAAGCGGCCGTGGCCTGTCAGAAGGTACTGTCCCAGCATTTGCCTGGTGTTGAAAATGGGAAACCACGGAAAACCATTTCAAGGACAGCCGACGGTGGGGCTCGAACCCACGCGTCTACCGAGTCAGCAGAGAGCTTGGCCCCTCGACCTAACGCAGCGCTTTAGCCCGCGCAGCCACTACTGTCGATCTAAAGGGGTGTTAAGGGGATTAATCCTGCATTTCATTCAATAACAATATCTTACGGGTGGTTTCATCTGGGGATGTGATACTTGGCATATAAACTAATCATTAACAAGAAGTTCCGTGACGAACTAAAGAGCCTACTTTTCTTAAAATGCATGCCAATGATTAATCTATATGGAACAATCTAGAATAATGACGAAATTAAGTTGGTAATATCGAAATTTCTAATTAGTTCGAAATACTGTATACCTGGCATAATGTAGCCTAATAGAGCACTACAGTTGGCAGCCTTGGTGACTGAATATATTCTTAGTTCCATCTCTTAAGGTACAGAATACAAAATTTGGTTGAAGTCAAATGGATAGCATGGACGTTACATGCAGTTAAACAGCGCGCGTAAAATCATGTTAGCAACTATGCTATGCATGTATTTGGCAGAAATAATCTAAAAAAATATGATCTATTGTTGTGCCAATTTTGAATGAAATCCATTAGTTAGTATAGAAGTTACATTAATTTTAAAATTGGACGTATCAGCAGGCTTAGAATCAAGTTGGCAGCACTAAAGTATATTAGTTACTCCAAATTAATCTAGAAACGTGTGCAAAGTTTAGAGCTATTGGCTTGCATACGTTCTGATATATTGATATTAGGGTAACAAAAATAGAGACAGCATTTATTAACAGTTGGCAGCCCTGGTTGCTCTTAAGAATACGCATAGTCATATCTGTTATGGTACACATAGCACATACGAAATGTGGTTGAAATCCAAATGATAGTATAGAAGTTACATGTATTTAAAGTTGGACCTCTCAGCAGGCTTAGAATCATGTTGGTAGCACTGACGTATATAAGTTACTCCAAATTAATATAGAATGTCAGGTACTATACGTGTGCATAGTTTAAAGCTGTCGGCTTGCACACTTTCTGATATATTGGTATTTGGATAAAATAAATTGAGAGCATTTATTAACAGTTGGCAGCCCTCGTGTCTTTTAAGAACAGTTATATCTGTTTATGTCCACATAGCACATACGAAATTTGGTTGAATTCCAATTCATAGTGTAGAAGTTATATGCATTAAAAAATTGGACCTATCTGTAGGCTTAGAATAATTTTGCCAACACTGCCATGTAAGGCCTCCTGGAAAATAATCTGAAATAGTATTATCTATACGTGTGCCAATTTTTAAATAGCTCCCTTCAATTGCGATTTTCAGCAGTTGGTAGCACTGACATCATTTTCAAATACGGCATTAAGATATTCAGGTATAGATCTTTACTCCTACCAAATTTGTTTCGATTGCTGCAGCCGTTTAGAAGTTGATATGGGTGGGGAGAAACACACACAGCCAGACAGACAGACCGAAGGACAGACAGACAGACAGACAGAAAGACACACATTTGCCCGGATCTATCTCATAAGTCTACTTTTTCCTCATTTTTGCAAAATGTGAAAAGTAGGCTAAAAATAAGCAGGCACGTGTCTACGGGTTTTCCGATGTGGTGAAAGGGGGAAATGTGGGCGTAGAGGATTTTGAGTTGTGTAATTTTATAATGTGTACTTTTCTTCATAGGAATTTAGGTAAATGGATTTTGTGTTTAGTCAGTGTGTTAAATAGGCCTACATCTCATTTATTTTATATTTACGTTTGTGATCGGAAACCGTGATAGAATTTTGAGTCGAATTTTATACATACGATGCATCGTGACGTTCGTGAGATTATGATATTTATATGCCATTGTTGAGTTATATTGTCTTTATTGTCTAATTGTTTACGGTCTTTACCAAATTATTATCATTATTATTCAAAAATAAATAAAAAATAACTCATAGCATTCATGATTGAGGCGTTGCCAAGTGTATTCTTTACAACTACAATATTCGCGGGCGAAGCCGCGACGCGTAATGCTAGAATATCGGCAGCTGCTGCCGCCGATGTACGCCTATGTCTATCTACTACGTATTTTTGTTTTTTGATTGCCACATGATTAAGCAATCTATAATTGACCTACTGTTACTTTATTACCCGAGTGAATTCACGAAGGTCGTGATTGTAAATGTCTTATGTTTGGCAGTATTGGCACATTTTCTGAGATCGTAGAGCCTTTCCCGAGCTCTTTTATATGCATGTTTAAGCCGAGTATTGTGTTGGTTGAAAGGGTGATCGTGGTTAGTTTTGGAGGGTATTAAAACCATTGGTTTACCGACAACGTACTGTATATGCAAATAAAGCGAGCATGAAAGGTTAAGTGGCCTTAAGTTAGGTCCTTTAGTAACCTCATTAATGAAGATGCTTGCCACGGTGGTGAGTGGTTATCGTGTCGGATTACTCACCCCAAGCTTGCAGGTTCGCTCCTAGCCGTGGTAAGTGATTTTTGAAAGGCGACAAAAATGACGACACGCATGTCATACGATGTTGACATGTTAAAGAACCCATTTGGATTCAGTAGGCCGTATTCCTAGTGGCAAAATTAATCTTGGGATTTTCCGCCAACACAAAGTTCCTCATTTCTCTACTAGAAAGCGCTATAAAGTCAAGGAACTTAGATATCTAACCTCCTTGACTTTCATTGTGCTTCAAGGAACAACGAAATTCGACATGCAAGCTGCCATCTGGGTGTCAAATAACAAAGCTTGCACCCGGCACCCAAGGCCATACGATATTATTATTATTATTATTATTATTATTATTATTAATGAAGAAGATACTTGTTGTTTTAAGGTGCCTAATATTTAGGTTATCGGCCCCTAATGGTGTGAGTAAGAATGAAAATATGAAGCAAAATCATTTACCATAATGGACAATGTGTGTAATATACAGAGGTGTGAAAATTATTACACTCACCGCCAGTTTTCCAAAATTTCAAATCATACTGTTCATGATTTAATGCACTAAATATATTTACAAGGCGCTGAAGTTATTTCAAATACTTAAGAGAGCTGTCGATTTAATCGATTAATCAAACCGAATAATCAAAAAATACGATTATACGATCAATGTGCTTTAGTCGATTAATCGAACCGATAAAAAATAGTAGTGTGGTGAAGGAAAAGTAATTGTTTTTATATACAGTACAGCAGTCGAATGGCCATTATCTGGGTAGCACAGAACCTGTGTATTGTGATTCTTTTGCTGGAGCGGAGCCGGCGGCGGCTGACGGGTGCGCGCGCCTTCCGCCAGCCAACCGTGCTCGTAACGCGGACTGCGCGCAGGTGGAAACCGTAACAAAGTACATTATTTAATGGTACATTCACCAGCAAATCATGATTAAAGAACTAACCTATCCACAGGAGATGCCGAGAGTGTTCCCCTTCAGCTGACAGACAGGCGTTGTACCGTGTAAATAAATTACCGTTTACACGTTGTGATTCACTTTAGTTGTGAGGGAAACCTGCTGCCGTATATTGTTCTCCAGCTCCAATAGAGTACGGGTAATTGATCTGTACACTTTGTATTTTAAATTAACCCACAATTGAACATCAAACGGGCTTAGGTCCGTGCTTCGAGTAATTACAGTAAACACGTAGGGGGGTGCAGAAGAAGCTACACAATGTAACGATGTAACTTCCAAAGTTACTGTCTTTCAGCTGAAGGTGAACGTTTTTAGTATCTTCTGTGAAAAGATAAATTCTAACCTTTAACTGGTGACGTGAGGTCATCAGATTCCCAAGAGAAAAAAAAACCACATATGTGCTTCTTTAATTAAATCTTGCAGCTGTAATTTATGTTACCTTCTTATCCTCGTTAATGAAAGTTTAGTGACTTAATGACTTTAATGACCCTGGTCAGCTCACCTCCGCCTCGCGTAACACTACGGCCCGAGCTCGGTTGGCTGGCGGAAGGCGCGCGCGCCCGGCAGTCGGCCGCCGGCCCCGCTCCAGCAGAATCTCACTGTATTATTACAGTATTTGGCATACTAGCAACAGCTATTGTAAGATTGACAGGTCATTAAAGTTAGCTGGTGCTCATGCCTTTGCTTCAGAAAGATAAAAGAGATAATA
The DNA here is from genome assembly GCA_946902985.2 of Meconema thalassinum. Classification (NCBI taxonomy): domain Eukaryota; kingdom Metazoa; phylum Arthropoda; class Insecta; order Orthoptera; family Tettigoniidae; genus Meconema; species Meconema thalassinum. The sequence goes on along the minus strand of OX336396.1, from coordinate 123,125,067 downwards.
TCTAGATTTTAGAGAGACGGTAGGAAAGGAAAGTCTGCATGAGGTATCAAATAATAATGGACCGAGACTCATCGACTTTGCCATGGAAAATGAAATAATTGTCAAAAGTACATGGCTTTAGAAGGAAAGTAACGTGGTGCCATGTGGTAATTGAGAGAAGACATACTCGATATACTCGAGGTTGCTAGTTGTAGAGGAGCAGATTGTGACTCTGACCATTTCATGGTAAGAGTAAAATATAGACAGCATATAGCAGTGTACAGATCTGGGAAGATGAGGAAAGACCCTAGAAGGTATAATGTCTTAAAACTGAAAGAAAAGGAAATGCCAAACAATGTGAAACACATTTACGGAAGAAGTTGGAGACTAAACAAAATTGGGATTGAGAGGGAGTAGAAGGAAAATGGAGTATAATGAGTGACGCACTATACGAACCTGCAGAAGAAGTACTGGGGACAGAAGAAAGGATTAAAAGACAAATCTGGTTCGATGACGAATGTAAAATAGCTATAATGGAGAGGAATGCTGCAAGGGAGAAAATGATAAGTAGACCAAAGAGAAACAATACAGAAGAACATAAAAAGAAAGAGGCAGATAGAATTTGTAGAAGAAAGAAACGGGAATCAGAGAAGAAATGGATTGAAGAGCTAGAAGATGAATACAATAATCAAGAAGTAAGAAAGTACTATAAAAGAATACAGGAAGTGAAGAAGGGCTTTCAACCCCGTGCAGTTTTCTGCAGAGATAAAGAAGGAAATTTCATAGGAGGAGAAGAACAGATTTTAGATCGATGGGCTGAATATTTTAGCGAGCTGCTCAATGCTACTGCAGAGACGGTATTGCTAGAACAGGAGGATCAAGAGAATGACCAACCATGGTGCAAGGATATCACTGATGCAATGCCAGTACCCGTGCCGACGCTGGAGAGGTTAGTTTGGCAATTAAAAGCTTGAGGAATAACAAAGCCCCGGGAGGTGATAATATTTCAGCAGAGATGATTAAGTGTGGTGGTGAAAATTTGGCAATGCTGGTACACCAGTTGATTGTGGAGATATGGGAGAAGGAGGTGATGCCAGAACAGTGGAACACGGCCATTATTTGCCCAATCCATAAGAAGAATTACAAAGCAAAGTGTGAAAATTATCGTGGCATAGCACTGCTTAGTGTGGTGTATAAAATCCTAGCTACAAGGTAATGGCTATGAGACTTACACCTTTTGTTGAAGAGAGACTAGGAGAATACCAGTGTGGATTCCGACAGGGTAGATCGACGACGGACCATATCTTCACAATAAGGCAAATAATGGAAAAGTGTTACGAATATAATGTGGATGTGCACCAACTATATGTGGATTTCAAACAGTCTTATGATAGTGTAAGAAGGAAAACTCTGTATCAGACCTTGATGGACATGGGATTCCCACCCAAACTAATCAGATTGGTGCAAATGACGCTTACTGGTACAAAATGTCGAGTTAAAGTTGAAGGAAGACTCTCAAAAGTTTTTGGTGTAAACCAAGGCTTATGACAGGGAGACGTACTGTCCACGCTGCTGTTCAATATAGTACTAGAGAGAGTAATGAGGAAGGAAGATATCAGCAATCCAGGAGGCACGCTGTTAAACCGTATGAGCCAAAATCTAGCGTATTCTGATGATGTAGGTAGGCTATGCTGTCACGAAGCCTGAAGCATCTTGAAGAAGGGATGGGACGGCTAGAAAAAGAATCAGAAGAAGTAGGATTACGAGTGAACTACAACAAAACTCAATATTTATTATTATCTAGGAGAAATACTGTGGAGAAAGATAAATATATAAATTTATTTATAAACCTAAATGGGGTGAATTTTGAGAGGTGTGAAAGTTTCAAGTATTTGGGAGTACTGGTTACTGAAGATAATAGCACAAGAGAAGAAATAAAATCAAGAATTGCAGCCGGTAATAGAGCTTATTGGGCACTGATAAAAATCCTCAAAGCGTGCATCCTCAGTAGAAGATCAAAGGTGACAGTGTACCGAACAGTTATAAGACCAGTGGTAATGTACGGCTCGGAAACTTGGACTATGACTGTGACAGAAGAGGAGCTTTTGAGAAGATGGGAAAGGAAAATACTGAGGAAGATTTAAGGAGCAGTGAATGAGGCAGGAAGATGGAGAATACGGGAAAACAAAGAATTGGAGGAACTATATGGTCATCCTGATATAGTTTCGGAAGTAAAGAGTAATAGGCTAAGATGGCTGGGACATGTGGAGAGAATGGCAGATGATAGAGTGGTTAAAAAGACCTATAGAGGAAATCCAGGTGGAAGAAGATGCAAAGGAAGACCTAGGAAACGATGGTTGGATGACGTGGAGGACGACTTACGCAAGATGGGAGTAAGAAGATGGAGGAAACGTACAGAAGATCGTCAGGATTGGGCAACGATTGTTGGAGAGGCCAAGGTCCTACATGGACTGTAGCGCCGAGGAGTAGTAGTAGTAGTAATAAATATCTTGAATTTCCATGTAATGCCAACTGGTATATTAGGTAGTGAGGTGGTCTTGGTTTAAAGGAACCATGTTCAACAGCTGAACACTTTCATCCGGCCCGCATGACCAGTTATTGAAAATGTATTCCTTACGTAAACTGTCAAACTGAAGTAAATAATATGTTTTCCTACTCTCGACAATGCAGTGCGAAAATTTTCTCTCTGGACTTGGGAATTATTCTGTTAAGACAAGCTCTTTCGCCAACGACAGTTCCCCATCCCATCTTCACTCGTCCTTGTGCTGTAAATCGCGTTAGAAAATTGGTAAGCATGTCGCTAAGTTTCTCATGAATATGGGAAGTAAATACATACCGGTATGTATTTCCTTATTTTCTTTAGTAAATAAAATTTGTGGATACCGTTATAATATTCTTGTTTGTGATGAACGAGTTTCTTCGTTGAATGTGGCTACTACGTTCTCATGAATCTATATATATAAAAATCAATGTTACGTGATAGTTTGTCTGTCTGTGGGTGTGTATGTCTCCTATGCGTTCATATACCATTCATCCGATTGCGATGAAACTTGGGTGAGATGTTGAGGACACTCCAAGGAAGGTTTCTGACTTAGTAAATCCATTTTACAATAGGTAGCGCACGCGTAGATTCAACAAATGAGCGACGATGCGCGAAGCGTTTCAACCAAGTCCCGTATGTGTTCATATACCATTTGTCCGATAGCGATGAAACTTGGGTGAGATGTTGTGTACACTTACGTGAAGGTTTCAAAATTAGTGAATACATTTCACAGTAGATAGCGCACGAGTAGATTCAACAAATGAGCGACGACAAGCGAAGCGTTTCAACAAAGTCCCGTGTGCATTCATATACCATTCGTCCGATAGCTATGAAACTTGCGTATAATGTTGTGTACACTTCAGGGAAATTTTCTGGCTTAGTAAATCCACTTTACAATAGGCAGCACACGAGTAGATTCAACAAATGAGCTACGACGCGCGAAGCATTTCAACAAAGTCACGTATGCGTTCATATACATTCGTCCGATAGCGATGAAACTAGGCTGAGATTTTGTGTGCGCTCCAGGGGAGGTTTCTGGCTTAGTAAATCCCTTTAAAAATAGGTAGAGCACGAGTAGAATCAACAAATGAGCGACGACGCGCGAAGCGTTTCAACAAAGTCCCATATAAGGTCATATACCATTCATCCGATAGCGATGAAACTTGGGTAAGATGTTGTGTACACTCCAGGGAAGGTTTCTGGCTTAGTACATCCATTTTACAATAGGTAGTGCACCAGTAGATTCAACAAATGAGCGATGACATGCGAAGCGTTTCAACAAAGTCCCGTATAAGGTCATATACCATTCGTCTGATAGTGATAAATGTTTGGTGAATTGTTGTGTACACTCCAGGAAAGGTTTATGGCTGAGTAAATCCATTTTACAATACGAAGCGCACGTTTAGATTCAACAAATGAGTGACTACGCGCGATGCGTTTCGACAACGTCCCGTATACGTTCAGATACCATTCATCCGATTGCGATGAAACTTGGGTGAGATGTTGTGTACACTCCAGGGAAGGTTTCTGGCCGAGTATATCCATATTACAATACGTAGCGCAAGAGTAGAATCAACAAATGAGCGACGACACGCGAAGCGTTTCAACCAAGTCCCGTATGCATTCATATACTATTCGTCCGATAGCTATGAAACTTGGGTGAGATATTGTGTACACGTCATGGAAGGTTTCTGGCTTAGTAAATCCACTATACAATATGCAGCGCACAAGTAGATTCAACAAATGAGGGACGACGCGCGAAGCGTTTCAGCAAAGTCCCGTATAAGGTCATATACCATTCTGCGGTTAGCGGTGATACTTGTGTGAAATATGGTGGACACTCCAAGGAAGGTTTCTGGCTTAGTAAATACATTTCACAGTAGGTAGCTCACGAGTAGATTCAACAAATTAACGACGACACGCGGAGCGTTTCAATACAGTCCCCTATGTCTTCATATCCCATTAGTCCGATAGCGATGAAACTTGGGTGAGATGTTGTGGACACTTACGTGACGGTTTCTAACTTAGTAAATACATGTTACAGTAGGTAGCGCACGAGTAGATTCAACAAATGAGTGACGGGGCGCGAATCGTTTAAACAAAATCCGGTATGCGTCCATATACTATTCATCCGATTGCGATGAAACATTGATCAGTTATTGTGTACCCGCCAGGGAAGAGGACTTAGTAAATCCATTTCACAATAAGTAGCGCAAGAGTAGATGCAACAAATGGGTGACGACGCGCGAAGCGTTTCAACAAAATCCCCTATTGCGTTCATATAACCTTCTTCGATTGCGATGAAACCTTGATGAGTTATTGTGTACACGCCAGGGAAGGGCTTCGACTTAGTAATACATTTTTCAATAGGTAGCGCACGAATGGATTCAACAAATGAGTGACACCGCACGAATCGTTTAAACAAAACCCCGTATACGTGCATATACCATTCATCCGATTGCGATGAAACATTGATGAGTTATTGTGTACACGCCAGGGAAGGGTTTCGACTTAGTAAATCCATTTCACAATAGGTAGCGCACGAGTATATGCAACAAATGGGTGACGACGCGCGAAGCGTTTCAACAAAATCCCCTATGCGTTCATATAACCTTCTTCGATTGTGATGAAACCTTGATGAGTTATTGTGTACACGCCAGGGTAGGGTTTCGACTGAGTAAAATCCATTTCTCAATAGGTAGCGTACGAGTAGAATCAACAAATGAGTGACAGCACACGAATCGTTCAAACAAAATCCCGTATACGTTCATATGCCATTCATCCGATTGCGATGAAACTTTTGAAAGTTGTTGCGCACGCTCCCACGAATGGTTCTAAATTAGAAAATCCATTTTACGACAGCTTAGAGGCAGATAACGGAAATTGAAAAACATGTTGTGTATCCAAAAGCACTTCAAGAAACAGAATTTCAACGCCAACACTTTCTTTGATTGGCATTGCAACGCATGCCGGGTACAGCTTGTATATATATATAAAAAGGAATGTCTGTGTGTTCGTCTTTTATGCGTTCATAAACCATTCATCCGATTGCGATCAAATTTTGGTGAGATGTTGTAAACACTTCCGGGATGATCATAGGCATAGTTAATCCATTTCACAATAGATAGCGCGCGAGTAGTTTAAACAAATGCGTGATGGCGATGCGTTCATATACAATTCGTCCGATTGCGATCAAATTTTGGTGAGTTGTTGTGCACAGTCCCCGAAAAGAAATAGGCGTAGTAAATCCAATTTACAATAGATGGCGCTCGAGTAGCTTCAACAAAATGGCGTGCGTTTGTTTCAAGAAAGTCCAACATGTGTTCATATACCATTCATCCCATTGAGTTGAAACTTGGGTGAGAGGGTGTACACTACAGGCAAGGTTTCTGGCTTAGTAAATCCATGTTATAATAGGTAGCGCATACGTAGATTTAACAAATGAGCGACGACGCGCGAAGCGTTTCAACAAAGTCCCGTTTGCGTTCATATACCATTCGTCTGATAGCGATGAAACTTGGGTGAGAAGTTGTGTACACTACTGGGAAGGTTTCTGGCTTAGTAAATCCACTTAACAATAAGTATCGCACAAGTAGATTCAACAAATGAGCGACGACGGGCGAAGCGTTTCAACAAAGACCAGTATGCGTTCACATACCATTCGTCCGATAGCGATGAATCTTGGGTGAGAGGTTGTGTACACTACAGGCAAGGTTTCTGACTTAGTAAATCCATGTTATAATAGGTAGCACACGAGTAGATTCAACAAATGAGCGACGACGCGCGAAGCGTTTCAACAAAGTCCCGTATGCGTTCATATACTATTCGTCTGATAGTGATGCAACTTGGCTGAGATGTTGTGTACACTTCAGGGAAGATTTCTGGGTTAGTAAATCCAATTAACAATAGGTATCGACAAGTATATTAAAGAAATGAGTGACGACGCGCAAAGTGTTTCAACATAGTCTCGAATGCGTTCATATACCATTCGTCCGATAGCGACTAAACTTGGGTGAGTTGTTGTGTACACTCCAGGGAAAGTTTTAGGCTTAGTAAATCCATTTTTCAATAGGTAGCGCACAAGTAGATTCAACAAATGAGCGAAGTCGCGCGAAGCGTTTCAAGAAAGTCCCGTATGCGTTCATATACCATTCGTCCGATAGCGATAAAACTTGGGTAATATGTTGTGTACTCATCAGGGAATGTTTCTGGCTTAGTACATCCACTTTACAATAGGTATCGCACAAGTAGATACAACAAATGAGCGACGGCACGCGAATCGTTTCAACCAAGTCCCGTATGCGTTCATTTACCATTCATCCGATTGCTATGAAACTTTGGTGAGTTGTTGTGAACACTTCCGAAATCATTATAGACATAGTCAATCCAATTTACAATGGGCAGCGCGCGAGTATTTTAAACAAATGAGTGTTGGCGATGCGTTCATATAGCCTACAATTCATCCAATTGCGACCAAATTTTGGCGGGTTGTTTGGCACACTTCCGGGATGGTTATAGGCATAGTTAATCCAATTAACAATAGATAGCGCACCAGTAGATTAAACAAATGTGTGTTGGCGATGCGTTCATATACAATTCATCCGATTGCAATCAAATTTCGATGAGTTGTTGTGCATACGCCAGGAAAAGTTATAGGCATAGTAGATCCAATTAACAATAGATGGCGCGCGAGTAACTTCAACAAAATTGCGTGCGTTTGTTTCAACAAAGTCCCACATGCGTTCATATACCATTCACCCCAATGCGATGAAACTTGGGTGAGATGTTGTATACACTCAGGGAAGGTTTCTGGCTTAGTAAATCCACTTAACAATAGGTAGCGCACGAGTAGTTTCAACAAATGAGCGATGACTAGCGAATTGTTTCAACAAAGTCCCGTATGCGTTCATATACCATTTGTCCGATAGCGATGAAAAGTGGGTGAGATGTTGTGTACACTTCAGGGAAGATTTCTTGCTTAGAAAATCCATGTTACAATAGGTAGCGCACGAATGGATTCAACAAATGACCGACGACTCGCGAAGTGTTTCGACAAAGACCCGTATGCGTTCATATACAATCGTCCGATTGCGATGAAACTTTGATGAGTTGTTGTGTACACGCCAGGAAAGGTTTTCGAGTTAGTAAATCCATTTTACAATAGGTAGCGTACGAGTATATTCAACAAATGGGTGACGGCGCTCTAATCGTTTCAGCAGTCCCGTATGCGTTCATATACCATTCATTTCATTGCGATGTAACATTCGTGAGTTGTTGATCACGCTCCCGTGAATGTTTCTGAGATAGTAAATTATTTATTTATAATAGTTAAGAGGTGGCTAACGGAAAAAGAAGAAAATATTGGGAATCCAAAAACACTGCAACTAACAAAGTCAAAACCCCAACACATTCTTCGATTGGCATTGCAACGCATGCCGGGTACAGCTAGTATATTATACAAATAAGTGGGCCCGTGACGCCTGTAAGTACCCTGTGGTTGGCCTACTTTCTGTTCCAAGTTCCACATGCCTGTTTTAAAGACAATTGAATCTGTTATTTATGAAGTCTATAATTCAAGTTGGAGTTGTTGATTATTATCTTTTATTGGTCTATTTAGCTCTTGGCTCATGTTGCGGTTAAATTTATATCGTCTTGTTGTCTTCTACTGTAAATTTCATGTTGTATTTTGGTGGCTTCAGCTAATGTTGTCCTTAAATTAATGGCTGAATGTATTTAAACGTGTCCTTTGATGTTGAATTATGTCGAAATTAACACGTTGTTATCCCAAGTGTGTTTCGCGAAGCCAAGAGCAATATAGACCAATAAAATCAGTGATAATAATCAACAACTCCAACTTGAATTATAGACTTCATAAATAACAGATTCAATTGACTGGCCTAATATGCCAGTTGATATTACATGGAAATTCAAGATATTAATATGTAATTAATACAATATTTAGTAGGCTACAGTATGTCTAATAATATTTTCATACAAATTGCCTTTTTTGAGTTCAATACGTGAATAACAACAACTTTCATAAAAATATTGTAAGGGCGTCCATTTTTATTAGCCTAATTTCATTTGATGAAAAGATAGGCTAATGTGTGTGTGTCTGTGTGTCCCCCTAATAACATCTAAATGGCTGGAGCGATTTCAATACAACTCGGTAAGGACATAGTACTATCTCGGACGACCCCGACCAAGCCCTTCAAATTTTATTACGTCTCACCAATCCAACATGGCGGCTGTGTGAAATATTTCAACGGCATTCCATATCTCCGAAACTGTTACTGATTTTTTTTTCGCTATCGTTTTACCCTCCAGGTCCGGCTTTTCCCACGGACTAAGTGAGGGATCCCACCTCTACCGCCACTGAGGGCAGTGTCTTGGAGCTTGAGACTCTGAGTCAGGGATACAACTGGGGTGTGTGACCAGCACTACGCCCAGGCGGCCTCACCTGCAAAGCGAACAGGAGGCCTGATGAAGGGATGGGAAGAGTGGGACGGTTAGGCAAGGAAGTGGGAAGGAGGCAGCCGTGGCCTTACGGTAGGAACCATCCCGGCATTCGCCCGAAGACGAAGTGGGAAACCACGGAAAACCACTTCGAGAATGGCTGAGGTGGGAATCGAACCCCCTCTACTCATTTGGACCACCCGAGGCTAAGTAGACCCCGTTCCAGTCCTAATACCACTTTTCAAATTCCGTGGCAGAGCCAGGAATCGAACCCAAGACCTCCGGGGCGGCAGCTAACCATGCTGACCGCTACGCTACGGAGGCGACCCTGTTACTGATATCACCCTGAAATTTTGCACGGTTCAGCTATGGGACTTTCAAAAATCTGATAACTACAAAACGAACATGGCGGCCAAGTGAAGTTGAAACTTTTAATAGACTTTTCTCGCGATTTAACCATCCCAATGCAATGAAACTTGGTACAGCAAATGTTTAAACACATTGCAATTCATTGGCATCTAATTTAGTTCAATTGTCTACATAACCTCAAGATGGTGGCTGTGCGAAATATTTCACTGGCATTCTATATCTCCGAAACTATTACTGATATCACCCTTAAATTTTTACGGTGATAAAGGGTACTACTAGAAGTTCAGCTATGAGAATTTCGAAAACCTGTAAAATACAAAACAAACATGGCGGCTAAACGAAGGTGAAACATTTTAATAGACTTTTCTCGCGATTTAACCATCTGAGAGCAGTGAAATATGGTACAGTAAATGCTTATACACATTGTAATGCATTGGCATCTAATTTAGTTCAATTGTTTACATAACCTCAAGATGGCGGCTGTGCGCATTTTTAAAATTAAGCTTTTATTTCTCGTGTATTAATCATGCGATCAAAGTGAACGTTTAATAATGAACCTACGCTAAAATCGTCATCTAATAGTACATTACTCTATCGCCTACATATAAGTTATAAAATCCAAAATAGCGACCAACCGAAATATTTGGACGGTTGTCAATATCTATTAATCTATGATAGCAATCAAACTGAAATTGTGTATGTTGATAGAGGCTATGGACATAAGTTCACCTTTGGGACTTTCAATAACCTGGTGAGCACAAATCCAACATGGTGGCGACGCGAAATATAAATATTTAAATGGACATTTCACGTTATTTAACCATTCTAGTGCTCTAAAACTTTTTATGGTAAATGCTTATACACATTTTAATCCACTGGCATCTAATTTATTTCAATTGTTTTCATAACCACAAGATGGCAGCTCTGCGAAATTTTAATATCTGATATTCATTTCTTGTGTCCTAATCATGCGATTGATGTTTGAATACCACACCTACACAATGATGTTAATGTAATAGTACATAGCTCTAAGACCTACATAATAAAAATCCAACATGGCGACCATCCGAAATATTTAGACGGTTCTCAATATCTACGAATGTATCAAACTGAAATTTTGTATGTTGATAGAGGCAAGTAACATAAGTTGGATATATTAAAATAGGCTATATACTGTAGTTCTTCACGGAACTACTTGCTACAATATTGTAAATTTAAAATTATAATTCTTAGAGTTAAGTGTTTTGTTATGTTTTTTCGTTAAATGCCCTATTTACGTATTTAGTGTATAGTAAGTTAGAGCAAAGCGACCCATGCTGACAAAGAACCAATTGAAAGGTTGAGAACATGTTACATCAATAAATAATATAACATTATAGTAATAACAGGTGTCCTTAGTAAATGTAATTAAGAATGAAAATTATGTGAAAACCAACGACTAACCAAAAATTAACTTACGGACTAGAAAGAAAAAGAAAAGAATAAGGGAAATAAACGACTGGGAAAAGAAATGCTCTCAACCCTCGAAGATTGAGGATTGAGGGACTTGGAAGGACGGAGAGCCATGAAAGGCAGATAGGAAAGGGAAAGACGGAGGGTCCGCCCCAAAGGCAATGGAAGAAAGGACAACGGGGACGCCAATTCCCGAGCCGTGAGCCGTTGAGGGTGCATCACAAGTGGTGGGCGATACATACCCTGCCTCCTTTAGGGCCTTGAGCAGAAGACAGGTGATATCATGAGTAAATAATAAGAATAGAAGAAGGCTGACCCCTCGAAGAATGAGGGAGTCGAAAAAGATGAGACAAGGGCCAGTTAAGGCGGGAAATTGAAATATTCCCTAAGCCTCGGATATTCTAATACCGTCGGGGTCAGAAGAGAACAAACGTTAACCAAGAGATGTTGACAGGGAAAATGACAATGAAAATTAAATGAAAGTGGTCATACCGGATCCAGCTGGGGTCCCATGGTCGCCAATTCACGTCCCACTAGTCGAGAGCTTCTGAGGAGTCTGTGATGACTGTAGTGGAGTGTGTAACTGCAATTAATAGACTAAGGGATTGGGCTAGATACCCCGGAACTTGAAATAAGGAACAGGTGACCTAGATGTTCCACCCCTTTCATAGACGTTTATACAACTTTTCGGGGGGGGGGGCTGACTATCCTGGAAAATTGTGAGTATTCTCAGGGGGAAAAATACCCAGAAATATCAACCAATATTTTAAAGCATATTATATCTTTGTGTAATTATTTTAGATGAGAGTTAATTGTAAAATTCTAAGTTTATATAGTCTACAATTCGCGGCAATACAAAAAAGTTGTAAAATACAACTCAACACACAAATACAATTTTATGAAATCCACAGCCTGCTTCCAGTCTCCGACCGGATCAGGAATGGAATGAATGAAGCCCCCATCTAGCGGCGAGGATATGAACTGTGCCGGCTGCCGAGGCCTGACGCACTCCTCTGGGGCAATGATTAAATGAATGACAGATGAAATGAAATGATAGTGGAGAGTGTTGCTGGAATGAAATTTTCACAGGGAAAACCGGAGTACCCGGAGAAGAACCTGTCTGCCTCCGTTTTGTCCAGCACAGATCTCACATGGAGTGACCGGGATTTGAACCACAGACCCAGTGGTGAGCGGCCGGCGTGCTGCCGCCTAAGCCACGGAGGCTTCTCACAAATACAATTTTATACTTAATGAATTTTCTAGTATGGCCTATGGAGCATGAAAGACAAATATCTAAATATTTGTAGACTTATTAAGCAGATAGGTAAACAATTGTTTTTTTTTGTTTGTTTACAAATTAATAATTTATTTCTCAAAAGTACCGTACTGTGGAATTCTCAGTATTGCCTCACAAGTCTGAGTGTAGCCCGTTCCAACCCTCAGATCAGAACTAAAATATCTTGGCAGAGCCAGGAATCGAATTCGGACCTCCGGGGTGGTACCCAAGAATGCTAGCCGCTATACCTCGAGGTAGTCTAATTTCAATATTAATATTGTTTATAACTTAGCCACTGAGTTAAGATTAGGGTACAACAAAATTTACAATTAGCCTATTTTAAGTTTTCGGAGGGGCGGGAGGGGGGGGGGCTCAGCTCCCCCCTTATATACGCCTCTAACCCCTTTATAAAGCACTACCATAATATTTTGTAAGCGTACATCACAGACGATTAATGCAGCGGAAGTCATGGACTTCAGTCAAGTTTATTGTATGCGACGGCAAACACGCGAGGAACGCGGAACAGCTTCTGAGAACTGCATCCTCTGTACCCGATAGTATTGTTCTCACATTCATTGAGTGGAGTGACGTCACAGAAGGGTGGAGAGAGATTCGATTAGCGAGGGAGACACTGACCTATTCAGCTACGGTTCAGTGCACTGACCTGAGCCTAGTCTAGACAGACAGCTGAGCTGGTGAGAATGATGCACACGCGCTCCAGACTACTTGTCACGTTTTATCGCAGTTTTGGTTGGTTCCTCAGTTTAGGGGCTGCGACAACGTGGTCATGTAGCCCCGTGTACTTTTGGGTGTGTGTAGAATCTGTCTGATAACCGGTGTTAATTGTGATGGCGGTGAGTCGCCTCCGTAGCGTGGCAGTCAGCATGGTTAGCTGCCGCCCCGGAGGTCCTGTGTTCGATTCCCGGCTCTGCCACGAACTTTGAAAAGTGGTATGAGGACTGGAACGGGGTCTACTCAGCCTCGGGTGGTCCAAATGAGTAGAGGGGGTTCGATTCCCACCTCAGCCATTCTCGAAGGGGTTTTCCGTGGTTTCCCACTTCGTCTTCGGTCAAATGCCGGGATGGTCCCTACTGTAAGGCCACGGCCGCCTCCTTCCCTCTTCCTTGCCTATCCATTCAACTCTTCCCCTCCCTTCCCTCGTGAGGCCACTGTTAGCTTTGCAGGTGAGTCCGCCTGGGCGAGGTGCTGATCATATCTCCCCAGTTGTATCCACTCCGACCAGATGTTCCCAGCTCTAGGACACTGCCCGTGGAGGCGGTAGTGGTGAGTTCCCTTGCTGAGTTCGTGGGAGCCACCAACCTGGAGGGTAAAATAGTTTTTTTTAAATTGATGGCTGTATTAGTGTGTGTTATCTGTTTTTAATTCAAGTAAGGGCAGCAGACATTCGATTTTCAAGTAGTTTTAACTTTTGCAACCAAACGCCAACGCCCAACTAGTTCTGAACTTTGTTACTAGATGCCACCGCAGTCGGCTACCGGCGACGAACGTTGGAATCTAAGAGTGTTAATCAAATATAACGTATAATTTAGCTTCACACAAATGTAATTAGTGGAAGGTTCTTTCTTCTTCTTCTTCTTCTTCTTCTTCATATGCCGTCTCCGCGTCGAAGATTGGCGATCATCATTGCAATCTCTTGCCTCGAGGTTGCCGTTCGAAACAGAGATGCTGAGTCAAGTTCAAACCATTCCTGCAAATTCTTGAGCCAGGAGATCCTCCTCCTCCCTGGTCTGCGCCGTCCTTCAATCTTGCCTTCCATGATTAGCTGCTGGAGTCGGTACTTGTTATTTCGAATCACGTGGCCAAAATATTGTAGCTTCTGTCGCTTGATGTTGTAGAGCACCTCCATCTCCTTGCCCATCCGATCCAGCACCTCGGTGTTTATCACCCTGTCGGTCCACGATATACGAAGCATGTGACGATACAGCCATAAATCTATGACATGGGACCGCCGGCTTTACAACCCCTCCAAAGGAATGCATAGTGAGGAATTTTTAACGCTCTTAAAAAATCCGATGACTTCGGCCGGGTTTGAACCCGCGACCTTGGGCATTATCGCAGTTTATGGAAGATAATTCATCAAAGTCAGGGGCCGAAAGGGCATCTCCACACTCCTTCGCTGGGATGTCTGTGTGGATCAATTCACTGCTCCATTTTGCGATGCGATTCGCTTCCAGCGATTCCACCAGGATTCGTGTTTTCCACAAGTTCTTCCTGGTCTTGAGCCGTCGCGTCACTGGCTGATGACCGTGGTTTCTCATGTACACTTTAGACAAATGTCGGTAAGGTTAATGCCACGGTTGCCTCTATCCCGATTCTAGCTTCACACACGCTAATATAGACAGCACAATAACACAGGTTATAAGATCGTTTTTGCCCCTGGAAAACTCATTGTCAACCACTGCTCAAGACCAACCACACGTGCAATGTCAGCTTAATGTCCTCGTTAAAATACTGTATATTTTGCAGACAATAGATCTGATTGCACCATTGCTAGCATAATATTGATTTATCTACGTCCAATTAACATTAACCTCAGAACAACGGTAATAAAACAGACTTTCATGGCACTATAAAGTTATTGTGTGGAGATAAGATTACAATGGGCATCACATTAAATCTCGTTATCATCTGTGATTACCTGTGTCAGGCATCTCCCTTTCACCTACTCTGTTTGACCTTTCTTGGGTAGATCCTATTCACCTTCTACTTACATGGTATTAAGTTTCCGAGATATTATTGCTAACTTGTAGTCGTTGAAATTCATTCGAGGGGCTTGGGACTTCATCTTGGTCATCAGCCCCACGTACTTGAATGTGTGCAGAAATGATCTGATAACCTGTGTTTCTGTGAGGACTGTAGTAGCATGTGAAGCTGTATTATGGGCAATGATGGGGTAGGAACACTGAAGGAGAGATCATCGTACGATAAGCTTTTCTAAAGTACTGAAATTAGCCAAAATACCTTTTCTAATAATGAAAATAAATCAAGAAACGATGTTGTAACAGGGTAGACCAGGATCGATTCCCTGTCAATAATTGTGAGACTTTCGAAGTGAAATGCCATGTTCTGTGATTCGGATTCCATGTAAAAAGGAGGTCCCGTGGCTAATGATCACGAGATTAAAGGTCACGTAAAACTAGGCTACAAGCTCCCTTCCTTCCTTCCTTCCTTCCTTCCTTCCTTCCTTTTGATGTAGTAATAGATGTTTACTTCTCAACTGTCCATAATCCGCCATCCCTTTTTTAGATCACATCTTATATAGTAAAATTCCAGCTGTGTTGGCCATTATACGCGTGAATTATCGTCAAATACAGTATTGCCAACCACACGAATACAGTACTGTGTATATAGGCGGTACTGTAATAGTAAAATTTGTTAAATCCAGACCAATGGGTTTTGCGTAGATCAGAGGCTCTTGACCTGTGAGGTGTGCCTCGCCTGGGAAGGTACAAAGAGGTTAGTGGGGAGGTGTGACTGTCCTCTATAATTTTGTAATATGCTTTTCAGAATTTACATCAGTCTGAACGAAAAACATAAAGTTATAAGAGTTTCTTCTTTATACTAATTATTCTGATCACAACAATTGATGAAATGAGATAGGTACTGTCCCCGATAATCCGGATAGTAGGCTGTCAGATATCCGCCCCCTCAATCGGATTGCCAATAATCAATCGCACCGGCACAGCTACATCAATGAAAATGGCACTGACAGATACTACCGAGATTAGAGCACAGTAGTTAACAAGAAATTATTGTGGAACACACCAAAATATACGGGGGTTCATACTTACCTTTTACTTACCTATTCAAATTAATCTCGGGTCTGGGTTGCCAACTGGATCACTTAAAAGTATGCCCTCACAATAACCTCCACCATGATATTTAAAATGAACCAAAACGAAAACAAGAAACTTTAAACTGCACAATAATTTATTTCACATAAAGAGAATAATTTAACAAAAATATAACAACAAAATATACGTGGCGATCAGAAGCCATTGTCAATGTAATCATGTCCTCCTGTAGGACTTGTAGACTTTACATACAAATTCAGCTTTCCCTAGCTCAAAAGAACGTAATAATAATAATGCACTTGGAATGGATAAGGGAGTTGGGACGAGACATATAGCAATTGTTTTCCTTTTTCATAAACATCACATTTTATTTATAACCGCAAGGCTGCTATGTAAGTGACCTTGGCCTCTATCATTCAGTTGTCTGGCCACCTGCACCATGTCACATGCTTGCATCGTCAAATGGACCCACCTGTCCAGCCAACGTTAGCATATGCTAGTTACATCAGAGCCTAGCTCCTTTTCAAAACACTTTAAATGTCCACAACTCAACTCAAATATTATCACGCAAATCTTTTAAATGCTCCATTCAAATATCAATGGATTACTCTAATAATCCCAAATCTTGTTTAATTGTATAATCCAATTGTTTAACTAGCGTTGTTTAAAGTATAATAACAAAAACGCTTAATGTTTGTAACAAAATGTTCATTAATTATTTATAACATTATAAATTGTTTATAACATTGTCAAACGACAATTGAAAAATTTATACATGCCTCTATTAATCCCTTTCGTTTCAAATTATTATTAAAGATATTTACATAATTATTTACAATATTTATATTATTAATATTAGAAATACATTAAACCACACGTTTATCCGGTTGATAATTACTTAAATCGTGGTGATCTAATCGACCAATGAAGGTTAGTTATATTTAAATTATATATTAAGGTTTAATAAGCTTTAATAATTATTATTATTATTAGTGACGGTAACCTCCATTCAAAATCGTTATCTCAAATTATTTAAACACTCTTGTTAATTTTAACAGTAACTTCACATGATTAATTTTCAAAGGACCTGGACAATACACTCAGCGGAAAAATACCTCGCTCAAAACGCACAAAATTGCACAAAAATAGGCCCAGAATTCATCATATATCTCAATATATATGGCATCAAAATCTTCCACAATACATACAAAAAACCTCCACTTACAAATTCATCAACATCATTAATATTACTGTGGGAACCTCCTTCACTTATTCAAGGGCATTATTCATCAGCGACTTTTACACGCCCACTGAACTAACGATTATACATCCATAGTTCCTCTTTAAAAATTCTTATATTCATTAATTGTATCGAAAACTGTTATTATATTTAACCTTCGTGGGTTTCATTCATGAATCGATATGAAGTAAAAATTTGCCAATCACAAATAAATTTAATAGCAAATACGATTAGACACGCCTCCCTGGTCTATCAAAATTGAGATTAATATCATCCAAGTAACGCAGTATAAAAATACTATCTTCAATCAAAGTTCATCTAAACTGCATAAATAATCGAATAGAATACAATTAGACTTTGGAATGCAAACATTATTGTTCCAATCTAGAATTGAGAAAAACTCCTATCAAATGTTCATTACTATAGTGTACTCAATAAATCGTAATCAAAGTTCATATTTCATAAAATTGTCTATAATGCAATGGTATTTCAGAACTGACGATAAATGTCTATGTTGCAATCATGTTCATAAACGACTATTATTTCCAAGATCGTCGATACAGTAATAGATTTTAACGCTCTAAAATCTTTTTAATCATTCTTCTTTCTTGAGGATGACAGAAAATTGGTCAAAGTAATTTACTGAATATAATTACTTTAATAAAATGACACGCTGTCTGAATTCAAATTTGCCAAAGAAAATCGTTAACTTTACAGTCAAATCGTGACTACAAAATATGCAAATTACTGAAAGAATATATATATTATCAGTCTCAACTGATCCAAAATTATTTAAATATGCCAATGACATAATAATGTCTCAATAAATCGTAGGAAAAGGCATAAATCATCAAGGTGTACTGAGTATAAAAATATCAAGCAAGAATATGGGGCAAAATATATGGGACAGAAAATATGGGAAAAATGGTTGATCAGATATCGCTAAATGACTCAAATAAAACAATAAACGTTCACGACTACCTTATCTGTTGATTGAAGTTCTAGAGGAAAATTTCCAAAGAAGACTGCTGATAGTTCCATTTCACCAACGTAAAGATGTGCTCCGACCTCGAACCTGGAACCTGCGCCCTCGGAGAATAGAACTGCTTCCTCCTCCGGAAATTGCACTGCTCCGTGTAGACGATAGACATCCTTCTGGCAAAACTCTTCTTTGTGAGCCGGGTCCACCCTGGCCTCTCTTGATAGTTCCCTGAAGTTCTGGTAGAAATTCGCCATGAAGTTTATTGCAATTATTTCCGCAGAAATGTTCATAATTGTAGAGAATGAAGATATTTCCACTGCCATTTGATGTAATTCAGCGATGGACTACGATGCATGAGTGTAGTTGGATGTTCACTACATGCTCGCTTTTGTAGAATGACGATTAACGAAGTTCCATGCTGCTATTTCACCCCATTGATATATGTCCCAATTGCATTAAAGATTTAGTCTTCCATCTCCACTTCCGTTATAATAATAGTTGAAAGTACTGCCAGATTATATTGTTCCAATGTAGAACGTAGCGTTGTATCACCAAACGTAATCTTCTGTATCACGGTTGCAATACACGTGTCAGCCGTAGCGTAGAATGTGGTATTATAAAAGTGCTTCTCAGGTGGCGAGAAAATCACTTTTGTCTGCAGTCTTAAAATGCGAATATCTTCCAAATTATACTCGTGAAAATGTTCAACTTTCCTACACACCTCAATATTGTTATGCACAATTGAATTAGCATAAAGGCAGTAGCTAACTCTTGATATATAATCTTGTAGACTCGTTTATGTGTGCACTTCAACTTCGCCTAGTTTCACTAACTGTAAAATTGAACTGCTGCACGCTCCGTGCTTGTTCGATGCGGTGGGCTCTACCACACGTGCTAATGACGACTTGCTTCACTGAATCACTCGAAGTCTGACAATATGAGAATCAGAAAAACGACTATAAGACATGAGAAAATGAGAAATGAGAGCTCCTCTCTGCTGTGCAAGACCTTTTATTAACTTCTTAAGGGGCGTATTCATCCCTTCCATAGCTTGTTCCTTCGCCATTGCTAGAAGTTCTAACTTTGGCTATACTTGACGGATTTTCAAATTTCAAAAACTCAAAATTAATTTCTTCAAAATTCCAAATCAATGCCTTAACTGAAAATGGATTTCCACAATTCTGCATGCCAAAAGTAATTAAATATGGTAATTTCAGTAATCTCCGTCTCCCTCCAAACTATCATTCATTGGTTTGAGCCTCTCCTCCAATAGCGTAACTTCTTCCTTAGCACAATTCCTTGTTTCCCTGCGACTGCGTCGTAAATCTCAGATCTTTCTCGAACAAAATCATGACGTCACCAAGAATCTCAGCTCAACCAGCCTACTTACATGAAGTCTGCGTCATCCGTGCCTACGTCATGAATATACACGTCACAACTATGACAGCCATAACTTTATTCATATTTGCCAATACAGCCACCGTGGTCTCAGTATAATTCAATTTACGGGGGCATTCTCCCTTCACCACGTTTTAAAAACAGTTGCAAATTGTTTTTAAACTCTGTGTTATAAATATCTGAATTCACTTGAACACGAAATTGAATTATTATTGGCTTACTCTTGGATAATATTTCTTCAAGTTTCCAGCATTGAACGTGCCATATACGACATTATTCTCATCATCGTATAGTTCATAACAGTTGTTTCCATAAGCATTCGTAATTCTGAACGGACCCATAAACACTATTCCAAACTTGGGATAGATTTTCTTACTCACATCAGCCTTGACAGGTCTGCGTAGTAATACCAGATTTCCAATTTCTAAGGGAGCACCAAAACGTTTTCCAGCTACTCTTTTCAATCGTTTTTGTGCTGCTTTCTGGAGTTGTTCTTTCGCTCTGTCAATTCTCTGTTGCCTTCCTAGGTCGGGATCTCTAGGAACGTGGTTGAATAGATTGTCCCACGGCCTTTCTGGGTTTCTTCCTAGATGAAGTCTCATTGGCACCTCTCCTGTGCTCTCCTGCACTGTAGAATTTAGACACTCCTCAATAAGGGGTACAAATCTCACCCAACCAGAATGATCATTCGGACAGAAAATTCGACAAAATTTCGAAAATTCAGCCATATATCTTTCTGAAGAATTCGATTCCGGATAGCGCACGCTTGAAAATATGTGCTTAATACCAAGCCTCCATATCTGCAGTAAATTCTAAGGATGTAAGCTGAGCTCCATGATCCGATAGTAGATACTCTGGTTGACCAGCTTTTGGAAATACAGCATGTTCCAGTCTGCTTACAACGTTCCTCGTGTTAGCTTTTTGCATGGGACTCATTGTTACAAATTTCGAGAAGACATCCACGGTAACCAACAGGAACTGATTACCCTGGTATCCCTTCGGACAGGGACCAAATATGTCCGTCGCCATGAGTTCATTTGGTTTAGAGGGAATCATAGCCTTAGGTTTTCCTTTTAATAGAGCGGAAGCATACTTTGCTCTTTGACATTTATCACATGAACGAATGACATTAGCAATGCTGGAACGCATGTTAGTCCAAATAAACCTCTCTTTAAGAGTATCAAGAGTTTTATCCAGACCTGCATGTCCAGTTGCGTGATGAGCTACCCACACTAAATTGACAACAAGTTTAGGTGGCACGACTATTCGGAGCTTTGTTTGCGCAGAGTCAGCATACATACGACGTCTCCACTCAAGACAAAGTGTCGTGAATCTCTCTGTGTAGCTGCATAGTCAACATCAGTATTGTCCATGTAACCCTTAAGGAACCTGTACATTTTCCTGATTGGAGCGTGTCTCTTCAGTGACACACCGATTCGGGCTAACCTCCTAACGGTCTCTTGATCTTGCTGCTCCAATTGTACATGGTGTATCTGCACATTTTTGATAGGGTTACGTGATAAAGCATCAGCCAGTAAGTTGTCTTTCCCAGGCTGATGGACGATAGTGGCGTTAAACTGTTGGGTGAACAAAGCCCAACGTGTCAATCTATCACTAGACATGTCAGTTTGCAGCATAAACTGAAGTGCTTTGTGATCTGTAATAATGATAACCTTGTGTCCCAGCAGCATTTTCTTCCACGCTTGCAAAGCTGTTACAAAAGCTAACGCTTCTAGTTCTGTCGTAAAGTAGTTTTCCTCGTGTTTCTTTAATTTCCGACTAGTGAACGCAATGTAGTGCTTGTTGCCTGCCTCGTCTTTTTGGTATAAGACTGCACTAATGCCTATTCTTGATGCATCAGACTCAATATAGAACACCTTCTCAAAGTCTGGGTACTCCAGTTTAACGTTGTTTCTGAGCATCTCCTTTGCTTTCTCAAAAGCCTCGTCTGCTGCGGTAATCCATTTCCATCTATTATTCTTCTTGAGTAAGTCATACAGAGGAGCCATAATTTCAGAGTATCTCGGACAGTGGCTGCTGATGAATTGGCATGCGCCTACAAATTCTCTGACTTGTTTCACCTTAGTTGGCTTTGGGAACCTTGTGATCGCATCTACTTTCTGCATGTTTGGATGATATCCATCCTTATGAATAGTATGCCCCAAGTAGTTGATCTCCTTCTTCAAGAATTGACATTTTCCAAAATTGACCTTAATATTGGCCTCACTTAAATTTTCAAACAACTTTCTCAAATGCACTAAATGTTCTGCGGCGTTGGGTGAAGATACAATTAAATCGTCAATGTAGCAGATTACATTTTCCTTTACTTCGTCAGTGAGCTTGCTATCAAGTGCTCGAATAAGTGCTGGTCCACTGTTGACCATTCCAAAAGGCATTCTCACGAAGACCCATGACGTCTGGTCAAATAAGAATCCAGTGCACTGCATACTTTCTTCTTCCAGTTGAACTTGGTAAAACGAAGATGTCAAGTCAAGAACACTGAAACATGCTCTCCCTTTGAACTTTCTAAGCAGATCTCTAATCTTAGGTGGTCGGTCATTTTCTGGAAGAATCTTTAAGTTGATGGTCCGAGCATCGAGACAGAGACGTATCTGACCATTACTTTTCTTGACTACAGTGATGGGGTTTATGTAAGACTACGCCTGTTTTTTTATAATTCCGTCTACCTCCATTTTTCTGATCAACCCTCGTACTTCTTGGTAGTATTTCTCAGGTATGGGGTATATTCTCATTTGGTAAGGGGTTTCATCGGTCAGCCTTATCTTATACTTATAGTCTTTAATCAATCCAGGCTTTTCATCAAAAATATCTTGGAATTCCTTTATCAAATCCTCAAATTCCCCCTGAATTTCTTCAAATCATTCAGTTTTTCTACTGGGTGTTTCTGTTAGATTCTCCGCTTCATTGATAATGGTATTTAAAATCTCTTCCCTAAGGTCTATCTCCAGACTGTTTTTCCCGTCCTGTTCTTCGATCTCTTCTGTGATCATGTACCCATCATTAAAGCTAATAATCCTATTCTTCATATCAATAATGGCTCCAACTTTCGATATAAAATCGATTCCTAGCACAATATCGAAATGGATCTTGTTCACCACAATAAAGATCTGTTCATAATTCCTTCCATTAATTTCAAAGTTCAACAACACTTGGATCTTGCATTTCACTGCCTTGTCTTGGAAAATTCCTCTCACTTTGACGGTAGAAACAGGTAAAACTGTCATGTTTTCTCCTTATAATAGACTTTGATAGCATTCATCAGAAATGATAGAAATAATTGCGCCAGTATCCATAAGAGCTTTGTACTGTTGGCCATCTATCAGTACAGAAATAATAGGTAAGGCACATGGTCTTTCCTCTTTGACGATTCCCCTCTCTTCTAATAAATCCTCATCAGTTACTTCGTAAATTACATTAATGGTAATTAGGTGTGGTGTGGCAATGTATTCATAGTTTCTCACTGTCCTTGAGAAATCGGCGTTTTGTTTGTGTTACCAATCTCAAAGTTCCCCTGCTGGCTTGTAGAAGGACCAGGATCGATCACTACATCCTGTCTTTTCTTCTGGTTTTCAGCGTCCTTCTCTCGTAATTCCTTCAAATACTGCTGACTTTCTTTCTCTCTCTCTTGATACTTGTCCGGTGTCATAACCTGACCTTGAGAATTCTGATTCCGATTCTGGTACTGGTTATTTCTGTTGTAGTTCCTATTGTACCCATTGTTATTATAGTATCTACCTCTTCCGTTATTATAATTCCCTCTATTGTTATTCCAGCCTCGTCTTTGTTGATATGGACGGTAACCTTGTGATCTGTTGTTGCGAAAATAATTGTTCCTGTGAGGACCTACATTTTCAGTTTTTTCTTCATCAGGCTTATCAGTTTGCTGAACTTGATCCATGTAGACTGTATTAATGTCTTTGAATTCGTGCCTCTGACTTTTTTGAACCAAATTTGGCATCGGACTCGTGTAATCAAGCCTTCTCAATAGTTCGTCCATACTGGTCAAATCCCTGATATTTGACGATATGATAAGTCTTCTTACCTCCACAGGCAGCATACGAGAAATAGCATCTATCAACTGCTCTGTCGACAAAATGGGTTGCAAGAATCTCAAGCGCGATAACTGGCTCGTGAAGAAATCAGCGTACCGTGTTGGAAGAGTACCTGAATACTTCCTCGAGTATACCTCAGCTCTTAATGAATTTTGTGCTTCTATTGACCAGAATCGTTTTATCAGTGCCTCTGCAAATTCATCGAAATTACTAAAAGTGTACCGAAATGCTCTGAACCATTCAAGGGGTCCTCCAGCTAGAAATCTTTCTACGATTCTCATCTCTCTTTCTCTGGGAATATGGGCTTCAATAAAATAGTCTTTCAGGTTCCTGATATACTCTATCGGTGTTAGACTATCAGTATTACTAAATTTTTGAGGTGTGTCCTCAAAGTTTCGGATGACTGTCACATTTCTTGGATATGAATCCATGTAATTCTTCCCACTATCACGATATTTCCATTCAGGTTCAATATTCCTATCCTCTTCTTCTTCCCGAAATCTGAATATACGTTCCTCAGGACTAATATCTCTCTCTTCTGTAGCGAGGTTACATCTTCTGACGTAATTCCTATCATCTTCACAAGTCAACCCTTCTGGATCCTTATCTGTGATTTCCGTGATGACTTTCCTAATCAACTCTTCTTTATACGTTTCCATCATGCTAGCTTCTCCTAGTTTCAAATTCTGAAGTTTTTTTTCTCGTAGTTTCATTGACATCAGAGACAACCTTATGAATTAGTTCCTCTAACGCGGTTTTTAATGCTTGCACGTCCTGACCTATTTGAGTTCTATCCTCTACCTGCTTTTCGGATAGCGAATCCTTCCTTATATTCAAGTCCTTTCTAATTTGAACTACTTCATTATTTATATCTACCTGTGTACTGGCAAGTTTTCGTTCAATTCGCTCCTGAATCTGATTGACATGTTCCCCACTTGACCTGTTCCATTCATCTTTCCAAACCGTTACATTTGCAGTTAACATTTCCGCAATATCTACTTCAATGTCTTCCTTAAGTAAACGATTATGATCTAAGACTTCGGTTCTCATGACCTCTACATCATATTTTAATCCAGCTAAAGAAGCTGTTGTCCTAACAGACTCGTCAACCAACCTAGTTGTTAAAGCACTAATGTTACGAGTACAAAGCGTTTTTGAAGTTTCAATTTCTTCTCTAACTTTATTAACATCAGTTTGAACTTTGGCAATGTCTACAAAAACTGTATTAACTTCTATTTGTATCTTATTGATATCGCTTTGCATCTCATTTACATCAGAATGAATATTATTTATGTCTACTTGAACGTTTGACACATCGGATCGAACATTTTTAATCTCTCTTTGAACTTCTTCTACCTTATCTTGTACAGTAGCAACATCATTCCTAACAACGATTACTTCTGCTCTAGCACATGAAATATCACCCCGGACATTAGCAACATCAAGATTCAACATAGTAAGGTCTTTCTGTACCTTAAAAACATCAGTCTTAACATCTGAAACATCCTTGTGAATGTCAGTCACGGCATTCTGGATTCCCTGGGTACTGGTCTGTAAACGCGACACATTATTTTCTAAGTTTGCAGAACTGGTCTGAAGAACTTTCAAACTTTCATCCAGCCTAATAGACAAATTAGCAGACAAATTACTAGCATTCTCCTCCATTCGACTAGTATTCCTAGCTTCCATCTCCTTCATGTTTTCATTCAGCCTAACAGACAAACTGTTGGACATCTCCTCCAACATCTTCCTAATACTCTCATCTGCAATTTCAATAATATTTCAATAATAGACTGCTTTAGGGACATACATCAAACAGAGCAAGATAACAACATCTGAGCAACATCTTTCACCATATATAAGTTTGAGCAATTTTCTGTCTTAAATCTAACTTATAATTAGCTTATAATTAACTTTCGTAGACACTTCATGTTGAAATAAACTCAAGCACATGTTCAAATTTCTTTGGTTCATTTTAAAATATCTTAACACAAATAATTTACATTTACAATCCAAATAATTTAATTTTATCTTTAATATGACTAAACATGTCATAAGCCGGTCAAATAAAATAAGACTCCAGATTATAGGCGATTTTTCTAAGTTTCCAGCCTATTTAACCTCTCTCAAGTTGTATAAGATCTGATCTTTTCTGAGTGTAATTTTCCTAATACAACACAACATTTAATCCCTATATAATCACACTCTCAAATTCTACAATTGGCCAAGAAATCTAACAAAGAATCAACCTCTTTATTTGAGTCTTCACAATCCCATTGACATCGATAACTTGGTAATCCAATGTTATTCGAGCACTCCACACGAAATTGCGGTGCCAATTCTACTGCAATAACTTGGTAATCCAGTTTTGTCGAACGTGCCAATCGAGCCAATCGATCCCCACGGATTAGGGTCGCCAATCCTACTGTCCCCGATAATCCGGATAGTAGGCTGTCAGATATCCGCCCCCTCAATCGGATTGCCAATAATCAATCGCACCGACACAGCTACATCAATGAAAATGGCACTGACAGATACTACCGAGATTAGAGCACAGTAGTTATCAAGAAATTATTGTGGAACACACCAAAATATACGGGGGTTCATACTTACCTTTTACTTACCTATTCAAATTAATCTCGGGTCTGGGTTGCCAACTGGATCACTTAAAAGTATGCCCTCACAATAACCTCCACCATGATATTTAAAATGAACCAAAACGAAAACAAGAAACTTTAAACTGCACAATAATTTATTTCACATAAAGAGAATAATTTAACAAAAATATAACAACAAAATATACGTTGCGATCAGAAGCCATTGTCAATGTAAGCATGTCCTCCTGTAGGACTTGTAGACTTTACATACAAATTCAGCTTTCCCTAGCTCAAAAGAACGTAATAATAATAATGCACTTGGAATGGATAAGGGAGTTGGGACGAGACATATAGCAATTGTTTTCCTTTTTCATAAACATCACATTTTATTTATAACCGCAAGGCTGCTATGTAAGTGACCTTGGCCTCTATCATTCAGTTGTCTGGCCACCTGCACCATGTCGCATGCTTGCATCGACAAATGGACCCACCTGTCCAGCCAACGTTAGCATATGCTAGTTACATCAGAGCCTAGCTCCTTTTCAAAACACTTTAAATGTCCACAACTCAACTCAAATATTATCACGCAAATCTTTTAAATGCTCCATTCAAATATCAATGGATTACTCTAATAATCCCAAATCTTGTTTAATTGTATAATCCAATTGTTTAACTAGCGTTGTTTAAAGTATAATAACAAAAACGCTTAATGTTTGTAACAAAATGTTCATTAATTATTTATAACATTATAAATTGTTTATAACATTGTCAAACGACAATTGAAAAATTTATACATGCCTCTATTAATCCCTTTCGTTTCAAATTATTATTAAAGATATTTACATAATTATTTACAATATTTATATTATTAATATTAGAAATACATTAAACCACACGTTTATCCGGTTGATAATTACTTAAATCGTGGTGATCTAATCGACCAATGAAGGTTAGTTATATTTAAATTATATATTCAGGTTTAATAAGCTTTAATAATTATTATTATTATTAGTGACGGTAACCTCCATTCAAAATCGTTATCTCAAATTATTTAAACACTCTTGTTAATTTTAACAGTAACTTCACATGATTAATTTTCAAAGGACCTGGACAATACACTCAGCGGAAAAATACCTCGCTCAAAACGCACAAAATTGCACAAAAATAGGCCCAGAATTCATCATATATCTCAATATATATGGCATCAAAATCTTCCACAATACATACAAAAAACCTCCACTTACAAATTCATCAACATCATTAATATTACTGTGGGAACCTCCTTCACTTATTCAAGGGCATTATTCATCAGCGACTTTTACACGTCCACTGAACTAACGATTATACATCCATAGTTCCTCTTTAAAAATTCTTATATTCATTAATTGTATCGAAAACTGTTATTATATTTAACCTTCGTGGGTTTCATTCATGAATCGATATGAAGTAAAAATTTGCCAATCACAAATAAATTTAATAGCAAATACGATTAGACACGCCTCCCTGTCTATCAAAATTGAGATTAATATCATCCAAGTAACGCAGTATAAAAATACTATCTTCAATCAAAGTTCATCTAAACTGCATAAATAATCGAATAGAATACAATTAGACTTTGGAATGCAAACATTATTGTTCCAATCTAGAATTGAGAAAAACTCCTATCAAATGTTCATTACTATAGTGTACTCAATAAATCGTAATCAAAGTTCATATTTCATAAAATTGTCTATAATGCAATGGTATTTCAGAACTGACGATAAATGTCTATGTTGCAATCATGTTCATAAACGACTAGTATTTCCAAGATCGTCGATACAGTAATAGATTTTAACGCTCTAAAATCTTTTTAATCATTCTTCTTTCTTGAGGATGACAGAAAATTGGTCAAAGTAATTTACTGAATATAATTACTTTAATAAAATGACACGCTGTCTGAATTCAAATTTGCCAAAGAAAATCGTTAACTTTACAGTCAAATCGTGACTACAAAATATGCAAATTACTGAAAGAATATATATATTATCAGTCTCAACTGATCCAAAATTATTTAAATATGCCAATGACATAATAATGTCTCAATAAATCGTAGGAAAAGGCATAAATCATCAAGGTGTACTGAGTATAAAAATATCAAGCAAGAATATGGGGCAAAATATGTGGGACAGAAAATATGGGAAAAATGGTTGCTCAGATATCGCTAAATGACTCAAATAAATCAAGAAACGTTCTCGACTACCTTATCTGTTGATTGAAGTTCTAGAGGAAAATTTCCAAAGAAGACTGCTGATAGTTCCATTTCACCAACCTAAAGATGTGCTCCGACCTCGAACCTGGAACCTGCGCCCTCGGAGAATAGAACTGCTTCCTCCTCCGGAAATTGCACTGCTCCGTGTAGACGATAGACATCCTTCTGGCAAAACTCTTCTTTGTGAGCCGGGTCCACCCTGGCCTCTCTTGAT
Source organism: Meconema thalassinum (assembly GCA_946902985.2). NCBI lineage: Eukaryota > Metazoa > Arthropoda > Insecta > Orthoptera > Tettigoniidae > Meconema > Meconema thalassinum. Next base: position 123,096,405 of record OX336396.1, on the reverse strand, counting down.
AGTTCCCTGAAGTTCTGGTAGAAATTCGCCATGAAGTTTATTGCAATTATTTCCGCAGAAATGTTCATAATTGTAGAGTATGAAGATATTTCCACTGCCATTTGATGTAATTCAGCGATGGACTACGATGCATGAGTGTAGTTGGATGTTCACTACATGCTCGCTTTTGTAGAATGACGATTAACGAAGTTCCATGCTGCTATTTCACTCCATTGATATATGTCCCAATTGCATTAAAGATTTAGTCTTCCATCTCCACTTCCGTTATAATAATAGTTGAAAGTACTGCCAGATTATATTGTTCCATTGTAGAACGTAGCGTTGTATCACCAAACGTAATCTTCTGTATCACGGTTGCAATACACGTGTCAGCCGTAGCGTAGAATGTGGTATTATAAAAGTGCTTCTCAGGTGGCGAGAAAATCACTTTTGTCTGCAGTCTTAAAATGCGAATATCTTCCAAATTATACTCGTGAAAATGTTCAACTTTCCTACACACCTCAATATTGTTATGCACAATTGAATTAGCATAAAGGCAGTAGCTAACTCTTGATATATAATCTTGTAGACTCGTTTATGTGTGCACTTCAACTTCGCCTAGTTTCACTAACTGTAAAATTGAACTGCTGCACGCTCCGTGCTTGTTCGATGCGGTGGGCTCTACCACACGTGCTAATGACGACTTGCTTCACTGAATCACTCGAAGTCTGACAATATGAGAATCAGAAAAACGACTATAAGACATGAGAAAATGAGAAATGAGAGCTCCTCTCTGCTGTGCAAGACCTTTTATTAACTTCTTAAGGGGCGTATTCATCCCTTCCATAGCTTGTTCCTTCGCCATTGCTAGAAGTTCTAACTTTGGCTATACTTGACGGATTTTCAAATTTCAAAAACTCAAAATTAATTTCTTCAAAATTCCAAATCAATGCCTTAACTGAAAATGGATTTCCACAATTCTGCATGCCAAAAGTAATTAAATATGGTAATTTCAGTAATCTCCGTCTCCCTCCAAACTATCATTCATTGGTTCGAGCCTCTCCTCCAATAGCGTAACTTCTTCCTTAGCACAATTCCTTGTTTCCCTGCGACTGCGTCGTAAATCTCAGATCTTTCTCGAACAAAATCATGACGTCACCAAGAATCTCAGCTCAACCAGCCTACTTACATGAAGTCTGCGTCATCCGTGCCTACGTCATGAATATACACGTCACAACTATGACAGCCATAACTTTATTCATATTTGCCAATACAGCCACCGTGGTCTCAGTATAATTCAATTTACGGGGGCAGTACATAGTTTGAATAGCTATAACAATGGATTTCTTCAAGTAAGGATCAGCTTGATTACTCATGCTTCAAATATCCTGTCTAGAATAATTTACAAGAGAATGGGAAGCCAGATAGAAGCGGAGTTGGGTGAAGACCAGTTTGATTTCAGGAGAAATGTAGGAACAAGGGAAGCTGTACTAAGTCTTAGGCTGATTTTAGAAGGTAGAATAAGGAAGGATAAGAGAACATTCATGGCATTTGTAGACATAGAAAAGGCTTTTGATAACGTTGATTGGGCTAAATTGTTTGACATTTTGAAAATGATTGGAATAAAGTACAGGGATAGGAGGGTGATCTACAATATATACAGAAACCAGATAAGTTAGCAGTTATTCGAGCTGAAAGACATGAGAGAGAAGCTGGTACCGGTATTCAGAAAGTTGTAAGGCAAGGCTGCAACTTATCACCCATACTTTTCAATCTTTACATTGAACAAGCAATGGAGGAAATTAGAGAAAAATGTAAAGTGGGAGTGAAGATTCAAGGAGAAATAATTTCAACTCTGAGATTTGCTGATGACATCGTCATCTTGGCCGACACTCCTGAGGATTTCAATGAGTTTTTGAATGGTATGGACTCCTTCTTGAGGAAAGAATTCATGATGAAAATTAATAAATGTAAAACAAATATATTGGTATGCAGCCGAAATAAATCAGAGACTTCTATGGACATCAAATTGACAGGTGAAACACAAAAGAAAGTAGGAGACTTCTGTTACTTAGGAAGCAAAATAAACCGTGATGGACGGGGAGGGTGAGGTGAATTTTTAAGTTTATTTTTAGGAGAGGTGTGAGAGTAAAAAGGTTAAGACCCCTGCCCTAGACCAATATTTATTAGGTAACCAATGAGCCACGTTAGCCATACTAGCCCTGTGGTTTTTTTTTTGTCACGCACTGTGTGGTACTCAAGCATCAATAATCTTTATCCAGACCAGACCTGTGTGGTGTATTTTGTATCGCACATGTAGGCAACAGTAGTGACGTCAATGTTTGCGCCTTTGTAACACTTGAAGAGACCTCATACGCCAGTCGAACATGGCAGCGAAAAAGAAGGGAATTGAAGCGTTTGAAATGTGGTGTTACGGGAGAATGATGAAGATCAGATGGGTGGATAAATATTCAGAGTCAAAGACAAATCCATACTACTATGTTTCCACCCTCCAAGTGCTGAACGTTTCATTCTTACGAGTTAAGCATTTTTAAGGCAGCGTGCAGATATATTTTAAAAATATATAATAAATACAAATTTGTAACTATATATGCCATAATATATATCAATGTATTCAGGAAAAATTAGAGAATAAGATAATAATATTTTATTTTACATACAAGTATCCAGTACAAGTATAATGGATGATTAGTCAGATAAAAAAAAACAATTTTAGAGGTTGGTCACAAGCACTACTGTATCTGATATAAAATTCGATGATATACAAAACGTGCCAATAATAGAAACTTTGTTGAATAATTAATAATAGAAATTCACAGGAAAAAGTCTAACCATATCACTTTGCACAGAATTTCAATCACATATAGGCCTACATAAGTAGAAAGTCATTTTTAGCCTACTTTTCACATTTTGCAAAAAGGAGGAAAAAGTAAACTTATGATATCGATCCGGGCAAATGTGTGTCTGTCTGTCTGTCTGGGTGTGTGGGTGTGCCCCTCCCCCCCCCCCTATCAACTCCTAAACGGCTGCAGCAATCGAAACAGAATTTGGTAGGAGTAAAGTTCTATAGCTGAATATCTCAATGCCGCTTTTCAAAATTATGTCAGTGCTACCAACTACTGAAAAATCGCAATTGAAATTTGAGCTCCATGTCGGATATCTTGGAAGGTATGAATGGGTGCTATTTCAAAATTGGCACACGTATAGATAATAATATTTCAGTTTAATTTCCAGGAGGCCATGCATGGCAGTGTTGCCAAAATTATCTAAGCCTGCTGATAGGTCCAATTTTTAATCCATATAACTTCTACACTATCAATTGGATTTCAACCAAATTTCGTGTGTACTATGTGTACATAAACAGATATGACTGAGCGTATTCTTAAAAACCACTAGGGCTGCCAACTGTTAATAAATGCTCTCTCTCTATTTTCTTACCCAAATACCAATTTATCAGAAGGCATGCAAGCCGACAGCTTTGAACTATGCACACGTATAGTACTTGAAATTCTAGATTAATTTGGAGTAACTTATGTATGTCAGTGCTACCAACATGATTCTAAGCCTGCTGATAGGACCAATTTTTAAATACATGTAACTTCTATAATATCAATTGGACTTCAACCAATTTTCGTATGTGCTATGTGTACCATAACAGATATGACTAAGCTTATTCTTAAGAGCAACCAGGGCTGCCAACTGTTAATAAATGCTGTCTATTTTTTTAACCTAATATTAATATATCAGAAAGTATGTAAGAAACAGCTTTGCAATTTGCACAAGTACAGTACCTCACATTCCAGATAAATTTGGAGAAACTAATATACGTCACTGCTGCCAACATGACTCTAAAGCCTGCTGATAGTTCCAATTTTAAAATACATGTAACTTCTATACTAACAGATGGATTTCATCCAAAATTGGCACAACAAGATATCAAAATATTTCAAATTATTTCTGACCAACGTATGCATGACATTGTTGCCCAAATGATTTTACGCCCGCAGATATATTCAATGTCTAACTGCATGTAACGTCCATGCTATCCATTGGTCTTCAACCAAATCTTGTATTCTGTACCTTAAGAGATGGAACTAACAATATATTCATTCACCAGGGCTGCCGACTGTAGTGCTCTATTAGGCTACATTATACCAGGTATATTTCGAACTAATTAGAAATTTCGATATTACCAACTTAATTTCGTCATTATTCTAGATAGGTCTATATAGATTGGCATGAATCTTAAATTTTAAGGAAAGTAGGCTCTTTAGTTCGTTACGGAACTTTTTTTTTCAGAAGATCAAAAACCAACTTGCATTGCCTACCAGATAGAAAATTTCATTTCACAGCGAGACTATTCGTAAAATCAATTGTTATATGGATTTTACGATTTGTTATATTGCTTTTACGAACAGTATCACTGCGAGACTATAGCACTTCAGCGAGGGTCCGAATCGTCTCGTAGTGAGACGATAGCACTTCGAGGATTAATAGAATAGACGTCAGTCTTTCAGGGCTATTTGAAAAGTCTTTGTGGAATTAGTTTGCCGTCTATGCACCAAGAAAAATATTAGTTGTTTTGTGGACATGATCAATCTTTTATATTTCGTCTTAAAAAGAAAATATTTCTAAATAGTCAACGCTATTGGCAGTATCCACAGTCCTTTTATGCCAGAAGAGAACGGTCAAGGCATCTGGTGTCGAGAGAAAGGAAGGCGACATGAAACCCTTGCAATCACTTGTATGGTATTCCTGGGGCAGGATTTTGGGGATTACAGGACACCGACTGGGCATGCGTTAGCCGCATTACGGAGCTTTGTAGTGAGGTTAAAACAAAGACACCTTCATAGACTTGTTTTCTGAAACACACTGACTTTGTTGTTGTTGCTGTTGCTGTAAATGATTCTTTTATGGGCTTTGCGACATCGTGATCAAGCAGCCGCGTATAATTGGGTGTCTATAAAATATTTCTGATAACCAGTGTCACTGTGATGTCTGTACTAGTGTGTGTATTTGTACTATTTCGGAATTTGCCTGGAGTAGGAGTGGAAACCCACGGAAAACCACTTCCGGGGTGGCTGAGAAAGGAATCGAACTCGCCTCTTCTCAGTTTTGCCTCAGGAGACTGAGTTTACCCTGTTCCAGCCCTCAGGTCTGAATTAAATTTCTTGGCAGAGCTGGAAATCGAATCCGCCGTCCACAGAGAGGAATGCTAGCCACTTCGTAACGAGGCGGACTACACACTGACTTTGTTCAAGTCGACAATCAAACAAGCACTTTCTCTCACCAGCAATTCAGACTTGATTGCTATGTGCTAATCAGCTTATGATTATGACGTACCCGACGAGGTCACAGGATCATGACTTGTGACGTCATATCCAGAATAGAAGTCGACCTACTTCACAGGTGTGCAAATTATTAGACTCGATGCCAGTTTTGCAAATTATCAGTTCTTATTTTTCATGAATTAATAGAGTAAAAATGTTGCATACCTGCCAAACTCTCAGACTGAAAAATAAGGAGATAAATAATAAATAAAACTTAACTCTAAGAATACAATTTTGAATATACAAGTTTAATAGAAATGGACGTCCAGTAGAACTTTCCTTGACCAGACCCTAGGGAAAATAATTCTTAAACTACCGAAATTAGCCAAAATACCTCTAGCAATAGTCAGGAAAAAGTCTGGAGATGATGTAGTAATGGATGTTTACTCTCTGCTGCCTATAACCCACCCGCCTTCCCAAATTATATCACGACTTATATAGTAAAAATTCCAGCTGTGTCAGCCATTTTAGCCGTTAAGTATGCACAAATACAGTATTGCTAACCCCACGAATACGGTACTAATTATTATAACCTTCGTTTTGTCCAATCCAATGACTTTTGACAATGGTTACTGCCTAACACGCCCAATCGAATGGTTTTTGACAATGGTTACAGCGTAGCCAAGCAGTCGAATGGGTTTTGCCCAGTGGTGATGTATTTTATATCTTACATGTTGGAAGCACTGTCGTGACATAAATGCTTCGCCCAGAATTGACGAATATCTTTCGACTGAGCAACATGGCTGCCGTAGTTCAAATTGAACAAGAAAGAAACACACATGTTTACGTAATTACGTAATAGAAGAAATATTTCCAATGCAGCAGTGATAATTGACAGTATTTTTAATTCCTAATCACTCCCAGAAAGGTATGTGAAACATATATTTTCAATAATCAGCCAGGTACAAGTGTAAAAGCCAGGTTAAGGTCAAGGGAAGAATAACGGACGTCATTACAAAAGTATGTATGAAAGTAGTTTAGTATGTATTTGAGCTCGAATAAAGGAAATTAATATAAAATATTTCACAATCCTGGGCACACTGCGCCACGCAGCCAGTTTGGAATAGCTAGGGGTTCCCCTTCATGTCCCATTGGCTGTGGGCATGAAACAATCTGATTATTAATCTGGCTGATCCTCGCTATTAGTACTCAGCAATTTTTAGGTTTGCGCCGTGTCTTGTGAGGGGTTTCACCTAGGACACCAAGCTGGCTCATCAGCGGGCTCTTGGTGTCCCCGCCCGGACCCCCAGAGGAGTAGTGAACTGCGCACTACCCCCTTTTTATGAAGCACACCTGCGCCTCTTTACTGCGAAAACTCAAAGCTCAAGGAGCGATAACCTCCCTATGAAGGCTTCCAAAAAGATGGTAAATTGGCTTTCACGGCCAGTGAATTAATACTCAGCAATTTTTCTAGGTTTGTGCCGTGTCTTGTGTTGCTTGAGCTTTTAGTTCTCGCAGTAAAATGGCGCATGTGCGCTTCATAAAAAGGGAGGTAGTGCGCAGTTCGCTACTCCTGTGGGGATCCGTGCGGGGAAACCGAGAGCCGCTGATGAGCCAGCTTGGTGTCCTAGGTGAAACCCCACACAAGACACGGCACAAACCTAGAAGAATTGCTGACTTGTGAGTTTTAATTCACTGGCCGTGAAAGCCAATATACCTACCATCTTCTCGCTATTAGTGTTCAGCCGGCCTAGTAACACGGAGCTAGTGACGTGAAACACATTGTGTGCACAATGCCTGTACACATGCTGTGAATTATTAGAGCACACTACGAACTGTATCATAGCAAATATTAGCATTTTGCTCCGTTCATTTGCGTCACTTACTCTGCACTTAGCAACACCACAATGTACTCTCGTTCTCCACTGAAAAGTGTCTCGTTTATTCCAGAGCAAGGTCAGATGCCAGTAAGTAGGAACTACTTGAAAATCGAATGTCTGCAGTCCTTACTTGAATTGAAAACAGATAACATACACTAATACAATTAACACCGGTTATCAGACAGATTCTACACACTCCCTAAGTACACGGGGCTACATGGCCGCGTTGTCGCAGCTCCAAAACTGAGGAACCAACCATCAGACGCCAGTCTTTCACCGCTGCATTCCGAGTTCAAATCCCGATCGCAAAATATGAAATTTGTGACGTGTGTGTTTAATTTTATCATTTGTTGCACATATTTTACTTCACATATTTACATTTGTAACAAATTCTAATACCTCTTGGTGGCCAAGAGTGCTAACGCAGAACCTCATGCCTCAATGGCATAGGCAGAGCGTGGTTCGAATCCCGCCCACCTCGGACCGTCCGGTGTATGGCTTTCATGGTTTTACATTTTCAACACCAGACATACGCCGGGACGGTTTCTTTCAACAGGTTCACGGCCGACTTTCTTCCAAAATCCCTTCGTTAAGTAGACCCAAGTTAGCGTTCACCCAGGTGATCGCCTGTCACCATCCCCAGTTGTATCTGCTGGCAAAATGTGTTCCACTCCCAGACACCGTCCTTGCGATGGTAGAGGAATGATCCCTTGTAGAGCCCATGGGTGAAGCCGAGTTGGGAATATAAGTGATATAAAATTATTATTATTCTTTATTTGTTTCACCCAACTTTGGGGTACATGAAATCAATCACTTTTTTATTGTTTTGACCTTTCTTTTTGTCCCAGTATTGCCTCATCCTTTGAGTTCTTGCTTCCCTTTCTTCGGCAGAGATGTGGTTCGTACGCTTTTGTTTGAGTTTCACTTGGAACCGTTGTTTCTTATCCTTGGTGACGGTTTTGGCTGTTTTGTCCATGAGCATGGTGTCTGTAATTTGGAGTTCCACGAGGTCTTTCTCGGTTTCCTTAAACCAAAGAGTTTTTTTTTTTTTATTACGAAAGTGGTCGAAGATCTTTTTTGTTAGTCTATTTGAATTCATTCGGAGGATGTGCCCATAAATATCAATTCTCCGTTTCTTATTGTGTCCGAGAGTTTTTCAGTCTTTTGATAAAGAGTTTCGTTCCTGACATGGATTAATTTGTTGTTATGAAACTTGGGGCCTAAGATGTTGCGTATTATCTTTCTTTCCTTGACCTCCAGCCTTTCAAGCTGTCCCTGGGTGGTGAGAGGTGATGTTTCGGCTGCATATAAGGCTTCTGGTTTAATTACCGTGTTATAATGTCTTATCTTGGTATTCCAGGAGAGAGACTTCTTGTTATAAGTGTCCTTCGTAAATTGGAAGGCCAATTCAACTTTATTTCTCCTAGATTCCATTGCCTTTTTATCTATCGCATTCCAGCCGATCCATTCCCCAAGATATTTAAATTCTTTGACGATGTCTATGTATTGTTCGCCCACTTGAAGCTCTTTTGGTGGATTTTTTATGTTCGTCATTATTGTGGTCTTTTCAACTGAGATTTTGAGACCCATTTTTAACGCTTGCCTCTTGAGTTCGAGGATCTGTTCCTTGACTTCTTCCCATGTCTCAGCTAATATGGCCATGACATCAGCAAAAGCTAAACAATTGACCTTAATGCCTTTGTTTTTAGTTCCTATTTTGATTATTATTATTATTATTATTATTATTATTATTATTATTATTATTATTATTATTATTAGGTCTATTATTATTATTATCCATTTATCAGTACGAATATTTACACCAAAGTAAATGAGGTACAAGGATGGGTCAATAGGAAATTATATTGCCAAACTCAAATTTGAACTCAATTGTTAAAGGGAGCATAAGCATATAATATGCATAAAACAGGCAAGACATAGGAGTTGCCGTAGAAGGATCGGATATAGGCTACAGTAGTTCATATTACGCCTCTCGCGCTGCAAGAAACAATACTCGACAATCAGGAATTCCAAATACCACATATTAATGCCCTAGAATCAACCATTTTAGAAATATTTGCAAAATACTACTCCTCGCTCTTGGAAACTGATCAAGCCGTAAGCATGATAATGTCAGCTCAAGATGTCCAGATCTCATCAATTGTAACTAATTTAATTAGGAAATGTGCACAATGTGCAAAAGTTTACATAGAGGAACCGACTTTTGTCAGAGATTCTGCTCTAACTGTAAGTGATATTGAAGTTTGCATCTTTCACATACACAGTCCTGTCTTGGGTCATGGAATCGTTTATTTGCACAAGTCTTGTGAAGGAATCCATGGGTAGCGAATCTTGTCAGGATGTATCTGAAGTTGAAATTAGTTTGCTTCCAGTCACTGGTCGTCATGGCGTCAGTGGAGTAAAATTCGACCCATATATCGGTTCTTTTCGTTGTCTGTCTTTGATTATTTTCTCTGAATTCACGGTAGTTGGTTGGTTGGTTCCTCAGTTTAGGGGCTGCGACAACGTGGTCATGTAGCCCCGTGTACTTTGGGTGTGTGTAGAATCTGTCTGATAACCGGTGTTAATTGTGATGCCGTATTAGTGTGTGTTATCTGTTTTTAATTCAAGTAAGGACTGCATATATTCGATTTTCAAGTAGTTCCAACTTTTGCTACCAAACGCCACCATCAACGACCAACTAGTTCTGAACTTGGTTACTAGATGCTACCGCAGTCGGCTCCTGGCGACGAACGTTGGAACCTAAGAGCATTATTCAAACCTAACCTATAATTTAGCTTCAGACAAGTGTAATTAGTGGAAGGTTCTTTATCATGCCATAAATCTATAACATGGGACCGCCGGCTTTACTTCTCCTTCGAAGTAAGGCATACTGAGGTTTTTTTTAACGCTCTTAATAAAATCCAACGACTTCGGCCGGGTTTGAACCAGTGACCTTGGGCATAGAAGCTCAGCATGCTACCAACTACGCTACTGAAGCCGCCGACTCAGTAGATGGCAAGCCATGTTTTATATTTAAGTCTTCTATGAACAATGATTCTCCAGTAAGTTCATAGGAGAGTTTTGATAGGCTATATTTTGACAAGCCGAGAACAACTTTGTAAGAAGGCGCTCAAGGCCCTGCGAGAGACAACGTAAAGCTTCATTTCGCGGTCATTTTTCATGTCCGTTATTTATTTATTTATTTATTTATTTATTTATTTATTTATTTATCGTATGGCTGTTAGTGCCGGGAGTGTCCGAGGACATGTTCGGCTCGCCTGAGTCTGTAGCTGCTTCCAGCGGACACCCTAAAGGGTGAGCTACAAGTTCCGTTCAATTTCAAGTAGTTCCAACTTTCGCCACCAGATATCAATGATACCTAGTGGTGAACGTTGGAACTTTGGTAGAGCGTTCTGACAAAATCTAACCTAACAATTTTGCTTTACACAAGTTTAGTCTGTGAAAGGATCTTTTGCATGCCATAAATCTATGACATGGGACCGCCAGCTTTACTTCCCCTCCGAAGGAAGGCATACTGAAGGATTTTAACGCTCTTAAAAAATCCGACGACTTCGGCCGGATTTGAACCCGCTATCTTGGACACAGCAGTTCAGCATGCTACCGACTACGCCACCGAAGCCGTTAAATCATGCGGAACTCATTTCGAAGTAATTTCCCACATGTTTAGGTAACCCTTCAGGATATGAAGCAAAAAGGGGATCATACAGGTTAAAGAGCTAAACCAATAATGGATTTAATTGTACAACGATTATACATACACATTTCCTAGAAAACACAAACATCCTGCTATTAGAAACAAACTTCTAAATTTAAAAATTATTTAACATTTATCCAACTTTCAAAATGTGATCATGCTTTGAGGTGTCCTTCACAGTTCCCCTAATATCTCTCATGTTTATATGAATGTTTTCAGATTGTTGTTCCTGTTTCGCAAACTAGTAGGGACACAATGGGGCTCACATCCAGAGACTATTCGCACTTCTGCAATGGCATTGTGCTTTACTACTGCTGAATTTGCTTCCCCAGTCTGGTACAGGTCATCTCATGCCAGACAGGTAGATACAGCTCTGAATGAAACCTGCAGGTTGATAACAGGTTGCTTAAAGCTTACCCCAACAGATAAGCTCTACTACCTGGCTGGAATAGCACCACCTTGTGTACGCAGAGAGGTGGCTGCCAACAGGGAGATTCTCAGAGTGGAAGAGAACAACGCCCACCCACTGCATGGATATAATCCTCAAAAACGGCTGAGGTCCCGAAAGAGCTTCGTGAGGACATCTGAGATGCTTACCGTCTCACCGGAGAAGGCAAGGCTGGATTTATGGAAGAAGACGGCCCCTCGCCCCTGCGGTTGGATGCCAGTAGCTGAAGAACTACCACCCGGGCACAACGAAAGCTGGTTGGTGTGGAAGTCCCTAAATATGCTATATATAGTGGAATATAGTGAACAGGTTGCGATCAGGAGTTGGAAGATCCCAAGACAATCTGAGGAGATGGGGCCACAGTACAGGTGACACGTCTTTCAAATGTGGACAAGAACAAACCACAAAACACATGCTTCATTGCTCTGGTTGGTTGGCTCTTTAGTTTAGGGGCTGCGACAACGCGGTCATGTAGCCCCGTGTACTTTGGGTGTGTGTAGAATCTGTCTGATAACCGGTGTTAAATGTCATGACTGTAATAGTGTGTGTATCTGTTTTTTAATTCAAGTAAGGACTGCAACTTTGAATTTTTCAAATAGTTCCTACTTTTGCCGCCAAACGCCACCGTCAACGATTACAAGGCCTAGTTCAGAACTTAGCTACTAGACGCCACCACAATCGGCTCTTGGCAATGAACGTAGAAACCTAAGAGCGTTGTTTACATTTTTAACCTATACAATTTAGCTTCATACAGATGCAATTAGTGGAAGGTTCTTTAACATGCCACAAATCTAGGACATGGGACCACCGGCTTTACTTCCCCTCCGAAGGAAGGTATACTGAGGGATTTTAACGCTCTTAAAAATCCGACGACTTCGGCCTGAATTTAACCCGCGACCTTGGGCATAGAAGCTCAGCATGCTACCAACTACGCCACCGAAGCCGCCTCTTCATTGCTCTCTGTGCAGAGGAAGAGCTCCTGCTAGCCATTCCGAGCGCCTTGGATGTTGCTCAGTATTGGGCACGTGCTATATAGACAATTTTACCCTTATATGTATAGTAGCTGTACATTTGTATGTTTCCGACACGAGCAATAAAATAAAAAATAAATATTTTGACATTTCTTTTTTTTTTCTTAAGAGCGTGTTAAATCTGTAGCAACAAAATCAATCTCACTCAAATAAGTGTGACTTAAATTAGTCATTCTATAAAACTTTATGACATTTTTGACTTTGCCCAGAAAGAAGATGAAATAATCTAGCTTAATTAACAGATGTGTAAATGAAATTCAACGTGTAGCTTCAGGTTTAACACGCACCTTTAAAAATATATGGGAGATTCGAGGGAAACACAAAGACAACACAACACAAAGTAAGGGAACATTTATAAAAATGGATAAAAAATAGTTACGAATTGAATTTTGAAAATGTAGAACTTTGTTGTTTCAGGCAGCAAATTTATGTCTGTGCTTCCTTGGAAATGTGTTGTTGTTGTTGTTGCCTGTTTTAGGAACTGAGACATCATGATCATATTTGAGAGCGTGTGCTATTTGTGTGATAACCTGTGTTATTGTGATGAATATTCCCACATAATTTTCTTCCCACGGGAATATTCCCTCATAAATTTCTTCCCATGGGAATATTTCTACATACATTTCTTAACACGGGAATATTCCCCAAAACCGATCGGGTATATACCCATGACCCAACAATGGTCACACCACACGCCTCTTGCAGTCCTTGACGACACTCGTGTGCAACCTACAGCGCATTGAATTTGTATCCAACTTCTCTGTTTTTGCTTTGTTAACATTGCGACTGTATTCCGCGACTACTCACTCATTACTGCTTCCCTTATTGTTGTCGCTGCACACGACATGGAGGAATGGTTAGTCAATTTGCTCTGAGAGAGGGGAATATGGCACACCAAGGGCCTGTAAAACTTGGAACAATTTAAATATGCTATATATAGTGGAATATAGTGAAACTTATGTAGTAATCGCGACGAGCCATCATTAGTGACCAATGGTTTTGTCCAGACAGTGGTTTCAAAGGAATCCGAAGAGCAGACTGACTTCAGGAGAGTGTGGGGAAGAAAATTTGGAACCATTGCCTTGCCTTTTCCTACATGGCGACTAATGTTTCCGTCAGTTTACGACTGCAAAATGTAAATGATTATTATTTCCTTAGTGCTAATGTAGTGTTTCCTGCATGCATTAAGCCATAATAACCGTGGCAAAGTAAGTTGGAACAACTTTTGAAGTGTAGCCAGCAAAATTACTACATTTCAAAAATTCGCCCAGAGCCAAAATACTGTAGTTGCCAGTAATTGAAAATCGAATCAATTCATGTAGTTGGTGTCCTGTAAATCACGCCCAGTACAAATCGCGCCCAGCACGATCTCTACCTGGAGTATTAATTGTGGTTGATACGGAACTACTCCGGTGCTCCAAGAAATCTAGACATTCCTTCTTCCCCAAATATGCTGGATGTGCCGATGACCGAAATACATGTACTTAAATGTTTCCAGCAAACCTGAGTACTTAGCGAATTTCTTTTACATAGTTGTATTAAAATATATCCTATTGAACACAAATCAGAAAACTCTATTAAATTTACAGTAAAAGATATTGCATAAGAAAACGGGGTATTATTTATATATTTGTTAAATAAATTACCTGATTTCCATCACACTTTATTCAGGCTTTGGACTGGCTAAATGTCAATAACTTAGTAATCTTTCGACATTTAGGCGTGGTTAAAATCAGCTTAAAAGCATCGTCATATATATATTTGTATACCTTATTTTTAATATTATTATTTTTTGTTTCAAGATCAAGACAGACATCCGGCCCCAATTGCACAGAAAGCAAAACTACGCCTCAGCTTGGTTCAGTTGTGGCTCATTGGGGTCGGTAGACACAAGGACAATTTCTAGACTGGGTGTAATTTACGCACATTTCTCAGTGGGCGCGATTTTCGTATAATCATGTAGTTACGCGTTGGATTCGGTGACCCAAAATAATTTAAAAAGCTGAATAAGATTTTATTACTGACGAATGTGTGTGATAAAGGCAGCGAACTTTTTGTATTATTTTAGGAGGTTGTTTGACGAGCTTTGATGGACAGCTTGTGTACCCATCTCACATCTCAACCACGTGAATACGTGCCCTGTCCAATGTAGCGCTCAGCTTCCCACGAGCAATTCCACGAATCACTGACGTTATTGCTAACTCATAATTAGAGTATATCCTGGCTCAGACCCAAGGACATCTATCCTTACTGCCCTTCAGCTCACTTCTATCTGCCAAATGTTCAGAAAACTTATTTGGAGCACCTCGTCGTGTAGCGGCTACCATGTTTGGCTGTCACCCCGGAGGTCCGGGTTCGATCCCCGCCTCTGCCAAAAAATTAAATCTGGTCTGAGGGCTGGAATGGGGTACACAGCCTCGTGAGGAAAAACTTAGAATAAGTGGGTTTGATTCCCACTTCAGCCATCCTAGAAACGGTTTTCCGTAGTTTCCCACCTCTACTCCAGAAAAATGTCGGAATGTTAGTTAGATATTGTTGTTTTAAGGGGCGGAGCTACAAAGTCATCTGCCCCTAAAAAAGGTCGGGATGGTTCCTAGCTTCTTCCCAATACTAAATATCAAATACACAAACCAATACCGCCATCGCTATAACACAGGTTAGCAGACAAAATTACACACACAATGAAACAACAAAAATTCGTTGTGGGAGGTGAGTATATAATTGGATTGCTACTTCAGGGAAACGTCTCCTAAAGACCCTTCCTTATAGCGACCCATTCTTATAAAAACTTTTAAAATTCCCAGTAAGTCTATTTAAGAGCCACCTCTATTTCCGGCCAACGACCAAATGTTTTGGTTGCTCCCTTAAAAAAGATGCATTTTCAGGGTTACAACCGCTTTAAACAACAGTGCATAAAATTACCACCTTGTAATGTAGTTACTAGCATTCTTGGCAAAGGGGCAGGTCCACGGTAGATCCTTCAATGCGCTTGGTGAAATGCTAACGTTGAGGCTAGAATCAATTAAATAAGAAGTTGTAATTTCTTTCGGAGCTTTTCAACATCGTGGCCATGTAGCCCCTTGTACTTAGGTGTGTGCAGAAGTTGCCTGATAATCTGTGTTACTGTGATGTCTGAGCTAGTGTTATTGTAATCGAGGTAGGATTGGGGTAGGAAGTGCCCGTGGCCTTAAGTTAGGTACCATCACTGTATTAGCCTGGAGTAGAAGTTGGAAACCATGGCAAACAACTTCCAAGTAGACTGAGGAGTGAATCGAACCCGCCTCTTCTCAGTTTTGTCTCACGGTGCTGAGTGTACCCCGCTCTAGCCGTCAACCAGAGCCGGGAATCGAACCCGGGCCTCCACAGTGACAGCGAAGAATGCTAGTCAATACGCATCAAGGCGGACCATTTATTAGATTAACAGCATGTGTGAGCACTGTATAATCTAAAGTACTTATGATATTACACGTAATTTAGTAGCTTATTGCTGCTTGTTAAAGATAATTGCTCAGCTGGAACAGTTGACCTACTGCAGGCCACTTAATCGTGTTTTTTTTAACAATGTCGAGAGTTTCTGTTCATGTCACAACCACAATAAATTGATTTATCAATTACAAATTGACAATTACATGTATGAATACTATAGTTTTCCTTACGTAATACTTGTGAAGGTAGGGCCAAAGTTGGTCACTGCTTAATGGCTGGATAACCCAGGTCCTGTGCAAAAATCTACCGGCGAATGCTTCGCATCTCGTGGATTGAAAATGTGCAAAATACCGAGGTGTTGGATAGACTAGGTATTGTACAGAAGTACTGCTATCCAGTGGCGGATCCAGCCAGGCCTTGCGGGGCCCTGGACGATATGATAAGGTGGGGCTCACAACAACGGGAAATTTAAAAAAATCAATCGAATGGAAAATAGTTTGGTAATAATAATAAAATAAATAATACTTACACTATTTTGAATACACTACAGTACATTTTTTAAATAATATGAAAGAAACCTTTAAGTCCCCTTGAAGAAGATTATGAAAATCATGAAATATTAAAATATTACTTTGCGACTTTTTCCCGGCTGAAGTCATCGATTATTTCATTCAAACCTAAACTTGCTAAACGGTCACGGGAGATCATAGCTGCACTGAAAAAAGGAATATGAACTATAAATTAGTTTGAAAAGTATAATTAATTAATTAATTAATTAAATTTAAAAAAAAACATTGCACGGGGCCCCCGGACCGTGGGGCTCTGGGTGGTCGCCCTCCTCGCCCTCCCCTAGATCCGCCCCTGCTGCTATCCATTAAAAGACGGAAGCTTGAATCTTTTGGACACTTGCTGCCAGTGGCGGGTGGTGGATAATTGTTCTGGGTGTTGCACTATTTTCACCAAGGATGGGGTAAAGTACAATACTGCTTGATATCAGAGGAAGCGGTATACATGTGAGTGGTAAAACGGATTAGCTTATTCATCACGAATGTCGCAGCCCATAGGACATCACATTCACATCGAGATTAAATGGAATGTAAGTCATTTGAAAAACTTCACGAGAACAAAGTAACGTAAGTTATACACGAGGGCGAGAAAGAAACTCGAGTGTCACACTCATGCACAAATAACATTGCGAGACATTAATGGTATTGGCAGTAGACGGACCATCTCGGATACCTTCGTCCGCCCCTCTCCTCCCTTGTTGCAATCAGCCCGCAACGACCAGCCGAGTTAACTGTTGGGATAGACTAATCGATCTAGCATCTATGCCATATCTTCCACTATTGAGATCTGGTCAGTGCTGGGGCCTGACCACGATCACACGGCAAGCGCTCCTGTACTGCTCGGGTCTAACAAAGCTCTGTGAACTTGCGGGGTGAGGTGAACCTGGCGGGAAGAGAAGGGTCTGTCAACAGCCCGCTGTGTCATCTGGAATTCATCTCTATTTCAATACAGCTAATATAGGGCCGTTGCTCAAAACAATGTGGTGCTGCGAATGAGTGATTGAGTCTCCGGCCAATGTATTTGGCTCTGTTACTACGCACGGACCGGGAACCCTCATCACGCGTCACCACTTCTCATAGTCCACTATCCATATTCCTCTCAGGTTCACGAGCTTGGACCCGAGCAGTACTGTTGGCGCGCTTCGCTTTCTCAAACAGTTCACAATACTACAAGATTTTCTTAATTATTAAGGAACAAAACTATTAATTTCTATGCATCTAAGAGGAAATACATAGCTTTTTATAGCCAAAAGATTATTATTACAGTATTATTTCTTTTTATTGAAAAAATGTGGTCGTTCTGCATCACTGCCGCCACTGCGTGATGCGGAACGACAAGTAGAGCATCCTACAATTGGTGACGCAGGGAAAAAATCGTAGGATATCGGGAACCTGGCCGACGAAGAACTTCTTGGTTTAAGAACATCAACGGCTTCGGTGGCGTAGTCGGTAGCATACTGAGCTTCTATGCCCAAAATAGCGGGTTCAGACCCGGCCGAAGCCGTCGGAATTTTTAAGAGCGTTAAAAATCCCTCAGTATGCCTTCCTTCGGAGGGAAAGTAAAGCCGGCGGTCCCATGTCATAGATTTATGGCATGTTAAAGAACCGTCCACTAATTGCACCTGTGTGAAGCTAAATTGGATAGGTATTTATTTTATTTTTCGTGTGGCCTCCTGAGAGGCCGAGTGCAGGTCTTTCTATTCGACGCCCGTGGGCGACCTGCGCGTCGGGATGAGAGATGGAATGGATGAAGATGAATTAAACTGGGCAAGGATGTGGAAGGAAGCGGCCGTGGCCTGTCAGAAGGTACTGAAGGTACTGTCCCAGCATTTGCCTGGTGTTGAAAATGGGGAAACCACGGAAAACCATTTCAAGGACAGTCGACGGTGGGGCTCGAACCCACACGTCTACCGAGTCAGCAGAGAGCTTGGCCGCATGGCCTAAGGCAGCGCTTTAGCCAGCGTAGCCACTACTGTCGGTAATTGGATAGGTTAAGAATGTAAACAACGCTCTTAGGTTGCCACGTTCGTTGCCAAGAGCCGACTGCGGTGGCGTCTAGTAGCTGAGTTTTGAACTTGGCCTAGTAGTCGTTGACGGTGGTGCTTGGCGGCAAAAGTAGGAACTATTTGAAAAATTCTAAGTTGCAGTACTTAAATTAAAAAACAGATAACACACACTAATACAGTCATCACAATTAACACCGGTTATCAGACAGATTCTACACACACCCAAAGTACACGGGGCTACATGACCGCGTTGTCGCAGCCCCTAAACTTAAGAACCAACCAACATCAATGACTAGTGCCAGACAACTTCGGGTGAACTTTTCCATGCGACAGTATCCAAACCTCAAATGGCCATGATGATCGCCAACCTTCGTTAGAAGATGGTACACCAAGAAGGATTATCGCAAATTAGGTCTAAGTTTCCTAGAAAAGGATGTTTTAAAAAGATCTCGGTGTTTCGTGACTGGATTATTTATGGTGTAATTCAGCGCCTAATGTGAGAGTCCTAAATCGGGAATTCTGTTGTTATTATCTATTTAATTTCTAATCGAATTACTGAATTAATATGTTTATGTACAGTATTTTGAATATTTATATTTATTGGAAATAAAATTTAAATTTTATTGAAATTGTATTACCATTTTTCCCGAAGGAAACCATCACAAGTTTGTAAGGCCTTTTCTGTTAAATTACTGTTCATTTAAGTCTGGCTTTTAGTGTACCTTTGACTCCAGAAAGAAAAATTCATCTCCTTGTCTTATCAGGAATTTGTCCCAAGATTTTGCCAGTTGAAGGGTTACCTCTTGGGACAAATTCCTGGTATGACTAGCGCCTGGACTCAGATACCCTCTGACCGGTTCTTATTAAGATACGATTAGACAAGGATTTGAATATGATGTAATCGTGGGTTTCCGGGAAAGTCGGGGTATAACAGTTTTGAATATTAACCCTAAGGAATTCATTTACTAAGTTGTCCTCTTGCACCTACCGGTGTCGAGGTGTTCCAAAAGGAGCGTCAGGCCTTCCTGTAAGTTGTAAGCTGTTTGGCCTGTTTCCACGATATTCCTCCCGTTTCTACTGCTCTTCCGATGTCTTCCTCCTATTTTTTCTAGGTTTTCCCCTCGGTCTGGTGTCTTGCATTCGTACTCCATAACCAGACCTAAGTGATCCGTGCTTCTGGCATCCTGAGGACATGTCCAAACCACCTTAGCTGACGCGCCTCTATTCTTCGCTGTAGTGGCTCCACTCCTAAACCAGATCTTACGGTCTTATTCCTGATTCGATCCCTTCCCGTCTTGCCTTCAATTTTTCGCAGGTACGTCATTTATATGGTTTGTATCTTGCTTCTGTGTTTTGTTGTAAGACATCAGGTTTCGCAGCTTTAAGTTAAAGTAGGCGCGAAGACTGAACTGAAGATAGCCAATGTTGTGGTCTTGGAGATTTCCTTGTTGTTGAGAAAAGTTGCCTTCAGAGGAATGAATAGTATCCCACTGACCTGCGCCCTGCTTTTGATTTCCGCGTCTATCTTGCCATCTTGTTGTAGTGTAGCTCCCAGGAACTCGAAAGTCTTCACTTGCTTCAGGCTAATTCATCCCGGCTTAATACAGTGTACTGTCGCTACTAGTTCTTGGTCTAGTTCTTGGTAGTGTTGATCTTATTCCAATCTCAGACAGTTCTTCGACCAACACAGTTAAGTTGTGTTGTAGCTTCTCTTGGGAATCTATAATCGCTAAGATCTCGTCTGTGAAACCAGATTGGGCTACATACACTAGTCTCATATTTCTGAAGCCTAGGTGGAACTAAGACTCTTCCGTTGCAAATCTTGATGACCTCATCCATCAACGTGACGAAGAACAGTGGGCTCAGTATACTACCTTGCCTCACTCCTGATGTCTCGAATTCCCCTGATTTTGCATTAGATGTTCGGAGTAGTTACGGCATCTCTTGTACAGCCTATCAACTGCTGCTCTCTTCTAGTGCAGGACGCAGGTCAGTTGCAGACTATTCATTGTTCCTCAACACGGAAATCTCCAAGGAAACATAATTGGCTATCTTCAGATCTGTGTTATGCATCTGGTGTCGAGATGCACTGTAAATAGAATTTTCCAGGTAAATAAACGCCATGTGAACCTGCTTTTCATATACCATGCTTTTCTTTTTTCGCAGATTTCCCTAGCATTGAATAAAAAGTCTTGAGTACTCCACTCCGGCTTGAAACCACATTGTGCCTCATCCAGCTGTGGTTCAATCACCTTTCGAGGACTATTCTCTTCCATTCACGCGTATATCTTCCCTAGAACACTGTGTAAAGCTATACCACGGTGATTTGCGCACTCTCGGTTATCTCCCTTCTTAAAAATAGGGACAATAATACCCACTTCCCAGTCTTTGGAGATGGTCTTCGTTTTCCAGGCCAGGTTCATGATTTTCAACGGAATATTCTCTCCTTCTTCTCCCATATACTGGAGCAAGGATATCTGAATGACCAGGATGATGAGATAATACAAGAAGAGATCAGTAAGTCACTCCAGAAATTGAAGTTGGGTAAGGCAACTGGCCACGAACAACTTACCCCTGAGATATTGAAGGAATTAGTTTACTAGTCATTACTCTACAGAGATGAGAATGTCTCATTGATAACACGAGTCAACACGAATTCTGAGTCATTGTTCTGTATGTCCTATTTTGATTTGCAATGCCTAACTAATGAAAGAAAAAATAGTGTTACCAAATAAAGTTTGCTAAAATGTTTTATCCTAGATATATTTACTGTCGCTAATGTGAGTGGCCTTGTGTTCAATATTTTGAAACTTCCATATCCCATCCCAGATTTATCGGCAATTTCCCTGTCGTTCCCTCCGAGTGTGCAGTCTTCTCAGGCGTTTTATCGGCTGGAAAGTGACGAGGAGAAATAGTTTATGAAATAATTTACAGCCGAAACGGTCTTTGAGGCATAAGTTATTGCCGGAATGACATACCGGCTCTTACCGATCGCTGCCTGATCCCTCCAACTTATTGTGAGTTTGTGGACACCTATGCAACATTAACACATGGCCCTAATAATCGAAATGGATTCAACAGTAACTGTAGGTGCTGTTGGACATCAGCTGAAGGAATATAGAGAGTTCTCCTCAGGATGGTTGCTAAGGCCAAATACAAAATATTAGAAAGACTCTTAAGTCCCGTAGCACCTACCCCAATTCTACAGTACACCATAAAAATCACAGATGCACATACCGAATATTACAGTCATCACACAAGCACAGGTTATCAGATAAATTCACACACACTGAATACTCGTGGATAATGACCAAGGTGTCCTAAGCTCCTAAAATGAATTAACAACCACAAAAACAAGGAATAATTGGCGATTATAGATGACCGAGGTTTCTCCATCTCATTCATATCGATTAATGCTGGGATTCTGTGATCTAAACACCTGTGGTTTCATCTAATCGTGTAACAATAGACTTCAAGAGTGAATTGTAGGCAGGGTCTGATGACGTCAGGTGAGGGAAGATGCTGGGACGGAACGGGTACAGTACGACGTCACAGCAGCGCCAACATCTGACGCAATGTTGACGTCAATATCAGTCTAGAACGCTGTGTACGTGTACACACAAAGAAGTCTGATCTCACCTTGTGATTGTAGTGTAAACAGGTGTTAGGTGGATGACGAGCTTCGAGAAGGACCAGAGCTTTCCAAACAAGGTGCCGTCAACAATCTGTTATATTTTATAATTTTTAGCTATTAATTCGTTTTGGTCATTGTTGTTGTTGACTATTTAACCCTTTATAGGACAAAACTATTTTATTTTATTATTATATGTTTTTACACTTTAATTATTAATATTATTAATGTTAATTTTTTGTTTCTCTAATTTTTAATGTTTATACATTTATTTTTAATTTTTAATTTAAGTTCTTATAGATTTAATTTTTTTTAAATGTAATTAATTAATTGTGAATTGGTCGCCTCCGTAGCGTAGCGGTCAGCATGGTTAGCTGCCGCCCCGGAGGTCCTGGGTTCGATTCCCGGCTCTGCCACGAAATTTGAAAAGTGGTACGAGGACTGGAACGGGGTCTACTCAGCTTCGGGTGGTCCAAATGAGTAGAAGGGGGTTCGATTCCCCCTCAGCCATCCTCGAAGTGGTTTTCCGTGGTTTCCCACTTCGTTTTCGGGCAAATGCCGGGATGGTACCTTCTTCAAGGCCACGGCCGCCTCCTTCCCTCTTCCTTGTCTATCCATCCTAACCATCCCTTACCTTCCCTAATGAGGCCCCTGTTCGCTTTGCAGGTGAGGCCGCCTGGGCGAGGTGCCAATCACACCTCACCAGTTGTATCCCTTCCGATTCGATGTTCCCCGCTCTAGGACACTGCCCGTAGAGGCGGAAGTGGTGAGTTCCCTCGCTGAGTCCGTGGGTTCCACCAACCTGGAGGGTAAACGACTAAAAATAAATAAAAATTGTGAATTGATTTTTACAATTTTAATATTTTTTATAGTTATAGGCTATTTATTATTTTCATTTTCATACTTCTTTTATTATTGTAATTTGTAATTGTAATTTTATTTTTATATTTATATTTTATATTTTTTACACTTGATCTGTTAATGTTCTTAGTTTTAAGTTTTTTTTAATTTTATCCAGCGTATTACATCAAATGTATATAATATTTGATTTTTAGAAAATTCTCAATTTGGTTGAAAGATTCAGCCATCAGCATCTGTGAAAGCATAAACTGTCCATATGAAAGATGATTAATATAGAGACCACTATCCCATAAAGGATTAAGGGCGTTCCGATATCATGGGCATGTACCGTATACCCGTGTACGTTGGTGTGTGCGTAGTGGCTAGCATGCTTGGCTATTGCCCCGGAGGTCAGGGTTCGATTCCTGGCTCTGCCAAGAAATTTAATTCTCGTCTGAGGGCTGGAACGGGGTACACTCTGCCTCGTGAGACAAAACTGAGAATAGGTGGGTTCGATACCTACCTCAGCCATCCTTGAAGTGATTTTCCTTGGTTTCCCCATTTCTACTCCAGGTGAATGCTTGGATGGTATCTAAATTAAGGCCACAGCTGCATCCTACCCAAATCTTAGCCTCAATCACACACACATACATTACAGTCCAGCCGCTGGGTGTCCGCCTCTGACGTTTGGCGATGGTGGGAGAAAAGGGGTAAAGAGAACAATATAGCCAACATAGCAGTGAGAAGCTGTTAATAGAACCTTGAAGCTCGAATTACTTAAATACGCTTTACGGGTCTCGCGCATGCGTAGACTAGGTTTCATCTTGAGGAAACATGATGGACAGATCAAGAAGCGTACTGCACTGATTGTTGTTTGCGATGATTCCTTGTGATTTTCTGGATCATAATAATAAAAGAAGGAAAATTCGTTATTCGTAGCAAAAGCTTAAAATGAAATGAACAAAGTATTTAGGAGAACAATACAGGGTCTTTATTTTTGGTTGGCAAGGTGATTCCGCTCGATCTTGGCCGCCGGTCCCCGGACAATAACTCGCTGTTGCAGGCTGGCGCGCGCGGTCTCCGGCCAATAACTCGCTGTTGCAGGTTGGAGCGCGCGATCCCCGGCCAATAACTCGCTGTTGCAGGTTGGCGCGCGCGGTCCCCGGCCAATAACTCGCTGTTGCAGGCTGGCGCGCGCGGTCCCCGGCCAATAACTCGCTGTTGCAGGTTGGCGCGCGCGGTCTCCGGCCAATAACTCGCTGTTGCAGGTTGGCGCGCGCGTTCTCCGGCCAATAACTCGCTGTTGCAGGTTGGCGCGCGTGGTCTCCGGCCAATAACTCGCTGTTGCAGGTTGGCGCGCGCGGTCTCCGGCCAATAACTCGCTGTTGCAGGTTGGCGCGCGCGGTCTCCGGCCAATAACTCGCTGTTGCAGGTTGGCGCGCGCGGTCCCCGGCCAATAACTCGCTGTTGCAGGCTGTCGCGCGCGGTCTCCGGCCAATAACTCGCTGTTGCAGGCTGGCGCGCGCCGCCCCCGGCCAATAACTCGCTGTTGCAGGTTGGCGCGCGCGGTCTCCGGCCAATAACTCGCTGTTGCAGGTTGGAGCGCGCGGTCTCCGGCCAATAACTCGCTGTTGCAGGCTGGCGCGCGCGGTCTCCGGCCAATAACTCGCTGTTGCAGGTTGGAGCGCGCGATCCCCGGCCAATAACTCGCTGTTGCAGGTTGGCGCGCGCGGTCCCCGGCCAATAACTCGCTGTTGCAGGCTGGCGCGCGCGGTCCCCGGCCAATAACTCGCTGTTGCAGGTTGGCGCGCGCGGTCTCCGGCCAATAACTCGCTGTTGCAGGTTGGCGCGCGCGTTCTCCGGCCAATAACTCGCTGTTGCAGGTTGGCGCGCGCGGTCTCCGGCCAATAACTCGCTGTTGTAGGTTGGCGCGCGCGGTCTCCGGCCAATAACTCGCTGTTGCAGGTAGGCGCGCGCGGTCCCCGGCCAATAACTCGCTGTTGCAGGATGGCGCGCGCGGTCTCCGGCCAATAACTCGCTGTTGCAGGCTGGCGCGCGCGGTCTCCGGCCAATAACTCGCTGTTGCAGGTTGGCGTGCGCGGTCTCCGGCCAATAACTCGCTGTTGCAGGTTGGCGCGCGCGGTCTCCGGCCAATAACTCGCTGTTGCAGGTTGGCGCGCGCGGTCTCCGGCCTATAACTCGCTGTTGCAGGCTGGCGCGCCCGGTCTCCGGCGAATAACTCGCTGTTGCAGGCTGGCGCGCGCGGTCTCCGGCCAATAACTCGCTGTTGCAGGTTGGCGCGCGCGGTCTCCGGCCAATAACTCGCTGTTGCAGGTTGGCGCGCGCGGTCTCCGGCCAATAACTCGCTGTTGCAGGCTGGCGCGCGCGGTCCCCGGCCAATAACTCGCTGTTGCAGGTTGGCGTGCGCGGTCTCCGGCCAATAACTCGCTGTTGCAGGCTGGCGCGCGCGGTTTCCGGCCAATAACTCGCTGTTGCAGGTTGGCGCGCGCGGTCTCTGGCCAATAACTCGCTGTTGCAGGTAGGCGCGCGCGGTCTCTGGCCAATAACTCGCTGTTGCAGGTAGGCGCGCGTGGTCTCCGGCCAATAACTCGCTGTTGCAGGCTGGCGCGCGCGGTCTCCGGCCAATAACTCGCTGTTGGAGGTTGGCGAGCGCGGTCTCCGGCCAATAACTCGCTGTTGCAGGTTGGCGCGCGCGGTCTCCGGCCAATAACTCGCTGTTGCAGGTTGGCGCGCGCGGTCTCCGGCCAATAACTCGCTGTTGAAGGCTGGCGCGCGCGGTCTCCGGCCAATAACTCGCTGTTGCAGGCTGGCGCGCGCGTTCTCCGGCCAATAACTCGCTGTTGCAGGCTGGCGCGCCCGGTCTCCGGCCAATAACTCGCTGTTGCAGGTTGGCGCGCGCGGTCCCCGGCCAATAACTCGCTGTTGCAGGTTGGCGCGCGCGGTCTCCGGCCAATAACTCGCTGTTGCAGGTTGGCGCGCGCGGTCCCCGGCCAATAACTCGCTGTTGCAGGTTGGCGCGCGCGGTCTCCGGCCAATAACTCGCTGTTGCAGGCTGGTGCGCGCGGTCCCCGGCCAATAACTCGCTGTTGCAGGTTGGCGCGCGCGGTCCCCGGCCAATAACTCGCTGTTGCAGGTTGGCGCGCGCGGTCTCCGGCCAATAACTCGCTGTTGCAGGTTGGCGCGCACGGTCTCTGGCCAATAACTCGCTGTTGCAGGTTGGCGCGCGCGGTCTCCGGCCAATAACTCGCTGTTGCAGGCTGGCGCGCGCGGTCTCCGGCCAATAACTCGCTGTTGCAGGCTGGCGCGCGCGGTCTCCGGCCAATAACTCGCTGTTGCAGGTTGGCGCGCGCGGTCCCCGGCCAATAACTCGCTGTTGCAGGTTGGCGCGCGCGGTCTCCGGCCAATAACTCGCTGTTGCAGGCTGGCGCGCGCGGTCTCCGGCCAATAACTCGCTGTTGCAGGTTGGCGCGCGCGGTCTCCGGCCAATAACTCGCTGTTGCAGGTTGGCGCGCGCGGTCTCCGGCCAATAACTCGCTGTTGCAGGTTGGCGCGCGCGGTCCCCGGCCAATAACTCGCTGTTGCAGGTTGGCGCGCGCGATCTCCGGCCAATAACTCGCTGTTGCAGGTTGGCGCGCGCAGTCTCCGGCCAATAACTCGCTGTTGCAGGTTGGCGCGCGCGGTCTCCGGCCAATAACTCGCTGTTGCAGGTTGGCGCGCGCGGTCTCCGGCGTATTCCCACGTTCTTCCTGCGGTAGTCTTATGAGCTCCGAGCTGATTGAGTGTTTTATAAAGCTACTGTGTACTGGATATCGTCTTGTATAGTGTGTTATTGTGACTGTGTATAGTGGTGTAATGCCTTATGTGAAATATTCGTTACGTGAACGTACATAAAGTGCAGGAAATCGTGCGCTAGAGTTTTGAGTGAATTTTCCAGGGAGACCCGTTCCTATAAATCAGACAATAAAACAACTGGCTAAGAGATTCAAACGTACAGGTTCAGTAAACAATAAAAATAGACGTAATGGTCGTTATTTCCTTACTGAAGCTAAATTAACCGGAGTAACCGCAAACTTCATAAGGAAATGCCGATTATGTTTGGCAGCGAATGGGGATCATTTTCAGCATCAACTGTAAACATGATGAGTTAAAATGCATGATACTGATTTTAAGCACCGTCATCTGCCGTACATATGCGCGCGCGGCAGCCGACAACTGTACCATCACTGGCGGAGCGCGTGAGCGAGAATGCCCTTGCCAAGCAAATATGAAGACACTGTATTTATGAATAGTTATGTTCGAACATAAAATAAAGTTATAATTATCGTCGTCGTCGAACATAAACAATCGTTTGCATCTCACCTAAAGTATAATGGTAATTAAGACACAAGTATGTTTATAACACGATCGAAGCGAGTTTTATAATTTTCCTACGAGTAGTGCAGTCGTAGTGTGTGATTTAACGCACACAATAATCTCAAAGATGCATATATTTTGTAGCAACGAAAAAATATTTCTGTCCCTGTACTCAACATTAAAAATTTCAAAAGACCCAGACTCTATTTCTTTCAAATAATTTTGTGAAGATTCCAAGTGCTATTGCTGCCCGACGGCAATTTCTTAAGTCGAATCTTGTCCTAAAGCATGAGTCGAGCAGTCGCATCGATTGAATCCCATGCGTCACTACTGAGACGGAATACATACTCAGTCGTACGATTTTGCCCTACCCACCCGTCTGGCTAGGCAGTGATTTGGACATCTCCATGAGACTCGTACTAAACCTCGTACTACCTTCTCCGAGCTGGGAGTAAACCTGTGGCTATCCTCTGCAAGCCAGCTATACGCGATATGGCAATTTGCGTTCACAGCCAAGGGGACACACACAATTAGAACAAGAATGAAGAACAACTGCATTATTTGCCGAGGTTCCGGTCCCTGAATTCTATTGTGCATATAGCCTATATCACACACTTCTACACCTGCAACAGATAGTGGATAGCACATTCCTTACAGTACATCACGTGCCACACAATCATGCCTTTCATTTTGTAGTCATGAATCTGCGTCGGGTCAAAGTCCTAACTTTCTTCACAATCTATATATCGACCTTAATATTTCGTTACTATACCAAACACAAAACAACTCTGAACATGAAGGAGCCATAATTATTCATAGCGCGGCGTTGCCTAGAAAACTGAACTCACTAGGCTTACTGTGCGGTACGAAATTATTATTTCTCTCCGCACGTGAAAATAATTAATTATTCAATTATTTTGATAATCCTATGTTACAGAGATCAACATTTTGAAGCTGACTGTCGAACCCCTGTGACGGTACGACCAGCTGATCGGGATATAAATAATTATTCAATTATTTTGATAATCCTATGTTACAGAGATCAACATTTTGAAGCTGACTGTCGAAACCCTGTGACGGTACGACCAGCTGATCGGGAGATAATTAATTATTCAATTATTTTGATAATCCTATGTTACAGACATCAACATTTTGAAGCTGACTGTCGAACCCCTGTGACAGTACGACCAGCTGATCGGGAGATAATTAATTATTCAATTATTTTGATAATCCTATGTTACAGACATCAACATTTTGAAGCTGACTGTCGAAACCCTGTGACGGTACGACCAGCTGATCGGGAGATAATTAATTATTCAATTATTTTGATAATCCTATGTTACAGACATCAACATTTTGAAGCTGACTGTCGAAACCCTGTGACGGTACGACCGGCTGATCGGGAGATAATTAATTATTCAATTATTTTGATAATCCAATGTTACAGACATCAACAATTTGAAGCTGACTGTCGAAACCCTGTGACGGTAGGACCAGCTGTTCGGGAGATAATTAATTATTCAATTATTTTGATAATCCTATGTTACAGACATCAAAATTTTGAAGCTGACTGTCGAAACCCTGTGACGGTACGACCAGCTGATCGGGAGATAATTAATTATTCAATTATTTTGATAATCCTGTGTTACAGACATCAACATTTTGAAGCTGACTGTCGAACCCCTGTGACGGTACGACCAGCTGATCGGGAGATAATTAATTATTCAATTATTTTGATAATCCTATGTTACAGACATCAACATTTTGAAGCTGACTGTCGAAACCCTGTGACGGTACGACCAGCTGATCGGGAGATAATTAATTATTCAATTATTTTGATAATCCTAAGTTACAGAGATTTTATTTTGAAACTGACTGTCGAAACCCTGTGACGGTGCGACCAGCTGATCGGGAGATAATTAATTATTCAATTATTTTGATAATCCTGTGTTACAGAGATCAACATTTTGAAGCTGACTGTCGAAACCCTGTGACGGTACGACCAGCTGATCGGGAGATAATTAATTATTCAATTATTTTTATAATCCTGTGTTACAGAGATCAACATTTTGAAGCTGACTGTCGAAACCCTGTGACGGTACGTCCAGCTGATCGGGAGATAATTAATTATTCAATTATTTTGATAATCCTATGTTACACAGATCAACATTTTGAAACTGACTGTCGAAACCCTGTGACGGTACGACCAGCTGATCGGGAGATAATTAATTATTCAATTATTTTGATAATCCTAAGTTACAGAGATCAACATTTTGAAGCTGACTGTCGAAACCCTGTGACGGTACGACCAGCTGATCGGGAGATAATTAATTATTCAATTATTTTGATAATCCTAAGTTACATAGATCAACATTTTGAAGCTGACTGTCGAACCCCTGTGACAGTACGACCAGCTGATCGGGAGATAATTAATTATTCAATTATTTTGATAATCCTATGTTACAGACATCAACATTTTGAAGCTGACTAACCCCTGTGACGGTACGACCAGCTGATCGGGAGATAATTAATTATTCAATTATTTTGAAAATCCTAAGTTACAGAGATCAACATTTTGAAGCTGACTGTCGAAACTCTGTGACGGTACGACCAGCTGATCGGGAGATAATTAATTATTCAATTATTTTCATAATCCTATGTTACAGACATCAACATTTTGAAGCTGACTGTCGAACCCCTGTGACGGTACGACCAGCTGATCGGGAGATAATTAATTATTCAATTATTTTGATAATCCAATGTTACAGACATCAACATTTTGAAGCTGACTGTCGAAACCCTGTGACGGTACGACCAGCTGATCGGGAGATAATTAATTATTCAATTATTTTGATAATCCAATGTTACAGACATCAACATTTTGAAGCTGACTGTCGATACTCTGTGACGGTACGACCAGCTGATCGGGAGATAATTAATTATTCAATTATTTTGATAATCCAATGTTACAGACATCAACAATTTGAAGCTGACTGTCGAAACCCTGTGACGGTAGGACCAGCTGTTCGGGAGATAATTAATTATTCAATTATTTTGATAATCCTATGTTACAGACATCAAAATTTTGAAGCTGACTGTCGAAACCCTGTGACGGTACGACCAGCTGATCGGGAGATAATTAATTATTCAATTATTTTGATAATCCTGTGTTACAGACATCAACATTTTGAAGCTGACTGTCGAACCCCTGTGACGGTACGACCAGCTGATCGGGAGATAATTAATTATTCAATTATTTTGATAATCCTATGTCACAGACATCAACATTTTGAAGCTGACTGTCGAAACCCTGTGACGGTACGACCAGCTGATCGGGAGATAATTAATTATTCAATTATTTTCATAATCCTATGTTACAGACATCAACATTTTGAAGCTGACTGTCGAACCCCTGTGACAGTACGACCAGCTGATCGGGAGATAATTAATTATTCAATTATTTTCATAATCCTATGTTACAGACATCAACATTTTGAAGCTGACTGTCGAAACTCTGCGACGGTACGACCAGCTGATCGGGAGATAATTAATTATTCAATTATTTTGATAATCCTATGTTACAGACATCAACATTTTGAAGCTGACTGTCGAAACCCTGTGACGGTACGACCAGCTGATCGGGAGATAATTAATTATTCAATTATTTTGATAATCCTATGTTACAGAGATCAACATTTTGAAGCTGACTGTCGAACCCCTGTGACAGTACGACCAGCTGATCAGGAGATAATTAATTATTCAATTATTTTGATAATCCTATGTTACAGACATCAACATTTTGAAGCTGACTGTCGAAACTCTGTGACGGTACGACCAGCTGATCGGGAGATAATTAATTATTCAATTATTTTGATAATCCTATGTTACAGACATCAACATTTTGAAGCTGACTGTCGAACCCCTGTGACGGTACGACCAGCTGATTGGGAGATAATTAATAATTCAATTATTTTGATAATCCAATGTTACAGACATCAACAATTTGAAGCTGACTGTCGAAACCCTGTGACGGTAGGACCAGCTGTTCGGGAGATAATTAATTATTCAATTATTTTGATAATCCTATGTTACAGACATCAAAATTTTGAAGTTGACTGTCGAAACCCTGTGACGGTACGACCAGCTGATCGGGAGATAATTAATTATTCAATTATTTTCATAATCCTATGTTACAGACATCAACATTTTGAAGCTGACTGTCGAACCCCTGTGACAGTACGACCAGCTGATCGGGAGATAATTAATTATTCAATTATTTTCATAATCCTATGTTACAGACATCAACATTTTGAAGCTGACTGTCGAAACTCTGCGACGGTACGACCAGCTGATCGGGAGATAATTAATTATTCAATTATTTTGATAATCCTATGTTACAGACATCAACATTTTGAAGCTGACTGTCGAAACCCTGTGACGGTACGACCAGCTGATCGGGAGATAATTAATTATTCAATTATTTTGATAATCCTATGTTACAGAGATCAACATTTTGAAGCTGACTGTCGAACCCCTGTGACAGTACGACCAGCTGATCGGGAGATAATTAATTATTCAATTATTTTGATAATCCTATGTTACAGACATCAACATTTTGAAGCTGACTGTCGAAACTCTGTGACGGTACGACCAGCTGATCGGGAGATAATTAATTATTCAATTATTTTGATAATCCTATGTTACAGACATCAACATTTTGAAGCTGACTGTCGAACCCCTGTGACGGTACGACCAGCTGATCGGGAGATAATTAATTATTCAATTATTTTGATAATCCAATGTTACAGACATCAACAATTTGAAGCTGACTGTCGAAACCCTGTGACGGTAGGACCAGCTGTTCGGGAGATAATTAATTATTCAATTATTTTGATAATCCTATGTTACAGATATCAAAATTTTGAAGCTGACTGTCGACACCCTGTGACGGTACGACCAGCTGATCGGGAGATAATTAATTATTCAATTATTTTGATAATCCTGTGTTACAGACATCAACATTTTGAAGCTGACTGTCGAACCCCTGTGACGGTACGACCAGCTGATCGGGAGATAATTAATTATTCAATTATTTTGATAATCCTATGTTACAGACATCAACATTTTGAAGCTGACTGTCGAAACCCTGTGACGGTACGACCAGCTGATCGGGAGATAATTAATTATTCAATTATTTTGATAATCCTAAGTTACAGAGATTAACATTTTGAAACTGACTGTCGAAACCCTGTGACGGTGCGACCAGCTGATCGGGAGATAATTAATTATTCAATTATTTTGATAATCCTATGTTACAGACATCAACATTTTGAAGCTGACTGTCGAAACCCTGTGACGGTACGACCAGCTGATCGGGAGATAATTAATTATTCAATTATTTTTATAATCCTGTGTTACAGAGATCAACATTTTGAAGCTGACTGTCGAAACCCTGTGACGGTACGACCAGCTGATCGGGAGATAATTAATTATTCAATTATTTTGATAATCCTATGTTACACAGATCAACATTTTGAAGCTGACTGTGGAACCCCTGTGACAGTACGACCAGCTGATCGGGAGATAATTAATTATTCAATTATTTTGATAATCCTATGTTACAGACATCAACATTTTGAAGCTGACTGTCGAAACCCTGTGACGGTACGACCAGCTGATCGGGAGATAATTAATTATTCAATTATTTTGATAATCCTATGTTACAGAGATCAACATTTTGAAGCTGACTGTCGAAACTCTGTGACGGTACGACCAGCTGATCGGGAGATAATTAATTATTCAATTATTTTGATAATCCTATGTTACATACATCATCATTTTGAAGCTGACTAACCCCTGTGACGGTACGACCAGCTGATCGGGAGATAATTAATTATTCAATTATTTTGAAAATCCTAAGTTACAGAGATCAACATTTTGAAGCTGACTGTCGAAACTCTGTGACGGTACGACCAGCTGATCGGTATATAATTATTCAATTATTTTGATAATCCTAAGTTACAGAGATCAACATTTTGAAGCTGACTGTCGAAACTCTGTGACGGTACGACCAGCTGATCGGGATATAATTAATTATTCAATTATTTTGATAATCCTAAGTTACAGAGATCAATATTTTGAAGCTGACTAAACCCTGTGACGGTACGACCAGCTGATCGGGAGATAAAAATCTGTCCCTTGAACTGAAGGGATAATTATAATGAGGAAGATTAGGTGTTGAAATATTTAGTTTCGCCGGGTAAGGAAAAGAAGGGTTCTTGGGGAAATACAAACTAGAGTGACGGTATTACTTTATCAATTCAGTGTACAGTAGTGAGGTGCTTTGAGTTGAAGTTTTGAATTCATAACAATGTCCCTTAGTAACCCGAGGCGAACAATTTTACACAGCCAAACGAGAAATATAATTTTCAGTGAGTATAGCTTTTAAAAGGGATTTCGAATACTGAAGTACGTGATAACACAAAGTTCTCTGACAACCCGTGTTATTGTGGGGTCTGCAATTGTGTGTGTTTTTGTAATTGAGGCGAGGAAACTCATCTCCTTTCAGTTTTACCTCACCCCGTTCTAACCCTGAGACCAGAACTAAATGTCTTGACTGAGCCGTGAATTGAATTCGGACCTCATGGGTAACAGGTAATGCTAACCGCTACACCACAAGGTGATCCCCGATAAAAGAAAACAGATATCATTGAATTGTTTTCTGTATTTCTGTTACCTTATAAAGAGTCCTCAGGCATTGCTACTCAGAATGACATGGGGTGTAGATTACGTCATGTGTAATAATGAAGTTGTTTCATTTGAGGGATTAGGACATCGTGGTCATTTATCCCCCCCCCCCCCCCAATCGTCCCTCATCTGAATTACAAATACACACATTAATACCGCTATCACAATAACACAGGTTCTCAGACATATTCACCCCACACACACTCAAGTACACGGAGCTACATGACCACGACGTCACGAAGCCCCTAAATCAATCAACAACAACAACAGCTTGCCACGGTGGGTGAGTGGTTATCATGTCGGTCTACTAACCCCAAGCTTGCAGGTTCGCTCCTGGCCGTGGTAAGTGACATACGATGTTGGCATGTCAAAGAACCCATTTGAATTCAGTAGGCCGTGTTCATAATTGCAAAATTGATCTCTGGAGTTTCCGCCAACACAAAGTTCCTCATTTCTCAACTAGAAAGCGCTATAGTGTTCAAGGAGCTAAGATATTTAACCTCCTTGACTTTCATAGTGCTTCAAGGAACAGCGAAATTTGACATGCAAGCTAGCTTCGGGGCGTCAAATAACAAAGCTTGCACCTGGCACCCGAGGCCATACGATATTATTTATTACTAGCAGAAGTACCCGTTCTTTGAACGGTGTTCGGTGTTAACACCAGACATTATCAAATGAGCTACTGTGCAATGGTTAGCGGTTTGTCATTCCTTCATAAGTTTATCAGAACGAAGTTAGTTTACTGGGAATATCACACACACTGTTAATTTAAGGGCCTTAAAATGTGGTTTTCGGAGACCCTTTATAGACTCCTGAATTTTGTGTCTTACATTGAGAAGCGCAACATATGCTTAGGTCGTCCTTCTAGGATAATGTTTATATTTCGCCTATTTTAGCGAGTATTTTGAGAAGTTTTCCCCTATATCCACCCTTCTACTGTATGAAAAGTACGGTGAAGAGTTTTATAAATGATTGATGTATTGACTCTCATGGTTACCATACCTAATTTTACGATGCACCAAGCATCGGAACACGAGTTATAGGCGTACATAAAGATACACAGAAAGAAAGACAGACAGACAATTTTATTGTCTACAACATATCACCCAGATATCCAAATATGGGTATATCTATCACACAGTATCAAACAAAATCATCCTTACGATTACGATGAACCCGTAAGTCGAAAAAAAAAGATTAGTTAAAATATGCTCTCAAACTAAATTCACATAACGTGTACTTCCTGACGTGAAATAGAATATTGAAAGCCTTGTAGACGAAACGCAATACACGTCACATAAAAACTGACCCTCTACGTTGTGTTAGGTCCCCATACACAGGAAGAGTTCTTTCATAAATTATAAAGGCTTGGGGTGCATGAAAATTCAGGTTCTTTAGCATCAAATATCCCAAATTCCTAAACGCCGCAAAAAAATGCTGATTCAATTCAGGAATTTTTGAAAATAATGTTGCTGTTTGGAGATATTGTACAGCCCGGGGGGGCAGTACCCCCTGAGAGCCACCCCGCCATCTTCTACCCAAACCACCCCAACTGGAAACATTATAATTCCAGAACATATCTCTACACAGCAAGCGGCGACCACCTAAGCCTAGGAGGTTGGCCAACGGCTTGCAGAACACACATAAACATTTACACTAACAACTATCTGGGGCAGCTACACTGATGCAATGCTGACCAAGCAGCGCCGAAACGTATAAGAGTGGAACCTGGACAGGAGGGATTATCTGTTCTGTTCTTCGCCAGCGGCCCTGCCCGACGACATCCGTTCCAGCTCTTCACCAGGTGAGATCTAGCAGGTGCTCAGACTCCTTATTCTTGTAAACACCTACCCTAAACATTTGTACACTTCACAAATTGTATTTCATATTTGTTCAGACTCCCCAAAAGGGACATCACATTACATCTACTGACCAATAAATACATGGTCAGTAAACTACACGCTTGTTACTAATTACACTCCACTTCACATCCTCATACCCCACCTGACCTTCGTCATAATTGCCCCTGACCGTAGAGGCCAGTAATTACATCATCAGGTTTCATTGTACCCGAGCACGCGCCTCGACAGCAGAGCGTCGAGTCACTGACTCGGCACATTTATTGAATTGCTCACTCCACTCAGCTGGCAGGCTGGTTTAACAGCCGGCACTTAGACAATCATCCCCTGACAGATAATTGCATCTTGCAGGGACGCCCCCAATAGATTAAGCACTTACACTAACACACTACACTAGTAGTCTCTCCCAATTACGGGACACTACTCTCATCCGGAAACAGTCTTCTAAATTGGCACATTTACACTACCGTGTTTTTCCCACCCCCAACCAAGGGATAAAACATATTTGGTGGAGGCGCGGCTACCACGCAAAATAAGGGTAGAGACTCAAACAACGAGCCCCCGTGGTAGAGCGACCCGGACCGCAAACAGCCAAGCAAAAGTGAATTTTTTTTCTGAGGAGAAAGGATTATTTTTCCCTTCGCTCTAGCAACACAAGGGAACTTTTCTTCTAACCCACCAATCCACCCCAGTATAGCGAGGCATTGCAGAACATAATACTTTTTATTTTCAACACATATATAAATATGAACTCACCCGCACGACAGGCCATGCTGAGGAACATTGACTTGTATCAGGGGATCATAGCATCCCACAGCAGAATTAGGGCACAGCAGGACCGCTTACGAAAAGTGCAAAAGCTCGTGCGGATGCATTATGGACCGATCATGAGGGCACTTACCAACCCGCAGAGCTCCAGCAGAGAGTCCCGCGAAATCAGGGCTCGAGTAGCCACAATTAGAACACAATTAAATCTTACACACTGGCAGCTACATAAAAGACATGATGAGCCGACACAACAATACTACAGACTGAGGGAGGAACACCATAGGGCGCAAACACAGAACACGAAGGTAGCCGACCAATCCAAAGAGCTCACGAGCGATTACGCCGAGCTTTGGGGTGAATTTGTAGAGCTCCAAACTACTAACATTCATTTTGAGCTGGCAACAGGATACCTCACAAAGCACACAGACGACATCTACATAGACACATTAACGCAGCAATTCGCACGAATGTCTATCTCAGACACCAACAAAACAAGGGGAAAGGGGTCTGCCGTGGCCATAGGCCAGGAATCGGTCAGGCTAGCCTCCAACACACTGCAGGGCCAAGCTAACATGGACACACGTCCCTCAGCTCTGGTCCGGGAGGCAATTTTGCCAGACCGAGGGGCAGAACCTACGCCAACCCCCTCAGAACGGACGAACGAGAGGGAGTTGACGCCAGGGCTCTCAGGCAAACACAATAACACAGAGAGAAACCTGGAGGAAACTATGTCATGGGCTGAGGACGTAGAGCCCGTGCCACAGCACGATAAGCCCACACAAACCTACACACATAGGCAGACGCGGGGGAAGGAGTTTACCGTGGCCAGAGGCCAGAAATCGGTCAGACTACCCTCCAATACGTTGCTCAAGCGCTCAAACACAATTACACGATCCTTACCGCCAGTTCAGAGGGCGATTTTGCCAGAATGGAGGCGGATACCAACATATGCACCCCCAGTGAAAAGACATACAGGGGGATTATTTACAGCCCACCAGGGTGTAACACACACGCCTGCACACACTATCATGCCTCCACAACAAAATACACGGGGTTTAAGGGAAGTTTTACCGCCCACCCCACGAGGCCAGACAGACAAGAGGGCGTACACGCGCACAGACACTAATAGGGTAGCGCGAAGCCAACACAGCCCTTCAGACACCAACATACCTACGCCTATTAACAGGCAGTACGGGCAACGTAGGCTTAGGCCTGCCTTACTTAAAACACCCCTGAAAAATAGTAAAGGAACGCCTCAATGGTAACCTGAGGCCTATGCCCTCATAACAGGGCGCAGTAATTCACCCCGATGGACGAGGAGGCGCGCACTGTAGTGAAATTCACTGACCGCGCAAGCCCATGGATAAATATACCCACACACAGAATTTTCCACTTAAAATGCCGAAACGTTCCCAAGATCTTCACGGGGGCGCGTACACACAATTAACACTAAAGACAGGTTCTACCCCTGTAGAGGGTAAACACACAAAAACTCATGCACAAAACTGTACAATTTACATGCATATATACATATATTTGGTCCATAAGTGCACGTTATTTCTTACACTGCCCATAGCAGGAATTTTTCTTGTTCCCCATAATAGCGCTCAATCTACGCATAAATACCATGGGACAACACTCACGGTTCAGGGGAAAATACTATAATTTATTTTTGAGGCCACACACTAAACGTAAACACCATACAAACAGTCAATAACACTAGCAAAACTGTCCCAGAGACACAGGCCCAAAAGACAACTGGAATGATTATCCTGAACAAAGACGGTCTCGAGCCCGCGACCTTCTGAATACCAGGAGCGCAAGGTCGGGTAGCCATCCAATTGAAGGATACAGCGATAAGGGACAGTCACGCTAACGGGAATATATTCACCCCAGGCCTACTATAACACAAAATTTGGGGACACAATATATGTACAGAGGTAGGGTCTTTTACATAACGAGGAACCCAAGGCACACTGTATATGCAGACAATAGAAAGGCGCGTCAGCAAACCTACACACATTGTCTCAACACATGTGGTAAGCGGACCGCTGGACTAAGCGAGCAAATACGTCCAACACAATTGAAACTTGACACTATCGCCAGTCAGTGATAAGACATACATGAACATGCGACTTTCGCGTGTGCCAGACAGGCTAGGAGCGCTGTCGCTCCGGCTGTAACATACACAATCATTCACGCCATTTTCAAAGCCGGATAACTCCCGAAATTAAAGTACGAGGGTCGTTCGAATAACACAAGACACTCACACTAACGTATATTTTCATACGCGTGTCTCAAACATACAATACACGCCATGGTGCATAAAACGCAGAAATTGTAGTACCGAGGCCTTAGCCCAAGGCATGTGCGAACACACAGAAACACGATACAAACGTGCCAAAAAGGAAGCTAGCCAACGGCATTTTTGGCGCGACAACACAATCAGAGGTCACACTAGGGACGCACAAAATCCCAACAGACTACGCAAACATAAAACACGGAGCGCTACACGGGATCACGGGTCCGAATACCCAGTAAAACCGGACGCCGTGACAGACAAGATTTTTCGACCGACGAAAGATGAGTCACATACAACACACGGGTTTTTCAACATAGAAAGTCAGAAAACCCAGCCAGCGCGACTAGACACCACATAGACCCAGTCACAGGGGGAAAATTCACTCCCACCTAGACGGAAACTGGCCAAAATGAAGGCAATCCGCAAGTACGTCCAAATTAAACCAGGAATATGGACACGGGAACAGACAATTACATGGGCAGCATTGCAAAAACAGCATGCATACAAAATCCCACACAGGAAAAAACCATAGGGTCCCGTACAGACACTGTGCCCCATAGAATATAGCTAAAAGGGAAAATAGACATCAGAATATTTAAATTATATGTATATGAATGGCATATTATTACTGTGCACACGCTTTAAACATACACTAGAGGTGACAGATGCATTGCACTAATGCCATATACAAGCACATAAACGATTGAGCCACACAATCATGAACACAGGAAGGTTCTTTAACATAGATACAGGGGCGTAGGTTCGTTCTAAGGTACTCGCTACAACAGCCTACTTAGGGCATTAGCGACCACAGGACTACCAATAGGGAACGTACCGGGGACGCCAGGCCTCTACAGAGACCACGAGACACTTTTCTTGGAACCATAGCGCACAAAACCTGAATACGGGGGACGTCACTATCACAAACAAACGCCTACACAAAACAGGCAACACCGCATCTTAGGGCAAAAATCATGGCAAATTTGGATTACCCCGAACATAGGCAATAGACTTGATAGACACAAATCATAGATAATTACATAAAGCAGAGGTATTGCGGAAGCAAAGTCCAAGCAAGCTTGGGAGCGAAAAGTATGACAGGTTAACACATTGGCCCTCCTAGAATGTAAAATACATGTCCACATACAGACAGTGGCGAAAGTCACGTTCCATCAGCCTTCATACGTAACATTAGAAACTTCCTGTATACAAGGACGCAAAAACAAATACAACAAAACACTGAGTTGCGAATAAGCGAATTCCGGCGCGTTGCAAAACACTGTTGCCGGTAGACATTTTTTTCATAACAAGACGTGACAACGACTTGCAGACATGATGACACTAGCACAAAAACAATAGCAATAACGACATACAGTGACACGAATGTTTATACAGGAAATGAGAGCGTCATTATAACAGGCTCCGCTTCCAATAATGCACAGATACTGTGGGCCGTACTAATCTCGGGAATATAGGATCCCATAGCCCTACCATTACCGACACTAGGAACATGTCTACGAGGGCGATAACAATTAGCCACGCGACACGCGATAAGACTTAGCCGATGACATCCCACGCGCCTGCATGCGGCAGCGGTAAGCGACCTCACACACGCAGCCGTGCTAATTAAGGCCACGGACACTCCCTTCCCACACGCGCCCATCAATTAGGGGCGGATAAAGACAAATTCCATGAGGGAACAACCCCCCCCCCCTAACAACTTCTTTTATTTTTTTTTAATCTTTAAAAACCATTATAGGCGATCAGGCCATGACAATTCATACCTACAGTCACTTGCTACTCTAACGTTATGAACAGGAAACCAGATTAGGCCGTGACGTCACAGCGCCTCTGCACTCCAACCTCCTAAGGGCAGCCCGAGGGCAGTGCCAACAGACACAAACATTTCTACACAACATAGGTTTCACAGACCCACAGGCACTCCACAGACTGCTATTTTAGGACAGAGGAGGTGCTTTATGGCATCCCAACTTAGCCAGCGTACAACCCAAGGAAAGGTAGTGAACGTATACTGACTACGAGAGGATGACACACTCCAACAGGAGTAGAGATGGATAGTGCCATCAGGATGGCCATGGTACTAACTACGGGCTACCATACCAGTACCCTTCTTCCTACATATCCTGTCACCTACAACACTATCCAACACAAACATAAAGACACATAAAAACAGCTAGACTACATTTCAAAATATACATCGGGGTTGATAGACTTCATGCGTTTAACAAATTAAGGTATGCTACACCTTGGCCCCAAACGCCTACACCCGAGTATTAGGGGTGACTCGGAAACAATATCAAGCGCAATGCACATCTCTATGTAGAGAGATGAGGCCACATTTATATTAACAAGTATTTTTATTAACTAATCCCGCGTGCAAGGGACATAGACTTATTATACCTTGACACATGCTTTATCTTCAAGTGAGAGCGGACACGCCTCATATCCATCCCCATGCATGGAACATCCTATCCACATACCAGGGATTTTATTATTATTACACCTGCATGGCATTTCTAAAATTTTGCACACCTGGGAAAAACCTACCCCATCCACTTACTGTAAAGACCTCCTAGCAGCAGCATCGGCTCCCGGCCACCATAAACATGGAGTCCAACGATGCACGACCCCCTCCTACCACGCTTTAAGCCCATTCAGCAAATAACACCCCCGGATCCTAATAACAAGGGACCCAACGCCCTAAAAATCTACTAACACCTCTAGGAAATTACCAAGGCATTACAGCTGGAAATCTGACATGGCACTTACGAGCATAAAGTAGACTATGCATTTAGAAGATCCTACAACCCCAGTACACTAAAAATTTTACATAATTACATAGTACACACAAACTTATTTACAAGGCACATTATTTTAAAAAGGAATCTGACATCACACTGGATGGTGATGAGATGTAAACGGAAGGAGCAGAAGCTCCACGGAAGGGCAGGGACGGGGCCAGACGCCAACAGATCCTGACCCAGACTAAAGACACAATAACGTAGGGTTGAAGCATCCATGACTTAGCGCGGGCAAACGTCAAGATCTAGGGTGTGTCTAGCCTACCCCCTTGTCGGAGAAAAGTTACACTCACTATGCGCTACGGTCATCGAAGCCAAACCTGCAGGGGAGACTTTTGACGGCTAGTAGGAGAATTAGCCAGCTCCACACTAGACTCAGGAGACGAACCTAGAGACGACCACACTAGGACTAGACTTATAGCTAGTTGTAATATAAGTAGAGCTCCTTTGGCGGGGAGTTAGGCTTCCACTCGCGGAAGTGAAGAAGGATCTCAGGATTCAGCGGGACCAATCCTAGATCCGCCAAGTCCTTGTCCCGGAAGACAAGGTGAAGACGATTTAATAAATAATAACAATTGAATAATACATAATGCACATGGAATGAATGCGATCATTCGGTTCCGTGCCCACATAAATGGATGACACCGAGTCTCCAGAGCTTAAATGGTCACGCACCGGGCGGCCAAAGATATTAAATAGGTATGCAACGGGTTGCCAAAAGGGGTTTGGTGGCCAACCCAGCATAAATATACAAGTGAATGACAAATGGCGAATAATGCCAACACAGGCAGGTATAAGATCAGCGGAAAGGATATCCACGCGAGGCGTTTGCTCTATAGCAGCGCAGTCGCGCCAGGCCTATATTAATTACTAAGAGGGGGATGTCAACAATTAGTATTAAGGGAGGGGAC
This sequence comes from Meconema thalassinum, assembly GCA_946902985.2. Lineage (NCBI taxonomy): Eukaryota > Metazoa > Arthropoda > Insecta > Orthoptera > Tettigoniidae > Meconema > Meconema thalassinum. The sequence continues at coordinate 123,053,806 of OX336396.1, read as the reverse complement.
TACGGGCCACTGCTGGGTTCCGGTCCCAGCAGTAGGTCACAAGGGCCCCCCCCCCCGGAAGAGAAACCGACCGGGACGAGCCTCCGATCAAAATTCTAGTATATAAGATACAGTTACCATTAAAAGGCAACTTAGACTTAAGCAAATTTAACAAGCACTGTTGTAAAACAGTAGCTACAGCACATTTCGGCACTAGACTAAGGACCATTTCGGCTTGTAAATACAAAATATATATATATATTTTTGTTAACTAACATAATTTAGGCTAAGCACCTTTCAATTAACATCGAACGTTCGGCACCTGGCAACTAGACGTTACCAAGGTAAGACCGACAATACAGTAAGTTAAATAGGCATATGCGATGCGAACGCGACATCGAGCGTCCGGCACCTGGCAACTAGACGTTACCAGGGTAAGACCGACAATACATTAAAGTAAGTAAGAAATATGCGACGCGAACGCGATACAGAGTGTTCGGCACCTGGCGGCTAGACGTTGCCAGGATAAGTCCGATAATGCAATAGAACATAGGTAAACATAACAGGGCGGAGGCACTGAAGCCGTCCGACCCATCAGCGAGGTATACGGTGCAGCCACTGGAGCTGACCGACCCCGATAATACACGAGACGTCCGAAGAGGTCTCAAGGGCGGTGGCATTATCCAAGCCAACCCTTAAAAAGCGCTGTGCGACATATGCGAATAATAATATTTGGCCAAGGGCATATTCATAACCTGTCTTTATATTTCAGCACAGAGCTCCACCACTGCAGCATCGTAGGAGCACAAACAACCAGGTTCATGACATCAGGTAAAGGTGACGTCACATACACACTTCACACAATGAGTACACACTGAGGAGACATACAATCACACAGGCACACAAGAGGGTAGAAATTAGTAGCATCATAGTATACGGCCACCTTAGACAAAGTTAGATTTAGTGGCGCTATATATTAAGATCTATCAACATAAAGGGTATTTTTATAAATGTCACGTAATCCACTTTTTCAGATTGACAGCGAGCTAACACGGGTGCGCACAATGGCGCATGACCGGCACTAATAGATTCCATTTTTCAGGGCGAGCAGACATATATGCATTCACCCCTTGTAAATATAGCCCCCAAACACACATACCCTACACTAATTATGCCACACACACATACACTGTTTTTCAACTATTTCAGTCGCGCCCATAAGGCAACGGCGCTGCGATCAGCATCGTCAAGTGACCGTGGGGCACCGAGCGATGCTGACGAAACCACACATATAGAAACGCTTCATTAATGAGCGACATACGGTAGTCAGGGGCAGCGCAGAGGTTGTAAGCGCCCACCCTCGCTACCAAGGTGATTTTTTCCTACCCACGAGGAAAAACTCACGATAGGTAAATACATGAATTAGCGGCATGACCACTAAACAGCAACTACAAAGGAAATAGCAAACGAAGGGAGAAGGAGTAGCCAAACGAGAGCGCTCAAAGAAGGCCTAGAGAGTGAAAAAGAAGGTATCAGGCTCATGAGCAGAACGGTATAGTAATAAGTACTTTATATTGTATCATAATTGTAGAAATATTGTAAATCCTAGACACACACAACAATATTAACAAACGAGTGTATACCTATGCATATGTAACACCACTCAACACTGATTATACTGTTTTTCTTTCTTTTCTTTCTACTAACGACAAAATTTGTGATATACCTTTAACTTATACCCTGGGGCACCTGTTTTTCTATTTTCTTCCATCTTTTACGCAATACCTTGCAGGGAGCAATTTTTGTCTCCACACAGCGTCGGACGGCACAACCACCCGTCCAACCATGGTTTTTTTCCCTTCCTGCATAATACCAACATGCCTATAACTTCAAGAACAAGTATTTTTCTTTGTATTTTATATTTTTATTATTCCCAATGTCAAATTTCATAGTGATTAATTTTAGATAAACAATTAAATATGTATACCCAAAACCCACCCCCTCTGAGCACACGCTAAACTCACACCACCACCAGAAAAACACAACACTGAAGAAAAAAAGAAGAAGAGGGACAAACAGAAAACGACGAAAAATTCATCGCAACGACACGCCCACTCTACTTCCCGTTCGCGAGGACGTGAACTAGCAACGGAGGAGTCTTCTACAGCCCGGGGGGCAGTACCCCCTGAGAGCCACCCCGCCATCTTCTACCAAAACCACCCCAACTGGAAACATTATAATTCCAGAAAATATCTCTACACAGGAAGCGGCGACCACCTAAGCCTAGGAGGTTGGCCAACGGCTTGTAAAACACACATAAACATTTTCACTAACAACTATCTGGAGCAGCTACACTGATGCAACGCTGACCAAGCAGCGCCGAAACGTATAAGAGTGGAACCTGGACAGGAGGGATTATCTGTTCTGTTCTTCGCCAGCGGCCCTGCCCGACGACATCCGTTCCAGCTCTTCACCAGGTGAGATCTAGCAGGTGCTCAGACTCCTTATTCTTGTAAACACCTACCCTAAACATTTGTACACTTCACAAATTGTATTTCATATTTGTTCAGACTCCCCAAAAGGGATATCACATTACATCTACTGACCAATAAATACATGGTCAGTAAACTACACGCTTGTTACTAATTACACTCCACTTCACATCCTCATACCCCACCTGACCTTCGTCATAATTGCCCCTGACCGTAGAGGCCAGTAATTACATCATCAGGTTTCATTGTACCCGAGCACGCGCCTCGACAGCAGAGCGTCGAGTCACTGACTCGGCACATTTATTGAATTGCTCACTCCACTCAGCTGGCAGGCTGGTTTAACAGCCGGCACTTAGACAATCATCCCCTGACAGATAATTGCATCTTGCAGGGACGCCCCCAATAGATTAAGCACTTACACCAACACACTACACTAGTAGTCTCTCCCAATTACGGGACACTACTCTCATCCGGAAACAGTCTTCTAAATTGGCACATTTACACTACCGTGTTTTTTCCACCCCCAACCAAGGGATAAAACAATATAATAGACCTTCTGTACTATATGTCACACGTCGCACGTGAAAAATGCATGAAAAAATTCTAGGTTACCCCTTGACCCCCTTAATTGCATTGATGAATTATGCAGTCTACGTTGGTTCCATGATAACCTTGTAGCGATTTGCGAACTTCACAGAAATGTAATAAATGGAGCGACATTGCTTCTTACAGAAATAGATGGAAAGTTGGATGCCGCCCCTTGAGGTAATGTTTTCATGGTTACCGATTTGCATTCCTTCATTAGTTTGTTAAATTAAATTAAATTAGTTTTCTGGGAATATTTCAGAAACTGTTGGTTTTAGAGCCTTATAATGTAGTTTTCGAGGACCCTTTAGGGCGCACGAGTTTTGTTTCTGGCACCGGGGGGCTTTGTCTCGTCGTTGTACGCCATAATATAATACTAATACTAATAATATAATATAGGGATAGGAATATAATAGACCTTCCGTACCACACCCGCAGGTGTAAATCGCGTGAAAAAATTCTAGTGTACCCCTTGACCCCCTTCAGCGCATTATACGTATTGATGAATTTTACAGCTTAATTTGCTTCCGTGATAACCTTCTAGCCGTTTGCAAACTTTCACACTAATGTAATTAATGGAATTGCATTGCGTCTTACAGCAATAGATCGACCTCTGAGAATCTGTTGCCATGGTTACCGGCTTGCATTCGTTCATTAGTTTCGCCCCTGGCCATGGTAAGTGATTTTTGAAGGCGACAAAAATCACGACACTCATGTCATACGTTGTTGGCATGTTAAAGAACCCATTTGAATTCAGTAGGCCGTGTTCAATGGCAAAATTAATCACGGGATTTTCCGCCAACACAATGTTCCTCCATTCTCTACTTGAAAGCGCTGTAGTGTCAAGGAGTCTAGTTATCATAGCGTTTCATAGCGTTCAAAGGAACGACGAAATTCGACATGCAAGCTACCCTCTGGGTGTCAATTAACAAAGCTTGCTCCAGGCACCCGAGGCCATACGATATTATTATTATTTATCGAAATTAGTTTTCTGGGAATATCTCAAAAACGGTTGGTTTTATGGCCTTAAAATGTGGGTTTTGGGGACCCTTTAGTGCCCCCGAGTTTTGTCTCTCACATTGAGGGGCTGAAAATGAGCTTTGTCTCGTCCTTCTACGCTTATTTCATCATGTATTTTAAGGGGATAGTCTCCCTTTTATGAGAGGTACGGAGAATAGTTACATCAATGATTAGTGTCGTGCCTCTGATGGATATCTGAACCAAATTTTACGTTGATAAACCCAGCCGTTCTCGAGTTATAAGGGAACAAATTTGTCCACAGACAGACAAACAAACAAACAAACAAACAAACAAACAGACAGACAAAAAATTATTTTCGCGCGCATCCATCATAAAACAGTCTGAAACGCGTAAATAACTCAAATTTCCGTAGAAATTCAGAAAAAAACTTTCATTTTTATATAAGTAGAAATATACTGCACCGCTCGGTGTTGACCGTGCTTTATTGCACAAATTTAGGTTTTACTAGCTAACTGTTGGAGATACAGGAGATACAGGATAGAAAATTAAATGTTAAAGCTCGTGTATGCCATCAAAAGTTTGCTATTTCTTAGCGTTCTCTTTTTATTTGAAATGGAAATATGAAATTTTGAAACCAAAGGGTGTAGTGATGACACAATTGTGAGTTTTATTCGCTAACCGTTGGAGATACACGAAACGTAATACGGACCTTTCGGGTAGGAAATTAAATTTTAAAGCTCTCATGTGCCATCAAAAATTTGCTATTTCTTAGCGTTCTCTTTTTATTTGAAATGGAAGTATGACATTTTGAAACCAAAGGGAGTAGTGACGTCACTAAAATGGTCACCATTTTTTAATAGTGCAAATTATCGAAATCAAAAGTATCCTACATATAAACCTGGTAAATCAGCTACATCCATGCAACATTTCATTTAAATCGGACCAGTGGTTCTTGCGTTATTGAGTAACACACACACACACACACACAGACAGACAGACAGACAGACAGAAAGACACACACCATCTCAATTTTAGCCTACTTTTCACATTTTGCAAAAATGAGGAAAAAGTAGACTTATGAGATCGATCCGGGAAAATGGGTGTCTGTCTGTCTGTCCTTCTGTCTGTCTGGTTGTGTGTGTGTGTCCCCCCCCCCCCTATCAACTCCTAAACGGCTGCAGCATTCAAAACCAAATTTAGTATGAGTAAAGATGTGCACCGGAATATCTCACGTCCATATTTGAAAATGATGTCAGTGCTACCAACTGCTGAAAAAACGCACTAGAAATTTGAGCTCCATATTGGATATCTTGCAAAGTATGCATGGGAGCTATTCCAAAATTGGCACACATGTAGATAAGACTATTTCAGTTTAATTTCCAGGAGGCCAACCATGACAGTGATGCCAAAATAATTTTAAGCCTTCTGATAGGTCCAATGTTTAAATGCATATAACTTCTACACTATCAATTGGATTTCAACCAAATTTTGTATGTAATATCTGTACATAAACAGATATTACTGAGCGTATTCTTAAGAGCCACCAGGGCTGCCAACTGTTAATAATTGCTCTCTCTATTTTTTATCCAAATACCAATATATTATTATTATTATTATTGCCTTTATTGGTGGCGCAGTTAGGGCTCTTGGCCCTCTCTTACACTTAACCACATTAATACAATACAATAAACATATTATGGCGACAAAATTAAACAATAATAATTGACATTGATCATGACTTTCACACTCTCATTCACTCATCCAGTCACACTTGTTGTCGGTCAGCAATGTTCAGCAGGCTGCCCCAGCAGGAGGTCTTGAATTTAGATAGTGAGGTGATACCCCTGACACTGGCTGGAAGGGTATTCCACAGCCTAGACCCCACCACATGAAAAGAGTTGTTGTATATAGGGGAGCGATGAATAGGAATGGAGAGGGAAGAACCAGAGCGTGTATTATTACCATGGAAAGAAGACAAGTACTTGAATGTATTTGATAAGTATAGTGGTCTGTCGTCAGACAATAATCGGAAAATCTGGACAAGAATGTGATATGATCGGCGTAGTTCAGGTTTCAGCCAGGAAAGAGCGCAATAATAGGGAGTGATATGTTTATCATAGCTTAGATCGTAGATAAATCGTATGCAAGAGTTCAGAGCTCGTTGAAGTTTCAAAGTTAATGTTTTGGTTGCGTCTACAAGAATAACGTCACAGTAGTCAAGAATAGGAAGTATTAGTGTCTGTATGAGTAGGATTCTTACTTTAAATGGTAAAATATCTTTTTTTATTTTGAGGGAGTGGAGCGTTGCGAAAATCTTCTTGCATACATTCTGTACATGTTCAGACCAGTTAAGAGTCTGATTTATTATCACACCTAGATTTTTCACTGTAGGACAGTATGGAATTTCATTGTTGTTCAGTACAATTGGGGGAATAGTTTGATCTCGGAGTGACGTCAATAGTTTTTGAGAGCCAATTATGATAACTTGTGTTTTGGATGGATTCAGAAGACGGGAATTTTCCTGAGAATATTTTCCAAGTCGTTGAAGGTCAGCGTTGATAGTTTCAATTGTCAATGGAATGTCATTTGTCTTGCAGTGGGAGTATATTTGCAAATCATCTGCATATAGGTGATATTTGCAATTTTTCAAATTAGATGAGATGTCGTTGATATATAGTACAAAAAGCAAGGGTCCTAGTACACTACCCTGTGGGGCGCCTGACTTTCTGCTTAGTCACTGAGAAGTTTTATCCTGGGTTCCAACACGTTGCTGGCGATTATTCTGGTATGATGCGAAAAAGTAAATTGTCTGCTGGTTGAAGTAATAAAATTCCATCTTTTTCAATAGTGTCTGAGTATTTATGGTGTCAAGAGCACTGCTGAAGTCGAGGAGGGTGAGGATTGTCACCAGTTTTTGGTCCATTGCGTGTCTAATGTCGTCAGTCACTTTGAGTAATGCTGTTGCAGTGCTATGTCCCTTCTTGAAACCTGATTGCAGAGGGTCTAAAAGAGAACGGCTATTCAAATATTCAAGTACTTGCTCATTAACCAGACGCTCGAGGGCTTTTGAAAGTGCAGGTAGAATGGATATTGGCCGATAGTCAGATGGAAATAAAGGTTCGGTTTTCTTAGGAATAGGGATGACATTGGCTTGTTTCCATAGGGAGGGAAAGGTGTTAGTTGTAAGACTATGGTTGAATATGTGAGTAATAATTGGTAGAGCGGCACCGATGATATTATGTATGAAGGATATGGGAATATCATCAACTCCTCTCGCTTTTGATTTTATGGAATATAGTACCCTTTTTACTTTGTCTGCCGTAACCGGATGGAAAGTAAAGAGCGGGTGGTCAGGTAGTGGGTGAAAAGGATCATGGGGTGTTGAATTAGTAGGCACTCTCTCTTCAGTGAAATATTCATTTAACTCATCAAGCGGTATGTCTGGTACATGTGTCTGTTGCTGCTGTTTGCCTATACCTAGAGAACGCATATTATTCCAGGCATTCCTTGTATTCATCTTCTTTGTCACGTTTTGTATGTAGGAGAATTTGGTGTTTCTTACGAGCTGCTTAATACGATTTCTGAGCTCACGATAATTTTCAAAATCAGTTTCGTCACGGGTACGTTTAAAACGCCGGAACAGTGCATCACGCTGTGCCATCATACTTTTAATGTTTTCATTTAACCATGGGCAAGCTGGGCGAGTAACTTTGATCGAATGTTTAGGGGCATGTTTGTCATACAGACTAATAATGAGAGAATTTAACTTGTTTACTTTTGCGTCAATGTTATCTAAGAGTAATATGTCATTCCAGGGAAGGTTGTATGCGTCATGTTTTAAGTCATCCATATTAATATTTTTCATGTTTCTAGTGATAATATATTTAGGTGTGTACTTAGGCACACGAAGGGAGTACGATAGGTAAATTAGGTCATGGGTGGAGATAGATGGTACGGGCATCTGCCCGAAGGTTTCAACTCTGTCGAGATTGCTTGTCACAAGATGGTCAATGAGTGTATGTGATTCGTATTTATCAGAGTAAATGTGGTTTGTAGGTTCTAGGGGAAGAATCGTCATGTCGCAGGAAGAGAACAGGTTTTGTAATTGCTTGGTCTCGTACGTCTGTGTCAGTAAATTGGTATTGTAGTCACCCACGGCTATTACGTGTTCGTAGCTTGGAAGTAAGACGAGCAAGCAGTTTTCAAATTCACTCATGTTTGTTATTCTTGGCGGCTTATATAGAACAGCTACCAGAGTCTTTTGTTGCCCAACAATTACTTCAACAAACATGGATTCCGGTCCTGGTTGTGTGTTAAGTGTTGATACACATATTACCCGTCTTTTTAAGTCGCTTCTACAGTACATGGCAACCCCGCCTGCACGCCTCCCATCATTTCTGTCATGACGTTCCAGCGAGTACCGATTTAGTTCTACCATGCTAGACGGGATGTCAGGTTTTAACCAACTTTCACTTATGCAGAGGATATGGATATTGTTTTCGTTTATTATTGTCTGTATTTCGTCGTGATGCGCAACCAGTGACAGAGCATTAATATGGCAACATTGTAATGAATGCTTGGACGAGGAAAGTGCCTGTTTTAGAAGAAAGCCAGTGGTGTAAGGGGAGGGAGGGGGTTGGTGTGGGCTAGGCTGGCCAAGGTCAGTTAGCTCATTCATGCAATAGCTCAGCTGGGTAACGGGAGATATATCTTAAAATAGAAGAAACCTACCTGGACCTCCCGCTGCACACTGCCGACCGCAACCAACGCACACACACATACACACACACACTTATTACTAAACTTGTCTATTATAAACATTACGCACATGTTCATTTCACTTCACTCTAAGGTCCCGCATTTGCTGCACGTTTTCCAGCTCCCTAAATGTGGTGACGGTCTTCTTAGTTCCATCAGGGAGGTGTATTAAAACGCGGCCGTCCTGGGTCCAGACTCGGGTGGGTCCGAAGTGGTCTCTCGCTGCATTTAGGATAGTTTTCCGGGTTTTTGTGAGGGATTCAGTAATAAGAATCTTGGTTCCCTTTAGGAGGCGCTTGGACTTCCAGATGCGATCTCGCTCGTGGTAGCGGAGGAATTTTACAATAATAGGGCGTTTCCCAGTGGCTACCACTTCAGCTGCTGTTCGCTGTGGCCGCCCAATCCTGTGACATCTATCCAGGCTCTCCATAGGGAGGTCCACGTTCAACTTCGTCTTGATTGTGTCCCTCACCTTCTCGTACACATCTTCCTCAGGGTCCTCAACGATCCCGTGGATGAGTAGGCAGTTTCTCCGGCTGTATTGCTCTCCTTCGTCCAGCAGCTCCTCGTGGTGGTCAAGTCTCCACTCCAGCTTGCTCAGTTCTTCTTTAAGCACAGCCAGTTCGGTGGTGACAGTGCTTCGGAACTCGCGAAAATCACGAGTAAGTGACTCTAGGGAGTCTTGACCCGGGTTGGCAGCACTGTTCAACAACTGAAGGCGTGCTTCAAAGTCTGCCATCGTTGCCTCAACAACATTTACACGTTTGTTCACCTTTTGGATTGACATAATGATGTACAAAATGTTCAGGCACGTACTTCACACACCAAGTTACTTTGTCACTCACTTTCGGGCCGGAAATTGCGGTTAAAAACTGCGGTTTGTGCGGGATAAAGCGGAGCACTCCTACAGGCTTCCTATGCCAGCCGCCATCTTGAACATGTCAGAAAGTATGCAAGCCAACAGCTTTAAACTATGCACACGTACTGTATATTTGGAGTAACGTATATACGTCAGTTCTACCGACATGATTATAAGCCTGCTGATAGTACCAATTTTTAAATACATGTAACTTCTATACTATCAGTTGGATTTCAACAAAATTTCGTATGTGCTATGCGTACCTTAACAGCCATGACTATAAGTATTGTTAAGAGCAATCAGGGCTGCCAACTCTTAATAAATGCTGTCTATATTTTTTTACCCTAATATCAATATATCAGTAAGTATGAAAGCCAACAGCTCTATACTTTGGTTGGTTGGTTCCTTAGTTTAGGGGCTGCGACAACGCGGTCATGTAGCCCCGTGTACTTTGGGTGTGTGTAGAATCTGTCTGATGGGTGTTAATTGTGATGACTGTATTAGTGTGTGTATCTGTTTTTTTTTAAATTCAAGTAGGGACTGCAACTTTGAATTTTCAAATAGTTCCTACTTTTGCTGCCAAACGCCACCGTCAACGACTACTAGGCCTAGTTCAGAAATAGCTACTAGACGCCACCGCAGTCGGCTCTTGGCAACGAACGTAGCAACCTAAGAGCGTTGTTTACATTCTTAACCTATCCAATTTAGTTTCACACAGGTGTAATTAGTGGAAAGATCTTTAACATGCCATAAATCTATGACATGGGACCGCCGGCTTTACTTCCCCTCCGAAGGAAGGCATACTGAGGGATTTTTAACGCTCTTAAAAAATCCGACGGCTTCGGGCGGGTTTGAACCCGCTATCTTGGGCATAGAAGCTCAGCATGCTACCAACTATGCCACCGAAGCCGTCCCAGCTCTATACTTTGCACACGTATAGGACCTGACATTCTAGATTAATTTGGAGTAATTAATACAAGGCAGTGCTGCCAACATGATTCTATGCCTGCTGATATGTCCAATTTTAAAATACATTTAAATTCTATACTAACAAATGGATTTCATTCAAAATTGGCACAACAAGATATCATAATATTTCAGATTATTTCTGACCAGCACACGCATGACATTGTTGGCAACATGCTTTTACGCGTGCTGATAGATCCAGTGTCTAACTGCATGTAACGTCCATTGGACTTCAACCAAATTTTGTATTCTGTACCTTAAGAGATGGAACTAAGAATATATTCAGTCACCAGGGCTGCCAACTGTAGTGCTCTATTAGGCTACATTTTACCAGGTATATTTTGAACTAATTGGATATTTCGATATTACCAACTTAATTTCGTCATTATTCTTTATAGGTTCATATTCTGTAGAATAATAATAATAATATCGTATGGCCTCGGGTGCCTGGTGCAAGCTTTGCTATTTGACACCCAGAGGGTAGCTTGCATGTCGAATTTCGTAGTTCCTTGACTATGAAAGTCAAGGAGGTTAGATGTTAGATATCTAATCTCCTTGAACACAATAGCGCTTTCTAGTAGAGAAATGAGGAACTTTGTGCTGGCGGAAACTCCCGAGATTAATTTTGCCATTATGAACTCGGCCTACTGAATTCAAATGGGTTCTTTGACATGCCAACATCGTATGACATGCGTATCGTATTTTTTCCGCCTTTCAAAAATCACTTACCACGGTCAGGGGCGAACCTGCAATCTTGGGGTTAGTAAACCGACACGCTATCCACTCACCCACCGTGGCAAGCTTTCTGTAGAATAATCATTGGCATGAAAAGTAGGCTGTATAGTTCTTCACGGAACTTCTTGTTATATATTAGTATGATTATTAAAAGCAACAACAATCTTTCTAACAATTCTGAATGCTCAATATGCTTGGGTAAGAGCGAAATTTCGGTTGAAAACAAGGCATGGTGAGGGACTGGACGCATCATAGAATACAGTATTATATGTCTACCCCTTAATATTCCCGTTTTCCAACGGGGCGGGGATGAGATGCGATGAAAGTCTTTGTGGCGGATGGTTTTTACGGCCGAATGCCCTTCCTGACGCCAACCTCATGAGAGGAGTTAATGAGAGATGAAATGAATGATGGTGAATGAAATTGGGCAAGGCACTGTGGAAGGAAGCGGCCGTGGCCTGTTAGAAGGTACAGTCCCAGCATTTGCCTGGAGTTAAAAATGGGATAAACCACGGAAAAGCATTTCAAGGACGGCCGAACCCACGCGTCTACCGAGTCAGCAGAGGGCTTGGCCCCATGACCTAACCACTGTCGGTCATCATACAATACAGTGTAATACAAAATTAAATAACAGTGTTATCCAACTATCCTTTAGACCTTAGGAGGCAACCACCTCGTGGTGTAGCGGCTAGCGTTCTTGGCTGTCGCCCCTGAGATCTGTGTTCGATTCCTGTCTCTGCCAAGAAATTTTAATTCTCGTGTGAGGACTGGAACGGAGTACACTCAACCTCATGAGGCAAAGCTGAGAAGAGGAAGGTGCGGTTCCCATCTCAGCCATCCTGGGATTGGTTTTCCACTTCTACTCCAGGTAAATGCCGGGATGGTTTCTAACTTAATGTCACGGTCGTTTCCTCCCCTATCCTCATCTGAATTACAAATACACACAATAATACAGCCCCCCCCCCCCCCCCGAGGGCTCTCAACTTGTGGGACGTGGGTTGGCGACCACGGGACCCCAGCTGAGTTCGGCATTGCTTCCACTTATTTGTGCTGGGCTCCTCTCGATTATCTTTCATCTCAACCTCCCTTGGTCAACTCTTGTTCTCTTCCGACCCCGACGGTATTAGGGTTTCCGAGGCCTAGGGAGTCTTTCACTTTCCCGTCTTAATTGGCCATTGTCTCATTTTTCCTGATCCCTCATTACTCGAGGGGTCAGACCTCTTGTTTTCTTTTCATTGTATCTCCTGCCTTCTGCTCAAGGCCCTCAAGGAGGCAGAGTGTGTGTAGCCCCACCACTTATGGTGCACCCTGGATTGTGCTACAGCCCCCAGGGCTCACGTCTGGTGAGTTCGGGAGTTGGCGACCCCGAGGGCTTCCTGAGCTGGGTCCGGTTTTTCTCCTTCTTCCATTGCCTTTGGGGCGGTCCCTCTCCTCTTAACCTTTCCTCTCTGCCTTTCCTGCCTCTCCTTTCTTCCAAGTTCCTTAATTCTCATTCTCTTCCCCTGTCTCTTGTTTCCCTTATTCTTATATTTGTTTTCCATTTCCTCTTCTAGTATGTAAGTATGTAGTTAGTTTTAGGTTTCGTTTCTTTCCATTTACATTTTCACTATCACCCAAACCATTAGGGGTCGATAACCCAGATGTTAGGCCCCTTAAAACAACAATTACCATCATCATCAACTAATACAGCCATCACAATAAATTAGGTTATCAGACAAATTCCACCCCCCCCCCCCCCACCTAGTACACGGGGCTAAATGAAACGACGTCACCAAACCCCTAAATGAATCAACAACAACCTTTATACCCACTCTAAACTATCAATACGCCTGTGTAAGAGCGAAATTTCTGATGTAAATAAAATATGATGAGGGACTGGACGCATCATATAATACAGTGTAATACAAAACAAAACTAAATAACAGTTGTATACAAAGTACAAAATTCAACAATAACTGCCACATTTGCTCCTATAGCACACGTTTCCAAGAATGATTCTCCAAACTGACTGACCTATTTTCGAGACCTCGCATGAGATCCAACATGTGTCATGTTATTATTTACTTACTGATCGTGGCGTGAATTAAGAGTCTACATGTGTTATGTTGTGATCAAAGTTTACTTATTGCACATGGTCAGGCGCCAGATTAGTGCGCCCGTGATCTTGTCCCATGGTGAGAACAATATTATCATCGTGTCGTGAATGACATCAGTTTGGACCTTGGACTTCACGCCTGTTACCATGGCAGTATAACGTCTTCTGCTGCTGTTGCTGCTGCTGATGATGATGATGATGTTAATTCGTTTTTGTGGTCTGCAATATAGTAGGCCTACTGCGTGCTTGAGATTGTATGTAAGGGACTTGCCTGACAACCTTAAATTAAGAACCATCCCGGCATACTATAGAGGGGGAATCGAGCTCACCTCTCTAAGTTATGCCTCACGACGCCGAGTCTACTCCTTTCCGGCCTCAGCGGTGACAGCCAAGAATGCTACCCACTACGCCACGAAATGGTCTTCCTCGCAACACTCACAGGACACTCTTGTACTGTTGTACGCATCGACACTGCACCATAGAACTGCTTCTATAACTAACGAAGTTTCCATCGTAATTCACAGTAGGACGACTTCGGTGGCGTAGTCGGTAGCATGCTGAGCTTCTATGCCCTAGGTCACGGGTTCAAACCTGGTCGAAGTTGTCGCTTTTAAAGAGCGTTAAAAATCCCTCAGTATGCCTTCCTTCGGAGATTTATGACATGTAAAGGAACCTTCCATTAACTACAATATTGTGTGAAGCTAAATTTATAGGTTAGGTTTGATTAATGCTCTTAAACTCCAACGTTCGTCACCAGGCGCTGGTTGCGATGGCGTCTAGTAGTAGCCAAGTTCACAGCTAGGTGTCGTGGACGGTAGCATTTGGTAGCGAAAGTAGGAACTACTTGAAATTATCGTCTGCAGTCCTTACTTGAATTAAAAACAGATAACACACACTAATACAGTCATCACAATTAACACCGGTTATCAGACAGATTCTACACAGAACCAAAGTACACAGGGCTACATGACAGCGTTGCCGCAACCCCTAAACTAAAGAACCAACCAATTCACAGTAGCCAGTCCTAACCTTGTACACGTGGGAAGAAAGAATTGTCGACGCTCTTCATATATTCCAAAGTGTATATTTTGTGTGCTTTTCTAAAGAAAAACCAAATGTGTGTTCTGCGTTTCCAATGCGTGCATTCTTCCAGCAGCGACTCCCCAGGCAGTGACATTTTCAGAGGCAATTTATTTTTCCTTTATACAGTATACCTACAAACGCTATTTAACAACCACCCAATTCGGGTCAGCCGCTGTCAGTGCTGTCTTGATTTCGGGAATTTGCATGTCCTTATTAGTCTCCCCTTCTTCTTCCCCTGGTACTACAACCCATTAAGGGCCTAGGCCTACCAATCGACCGCTGCCCAGCCATTTGGCCTGATGATATTGGGGTGAAGCGTGGTCAGCGCATCGGCTCCCCTCTTGGTTTTCGTGGCCGGGGCGATGCCTCACTGTCAGACAGCTACTCAATTGCATCCCGTTCCAGTCCTCACGTTAGTTTCTAAAATAACTGACGGAACCGGGAATCGAGCCCGGGGCCTCCGGGCAAGAGGCAGGGGCGCTATCCCAACACCACGGGGCCGGCTACTTATTGATTTGCTTCACTCCATTACTGTCCAAGTCCTGCATTCCCCCCACCCAGGTTCTACCCTCCGGGTCAGAGGGACCTGGAGCTGCTGAGGGCAGTGGCACCCCTTCCCGGGTAGAGATGAAGCAATGAGAGTTTCCTCCTACTATCCCTTCATTATTATTATTATTATTATTATTATTATTATTATTAATTTTCAGTCGATTTACCCTCTAGGTTGTGTTTCCCACGGACTCGGCGAGGGAACTCACCACTACCGCCGCTACGGGTAGCGTCCTGGAGCTTGGAACATGTGGTCGGGGTGGATACAACTGGGGAGGTGAGCCCAGCACTTCGCCCGGGCAGCCTCACCTGCAAAGCGAACAGGGGCCTCATGAGGGATGGGTAGGGAGGGGCAGATTCGGATGGAGAGGCAGGGAAGAGGGAAGGAGGCGGCCGTGGCCTTACAGGGGGTACTGCCCCCGTAAAATGAATTATAAGGGATGAAAATGGGAATAATACATTTTTTTCGAAGCCCATGATAAAATTTAACCAAGGAATATGATGGCTGGAACTTGGCAGAAACCAGTCGTGAGGCGACGTCGAGCAAGGAGGGAAATTCCGTCACGTGATTGTATTGCGCAATGGAAGTTTCTAGAAGCTTGGAATCGACCTAGCAACAGCGAATATTCCCAGGATTTGTTTAAATCATACTAATATATAAAAATGAGATGGTGTGTGTCTGTCTTTCTGTCTGTCTGTCTGTCTGTCTGTTACTCAATAACTCAAGAACCGCTTGTCCGATTTAAATGAAATTTTGCATGGATGTAGCTGATTTACCAGGTTTACATATAGGATACTTTTGATTTCGAAATTTTGCACTATTAAAAAATGGCGACTATTTTAGTGACGTCATTAGACCCTTTGGTTTCAAAATTTCATATTTCCATATCAAATAAAAAGAGAACGGTAGGAAATAGCAAACTTTCGATGGCACATATGAGCTTTGAAATTTAATTTCCTATCCGAAAAGTCCTTATCACTTTTCGTGTATCTCCAACAGTTAGCGAGTAAAACCGACATTTGTGACGTCACTACACCCTTTGGTTTCAAAATTTCATATTTCCTTTTCAAATAAAAAGAGAACGCTAAGAAATAGCAAACTTTTGATGGTATACATGAGCTTTAACATTTAATTTTCTATCCGAAGGGTCCTTATCACTTTTCGTATATCTCCAACGGTTAGCGAGTAAAACCAGAATCTGTGCAATAAAACACGGTCAACACCGAGCGGTGCAGTATATCTCTCTATATATAAAAATGAAAATTTGTGTGTTTATCTCTGATTTTATACGGAAATTTGAGATGTTTACACGTTTCAGACTGTTTTATGATGGATGCGCACGAAAATATTTTTTTTGTTTGTCTGTCTGTTTGTTTGTCTGTGGACAAATTTGTTCCCTTATAACTCGAGATCGGCTGGGTGTATCAACGTAAAATTTGGTACAGATATCCATCAGAGGCACGACACCAATCATTGATGTAACTCTTCTCCGTACCTCTCATAAAAAGGGGCCTACCCTCTTAAAATACATGCTGAACTAGGCGTAGAAGGACGAGACAAAACTCATTTTCAGCCCCTCAATGTGAGAGACAAAACTCGGGTCCCCGAAAACCACATTTTAAGGACCGAAGACCAACCGTTTTTTAGATATTCCCAGAAAACTAATTTAATTTAATAAACTAATGAACGAATGCAAGCCAGTAACCATGCCAACGGATTCTCAGAGGCCCCATCTATTGCTGTAAGACGCAATGCAATTCCATTAATTAAATTTGTGTGAAAGTTTGCAAACGGCTAGAAGGTTATCACTGAACCAAAGCCGTAAAATTCATCAATACGTTTAACGCACTTAAAAGGATCAAGGGGTACTCTAGAATTTGTTCACGCGATTTACACCTGCGGGTGTGGTACGGCAGGTCTATTATATTCCTATCCCCATATTATTCATTCATTCATTCATTTCGTATAGGCCATCTATGGGCCGCGTCATTCCAACCGTCTACTACTGGCTTTGATGTTTGCCCTGTACGCCCGCATTCGTTCTCGGTGGACTTCCTTCCGTTTCTGGGTCCAAATCTTTCCCGTTTTCAGCTTCGGTTTTTCTTGGAAACCTTTACAAGCTTGTAGTTTCCCTTTGAATGGGACGCACTCAATGCCTGTTGGTGTAATCCCCACTTCTTTCAGATCTTTATCCAGTTCAATGAACCAGGCCCATTTTGTTTTCCTCTCCTGAAAGTAAGTTATGTTGCGGTTGGTCAGTCTCGCTGGGCTCATTCGTTTCACATGCCCAACAAATGGTAACCTTCTATTCCGGATGACGATGCTTATCTTCTTCACATGAGTATATAGGTCATGGTTATGCCGTTTTCTGTATTCCCCATTATCTTTGATGGAACCCAATATCTTTCTCAAAATTTTTCTTTCTTTGGCCTCCAGTTTCTCGACCAAGCCTATTTTGTTCATCGTGAGGCATTCAGAAGCATGCAAGACTTCAGGACGGATGACACTGCAGTAATGTTTTATTTGTGTTGAAGGATATTGACCTTTTCATATAGATGTCCTTAGTTAAATGGTAGGCCATTTCCATTTTGCTCAAGCGCGATGTGAATGCTTCTTTCTCTGATAATATCCCTTCCCTGACCCGTCCTGAAAAGAAAAGTACATGGCCATTGGCTGAATAAAAAATAATAAAAAATAGGTGTTATAATTTCTCCCTATATTATATTATTATTAGTATTATATTATGGCGTACAACGACGAGACAAAGCCCCTCGGTGCCAGCAACAAAACTCGGGGGCCCTAAAGGGTCCTCGAAAACTACATTTTAAGGCTCTAAATCCAACAGTTTGTGAAATATTCCCAGAAAACTAATTTAATTTAATTTAACAAACTAATGAAGGAATGCAAATCGGTAACCATGAGAACATTATCTCATGGGGTGGCATACAACTTTCCATCTATTTCTGTAAGAAGCAATGACACTCCATTTATTACATTTCTGTGAAAGTTTGCAAATGGCTATAAGGTTATCACGGAACTAACGTAGACCGTATAATTCATCAATGCAATTAAGTGGGTGAAGGGGTAACCTAGAATTTTGTCATGCAATTTTCACGTTCGATATATAGTACAGAAGGTCTATTATATCTCCAAACAGCAACATTATTTTCAAAAATTCCTGAATTGAACTAGCATTTTTTGCGGCTTTAAGAATTTGGGCAATTTGAGTCTAGAGAACCTGAATTTTCATGCACCACAAGCCTTTATAATTTATGAAAGGGGTCTTCCTGTGTATGGGAACCTAGCACAACGTAGAGGGTCAGTTTTTATGTGACGTGTATTGCGTTTCGTCTACAAGACTTTCAATTGTATTTCACGTCAGGAAGTACACGTTAGGTGAATTTAGACTGAGAGCACATTTTAACTTTTTTTTTTTGTCGACATACGGGTTCATCATAAGGATGATTTTATTTGATACTGTGTGGTAGATATACCCATATTTGGATATCTGGGTAATATGTTGTAGACAATAGAATTGTCTGTCTGTCTTTCTGTGTATCTTTATGTACGCCTATACCTCGTGTACGGATGCTTGGTGCATCTTAAAATTAGGTATGGTAACCATGAGAGTCAATACACCAATCATTTATAAAACACTTCACCGTACTTTTCATACAGTAGAAGGGTGGATATAGAGAAAAACTTCTCAATATATGCTAAAATATGCGAAATATAAAAATTATCCTACAAGGACGACCAAAGCATATGTTGCGCTTCTCAATGTGAGACAGATAATACGGGAATCTATAAAGGGTCTCCGAAAACTACATTTTAAGGGCCTTAAATTAACAGTGTGTGTGATATTCCCAACAAACTAACTTCGTTCCGATAAACTTGATGGAATGACAAACCGCTAACCATTGCACAGTAGCTCAATTGATAATGTCTGGTGTTAACAACGAACACCGTTCGAAGAACGGGTACTTCTGCTAGTATTGTTATAAATTATCCCATTGGATATGAGCTTACAGCCAATAGGAAAAAGTTTTAGAGAAGACGGGAGTTCCAGCAACTAAATTTTTATGGATATTTAATTCATTTAAGCCCTTGAGAGTGAATTTATATATTGGAAAAGAGAAGAATATGATAATAAAATATTGGAAATATTTTATAAGTCAATAGCAGGTCGCTATTGGAAGAAATAAGCGATTTGCTAGAGCCCGCGCGAATTCGAGAGGGAACTCGAAAAGGCAGCTAAAATCGGTAGACTTGGAGGGGAGACGCCAAGCACCGGGGCTCTTGTCTATCTGAACGTCGAAGAGGTCAGACGTGTGCATCTGGAAGAGAAAGGAGTTCCGAGTGTTTCACCGGTCTAGTAGAAGGTGACTCGTGGAGACAAGGCATAAGCAAGAGCGGAATTAGGAGACGACCGCGCCTTGATTCTAGGTGAAGTTGCGAGGAACACATTTACCGCAATTACTTCGGTCTGATCGGCTTCAGAGAATTCATTTCAACTACATATTGTAGCTGACTAGCAGATATTGTATATTACAAACTTTCAGAAGTTTGAGAGAAGTATTTCAGCATTTATAAGCAGTTTTGTGAAGCGCGAGAAAAGTGTTTCTTTCCAGCGCGATACAACACTTTGTCCGAGCGACTGCAGGTCAGGCAACAGCCACCCGTGAGTACGAGTGCATATTACTATTGCTTGTGTGGAACTGTATTACAACACTTAGGATGGAGATGTATTCCATAGTGAAGATCAATATTCAGTCTACTATTATGAAGATTATTATGGACTAGATTATTATGTGCGCCAGGAGTATAAGCAGATAGAAGCAATATAGTCAGCGATGAGCTTCGTTAGAGGAGACTGTTTGTGAATGTCTACATAGTGAGCGATCATGTGACTTGATTCACAACTCTATTCTAGTGCATTCTTGTCAAACTTGAGCTCAACATTAACATCAGCGACTACAGAACGATGTTCAGATTCCATCTACATGAATGTTCGTTATACGAGTGAGGTCCAAGACTTTCTCTTCAAATGCCTTTTGAAGTGGAAAGCAGAACTTTCGACGCTACTCACTGTTATGATGAGACTGTGCTGTGACGGAGATAGAAGAAACATCAAGATTATCAAGAGGTCCAGGGTTATCCCGGTCATAAGGAAGATGATGATTGGAGGCCCGCAGTTCGATTCCGGTCGGAGCTTGCTGTTTCCAGTGGGGAAATTCGTTCCTTTCCTGAGGTCACGAGTTCGTGGAGACGAACTAGGATCCAGCCCAGATCTTTGGGAGATGTAACATCCGAGTATTTTGTTATACTCTATCTTGATCTTCTAGACTTCGAGACCAGGTAGCAGTGTTCACTAACATTGTAGTTAGAGCTTGTAGTGACATTTTCTGAGCAAATCCTTTATCCATTTTTCGATACAGTATTTATGTACTCCATGTATAGCATTTTTATTCTTCGAAATTTATTATAGTGATCATCTTGCGATGCTATTAACTTCGTTTGTTAGGAATCCAGTTTCAGAACTGAGATTATTTACTTGTTAGAGGAACAAGATTTTGTCATTTCCTTTTAGGAACAGTAATTTTGTTTTCGACGTTTCTGTATTCATTCTGAATGCCGGTGATAGACATTTTCGTCTATGTTACCCATTAAATTAATTTTTATTAGTTTAATTTTGGGCATTTTATCCGTCGAGAAGAAACGTCAAGAAAGAAGATCTAGGTAGTGATATATTGTGAAATATCATGTCACAATGTGGAAAAGAAACATTTAACGTGGACACGATCATTATCGTCAGAACTCATAGACATTCGTTCTGAATGAAGAGAATACGAATATGACTAACTGTATGTTTTTATTGAAGAAAGCTATGAACTTTCAGTCATTTAATTTGTTGGAAGCTAGAATCTTCTTGGAAGATTAATTATCAACCGACGTTGGGGTAGTTATCGTTTGTTATCCTCGTCGTGATAGATTCTTGTTGGACACAAACACATAGATATGATGGTGTGATTAAAGATTTACGAGGAGTAATATCATGTCACGTTGTAGACATAATATTCCTTCCTCGATTAAAGTCGAACCCAGATGTGTGGAGATGAGATGTAGTGTTTTTTATTAAATGTATGCACGACAGTTTATACTTATCAGAGTATCGTTTCAAGAATATTCAGTGAGGAGGTTCAGTATCGTGAATTCCAGAGGTCGTTAAGATGTATAAATTAATAATTTAACAATTGTTGTTATTGTTCATGAGACCAGCGATTGTGGTGACAACGCTGAGAAATTATGCCCTTTTGTAAGGAATGCCAGGTTGAAAGAAGTGGAGTTGATAACCCTTTGATAGAGTTTTTTTTTATGTATTTCCGTATGTAGTTGGCATACGAGGTAATTGCGAAGGTGTGTTCTGCATTTTATAGTACAGTCATTGCGTGGGCATGACTAGGATTGGCATGGCATTAAAGTGTGAGTAGAGAGTACTCCTTATTTTGTTATACACGACCTGGGATTTAGAGAGGACAGGAAGGGTCACGGTTGAAATAGGAACAGGAAATTGATGATGACAGCTGTTATGCTATACTTTTATCGAGATTATTAAACCCAAACATGTAACGGTATATGTTTCACTTTAAGTGGTCGAATGTATTTAAAACTATTTTGACACCAGATCAGAGAGGAGAGACTAGTGGTGGTTATTTCTGGAGATGTAGAAGATTTTAAGGATCACATTTCACTGTATTTGACATAACTGCTAGATCAGAGCATAGGATCGAGTGTATTTAGACGCAATTACTTTGGAAGGACTATAGCTGATGCTATAAGCGTCATTATAAATTCATTTAGTGTTCATCTTTATTATTTGCCAATCGAGTGTATAACATGTTAGGAATAGGAAGTTTATAGTTTGTTTAAGGTAGAGGTTAGAATATGAATGAGAATGTGACTGTATGTGGTTTGTTTCTTGTTCAGTGCGAATGAAATGAACTCCATTGGGACGTCACAATGCGAGAGTATGAATGAGAATGTGTGTAGAAGTTTTATGCCAGTAGCATGTAGGATTTGCGTACAGTTCATGTATTTGTCTGACGTGAATCTGTTTCATTTAACACAGCTTTTATTGTTATGGAGAGCACATTTGTGGACCAGGCAGGAATAGCGAGGACTTCTTTAAAACTCGTTTCTAGCCAAGGCCATAGTTCGGCCAAGCCACACAAATGGGAAGAATTGCTGTGAACCGCACGGCTCACGTTTTTCTTTAAACCAGACAGACTGGGAATGCAACGGTGAATGTTATGTCATCAGACACGTGGCAAGGGTCGCGTGCGCCGAGCGCCCATATGTTCTTGGGAGCGTGCCAGAAGAATGTAAATACACAGAGGTGTGTAACCGTTGTACAGCTTGATGTATGGACACAAGCTACACCAAATTTTGTCAAAATGTTCATAGAACGCAGTTTTACCAGTGGCGTCAGTGTAGAGATGAGCGAATGGGAGTGTGTATTTTATTTTGTTGTGTGAATGTTTAGCCCTAGTTTACATTTTGTTATTAAATCGTTTAGTTTTATTGGAAGCCGTGTTGTCGTGAATTATTTTAGATATAAGGAGATGCAACTGTGAAACCCATTATAGGTCCAGAGAGGCTGACCACGAGATCCCCGAGAATAAGGTAGGTGTTTTACTGCGAGCTAAGTGTATTTTTCATGTAATTCACAGTTGTATTGTAATTTCCGCCATGTATATTCGCGAGGGTCTAGTTGGACGTAGATCCTTGACTAGTATTTTGCGCCGGAGCAGTCAGGGTCTACGAATCCAGCTGGTGCTTCGGATATCCAACAGACCGCCTCTAGAATATACGGGGACAGTACCATCCCGGCATTTGCCCGAAGGTGAAGTGGGAAACCACGGAAAACCACTTCGGGGTTGGCTGAGGTGGGAATCGAACCCCCTCTACTCATTTGGACCACCCGAGGCTGAGTAGACCCTGATCCAGTCCTCATACCACTATTATTATTATTAATATCATTTATTCATATGCTCGCCATTGCATTGGGTACAATTCACAATTTCATCGGCATTTGTTGCAAGATGGAGTGGGCACATGGTACCCTACCGCGAACTTTTGTTGAATTTCGGCATGACTAGTTTGGAGTCTCGAAGGCAAGTAAATGATATGAAATTCCTTTATAAAGTTATTAAAGGTCAGATTTTGATAACTCATTTTTCCTTTCGCTCCTAAATTTCAACAACCCTCGCTTAACTACAAGATCAACTATAACATTCAAAAATGATATAACCAATACTACTTCACATAACAATTCACCCATATGGAGCCTTTGCAGTATTTACAACGATGCGGTTCGTGTAAACTAGAAACTAGATTTCTGTCTCTCAATTAGACCGTTCTTTAAGCCTCCGTGGCTTAGGCGGCAGCACGCCGGCCTCTCACCGCTGGGTCCGTGGTTCAAATCCCGGTCACTCCATGTGAGATCTGTGCTGGACAAAACGGAGGCAGACAGGTTTTTCTCCGGGTACTCCGGTTTTTCCTGTCAAAATTTCATTCCAGCAACACTCTCCACTATCATTTCATTTCATCTGTCATTCATTTAATCATTGCCCCAGAGGAGTGCATCAGGCCTCGGCAGCCGGCACAGTTCATATCCTCGCCGCTAGATGGGGGCTTCATTCATTCCATTCCTGACCCAGTCGGAGACTGGAAGCAGGCTGTGGATTTTCATTCAATTAGACCGTTCTTGGAAATTATAATCCAGTCACTCTAATTCATACTTGAAATAAAATTATCACACACAACAGAATCAACAATGTATATATGTGAATAGGCCTGTTCCCTAGTTATCAATGTTACCTTTTAATTTACGATGTAATAATTTCAAAACCTGTTTTTTATATATTTGACATTAGGTCAAATTTAGATTTAGTTTTTATGTTATCTTTAGATTAATCTTTTTACTACTACGCATTTCAACCTGTGTGAACTTCCTAGTTTTAATAATTACATTTAGATATTAATACTTAATGTAGAAATATCAGGAAGTGTATTTTACTGTGTAGGTGCACTGTTATTGGGGCGCACACTGAGCCCAGTTGTGTACCGTAAACAAATAAATAAATAAATAAATAAATATTGGTAGGTTGAGGAACGAACGAACGAACGAACTATGGACCAGGTCTCTAAAATAACTACTTTCTGCATACTGGTATGCAGATTATGGTGGAGGCCCAGTTTATCGAGGTTGGCCTTCAGTGACTTCGATATGATCCCTGTGGAAGAGATGAATTCCTGTCGCCACATCTGTCAGATCTCGCCATGTATTTCTTTACTTTCTCAGCATAAATGTATTGGATATTATGCGTGTTAGGGACTGCGATGTCTATTAAAAGAGTTATCTTATGCACTTCATCAATAACATTAATGTCTGTCCTGTTTGCTGATATAGGTCTATCTTTGATCACTGACTGTCCCAGAGTAGCTTGTGTGTATCGTTCTCCAGAACAGCATCAGGAATATATTGAAAATAAGGCGGAACATTATTACTTAACGAGTGTTTCATTGCCAGGTCCAGGTGGATTATCTTGGCTACTTGGTCATGCCCCTTCAAGTAGTGCGTAGATGAAATTATTGTACATCCCCCTGTGATATGCTGGATGGTCTCCGATTCGCGATGGCATCTCCTACATTTGTCATCTGGTATGTCGGCCTGAATGATGTATTTCAGGTAGTTATCATTATTTGGTTTCGGTACATTAAAAATTTAAGAAGGAAGTACAAAATATGCCCTAACATGTAGCTGAATATGACCTAAAACCGGGAGAATATGACCTATGCATTTTATGGATGTGTAGCAAGAATTGGAGTATTATTAATATAAAACGCGATAATATAGCAGACATATTTAATCAAACAAACTAATAAGAGTTATAATACTTTTCAAAATTCACAGTACGGTAGTAGCATAGCGTTGGTACGCAGTTCTCACTCCCTTTTCATAAAAACGAGAATTAGAAAAACGAAGTATTAGCATGCTTTTTGGTTATCTGTTGGTGTAAGTCAGAAGACACTTCCTAGCAGGGACCGCATTTCACTTCAGGCATAATGGACCGTTGTTGTTGATTTCCTTCGGCTTTTCCCAATTAATTGGGGTCGCCGGAGCCAACCAGGCTCATTTTGGTTTTGGCCGGGGATTTAAGGCCGGATGCCCTTCCTGACGCCACGTGATTTTTCAGATGAATATTCCACCCCGCTGTCACCGGGATTCGAACCCCGGTCGTCCGGGTGGAAGACGAGCAGCTAAGCCACTGCGCCATCACGCTCCCCCTCAGGCATAATGGACCAATCTGTTAAAATACTTCGATTGTGAAAGGAAGGAGGGCTGTAACGCAACCCGTCGAGGCCGAACTTGTTCACTAATATTTCTCTGAGGTAAATGTATCTGCTAGAGTGGCATCTTACTCAATAAGACATCCGCACAGAATCTTTTTCTCGGAATCAGGTCTTCTAAACCTGATGTCTGTTCAGGGAATATAGAGTAATATAACCTATATCTACTGCACCATTTATAAATACCGTCTTTGAGACTCCACCGAGATAACATGTACCTTGTCGAAATTAAAACAAAAGTGCTCAAAATATAACCAAATATGACTTTAGCCTATATCAGTAAAATGAGGGAAATATGATGTAAACCATAAAAGTGGCCAAAATATGAATTTACAGGCAAAATAAAACTTCTTTAAACGATGTCAGGGACTCTCATTGTTCAAATTTCGGGCAAAATAGGCCGAGGAAAGAAAATATTACTTTTCAGTAACTTCCGAAGCTTTATTATAATTATTATTAGTATTGTTTATTTTTTGACATAATTATCACGGCAAATACCTGGTTTCATTTTAAATTACAGTCTGGTTCGGCCATAGCAAGGAACCATCTGTACTGAAATACAATGTATGTAAATTACACTGTACAAGATACGACAGCAGTGGCTACGCTCGCTAAAGCGCAGCGTTAGGTCATGGGACCAAGCTCTCTGCTGACTTGGTAGACGCGTGGGTTCGAGCCCCACCGTCGGCCATCCCTGAAGTGGTTTTCCATGGCTACCCATTTTCAACACCAGGCAAATGCTGGGACGGTACCTACTGACATGCCACGGCCGCTTGCTTCCACATCCTTGCCCAGTTTAATTCGTCTTCATCCATTCTAGCTCTCATCCCGGCGCTCAGGTCGTCCACGGGTGTCTACTAGAAAGACCTGCACTCGGCCTCTCAGAAGGCCACGCGACAAAAAAAACTGTACAGCAACCTCACATTAATTTCGTGCCGCACGCTTCACGAGTCTTCTTCATTTACAGGATGAGCTAAGTTTCCATCTGAATCATCTTCGAACCTTGCTGAGTGATGGACTGGACCATTTTCACCAAAGAACTTCCTGACAAGTGTTTAACAGAACTGCCTTCTGTAGTTCAATATATATAAGGTGTGTCCAAAAAGTAACGAGCCGGAGGAGTAATTACAGAAACCAGTACCTGTATGTTAGAAGTATTGGCCCTGGCTGTTGAGGCACTTGTTCCACTGTGACACGAGGCGGTGAATGGCTGTCTCATAAAATTCCATGGGCTGCGATGTGAACCAATTCCGCATGTACAGCTGGACGTCGACGTCCGAGGAGAATCGTTGGCCCCGCAGAGTCCTTTTCAGGGGACCAAACATGGCGTAATCACAGGGAGAGAGGTCTGGACTGTATGGAGGGTGGCCGAGAACCTCCTATTTGAATTTCTGCAGGAGTGCCGCGACTGTGTTGGCCATTTGAGGTCGTGCATTGTCGTGGAGCAAAATGACCCCACGGGTGAGATTGCCTGGTCGTTTTGTTTTGATCGCTTGGCGAAAGGTGGTCAAGATTTGCGAGTAACGCTTGGCATTCACTGTTGTCCCGTGCGGCATGAAGTGTATCAGAAGGGGGCCATCTTTGTCAAAGAAGGACGCCAGCATTACCTTTTGGTGTATTCTTTGGAATACACGGTCAGTCAGAGTTAACTTTTGCTGCTCTTTGATCTATTTTCATTAATTCTTTCTTTTCCCTTTCGTAAACACCAACAGAGGTTCCTTACGTTCTATTTGCTCTGTGCCCTTGCTTATGTTTTTCGTAGGCCTGTTCTAGATATATATCTTCCATGAACAACCTAGCGGCATCTAGCAGTTAACCAATGAAGCTCCTCAACATATCCGACCTCAAGAGGACTTCCTCACTAATCTACTAGGCGTCGTCATTGTCGCCAGCTCACATCTCCATGAAAAATGATTCCAGAAGAAAGTTCGCATCTATGAAGAGTCTCTTATTTTTATCATGTTGGTTATAATGATGTACACCCTCTTGTTTTATAACCCCACTCCTTTTGCTTCCCCTCCCCTTCCCCTCGTTTACCTTCTTCCACCGTGTTCGTGATCGCTCGTCCTCACTTCTGCGTCAGACGTCAACCATACAGTTGGGGCTCTCTCACGAACTTGTCTCCTGTGCTCGAGAGACATTTTAAATCAGACGCCATGCCTGCCTTTTAATCAACGGTTACAAGGAACCATCGCCTACTCTACAAAAATGAGCTAAGTTAAAACTTCAATGTTTTTCAACGCATTTTAATTGTTTTTAAAAGGGCAAAGTGCTTTTAATACAATGTTATAGGCAGTGTAAAAAATTGCAAACTATTGTGCAATAACCGTCTTCAAGATATTTTTTTCTTGTCATGCTTTAACTATCTAAGCTGGCTTTATAAAGTGAAACCCAGTACTTCTTGTACTAAATGATTGGGATTACCTTTCCCCTACGAGGGATTTAATTTTAACTACCCACTGTCTATAAAAACTTAGCTTTTTCCACCGTGGGACCTGTCTTGCCCATTTAACTGTCATCATGGTTCTGGAACCTTCCACATGAACCGATATTTCTACATGTAAAGCAATTTAGTATGTTCCACTCAAATTGGGAATGCTTTTCCTCACTGAAGAATTAACGTCACATTTACTGTTGTTTAAAACCTAATTTGCCTTCCACCGTGGGAATTGTACCTCATCATTCAAACGCAACCTATAAACTTTTCAAAGCAATAAACTTGTTCAAGCTAAAATTCAACTAGTGATCTCCACAACTACAATAACTTTTCGTTTCATAAACTTTCTGTGCTGCAATAGTGAACTTTTCCTATTCATCAATAGACTTCAGTGCAAAACAGTGCCCATTCAACTATCTTCCGCGACTCGTTCGGTTGTGAAAATAAATTTGGCCAGGACGTTTTCATAAACCTCCTATTTTCCTTCTCCCAAATAACTTTACTAACATAACTTAATTAAAATTTTCATTTATCTAAAATACTATGAGGCTTCGCTTGCGAGCAAGCGCCCTCCCAAATTTGTTCAACTTAACATTGTAATTACTGTTTCAAACAGCGGTAATTTCCGCTTTCTATTTCCTATTTTCTTTCTCCTGTACTATCAGGATTTAATCTATTTGTCTATAGCTTGTTGGCTTGCCAAAAGTGCAGTCAAAAAGCATTTGTAACTTACCTAATTTGTAAAAGTTATAATTACTGCATGATTCATTGCTTTTAAGAGCTTTAAATATTGCAATCTTAAGCACAGTTTAAAAACCTTTGTAGAGGTTTAGTGCTTGTAACAAGTTCGAACTTCTACTCTATTGCTCATAGTAAACTTCTTATTATTAGGTCTGAGACCTTGGCATTTTACAATTAACCGTTGTTTTGAACTCAAATTAAATCTTAACTTATGCATTGTTAATTTTCTAAAGTTTATATTTCTTGTTAATAAACTCTCTATTATTGTTTGCTTCATCATTCTCACAACAATCAAAGTTAGGCAGAACCCTCGTTACCCTGATTCTACCTTTAAGCTTAAGATATCTTTACGAAAAAATATAATTTCGGAATCGACAAAGTTCGTACTGTGACCATTTAGATGAGGGCCACTGATTGTTTTTCTTTGATGAACCAACTGTTTGAAGAACGCGCGGAGCTGAGGTATTTCGTTTCATCAAGATGACACTAGATGGGGAGAGCTTCGATATGAGAGATCTCATATGGTATATTTACGTGTTTTAATGTGAAGAGGTTGAACCACCAAAACATCGGGGGAACGTGCAGTACTCATTACTGGGAAAAAATACAGAAGAGATCAAGAGAATCCGTCGTTTGGATCAGAAGATATTGGAGATGAAGAATCCAAGGCGCAAGGATTATGTTTTGCATCGGAATGGCTGACGGAAGTTAGGCTGCACGCAACAGGTGAGGAGGTGAAGCTTAACTGTATGACTGCTAACATCGCGCGCTCAGGGCATGCATGCTTGGCAGATATTGTGTTTGAAGATACCAGTCTAAAAGAGTTGGAAGGCAATCAACGACTATGATGTGGGCCTTAAAATCCATATATCATAAATAGGCCAGATGGGCAAGCCATTGCTTTGGTGTGTGCAAAGCTTTGGGGAATTCTTACTCATCTCGGGAATCTAGCCCAGAAACTAGAAATGGTACTAGCATGCTACGTAAACTACTCTTAAGATTGTCAGTGTATCGATTCAAACATCAAGGCCATAAGCAAATACAGTACTCGAGGATCGAACCAACAGTTATGGTTGAAAAATTATTTCGGACACGGTGTAGATATTCTAGAACGGGAAGTGAACCAGTCGAGTTAGGAAGTTTTCTGTGGCTCAAAGCTGCAAGTGTTAGATTGGCACTCGAATATTTATAACATTATGTTGCCAGACATGCATCATAGTTGTTTGAAAATGATAGATCGGATCGTCACCATGAAGTACTAAAAGAACTTGAGGTGAGATGTCATGGGATTTTTGGGAACATCTTCGGGAATAATGGAGTGTAGGCGAGGTGTGGCGCGGAACATCTGTTCACTGGAAAGAATGTTCGCCAGCCGGCATACATGGACTGTACGTCAGAAGGATGCTTCCTACAAGATCTTCACGATGTAAGCCAACTTTATTATTAAGTAGCTAGTGTATTGCATTCTCAATTTCGACTATACTGTCTGCGAAATAGGTTTCTGCTTCTGGATATTTATTTCAAGATGTTATAGTACATTTGAAGATTTAATAGTCAATTTATTTCGAATGGATCTCTTTGGTGGAAATCTAGTACCTTTGGGATGTCAACCTGATAAGCTTCGATATAGCAGTAGACTATTGTGTGGAAGATATTTTACACCATTCCACGCCTAAACCTTAGGTTAGGGAACTTTGAAATAATATTTGGATTTGTTCAAAATTAAATGGTTTATAATTAAATTAATTGGTTTATAATATTTTCTCGACTTTATTAGTAGTTTCTCTTTTGAATATGTTGATAGATGAGAAATGTGGATAGCCACATTACGTTTAAATATTATTCTTTGGGAATAATAGTTCGAAATTTTCTGTGAATTTATAATTTTTTATATTTGAATTTAAAATAAATGTAAAATATTTTTCGCTGTAAATGAAGTTGAGATATGATTTCGGAAGGCTGTATGACTGATAGTCAAGCCATAATGATAATAATAATAATAGTATGTAAATGATTATATTGTTTGGAGCATTTTCCAATAATAATAATAATTCCTGGTAATAATAGCGGTTAATAATTGGAGGAATAATGGATCGTAGTTGATAATATGGGAGTTGATTTTGAATAGAGGGCCATGCCGAAAGCGTGATCTTTGATACTGGGAGCGGAAGGTCATTCATATACGAATTTTGTAATGAGGAACTATGTATTGGAATTATGCGACAGTTTAACAGGAATGTGTTGGGGCAGACATTAAAAGTTTATTACACCTATGCGAAAGGCCGAGATATTTAAATTTTGTGAGGGAGAACATGATCCCATGTGTTGGTTGCTTAGAAGCCATTGAATCCAGCCAGCTTAGCTGAGGGGTCATTATAAAAATAAGAATATAATGGTCAAATGTTAAGTGAAAATAAAATATGAATTAATAAAGGATGTTTATAAAGTTGAGTTTTGAGGGTCAAATAATTGCTCCATTCTCAAATATGATTCGTCTGGCTGCGTGGCTCAGGAGTAACGTTCTCGCTTGCTGAGCCCAAGGCTGCAGGTTCGAAACCTGGCGCAGTCAGCTGGCATTTGAGGGTGCGCAAATGCGAGGGAGCAGTGTCAGTATATTTACTGGCCCGTTAAAGATCCCCTTCGGGGCAAAATTCCGGCACCCCGGCGTCTCTAAAAGCCAGGGTAGTTAAAAGGGACGTAAAACCAATAACATTATCAATTATCAAATATGATTAAAAATGAGGAAAATATAGTCGCTCATATGGGAAGCTAGTGGCCTATCGCCTGTGAAATTCTACATTCTTGGACTGTTGTATAGTCGCCCACATGGTGTAGTCGTTTATATATGAATAAGTAGATGTCTCATCCTAGTTTTTGCTGAAGGCCTTACCGTGTCCTATTTAACGTATTGACAGCATGAGAGGCATTTTGTCTAGAGTTTGGTTGATGTATTAAAATTTTTAAGCTGATAGCTGGTTGAATTTGTGGATCCATTAATCTTCATAAAATACACGTTTGGATTATTCTAAATATTTTTTTGATAATAAATTAAATCAAAAGGATTAACATAAATAAATTGAATTATATGAATAATATCAAAGAAATTAAATCGAAGCGATTAAATCAGAGGATTTAAATTATATGTGAAATGGTGAATAAAGTTTATTTATGGTGACATTGTGGAAAAATGTAGGAAGTTCAGTCAAAGTTTAAATTTGATAAATGGATGGTCATGGCCGTCATGGGGTTTATGATTTTGATTTCACATAGTTTTGGCAATGTGACTTCCCTGAACTGAGTTTAAGACGTGTGAATTTCCCCGCAGAGTTTGAAACAATTCTGGAAATTATGATTCAAGTGATACTTTTGTAAATATTAAAATCATGGTGTCAGGATGGACTGATATTTTCCTGCCCATCAGTGATAATTGTACAGTTTATATAATTAATTGAAACAGATGCTGAGATAGACTAATGATTTTCTCAGACATCAAGTTAATATTTTGAAAATAGTGAATTTATTTTTGGTTAGAGGCTGGAAATACTTTATTTAATGAGTTCTAAAATTTGTATGTAGATAAGGGGCCCAGGGGGAGCGTTGGATGTCTTTATTTTTCAGGACTGGAATTTTAGATTTCTCCCTGGGGGATCATTGTATTCTAATAGGACCAGCAGACAGTTAAATTAAACTGAGGTATTTTAAGAAATTGGTGTTATTCACAAATTATTTGCACTGCCTTCCATCCTTTATGGAGTGTGAATTTCGATATCCATCCGGCTGATTTTTTATTAAAATTTTGTTTGCTATACTCTGTTTGACCCCGAGATTTTTCGAGTCTTATGCTTGGCGGATGTTGATATTCATGCTCGTGTGCACTTGGGACTTCGGTCAAACGGCCACATAGAGGAGGGAAGTATGGCGCAAGCAACACGGGGCCTTCGAGTTTTGTAGTTTGGTGGTTGTTCGATTTCGATTTTCATTCTTGATTTGGATTTTGAATTTGGATCAGGATCGGAAATTGGAGTTGATGATAGGATGCAATAATGGGTGAATACACAATTTCATAGTTTTATCTTTGAAGTTGTTGTTTTTGTTTCTTTTGAGTAAATGTAACTGTAAATTTAAAGCTTAATATTTTGATTAGTGTAAATCTCAGTTTAAGGTTGAAATTGCAGAATCAGTACACTATTGATTTAGATGTATGTTCCTGGACGTCGAATGGCATCTTACCCCATTCGAATTATTTGTGTTGTGATGGAGGACCTGAAGAAGATGTTGGAGGACTTAGGAAGGAAAATGGCAGAGAATTCTGTTTCTCTTGAAAACAAAATGGCAGAGAATTCTGTTTCTCATAAAATTGAAATTTCTAATCAAATGGAAGAGAATTCTGCTTTTCTTAAAATTGAAATTTCTAATCAAATTAAAGAGAATTCTGATTCTCTCAAAACTGAAATGTCAAATAAAATCACAGAAAATTCGAATTTGCTTAAGTCCAATATGTCTAAGAAAATAGGGTCGTTAGAGGAAAGAATTGTGCAAAATATCGAAGCATTAGAGTCTAGAATGTCACTATCGATAGATGCTAAGATAGAAGATAGAGTCGTTGGTCTTGAAACGAAGATTAAGGATAATGCTAGGAAAACGCAAGAAAATTTTCTGAGTTTGGAAGCACGGATAGTTGAAAACGGAAAGAATATGAAAGACAATTTGTTTAAGAACTATGGGCATATAAGAGAAAGACTTCAGGATAGTCGGAAGTTAATGAAGGATGATTTCGAGACACATAAAAACGATCACTTGAGGATAAATTAGAGACTAATGCTAGGAAGACCGCAGATGATCTTGCAGCACATGAAATATATGTTTTGAAGGAATGCAATACAAATGCTGCGCAAGTCATTGAAAGAGTTAAGAAGGATTTTCATGACATCCTCGTGGGTGATTTAAAAGAAGGGGTGGTTAAGGATTTGCAGGATAGCGTGAAGGAAACTGTAGTTAAAGAAATTAAGGAACAATTAATACAGGACACTCATCAGGAAGTTCAGGATGTGAGGACTGCCTTTTCATAAGAAATCAAAGTAATTACTAGCGATATCAAATCAATACAAGACAATATCAATAAATTACAGAGCCAATTAACTAATTCCAATAAACATCATGAAACGCTGATGGAAGAATTAAGGGAAAATGGTAAAGAAGGGACTGAAAGTGCTAGTAAGAGTGAAGTAGAGAACATGAAGAAGGTCGTTGAAGATTTAGGACAAGAATTTGAGAAATATAAGTCAATAACAGAGAAAAGGTCAGTTGAAGTGATAGACGATACCATGAGAATTCAGGACAAATCGCCGGAGATAGGAAAAAAGGGGGAAGTTTCTAATGTTTATTCTTCTACAACTATAACTGTTATAAAGGAAGAGAAAATAGAGTCGAACATAAGAAGAAGAGAAGATAGGGCCTTAGAGAACTGGCGGAAACACAACAACACGAAGAAGTTGACACATTTCGCTTGTTCGATTATAAGCTGACATAAGATAAATAACGCCGTGGGAAAGAAAGAAAGTAGAATGCCGATTGTAGATAAAACAATCAGAAGGATAGAGTATCAGTGACATATTTCCAGAATTGTAAAAGAGTTATCATTCAAGAGCTAGAGTATGAAGTCAGAAAAACAATGATTGGA
This sequence comes from Meconema thalassinum, assembly GCA_946902985.2. Taxonomy (NCBI): domain Eukaryota; kingdom Metazoa; phylum Arthropoda; class Insecta; order Orthoptera; family Tettigoniidae; genus Meconema; species Meconema thalassinum. Next base: position 123,019,452 of record OX336396.1, on the reverse strand, counting down.
AGGAAAAATAAAAATGTGTTCATTTTTATTTTTATAAAAATGTGTTCATTTTTATTTTTATCTGCGTGAGGGGTAGATGTGACAATTTAGATGAGGGCCACTGATTGTTTTTCTTTGATGAACGAACTGTTTGAAGAACGCGCGGAGCTGAGGTATTTCGTTTCATCAAGATGACACTAGATGGGGAGAGCTTCGATATGAGAGATCTCATATGGTATATTTACGTGTTTTAATGTGAAGAGGTTGAACCACTAAAACATCGGGGGAACGTGCAGTACTCATTACTGGGAAAAAATACCGAAGATATCAAGAGAATCCGTCGTTTGGATCAGAAGATATTGGAGATGAAGAATCCAAGGCGCAAGGATTATGTTTTGCATCGGAGTGGCTGACGGAAGTTAGGCTGCACGCAACAGGTGAGGAGGTGAGGCTTTACTGTATGACTGCTAACATCGCGCGCTCAGGGCATGCATGCTTGGCAGATATTGTGTTTGAAGATACCAGTCTAAAAGAGTTGGAAGGCAATCAACGACTATGATGTGGGCCTTAAAATCCATATATCATAAATAGGCCAGATGGGCAAGCCATTGCTTTGGTGTGTGCAAAGCTTTGGGGAATTCCTTACTCATCTAGGGAATCTAGCCTAGAAACTAGAAATGGTACTAGCATGCTACGTAAACTACTCTTAAGATTGTCAGTGTATCGATTCAAACATCAAGGCCATAAGCAAATACAGTACTCGAGGATCGAACCAACAGTTATGGTTGAAAAATTATTTCGGACCCGGTGTAGATATCCTAGAACGGGAAGTGAACCAGTCGAGTTAGGAAGTTTTCTGTGGCACAAAGCTGCAAGTGTTAGATTGGGACTCGAATATTTATAACCTTATGTTGCCAGACATGCATCATAGTTGTTTGAAAATGATAGATCGGATAGTCACCATGAAGTACTAAAAGAACTTGAGGTGAGATGTCATGGAATTTTTGGGAACGTCTTCGGGAATAATGGAGTGTAGGCGAGGTGTGGCGCGGAACATCTGTTCACTGGAAAGAATGTTTGCCAGCCGGCATACATGGACTGTACGTCAGAAGGATTCTTCCTACAAGATCTTCACGATTTAAGCCAACTTTATTATTAAGTAGCTAGTGTATTGCATTCTAAATTTCGACTATACTGTCTGCTAAGTAGGTTTCTGCTTCTGGATATTTATTTCAAGATGTTATAGTACATTTGTAGATTTATCAGCCAATTTATTTCGAATGGATCTCTTTGATGTAAATGTAGTGCCTTTGGGATGTCAACCTGATAAGCTTCGATATAGCAGTAGAATATTGTGTGGAAGATATTTTACACCATTCCACGCCTAAACCTTAGGTTAGGGAACTTTGAAATAATATTTGGATTTGTTCAAAATTAAATGGTTTATAATTAAATTAATTGGTTTATAATATTTTCTCGACTTTATTAGTAGTTTCTCTTTTGAATATGTTGATAGATGAGGAATGTGGATAGCCACATAACGTTTAAATATTAATCTTTGGGAATAATAGTTCGAAATTTTCTGTGAATTTATAATTTTTAGGTAGATTTCATTAGAAAGCTAACTATTGCAATGGGTACCATGTTTCGACTTCTGGAAAATTTCGACATATCTTCGCGTTTCACATCCCCCAGACCCCAAAACCACCGTCAGTTCAAAAGTTTATATATAATTTATGTATATATGTATCTATCTATATATATATATATATATCAGTTTCTTGTGGACACGATAACTGCCGTAATTTTGCACCAATCACTTTGAATGTTTTACATAATATGTATCCCTATAAAATCTCGGTCGAGTTCGTTAATGGGCAAAATCGGGTGAAGGGGGTGAAAATGGGGGGCTTTTTTCGAAAAAGTGAAATTTCGCTATAACTCTCTTAATACGTGAAATATCGAATCCCTTCAAAGTTCATAATATGTGTCGGATAAGTGCCAAAAATGTATGTCAAATAAGTGTTTTGATAGCACCAACCATTGACCAAAGGGGTGGAAAAAAGTGGGTTTTTCGGGAAACATTAATCATATCTCTCTTACTAGTCACAATATCAAAACCGTACAAAATGGAAAATATTCCCCTAATAATTACCTGCAACTTTTGTCTGAAAGAATTTTTGATATGACCCACCATTACGCCAAGGGATGAGAAAAATGATTTCGGAATTTTAAAAAATGCCAAGTGCCATCAGAGGTTACCATAACAACGCTAGCTTGCCACGGTGGGTGAGTGGTTATAGTGTCGGACTACCAACCCCAAGATTGCAGGTTCGCCCCCGGCCATGGTAAGTGATTTTTGAAGGCGACAAAAATCACGATACTCATGTCATACGTTGTTGGCATGTTAAAGAACCCATTTGAATTCAGTAGGCCGTGTTCAATGGCAAAATTAATCTCGGGATTTTCCGCCAACACAAAGTTCCTCCATTCTCTACTTGAAAGCGCTGTAGTGTCAAGGAGTTTAGATATCTAACCTCCTTGACTTTCATAGCGTTCAAAGGAACGACGAAATTCGACATGCAAGCTACCATCTGGGTGTCAATTAACAAAGCTTGCACCAGGCACCCGAGGCCATACGATATTATTATTATTATAACAACGCTTTTAAATTGATAAGGGATGATCTATCAGAGGTTGCCAAGACAACGCCATTGACGAGATCGCATTCATTTTTAGCCTACTTTTCACACTTTTAAAAAATGAGGGAAAAGTAGACTTATCCCTATATATCCCTATATATATATTATAATTGTGAAAATCTGTGTGTCCGTGTGTGTGTGTGTGTGTGTGTGTGTGAGTGTGTGTGTTAGTTTGTTACCTCTTGACACTAAAACAGCTGGACGGATTTGGATGAAATTTGAAATGGAGACAGCTTATACCATGGGATAACATATAGGCTGCCTTTCGTCCGGAAATAAATCATTGTTCCCGTGGAATGGGCAACATAACTGAAAAGTCACCAAAAATACTCAAACAGGACAAAATAACGACGTTGTCGCATAAAGACCGGACAAAGCTCATTTTACTCCCCTCGATGCAAGAAACATTACTCGGTATGTCCCTACGGGACACCGAAAACTACATTTTAAACCAACAGTTTCAAAGATATTCGCAGAAAACTATCTTCGCTCTGATTGATGAACTAATCGCAAGTCCGTTTCCATGGCAACACTACCTCAAGGTATGACATCCGATTTTCTATATATCCCTCTAGGAGGCAATGCCAATTCATTTATTATCATTTTCAAGATATATATTTTCAGAGATTTTAGACACTGACGTGAGGGCTGCAACGGGCTGAACTCAGATTCGTGAGGACAATTGAGTAGCTGTGAGGCAGCGCGCCGGTCACGAAGAACAAGATTAACGGCTGACGGGACACTATGCACTGACCACGCGTCACCACAATATCTGCAGGCCAAATGGCTGGGAAGCGGTCGCATGGTAGGCCTAGGCCCTTCATGGGCTGTATTGCCAGGGGTAAAAAAAAATAGGGGAAGCGCCTTCTAATACCACCTTTAATTTTTAAACACTACAGTAGCGGCTATTAAATAAAGGTAGCGATATAGCTACGTTCAATTTCATAAACACAGGGCTCACAAATCCCGTATAGTTAAGTACAAATATCGGTCTGGTCATAATTTCAATAGCAACGAAGCTCTGAGGCGGCTATTGCCGTTTCCTTAACACTTAAGGCATCCCGCCGTCATATACCTCAATGTGCACTTACCAAATTGTGAACCAGTCTATTTTACTGAAAAGAATTTCTACTGGCATCCCGCCGTCATATACCTCAATGTGCACTTACCAAATTGTGAACCAGTCTATTTTACTGAAAAGAATTTCTACTAGCGAGTATCCACTCCGGCAAAAACCACACTCACTATATTTTCCAAAATGTACACAAGACATGATTTTTAAAGCACTCTTCTGTATGTTGAGGTACAGAGACATACCACATGGAAAGATACAATAAAATGTTGGCAAATCTGAGTTCAAGGAACTGCTGTCCAGAATAGGCTTTCGGTACAGGTTATGCGGCCCATGTTCGTAACATGGAATGTTTTCCTTTGACAATGCATCTACACCATGTGCGAGGGCAACGCATTTCAAAGATCTCTAAAAACACAATAATCAGGAAATTGGAGAACAATTTAAAGTCGGAGTGAAGATTCAAGGAGAAATAATTTCATCTCTGAGATTTGCTGATGACATCGTCATCTTGGCCAATACGCCAGAAGATTTGAACGAGTTTTTGAATGGTATGGACTCCGTCTTGACGAATGAATTCATGATGAAAATCAATAGATGTAAAACAAAATTATTGGAATGCAGCCGAAATAAATCAGAAACCTCTATGGACTTCAAATTGGCAGGTGAAACGCTACGGGAAGTAGGAGGCTTCTGTTACCGGTACTTAGGAAGCAAAATAACCAGTAATGGACGAAGCAAAGAGGATATAAAAAGCAGGTTGGCTCAGGCAAGGAAAGCATTTCTTCTCAAAAAGGAATCTCTTGACATCGAATATACATTTAGGTATTAGGATGTCATTTTTGAAAGCTTTTGAGTCACTATAAGGAAGTGAAACTTGGACTAATGGAGCTGCAGTAAAGAGGAGAATTGAAGCGTTGGAAATGTGGTGTTACGGGAGAATGATGAAGATCAGATGGTTAGATAGGGTATCAAATGAAGAGCTATTAAGACGAGTGGGAGAGGAGAGATGTTTCTGGCGACTGCTAATGAAGAGAAGAGATAGGTTGGTACGACACTTATTAAGACACCCAGGAATAGCAAGCTTAGTTATGGATGGGAGGGTCAAGGACAAGAACTGTAGGGGTAGACCAGAGTTATACAGATTGCCTCGGATGTAGGGTGTGGTAGCTATGTAGTGATGAAACGATTAGCTCAGGAGAGCGAGGCATGGAGGGCTGCATCAAACCAGTCAAAAAACTGAAGACTCAAACAACAACAATCGGGAATTTTAATTACTTAGAGAGGCATGTGAGGCAAAAGGGTTGTTGGAGAATTTCAATCCCTGGGATGTAACACTGGAAGTGACTGCATAATGTACATCAGCGACCAAGGTGAGAGATATTTTACTATAGGTCTATTAATAGCGACATGTTGACGTTCAAATCATCAATAAGTGTGGCAAAATTATACCCAGAATGGCTTAAGGAAAAATACTTTTAATTCCCCATATTCAGATAGATTTGACATTCCAGGTGTACGTTTAAACAAAACCATTTTTTCCCATGGAAAACTGTATGTGGCGTGCTGGCGAGTATCCGGACAACAAAATCGTTATGTCTCAGCAGAAGATGGCAAAACCAAAATTAAGTTTTCAAATGTGTTCACAACTCTATAAAATTCCCACTCTGCTGCTCATATCTATATTCTGTATGCATCAGCAATTTCAGAATTTGAATCTACCCACCTGTAGCCGCGATTGCTGTAATAGAATAAACCAATTATCAGCAATAATGCATCGTCCCCAATGTCTTGATCGCGAGCGAAGCCGCGGGTACCTGCTAGTAAGATATATCCGGGAAAATGTGTCTGTCCTTCTGTCTGTCTGTCTGTCTGTCTGTCCTTCTGTCTGTCTGTGTGAGTGTGTCCCCCCCCCCTATCAACTCCTAAACGGCTGCAGCAATCGAAACCAAATTTAGTATGAGTAAAGATGTATACCGGAATATCTCAGGCCCATATTTGAAAAAGATGCCAGTGCTACCAACTGCTAAAAAAACGCACTAGAAATTTGAGCTCCATTTTGAATATCTTGGAAGGTATACATGGGAGCTATTCTAAAATTGGCGCACATGTAGATAATACTATTTCAGTTTAATTTCCAGGTGGCCATACATGACAACGTTGCCAAAATAATTTTAAGCCTTCTGATAAGTCCAATTTTAAATGCATATAACTTCTACACTATCAATTGGATTTCAACCAAATTTTGTATGTAATATGTGTACATAAACATATATGACTGAGTGTATTCTTAAGAGCCACCAGGGCTGCCAACTGTTAATAATTGCTCTCTATTTTGTATCCAAATATATCAGAAAGTATGCAAGCCGACAGCTTTAAACTATGCACACGTAAATTACCCGACAATTTACATTAATTTGGAGTAACTTATATACGTCAGTTCTACCAACATGATTCTAAGCCTGCTGATAGGACCAATTTTTAAATACATGTAACTTCTATACCAACAAATGGATTTCATCCAAAATTGGCACAAAAATATATAATATTTCAGATTATTTCTGACCAGCACTCGCATGACATTGTTGCCAACATGCTTTTACGTGTACTAATAGATCCAATGTCTAAATCCATGTAACCTCCTTTGGACTTCAACCACATTTTGTATTCTGTACCTTAGGAGATGGAAGTAAGAATATATTCAGTCACCAGAGCTGCCAACTGTATTGCTCTATTAGGCTACATTATGCCTAGTATAACTTATTTCGAACTAATTAAGACATTTCGATATTACCCACTTAATTTCGTCATTATTCTAGATAGGTTCATATATTGTAGATTAATCTATGGCATGAATCTTAATTTTAAGAAAAGTAGGCTCTTTAGTTCGTCACGGAACTTCTTATTCCATCTGACTATGAGGGAAGCGGCTAACTGGTAGCATGCTGAACTTCTATGCCCAAGGTGGTTCAAAGCCGGCCAAAGTCGCCGGATTTTCTAAGAGCGCTAAAAATCCGTCAGCATGCTTTCCTTCGGAGGGGAAGTTACAACGTTCGTTGCAAGTTGCTGGTTGCGGTGGCATCTAGCAGCCAAGTTCACAGCTAGGTGTCGTTGACGTTAGTATTTGGTACAAAATTAGGTACTACTACTTAAAATTGACCGTCTGCTGACCTTACCTGAATTACAGACTAATACAGTCATCACAAATAGCACCGTTTATCAGACAGATTCTACACACACCCAATGTACACGGGGTTACATGACCACCTTGTCGCAGCCCCTAAACTGAGGAACCAACCAACTTATCTGCGGGAGATAAAATTTTGCGTGAAGAAGTAACAGACTGTTAGATAGTTACACATTAGTTCCAAACCTTGAATAAGGACAGTGTGATCACAAGTATAAAAAATTAACCCCAAATGACAAGAAGGTTACCATCCCCATAAGACAGTAAAATGTTAAAAGTATGCATAGAAAGACGAAAAAATGTTAACTAACCTCCAATTGTAAAATACTTTCTCGCAATAAATGAGGTCTGATCCTCCTACGAAAACCTGCATATTTTGCCTATTATAGCCTATCCCCTAGTTTGCCCGGTGAAATCTTCCTCCGCCTTCCGGGGTGCCGAGAGGAATTATTTATATTTGAATTTAAAATAAATGTAAAATATTTTTCGTTGTAAATGAAGTTGAGATATGATATCGGAAGGCTGTATGACTGATGGTCAAGCCATAATGATAATAATAATAGTATGTAAATGATTATATTGTTTGGAGCATTTTCCAATAATAATAATAATTCCTGGTAATAATAGCGGTTAATAATTGGAGGAATAATGGATCGTAGTTGATAATATGGGAGTTGATTTTGAATAGAGGGACATGCCGAAAGCGTGATCTTTGATACTGGGAGCGGAAGGTCATTCATATACGAATTTTGTAATGAGGAACTATGTATTGGAATTATGCGACAGTTTAACAGGAATGTGTTGGGGCAGACATTAAAAGTTTATTACACCTATGCGAAAGGCCGAGATATTTAAATTTTGTGAGGGAGAGCATGATCCCATGTGTTGGTTGCTTAGAAGCCATTGAATCCAGCCTGCGTAGCTGAGGGGTCATTATAAAAATAAGAATATAATGGTCAAATGTTAAGTGAAAATAAAATATGAATTAATAAAGGATGTTTATAAAGTTGAGTTTTGAGGGTCAAATAATTGCTCCATTCTCAAATATGATTCGTCTGGCTGCGTGGCCCAGGGGTAAAGTTCTCGCTTGCTGAGCCCAAGGCTGCAGGTTCGAAACCTGGCGCAGTCAGCTGGCATTTGAGGGTGCGCAAATGCGAGGGAGCAGTGTCAGTATATTTACTGGCCCGTTAAAGATCCCTTTCGGGGCAAAATTCCGGCACCCCGGCGTCTCTAAAGCCAGGGTAGTTAAAAGGGACGTAAAACCAATAACATTATTATTTATCAAATATGATTAAAAATGAGGACAATATAGTCGCTCATATGGGAAGCTAGTGGCCTATCGTCTGTGAAATTCTACATTCTTGGACTGTCGTATAGTCGCCCATATGGTGTAGTCGCTTATATATGAATAAGTAGATGTCTCGTCCTAGTTTTTGCTGAAGGCCTTACCGTGTCCTATTTAACGTATTGACAGCATGAGAGGCATTTTGTCTAGAGTTTGGTTGATGTATTAAAATTTTTAAGCTGATAGCTGGTTGAATTTGTGGATCCATTAATCTTCATAAAATACACGTTTGGATTATTCTAAATATTTTTTTGATAATAAATTAAATTAAAAGGATTAACATAAATAAATTGAATTATATGAATAATATCAAAGAAATTAAATCGAAGCGATTAAATCAGAGGATTTAAATTATATGTGAAATGGTGAATAAAGTTTATTTATGGTGACATTGTGGAAAAATGTCGGAAGTTCAGTCAAAGTTTAAATTTGATAAATGGATGGTCATGGCCGTCATGGGGTTTATGATTTTGATTTCACATCGTTTTGGGAATGTGACTTACCTGAAATGAGTTTAAGACGTGTGAATTTCCCCGCAGAGGTTGAAATAATTCTGGAAAATTTGATTCAAGTTATACTTTTGTAAATATTAAAATCATGGTGTCAGGATGGACTGATATTTTCCTGCCCATCAGTGATAATTGTACAGTTTATATAATTAATTGAAACAGATGCTGAGATGGACTAATGATTTTCTCAGACATCAAGTTAATATTTTGAAAATAGTGAATTTAATTTTGGTTAGAGGCTGGAAATACTTTATTTTATGCGTTCTAAAATTTGTATGTAGATAAGGGGCCCAGGGGGAGCGTAGGATGTCTTTATTTTTCAGGACTGGAATTTTAGATTTCTCCCTGGGGGATCATTGTATTCTAATAGGACCAACAGACAGTTAAATTAAACTGAGGTATTTTAAGAAATTGGTGTTATTCACAAATTATTTGCACTGCCTTCCATCCTTTATGGAGTGTGAATTTCGATATCCATCCGGCTGATTTTTTATTAAAATTTTGTTTGCTATACTCAGTTTGACACCGAGATTTTTCGAGTCTTATGCTTGGCGGATGTTGATATTCATGCTCGTGTGCACTTGGGACTTCGGTCAAACGGCCACATAGAGGAGGGAAGTATGGCGCAAGCAACATGGGGCCATCGAGTTTTGTAGTTTGGTGGTTGTTCGATTTCGACTTTCATACTTGATTTGGATTTGGATTTGGATCAGGATCGGAAATTGGATTTGATGATAGGATGCAATAATGGGTGAATACACAATTTCATAGTTTTCTCTTTGAAGTTGTTGTTTTTGTTTCTTTTGAGTAAATGTAACTGTAAATTTAAAGCTTAATATTTTGATTAGTGTAAATCTCAGTTTAAGGTTGAAATTGCAGAATCAGTACACTAGTGATTTAGATGTATGTTCCTGGACGTCGAATGGCATATTACCCCATTCGAATTATTTGTGTTGTGATGGAGGACCTGAAGAAGATGTTGGAGGACTTAGGAAGAAAAATGGCAGAGAATTCTGTTTCTCTTGAAAACAAAATGAAAGAGAATTCTGTTTCTCTTGAAAACAAAATGGCAGAGAATTCTGTTTCTCTTAAAATTGAAATTTCTAATCAAATAGAAGAGAATTCTGCTTTTCTTAAAATTGAAATTTCTAAGCAAATAGAGAATTCTGATTCTCTCAAAACTGAAATGTCAAATAAAATCACAGAAAATTCGAATTTGCTTAAGTCCAATATGTCTAAGAAAATAGGGTCGTTAGAGGAAAGAATTGTGCAAAATATCGAAGCATTAGAGTCTAGAATGTCACTATCGATAGATGCTAAGATAGAAGATAGAGTCGTTGGTCTTGAAACGAAGATTAAGGATAATGCTAGGAAAACGCAAGAAAATTTTCTGAGTTTGGAAGCACGGATAGTTGAAAACGGAAAGCATATGAAAGACAATTTGTTTAAGAACTATGGGCATATAAGAGAAAGACTTCAGGATAGTCGGAAGTTAATGAAGGATGATTTAGAAACACATAAAAACGATATGCAGAGGGTTGTGCGATCACTTGAGGATAAATTAGAGACTAATGCTAGGAAGACCGCAGATGATCTTGCAGCACATGAAATATATGTTTTGAAGGAATGCAATACAAATGCTGCGCAAGTCATTGAAAGAGTTAAGAAGGATTTTCATGACATCCTCGTGGGTGATTTAAAAGAAGGGGTGGTTAAGGATTTGCAGGATAGCGTGAAGGAAACTGTAGTTAAAGAAATTAAGGAACAATTAATACAGGACACTCATCAGGAAGTTCAGGATGTGAGGACTGCCTTTTCATAAGAAATCAAATTAATTACTAGCGATATCAAATCAATACAAGACAATATCAATAAATTACAGAGTCAATTAAATAATTCCAATAAACATCATGAAACGCTGATGGAGGAATTAAGGGAAAATGGTAAAGAAGGGACTGAAAGTGCTAGTAAGAGTGAAGTAGAGAACATGAAGAAGGTCGTTGAAGATTTAGGACAAGAATTTGAGAAATATAAGTCAATAACAGAGAAAAGGTCAGTTGAAGTGATAGACGATACCATGAGAATTCAGGACAAATCGCCGGAGATAGGAAAAAAGGGGGAAGTTTCTAATGTTTATTCTTCTACAACTATAACTGTTATAAAGGAAGAGAAAATAGAGTCGAACATAAGAAGAAGAGAAGATAGGGCCTTAGAGAACTGGCGGAAACACAACAACACGAAGAAGTTGACACATTTCGCTTGTTCGATTATAAGCTGACATAAGATAAATAACGCCGAGGGAAAGAAAGAAAGTAGAATGCCGATTGTAGATAAAACAATCAGAAGGATAGAGTATCAGTGACATATTTCCAGAATTGTAAAAGAGTTATAATTCAAGAGCTAGAGTATGGAGTCAGAAAAACAATGATTGGAAGGAAAAATGAAAATGTGTTCATTTTTATTTTTATCTGCGTGAGGGGTAGATGTGACAATTTAGATGAGGGCCACTGATTGTTTTTCTTTGATGAACCAACTGTTTGAAGAACGCGCGGAGCTGAGGTATTTCGTTTCATCAAGATGACACTAGATGGGGAGAGCTTCGATATGAGAGATCTCATATGGTATATTTACGTGTTTTAATGTGAAGAGGTTGAACCACCAAAACATCGGGGGAACGTGCAGTACTCATTACTGGGAATAAATACCGAAGAGATCAAGAGAATCCGTCGTTTGGATCAGAAGATATTGGAGATGAAGAATCCAAGGCGCAAGGATTATGTTTTGCATCGGAGTGGCTGACGGAAGTTAGGCTGCACGCAACAGGTGAGGAGGTGAGGCTTTACTGTATGACTACTAACATCGCGCGCTCAGGGCATGCATGCTTGGCAGATATTGTGTTTGAAGATACCAGTCTAAAAGAGTTGGAGGGCAATCAACGACTATGATGTGGGCCATTAAATCCATATATCATAAATAGGCCAGATGGGCAAGCCATTGCTTTGGTGTGTGCAAAGCTTTGGGGAATTCCTTACTCATCTAGGGAATCTAGCCTAGAAACTAGAAATGGTACTAGCATGCTACGTAAACTACTCTTAAGATTGTCAGTGTATCGATTCAAACATCAAGGCCATAAGCAAATACAGTACTCGAGGATCGAACCAACAGTTATGGTTGAAAAATTATTTCGGACCCGGTGTAGATATCCTAGAACGGGAAGTGAACCAGTCGAGTTTGGAAGTTTTCTGTGGCACAAAACTGCAAGTGTTAGATTGGGACTCGAATATTTATAACCTTATGTTGCCAGACATGCATCATAGTTGTTTGAAAATGATAGATCGGATAGTCACCATGAAGTACTAAATGAACTTGAGGTGAGATGTCATGGAATTTTTGGGAACGTCTTCGGGAATAATGGAGTGTAGGCGAGGTGTGGCGCGGAACATCTGTTCACTGGAAATAATGTTTGCCAGCCGGCATACATGGACTGTATGTCAGAAGGATTCTTCCTACAAGATCTTCACGATGTAAGCCAACTTTATTATTAAGTAGCTAGTGTATTGCATTCTAAATTTCGACTATACTGTCTGCTAAGTAGGTTTCTACTTCTGGATATTTATTTCAAGATGTTATAGTACATTTGAAGATTTATCAGCCAATTTATTTCGAATGGATCTCTTTGATGTAAATCTAGTGCCTTTGGGATGTCAACCTGATAAGCTTCGATATAGCAGTAGACTATTGTGTGGAAGATATTTTACACCATTCCACGCCTAAACCTTACGTTAGGGAACTTTGAAATAATATTTGGATTTGTTCAAAATTAAATGGTTTATAATTAAATTAATTGGTTTATAATATTTTCTCGACTTTATTAGTAGTTTCTCTTTTGAATATGTTGATAGATGAGGAATGTGGATAGCCACATTACGTTTAAATATTACTCTTTGGGAATAATAGTTCGAAATTTTCTGTGATTTATAAATTTTTATATTTGAATTTAATATAAATGTAAAATATTTTTCGTTGTAAATGAAGTTGAGATATGATATCGGAAGGCTGTATGACTGATAGTCAAGCCATAATGATAATAATAATAGTATGTAAATGATTATATTGTTTGGAGCATTTTCCAATAATAATAATAGTTCCTGGTAATAATAGCGGTTAATAATTGGAGGAATAATGGATCGTAGTTGATTATATGGGAGTTGATTTTGAATAGAGGGACATGCCGAAAGCGTGATCTTTGATACTGGGAGCGGAAGGTCATTCATATACGAATTTTGTAATGAGGAACTATGTATTGGAATTATGCGACAGTTTAACTGGAATGTGTTGGAGCAGACATTAAAAGTTTATTACACCTATGCGAAAGGCCGAGATATTTAAATTTTGTGAGGGAGAGCATGATCCCATGTGTTGGTTGCTTAGAAGCCATTGAATCCAGCCTGCGTAGCTGAGGGGTCATTATAAAAATAAGAATATAATGGTCAAATATTAAGTGAAAATAAAATATGAAATAATAAAGGATGTTTATAAAGTTGAGTTTTGAGGGTCAAATAATTGCTCCATGCTCATATATGATTAAAAATGAAGACAATATAGTCGCTCATATGGGAAGCTAGTGGCCTATCGTCTGTGAAAATCTACATTCTTGGACTGTTGAATAGTCGCCCATATGGTGTAGTCGTTTATATATGAATAAGTAGATGTCTCGTCCTAGTTTTTGCTGAAGGCCTTACCGTGTCCTATTTAACGTATTGACAGCATGAGAGGCATTTTGTCTAGAGTTTGGTTGATGTATTATAATTTTTAAGCTGATAGCTGGTTGAATTTGTGGATCCATTAATCTTCATAAAATACACGTTTGGATTATTCTAAATATTTTTTGGACAATAAATTAAATTAAGAGGATTAACATAAATAAATTGAATTATATAAATATTATCAAAGAAATTAAATCGAAGCGATAAAATCAGAGGATTTAAATTATATGTGAAAAGGTGAATAAAGTTTATTTTTGTTGACATTGTGGAAAAATGTCGGAAGTTCAGTCAAAGTTTAAATTTGATAAATGGATGGTCATGGACGTCATGGGGTTTATGATTTTGATTTCACATCGTTTTGGGAATGTGACTTCCCTGATATGAGTTTAAGACGTGTGAATTTCCCCGCAGAGGTTGAAATAATTCTGGAAAATTTGATTCAAGTGATACTTTTGTAAATATTAAAATCATGGTGTCAGGATGGACTGATATTTTCCTGCCCATCAGTGATAATTGTACAGTTTATATAATTAATTGAAACAGATGCTGAGATAGACTAATGATTTTCTCAGACATCAAGTTAATATTTTGAAAATAGTGAATTTAATTTTGGTGAGAGGCTGGAAATACTTTATTTTATGCGTTCTAAAATTTGTATGTAGATAAGGGGCCCAGGGGGAGCGTAGGATGTCTTCATTTTTCAGGACTGGAATTTTAGATTTCTCCCTGGGGGATCATTGTATTCTAATAGGACCAGAAGACAGTTAAATTAAACTGAGGTATTTTAAGAAATTGGTGTTATTCACAAATTATTTGCACTGCCTTCCATCCTTTATGGAGTGTGAATTTCGATATCCATCCGGCTGATTTTTGATTAAAATTTTGTTTGCTATACTCAGTTTGAGCCCGAGATTTTTCGAGTCTTATGCTTGGCGGATGTTGATATTCATGCTCGTGTGCACTTGGGACTTCGGTCAAACGGCCACATAGAGGAGGGAAGTATGGCGCAAGCAACATGGGGCCTTCGAGTTTTGTAGTTTGGTGGTTGTTCGATTTCGATTTTCATTCTTGATTTGGATTTTGAATTTGGATCAGGATCGGAAATTGGATTTGATGATTGGATGCAATAATGGGTGAATACACAATTTCATAGTTTTCTCTTTGAAGTTGTTGTTTTTGTTTCTTTTGAGTAAATGTAACTGTAAATTTAAAGCTTAATATTTTGATTAGTGTAAATCTCAGTTTAAGGTTGAAATTGCAGAATCAGTACACTAGTGATTTAGATGTATGTTCCTGGACGTCGAATGGCATATTACCCCATTCGAATCATTTGTGTTGTGATGGAGGACCTGAAGAAGATGTTGGAGGACTTAGGAAGGAAAAAGGCAGAGAATTCTGTTTCTCTTGAAAACAAAATGAAAGAGAATTCTGTTTCTCTTGAAAAAAAATGGCAGAGAATTCTGTTTCTCTTAAAATTGAAATTTCTAATCAAATGGAAGAGAATTCTACTTTTCTTAAAATTGAAATTTCTAATCAAATTTAAGAGAATTCTGATTCTCTCAAAACTGAAATGTCAAATAAAATCACAGAAAATTCGAATTTGCTTAAGTCCAATATGTCTAAGAAAATAGGGTCGTTAGAGGAAAGAATTGTGCAAAATATCGAAGCATTAGAGTCTAGAATGTCACTATCGATAGATGCTAAGATAGAAGATAGAGTCGTTGGTCTTGAAACGAAGATTAAGGATAATGCTAGGAAAACGCAAGAAAATTTTCTGAGTTTGGAAGCACGGATAGTTGAAAACGGAAAGAATATGAAAGACAATTTGTTTAAGAACTATGGGCATATAAGAGAAAGACTTCAGGATAGTCGGAAGTTAATGAAGGATGATTTAGAAACACATAAAAACGATCACTTGAGGATAAATTAGAGACTAATGCTAGGAAGACCGCAGATGATCTTGCAGCACATGAAATATATGTTTTGAAGGAATGCAATACAAATGCTGCGCAAGTCATTGAAAGAGTTAAGTAGGATTTTCATGACATCCTCGTGGGTGATTTAAAAGAAGGGTTGGTTAAGGATTTGCAGGATAGCGTGAAGGAAACTGTAGTTAAAGAAATTAAGGAACAATTAATACAGGACACTCATCAGGAAGTTCAGGATGTGAGGACTGCCTTTTCATCAGAAAACAAAGTAATTACTAGCGATATCAAATCTATACAAGACAATATCAATAAATTACAGAGTCAATTAACTAATTCCAATAAACATCATGAAACGCTGATGGAAGAATTAAGGGAAAATGGTAAAGAAGGGACTGAAAGTGCTAGTAAGAGTGAAGTAGAGAACATGAAGAAGGTCGTTGAAGATTTAGGACAAGAATTTGAGAAATATAAGTCAATAACAGAGAAAAGGTCAGTTGAAGTGATAGACGATACCATGAGAATTCAGGACAAATCGCCGAGATAGGAAAAAAGGGGGAGGTTTCTAATGTTTATTCTTCTACAACTATCACTGTTATAAAGGAAGAGAAAATAGAGTCGAACATAAGAAGAAGAGAAGATAGGGCCTTAGAGAACTGGCGGAAACACAACACGAAGAAGTTGACACATTTCGCTTGTTCGATTATAAGCTGACATAAGATAAATAACGCCGAGGGAAAGAAAGAAAGTAGAATGCCGATTGTAGATAAAAACAATCAGAAGGATAGAGTATCAGTGACATATTTCCAGAATTGTAAAAGAGTTATCATTCAAGAGCTAGAGTATGAAGTCAGAAAAACAATGATTGGAAGGAAAAATAAAAATGTGTTCATTTTTATTTTTATCTGCGTGAGGGGTAGATGTGACAATTTAGATGAGGGCCACTGATTGTTTTTCTTAGATGAACCAACTGTTTGTAGAACGCGCGGAGCTGAGGTATTTCGTTTCATCAAGATGACACTAGATGGGGAGAGCTTCGATATGAGAGATCTCATATGGTATATTTACGTGTTTTAATGTGAAGAGGTTGAACCACCAAAACATCGGGGGAACGTGCAGTACTCATTACTGGGAAAAAATACCGAAGAGATCAAGAGAATCCGACGTTTGGATCAGAAGATATTGGAGATGAAGAATCCAAGGCGCAAGGATTATGTTTTGCATCGGAATGGCTGACGGAAGTTAGGCTGCACGCAACAGGTGAGGAGGTGAGGCATAACTGTATGACTCCTAACATCGCGCGCTCAGGGCATGCATGCTTGGCAGATATTGTGTTTGAAGATACCAGTCTAAAAGAGTTGGAAGGCAATCAACGACTATGATGTGGGCCTTAAAATCCATATATCATATATAGGCCAGATGGGCAAGCCATTGCTTTGGTGTGTGCAAAGCTTTGGGGAATTTCTTACTCATCTAGGGAATCTAGCCTAGAAACTAGAAATGGTACTAGCATGCTACGTAAACTACTCTTAAGATTGTCAGTGTATCGATTCAAACATCAAGGCCATAAGCAAATACAGTACTCGAGGATCGAACCAACAGTTATGGTTGAAAAATTATTTCGGACCCGGTGTAGATATCCTAGAACGGGAAGTGAACCAGTCGAGTTAGGAAGTTTTCTGTGGCACAAAGCTGCAAGTGTTAGATTGGGACTCGAATATTTATAACCTTATGTTGCCAGACATGCATCATAGTTGTTTGAAAATGATAGATCGGATAGTCACCATGAAGTACTAAAAGAACTTGAGGTGAGATGTCATGGAATTTTTGGGAACGTCTTCGGGAATAATGGAGTGTAGGCGAGGTGTGGCGCGGAACATCTGTTCACTGGAAATAATGTTTGCCAGCCGGCATACATGGACTGTACGTCAGAAGGATTCTTCCTACAAGATCTTCACGATGTAAGCCAACTTTATTATTAAGTAGCTAGTGTATTGCATTCTAAATTTCGACTATACTGTCTGCTAATTAGGTTTCTACTTCTGGATATTTATTTCAAGATGTTATAGTACATTTGAAGATTTATCAGCCAATTTATTTCGAATGGATCTCTTTGATGTAAATCTAGTGCCTTTCGGATGTCAACCTGATAAGCTTCGATATAGCAGTAGACTATTGTGTGGAAGATATTTTACACCATTCCACGCCTAAACCTTACGTTAGGGAACTTTGAAATAATATTTGGATTTGTTCAAAATTAAATGGTTTATAATTAAATTAATTGGTTTATAATATTTTTTCGACTTTATTAGTAGTTTCTCTTTTGAATATGTTGATAGATGAGGAATGTGGATAGCCACATTACGTTTAAATATTATTCTTTGGGAATAATAGTTCGAAATTTTCTGTGATTTATAAATTTTTATATTTGAATTTAAAATAAATGTAAAATATTTTTCGTTGTAAATGAAGTTGACATATGATATCGGAAGGCTGTATGACTGATAGTCAAGCCATAATGATAATAATAATAGTATGTAAATGATTATATTGTTTGGAGCATTTTCCAATAATAATAATAATTCCTGGTAATAATAGCGGTTAATAATTGGAGGAATAATGGATCGTAGTTGATTATATGGAAGTTGATTTTGAATAGAGGGACATGCCGAAAGCGTGATCTTTGATACTGGGAGCGGAAGGTCATTCATATACGAATTTTGTAATGAGGAACTATGTACTGGAATTATGCGACAGTTTAACAGGAATGTGTTGGGGCAGTCATTAAAAGTTTATTACACCTATGCGAAAGGCCGAGATATTTAAATTTTGTGAGGGAGAGCATGATCCCATGTGTTGGTTGCTTAGAAGCCATTGAATCCAGCCTGCGTAGCTGAGGGGTCATTATAAAAATAAGAATATAATGGTCAAATATTAAGTGAAAATAAAATATGAATTAATAAAGGATGTTTATAAAGTTGAGTTTTGAGGGTCAAATAATTGCTCCATGCTCATATATGATTAAAAATGAGGACAATATAGTCGCTCATATGGGAAGCTAGTGGCCTATCGTCTGTGAAATTCTACATTCTTGGACTGTTGAATAGTCGCCCATATGGTGTAGTCGTTTATATATGAATAAGTAGATGTCTCGTCCTAGTTTTTGCTGAAGGCCTTACCGTGTCCTATTTAACGTATTGACAGCATGAGAGGCATTTTGTCTAGAGTTTGGTTGATGTATTAAAATTTTTAAGCTGATAGCTGGTTGAATTTGTGGATCCATTAATCTTCATAAAATACACGTTTGGATTATTCTAAATATTTTTTTGGACAATAAATTAAATTAAGAGGATTAACATAAATAAATTGAATTTTATGAATATTATCAAAGAAATTAAATCGAAGCGATTAAATCAGAGGATTTAAATTATATGTGAAAAGGTGAATAAAGTTTATTTTTGTTGACATTGTGGAAAAATGTCGGAAGTTCAGTCAAAGTTTAAATTTGATAAATGGATGGTCATGGACGTCATGGGGTTATGATTTTGATTTCACATCGTTTTGGGAATGTGACTTCCCTGATATGAGTTTAAGACGTGTGAATTTCCCCGCAGAGGTTGAAATAATTCTGGAAAAATTGAATCAAGTTATACTTTTGTAAATATTAAAATCATGGTGTCAGGATGGACTGATATTTTCCTGCCCATCAGTGATAATTGTACAATTTATATAATTAATTGAAACAGATGCTGAGATGGACTAATGATTTTCTCAGACATCAAGTTAATATTTTGAAAATAGTGAATTTAATTTTGGTTAGAGGCTGGAAATACTTTATTTTATGCGTTCTAAAATTTGTATGTAGATAAGGGGCCCAGGGAGAGCGTAGGATGTCTTTTTTTTTCAGGACTGGAATTTTAGATTTCTCCCTGGGGGATCATTGTATTCTAATAGGACCAGCAGACAGTTAAATTAAACTGAGGTATTTTAAGAAATTGGTGTTATTCACAAATTATTTGCATTGCCTTCCATCCTTTATGGAGTGTGAATTTCGATATCCGTCCGGCTGATTTTTGATTAAAATTTTGTTTGCTATACTCAGTTTGACCCCGAGATTTTTCGAGTCTTATGCTCGGCGGATGTTGAAATTCATGCTCGTGTGCACGTGGGACTTCGGTCAAACGGTCACAGTACTACTTGTTGCATTTAACTTAAAACTTCAAAGAACAACATTTTCAATGTTTCTCTTAGCTATCATAGCTAATTCTAACGAGCCCTTAACGCAAGTATAACTAGCTCAGCAGGCTACCTACGTGTTGAGATACCCTCTCTGACTTATGGTTTGTTTTCTAAAGTCAAGTTTTTCATCTGTCCTAAACGTTTAGTCGGCACTCTGCTGGGTACAAGCTTAGCCTTTCTTAAGTGCAACAATTGGTATTCTTATAAAAGTTGTCAAGAAAACCAGTAAAGTTATTACTAAAAGCGTTTACACTGCTTTATCGCTTCCCTCTCTGGGAGCATTGGGTTGGTCTGACGGAGATCCAACAGTGCCCAGAAATAAAATTATTACCCCACATTCAAATCCTTCCAGCATTCTTGAATACATTATAAATCCTAATTTCTCTAAAAGGAAAGTTGGTACTTTCTTTTTTTCTCGGCTCACTTTGCCTTGCCCATGGTAGCGGAATACCGGCTCAAGAGGGAAAATGCATTCACCGAGCGCTTGCATGTAGCCTTAATTCACGCTGCGTTCTCCGCCTGTCCGAGACAGGTCCCCGCTGGAGTTAGGTTCCTCCTAGACTTGGCACTGCTTAATTCCTCCTTAACTTGCTTAAACTTAGTGTTGGATTCTAATCCTGTTTACCAATACTTTTTCCACTCCAAAACCTATCTCCTTTTCTCTCCTATTATCATCCCTTAGGTAGTATTAACCCTAAGCTAAAACCTACCAAAATTTGGTCCCAGAAACCCGGGAGAATCCATTTGTCAATATATTGCAAAACACTAATATCTATTTTTAATTTTTCAGCTATAATTTGGCTGTGCAAATCTGGTGAGGAGGAAAGGGGTCACTCCTGTCTCATTTGGTGAGTCTCTCTCTCTTTCAACTTGTTTGCTGCTGCCAGTCTGACAGCATTTCCCAAACTCTACAGTTTCGTAAGTTATACTTTGATTGATCCATTCCATCATGGCTCCAGATAAAGATAAAGATAAGGAATGTAGGGATGAAAAGCTTACCGCCAAACGAGCGTCTTATAAAGGGCAAATTACCCGATTTAAAAAATATATCAGAGAGCTGGATCCATCAGAAGCTCAATTAGATTTATTAAAACACGGCGTAAAAGACTATGAACGTTCTTTTGAAAATTATTGTAACATCCAACCCGAAATAGAAACGTGTATGCTCAATCAAACAGATGATCGAGTAGAAGTAGAAAATCAATATTATGAAGGCATAGGCTCTGCCTTTAAAATAATACGCGAACTCGAAGAAGAACAGAAAAAGGATGGTTCTGTTCTTGGTTCCCTTCATGAACAACAAACCTCGTCTCGTGAGGGCACACATAAACCCAAACAAATTCTACCCAAAATTAATTTGCCTCACTTCTCATGAGACTCTACTTGGGATTCTTTTTACGGACTCTTTTGTTCCATTGTTCATGACAATGAAGATATTCAAGTCAGCTACAAGTTTCATTATTTGAGATCTATTCTCTGTGGTCAAGCCCTTCAGTTAGTTGAAGCACTTCCATTAAGTGCCGAAAACTACCCCATTGCCTTTAACTTATTGAAGGAAATATACGGTAATTTACGGTGACGTATTCAACGCCATATGAAAGCTCTATTTAACTTGCCTTCTTCACAACCGCTTCACAACATAATGACGTCACTAGTTTGCGTAATCTCATCGATACCACACAACTCCATGTAAAAGCATTATCCCACTTAGATCAACCCACTGACCTTTGGGATACTTTCCTAATACATTTAGTGGTTTCTAAAGTTGACACCGCCACCCTCAAAGCTTGGGAAATGGAACTTTATAACAACGATGATTATTCTTACGAGTATTTAGTCACCTTCATAAATGCTAGATGCCAAATTTTAACTGCTTTAGCCAACCAAAGTGAACCATCTTCTCCTAACTTTAGATTTGAATCATTGTCCCTTAAATCTAAAAACGAATATGCAGCGTCTAGTACCCAAAAACCTGGGTCAAGCTCTTCTAAACCTAAGTCATATGCCACTGGTTACCAAACTAGGTCCAGTGAACGCCGTATTGCCAGTTCTCGTGCTTTAAACACTCAAAGTGAACCCCATAAAAGTTTAAATGAACCGTTAAAATGCATACTTTGCAAAGATTCCCACGCTTTATATTTATGTAAATCCTTTAAGGAACTGTCAGTCGATGACAGAAGGAAATTAGTTTCCCAACATAACTATTGTTTTAACTGCCTCTCTCCTAAGCATTCTGCTTTTAATTGCAAGTCTTCTAGACTCTGTTTCCATTGTGAAAACCCGCATCACACCTTATTGCATCGTCATGATCAATCGAGGTCATCAGCAGCATCCACTTCTCAAAAAAGTGACAATACTGGCAGTCCTAATGCTTCATCTTTTATTCAAAACGCTAAGTCTTTGCGTAGCGCTCAAGTACTATTATCCACTGTTCAAATTGAAGTTCCGGATAAATCTGGCAACTGGGTCCGTGCACGAGGTCTTCTTGATTCAGCGGCTACCCACGATTTTGTTTCCAATTCTTTGATAAAAAAACTAGGCCTTCCTGTAACTCCTACTTCTATCAATGTATCAGGCATAAACAGCTTAAAATCACAAGCTTTGCAATTCTCGAAACTAACCATAAAGGACACTTGTCATAGGAATAATGTTCTTAAGCTTAATTGCCTTATTCTTAATAGCATCGGAGAGGATACTCCAAGCCACTCTGTTGATATCTCAAGTTTGAATATTCCTTCTCATTTATTGTTAGCCGATCCTCTGTTTAACATCCAAGGTCCCATTGACATACTTTTCAGTGGCAATGTTTTTTGGAATTGGCTTCGCAAACAAATTCGTAAACTGTCTTCAAGTGTGGTTGCCAGAGACACTAACTTTGGTTGGATTGTTACTGGTCAACTTCCCCATTATTCTCCCCAAACTGTGTTACAATGCCATTTTGTGAGTACCGATTTGGAACAGTTCTGGAAACTTGAAAATATTGATTTTCCTAACTTAAGATCTTCAGAAAACGAATTCTGTGAGCAACTCTTCATTTCCACTACTACTCGATCACCTGAAGGCCGATTCATTGTTCAAATGCCGAGATTATTCAATCCCCCCCAAAAAAAAAATCTCAACCCAAGGCTCGAAAAGATCTCTTTGCTATCGAGAGCAAATTTAAGAAAGAACCCTTCGTTAAAAAACAGTACACCGAGTTTATGGACGAATACGAAAGTTTGGATCATATGGAGGTTGTCAGCAAATCTGATGACGAATTACACCCCCCCAAAGAAACTGTATTCTTAAATCATCACCCTGTGTGGATGAACCCTCTTGTAAAGGATAAAATCCGAGTCGTGTTGAATGGGTCATCACCTGACGCCAATGGCAACAGTCTCAACGATACTCTTCACTCTGGGCCCGCTATTAAGTCCGATTTGTCTACTATTCTTTTAAATTTTCGTCTGTTCCCCATAGCAGTAATCGTGGATATCAAACAAATATACCGTCAAGTTTTAATTCTATCCGAACTACAAGATCTCCAAAGAATCTTATGGCGTGACGAAACTAGTAAACCTATTAAAATATTTCGCTTAAAAACAGTTACGTATGGTCAAAAACCTTTCGCTTTCCTTGCCATCCGGTCCTTACATATGTTAGCCTCTCAAGATGGTCATTTATTTGATGCTAATGCCTCCGAAGCTCTAACTACATCCTTTTATGTTGACGATTGTCTCCAGTTCTTTCCGACTCTTGAGGAAGCTTCTTTCGTATCACTGGAACTGACAGCAATGTTAAAGAATGGAGGATTCCCACTTCATAAATGGAATTCCAACTCCTCGGATTTTCTTGCACAATTACCCATCGAAGATGTACACCCCTCTTCCGTCAAGATCTGCGGAGATTCCGAATCCATAAAAACGCTTGGAGTACACTGGTGCACTCGCACTGATACTCTCATCTATAAAGTCTCGCTTTCCGAAGAGCTCCCTAATACCAAAAGGCAAATTTTATCTGAAATTGCAAAAATTTTCGATCCTCTCCAATTTCTTGCGCCGGTTATTGTTATAGCCAAGCTTTTCATGCAAGAGCTATGGTCTCTCAAATGTGAATGGGACGAAGCCGTCCCCCCTTCTTTTCTCAATAGATGGTTCTCTTTTCGATGTAGGCTACTTGATCTTTCTCTTATTAAAATTCCTAGAAATTTAATTAGTTCTCCTCCTAATGCATCTTTCTTTCTTCATGTGTTTTCCGACAGCTCCGAAAAAGATTACGGTTGCTGTGCATACTTGGTTTATCGCAATTCGCTAAGTGAATCTTCACTTTCAAACCTTATTTGTGCCAAATCTAAAATAGCTCCGCTTAAAACTATTACTTTGCCTAGGCTCGAATTGTGTGCTGCACTCATGGCCGCAGAACGTGCTAAAAATCTGTAGAAAGTCTTAAAAGTCGAATTTTCGCAAACCTATCTGTGGAGCGATTCCATGATCACTCTTTTTTGGATCGCCAAAAACCCCACCCACTGGCAAACCTTTGTTGGAAATAGAGTTTTCTAAATTCAAACCCTTTCTTCGGGATGTCAATGGAAGCATGTGCCTAGCGCTGATAACCCCGCTGACATTATCTCTCGTGGTTGCTTACTCTCTCAATTGATAACATCTCAGTTGTACTGGTATGGGCCCTCGTGGTTAATCGAAGACTCTTCTTGCTAGCCTTCTAAACCTCCAGTCACCAACTCCAACCTGCCTGAAGCTAAAGTAGCTAAATCTACCGCTTCATGTCTTATTTCTAACGGTTCATTTCCTTTGTTGTCTTGCTACTCTTCCTTTCACAAACTGATTCGAATTTTTGCATATCTTCTCAGATGGAAATATCTTATTGTTGATCAACCCGTTCTTCCTAAATCGCATCTAACTAATCATGAATTAAATCTCGCTACTATTAAAGTTTTACAGCTAACACAGCAAGAAGCCTTTTCTACTGAATTGTCTTTGCTATCAGAGAAGAAAGGTCTTCCGAAGTCTAGTCGTCTTCGCGCCTTAACCCCTTTCCTTGATGACAACGGGTTACTGAGGGTAGGTGGTAGGCTTTCGCACTCTTCACTTTCTGAAGACAAAAAGCATCCTGTTATTTTGTCCTCCAAACATCACGTAACCTCTTTAATCATACGTGACTTTCATTATCGAAATCTGCATGTTGGCACTTGCACTCTGCTTTGCTTATTAAGGAAAACGTACTGGATAATAAATGGATTTCATGAAGTTTATTCCGTAATACACAAATGCATCCCTTGCTTTAAGGTGAAACCTAAGGTCAGTACCCAATTGACAGGCGATCTACCTTCTTCCCCTATTCGTCCTTTTTCTTTGACTGGTGTGGATTATATGGGTCCATCTCAATACCAACGCAATTCCCCTGTAGCTAAACGCAAATTGTTTGGAAAACATTATGTTCGCTCTTCGTTTGCATGGTGACTGGTGCGATCCACCTAGAACTTGTAACAAATGCCTCTACTTCTTATTTTCTGTCAGCCGTTTCTCGCTTCACTGCCAGGCGTGGCGTTCCCTCTGAAATGTTCTCCGATAACGCCTCCACCTTGCAGGGCGCAGCTTCATTGTGGAAGAAAGCTCTTACATCCTCTCCTGCCATGTAACAAATTTCCAACTTTTCTTACTCTAAAGGTTTCAAATGGCGGTTTATACCTCCTTACGCCCCTCATCACGGCGGTAGGTGGGAATCATGTGTCAAGCTTACTAAACGTCATCTAAAAAGTTTTAGGTAGTCGTATTCTAACTTATGAAGCATTTAACTCGTTGTCTATTCTGATTGAAGGCGTTGTTAATCCTCGTCCGTTGACCCCGCTTTCTAATGACCCTGATGACCTGCTTCCATTAACACCTGATCACTTCCTAATTGGTACTTCTCATTCTATCCCTCACCCCGTTCCTAACTCTTATAGAGATTCTAATTTACCAATCGTTTGGCGTAAACTTGAAGCCCTTCGTAATTCTTTCTGGAAGAGGTGGAATTTGGAATACTTAACTTCTTTGCAACGGAGACAGAAGTGGTTCTTTCTAATCCTGACATCAAAGTGGGGGACCTGGTTCTTGTTAAGGATGCTTCCCCCCTTTTAGTATAGATCTCCGGAAGAGTAATACTTTAATATAGTATGGCCTCGCGTGCCTGGTGCAAGCTTTGTTAATTGACACCCAGAGGGTAGCTTGCATGTTGAATTTCGTCGTCCCTTTGAACGCTATGAAAGTCAAGGAGGTTAGATATCTAAACTCCTTGACACTACAGCGCATTCAAGTAGAGAATGGAGGAACATTGTGTTGGCGGAAAATCCCGAGATTAATTTTGCCATTGAACACGGCCTACTGAATACAAATGGGTTCTTTAACATGCCAACAACGTATGACATGAGTGTCGTGATTTTTGTCGCCTTTCAAAAATCACTTACCATGGCCAGGAGTGAACCTGAAATCTTGGGGGTGGTAGTCCGACACTATAACCACTCACCCACCGTGGCAAGCTTCCGGAAGAGTGATCGAGTGTTACCCGGGAAGGGATGGAAGAGTCAGGGTAGTTAGGATCCTGACCACAAATGGGCATATTACAAGACCCCTATCTTTATGATACGTAACTACATGATAACGGACCGATGTGATTCGAGAAGTTGTTAGCTATGCCATCTATTGCTTTATATTTGAGGCGCTACTCGTTCTAGAGAAATGAAACGCACCCGCAGTGGAGTAGAAGAGATGTAATTGAGGAACTCGACCTGTATTATTGAGATATCGAGAGACTTTGTTAACGAGAGATGAAAAAAGTCCGCAGACATGACGGAGAATATGTAAAAAAAGGTCTTTGAAAAGTTGCTTTCACCGTGCGAGATTATAATATTTAAATGACTGAAGATGTTATTGGAGATATGACAAGATGCGGATGAGATTCTGATCCTGGGATGAAAATGTATGTGAAATTTATTATGTAATCTATCCTGAGATCTTCCAGAACGTCTCCCAAAGCTAAGTAGTTTTATATTATCTTGGTGAAAAGCAGAGGTTTAAGAAGTACCTTTTCTATGAAGGAATAACATCATGTTCTCCCCTTTTCAGTGTTAAACTGTCCCAGATTCTTCGACAGTCAAGTTAGATTGGAGATTGTCTTGCTTGTTGTTTGTTTATTAATTTGTGTCCTCCTCCTTATATATTCTCGTAACGTAGAGATGAATCGTGTTGTTGTATTTATTTATGTTTTGTTCGTTGCGGTTCATAGTTTCTTCTTAGTGTTATTTTCTTTTCGTGATTTTTGTTTTGTCCGTCGTGAAACGTGATCGCAATCTATGGGCGGTATTTCTTATTAACTTCTACCCCTTGTATCAGTATGGGATGCTACTTGGACCTTGAGGGGTTAGTAATGTTTGTTTTAATTTTAATTCGAGCCTAGACGTAGGAGTGTGTGGTGTTTACACATTGATCACTTTTGTGATACTTTCAATGTTTAGCTTGGCCCATTTGTCGGTCAAATTTTATTTATTGTTACCGAGATCCCCGAATGGTAATTATTTCTTTACAAATGTTAATTGCTTAAACCATATGCATAATCTTGTTATCAATCACTTATTCATAGATATTATAGTTCTCACCTCGAGTGTTACAGTCGCTCGCTACCTCAGGCGTCCTCACTCCCGACATACAGGGCTTCTACTGGTTGATCCACTGTCTGCTGAGTAGTGTCGACTGACGTCACCCTGACTTTCGTTCGACCAATGGCAGGTCTTTGTCTGGTCGGGCGATCTCCAACTTCGAGAGAGTTCCATGGTCCCTATTTAAGACGCCACTTGCTGGCGTTCTTCACCACTTCTGATCAATCATCACTTTGGATCACTTCAACCTGCTGGTCACCGCTACTGCATCTCATGACATCATCGCTGATATCTACGCTACCGAGCAGTTACGTCACGAGATCTGCACCATGACGTATTGCTCAAGATGGCAAGAATAATTGCCAGCCGCTGTACTCTTCACCTTCACCTTAGAGAGGATACTTGGAATCGTCTTTCGAAATATTGCTGGATCATCACTTGGAAGCTATAAACGTCATTCCTTCGCAAGAAAAGAAGAGAGAGTTGACATTTTATCAATGGTGCACATATCTCTAGGCCATGTACGCCTCCTTCTGAGAAAACCGTGAGGACTTTTAAATCAACATTTATGCTAGCTGGAACTTTTTAAGGAGCTGGCTCTTCAACCCTCTTCAAAGATAAGTTCAATTTTAGGAAGAATAAATTATACTAGTTATTTTATACTCTTAATCAGTTTTATGGTTCTATCTTTTTATAAAGTGCATTTTTATATGTTAAGCTCAACTTCTCTCCAATCAAGCAAACTTGTTTCATGGACCTTTCTTTAAATCTGGGTTCCTGTCATCAGGCCCTCACACTTTGCTACATTTATAATTGTTCATTTCTGTGATAAGCACTTAAGTGCAATTTGTTTATTCATTATAAATTTATTATTAGGAATAAAAATTGTTAATGTATTGCTACCTACATTGGTTTTCTAGTCACGTATTTCATGCCCACTACCCCGCACCGCTTCAGTCTAATTTTCTTGCAAATTTGGTGCCTCACCACAGTTATTTTGTCCAGGCTTTCGCCTGATGCGTTTCGTTCTCCCGTATGGGGACGTTTTAGGGCAGAACTTATACTTCTCCATAATTTTTTGGTGCCTCATCCCCGGGAAACATATCTGTTGCACCCTGGATCCCTATACAAGTTTAATATTGTGGATTTTACATTAACAATTATTGTTCATTGTGTTTCAACACTAATTCACATTGTACGTTTCAGCTTGAGGCGCATGTTCAGCAGAAGAGAGAAACGTAAGCTAAGCCGGGTTCTTCCGCATCAGACTAAACCTTACTACCTAGCAAGCTGTCATCCTTTGACTTCCAGTACTCGAAGTCACAATATTGACGTGAGTAACAAACAACTTTTGACATGCCTAACCTTGATGAAAAACTCAGCAACGCCAGAGCCTCTTGTAAGGGCAAGCTCACACGGTTTCGTACTTTCTTAACGGAGCTCGAACCCCAAGAGCGTAATCATGACATAATTTCGCAGAGGCTTAAGAATTATGAACAAGCCTTTGAGAAATATGATGAGATACAATAAAGTATAGAAACTCAGCATCCGGACCAGCAAAGTGATAGGTTGGAAGTTGAAAAATTATACTATCAGGGATTTGCTGAAGCTAAACAGCTTATTAGGGCTTTAATTTTAAAAGAAAAACAAGAAGATCAAACTTCTGCAGCATCTTCTACATCTTCTTCACGCATTATATTACCCAAATTAGAAATACCCAAATTCACTGGTAAAGACATAGAATGGGAACCATTTTTTGAATTATTCAATTCTTTAGTACATGAGAATACTTCTATACCAGTAATACAAAAATTTCACTACTTGCGTCTGGCAGTTCAAGGCAACGCACTTAACCTGATCCAAGCACTTTCTTTGACCAGTGATAATTATGAAGTTGCTCTGAATCTTCTTAAGGATAGATATGGGAACATTCGTTTATCTATTCAACGCCATATACAAAGCTTATTCGAGTTACCTAACGTGCAAGCAGATAACAGTTTATCACTTCGTAAGTTGATTGACACTGCAGAGCTACACGTCAGAGCATTGTCCAATTTAAACCAACCTGTAAATCACTGGGATTTATTTCTAGTTCACCTCATTTCTGCAAGATTGGATGCAAATACATTACAAGCCTTGGAAACAGAACTTTCCCAGAATTTGCAATGCACTTATGAGGCGATTATTAACTTTTTGAAGGCCAGAAGCCAAGTCTTTTCCGCCATAGCTAATCAAAAAACTAGTAGTTCAGATTCAAAAGCCTTCTCAAAACATAAGGTTAGCAGTTCTAATCAAAGAATTTTAAGATCACAGGCTCTTCCTGTTGATGTTCGGTCACCTAACCAAATGCAAACGTGCGGTCTGTGTCAGCAATCGCATACTTTATACAATTGTGATGAATTTAAATCTTTATCAGTAGATGAAAGACGAAAGCTCATTACGAACAAAAAACATTGTTTCAACTGTTTGTCAGGAACGCATATGTTAAACAATTGCCGTTCACAACGTTTATGCTTTCATTGTAGGGCAAGACACCATTCCCTTTTGCACAGGCATGAAAGACCACGGTTATCAGGACCAAGCAGTTCCAATACCAAGTCTAATTCGGAGACTTCTCAAAATAGTGCGCAGTCGTATGCTCAAAGTTCTACCTCGCTTGGCAAAGTCCAGGTTTTATTATCTACCGTGCAGGTTCTATTGAAAAATTCTCACGGAAAATGGGTATCTGTCAGGGGATTATTGGACAATGCCGCTACCAACAATTTTATTAATGAATCGTTGGTACAAAAGTTAGGCCTCCCAAAACATCCTACCTCAATAGAGGTTACAGGAATAAACTGCTCTAAATCGCAATCCTTAAGCTTTGCTAAAGTGGATCTGAAGGACTCTAATAATCTTGGTACGCAGTTGCAATTAGATTGTTTGATTATCAAGTCTATAGGCAACAATATTCCTGGCACTTCTTATCCTATTCAAAGTTGGAATATCCCGAATTTTGTCCAGCTAGCTGACCCTCATTTCAACAGAGCTTCACCCGTAGAGCTTCTTTTCAGCTCAAGCGTATTTTGGCAATGTCTTCATTCCAATAAAGTAAAAATTGCTCCTAATGTTTTCTTCCGCGAAACTGATTTTGGTTGGATTGCTACTGGCCAAATATACCGTAATCCTATTCAAACTGTATCGAATTGTTATTTTGTTGGTACCGATTTGAGCCAAGAGCTAACCAAGTTCTGGGATCTTGAGAATGTTCAGGCTACTTCTTCTTCTTCTAACGAAATTTGTGAACAGTTATATAAGGAAACCACTGTCCGTAATGCTGAAGGCAGATTTATAGTAACTCATCCACGTATTCCCAATCCTCCCGCCATTACGGGCTCGCATTCCAGAGTACTTAGGGCACTATTTGCTATTGAAAATCGGTTCAAACAAGATGCTTCTGTCAAAACTCAATATGCTTCCTTTATGGAGGAATACGAATCATCCAATCACATGGAGGTAATTTCTAAATCAGAAGAAATTGACCATCCTTTAAATGAAATAGTTTATCTAAATCATCACCCGGTATGGAAAAATTCCATAACACAAGACAATATAAGAGTAGTTTTCAATGGCTCATCACCAGATTCCAATGGAATCTCTTTAAATGATACCTTGCAATGTGGTCCCGCGATTCAAACAGATCTCACCTCTGTTTTGCTTAATTTTCGAAGGTTTCCTATTGCTGTAATCTCAGATATTAAGCAGATGTACCGGCAGATTCTCGTAAATTCTGAGCAGCAAGATCTGCAAAGATTATTGTGGCGCGATGAGAGTTCCAAACCCATAAAGATATTTAGATTGAAGACTGTGACATATGGCATGAAGCCTTCAGCCTTTCTTGCGATTCGGTCTCTCCACATGTTAGCCGAGCAAGATGGTCATCTGTATCATCCTTTGGCCTCTGAGTCATTAAAAACGGCATTTTATGTCGACGATTTCTTGTGCTCTTTCCCTAATAGTTCTGAAGCGCTCCTTGTGTGCGAAGATTTGAAATCCCTACTCCTAGGAGGTGGTTTTCCGCTCCATAAATGGACTTCAAATTCCACTGAATTTATATCAAAATTTTCATCAGAGGTCCCAGTTGATGAATTTGTTGCCATTCCTACTGATGAAGCAGCCGTAAAAGCATTGGGTGTTTTTTGGTGTCCTTCTTCTGATACCTTCTCTTATCAGGTACATCTGTCAGAATCTCCCCCTGTAACTAAGAGACAAGTTCTGTCAGAAATTGCAAAGATCTTTGATCCATTGCAATATATTGCTCCTATAGTTATTGTTGCAAAAATGTTCTTGCAAAAGCTTTGGTCATTAAAATCAGACTGGGATGAAAATCTCCGCCTTCCTCTTGTAGAAGAATGGTTAGAGTATCGCAGCAGTTTGCTGGATCTCTCCAAGGTTTCTATACCCCGCCCTTTAATTTCTAATCCCTTATACCAGCAGTATGACCTGCATGTATTTTCTGATAGTTCAGAACGGGCTTATGGCTGTTGTGCATACATAGTAGGACGTTCCTCAGCTACTTTCCCTGGATTTTCTAATTTAGTGTGCGCTAAATCAAAGGTTACTCCACTTAAAACAGTATCATTGCCGAGATTAGAATTATGCTCTGCTTTAATGTCAACAGAATTAGCTACTAAACTAAATGTCAGTTTAAAGTTAAAATTTTCCCGCACATTTTTTTGGATCGATTCTTCTATTGTATTAGCTTGGATTTCCAAGCCTTCTTCTCATTGGAATACCTTTGTGGCAAATCGCGTTTCTAAGATTCATGAAGTCTCTCATTCTGAACAATGGAGACATGTTCCTAGCCGTGAAAACCCCGCGGATATAATATCACGTGGTTGCACGCCTAAAAAATTGATTTCTTCAGACCTGTACTGGAATGGTCCTCCTTGGCTAAGTCAGGAATCATCTTGCTGGCCTCGCTTAGCTAATCAATTTGCAGAAGAAATACCTGATGCCCGTAATGACCCTGTCACGTCGCATCTTACTTCTACTTCTACTAGCCTTTTTCGTAGATACTCTTCATTTGATAAATTGATTCGTGTAGTGTCTTATATCTTCCGATGGAAATATTTAGTAATTGATCAACCATTGAAGCCTCAACCCTTTCTCTCCAGAGTAGAGTTAGAATTTGCTACTTGCAAGATTTTGTTACTTGTTCAGCAGGAAGTCTTTGCTCCCGAAAAGCAAGCTCTTATAAGTGGTAAAGATTTACCCAAGTCTAGCAGGCTTTCACCACTCACTCCTTTTCTAGACCAGGACGGCATAATACGTGTGGGTGGAAGATTAGCTATGTCTAGTTGCGAGGATGGGAAAAAGCATTCCATCATCCTTCCTTCAAAGCATCCTATCACTACCCTTATAATAAAAAAGTTTCATTATAAACACCTTCATGCTGGCACTCGCACCTTGCTCTGTCTAATTCGTGAACTCTACTGGATCATCAATGGCGTTCATGAGGTATCTTCTGTTGTCAAAAAGTGTATACCTTGCTTTAAGGTTAAACCACGGCCCGCCACGCAGATTATGGGTAATTTACCTCCCTTTCGTTCAGAACCTAGTAAGCTCTTCGCTCTTACTGGGATCGATTACGCTGGTCCTTACGTATATCAGACCAATCCCTCTTCATCTAAGCGCAAAATCTTAGGTAAACTCTACATCTCGTTATTTGTATGTATGGTGACGTGAGCTATCCACCTTGAGTTGGTTACGAACGCTTCTGTATCTTACTTTTTGGCCGCCTTTTCTAGATTTGCTGCTAGAAGGGGCGTTCCATCTGAAGTTTTTTCAGATAATGCAAAAATTTTTGTAAGCGCTTCTGATCTCTGGAAAAAAGTGTTAAGCTCCCCTTCTGCTAAAGAAAAAATTTCCAACTTTTCCTATTCTAAAGGTTTCAAATGGCATTTCACCCCGCCTTATGCTCCCCATCATGGGGGCCGTTGGGAATCCTGCATCAAACTTACTAAAAGACAGCTTAAGAAAACTCTTGGTCCTACCATACTTTCTTATGAGGAATTCAACTCTTTAATTATTCAAATTGAAGGTATTGTAAATTCCAGACCTCTGACCCCTCTTTCAAACGATCCTAAGGATCTTTTACCTTTAACACCCAGTCACTTCCTGATTGGCTGTTCGCTTGCTGCTACTCCGCCTTTGCTGGTTCGACGCTGTGATCCTAACTTACCTATCTTTTGGAGAAAAGTAGAATCCTTGCGATGTTCTTTTTGGCGCCGATGGAAGTTAGAATATCTCAGCTTGCTAAATAGGCGTGAAAAATGGCGGCTTCCTCAACCAGATGTACGAGTGTGGGACATGGTTCTTCTTCGGGACCCATCTCCGCCTCTCGTGTGGAACCTAGGTAGAGTTATTCACTGCCACTTTGGCCGTGATAAACGCGTCAGAGTTGTTGATGTTTTAACTAGTAAAGGTCGTTATACTAGACCCATCTCTGCTATTTCTGTTTTGCCTTTCGAGTCTTAGTTTCTCCTCGTCTGTTATCCATGTTTTGCTTTGACTGATTCTTTTGTTTGTTTTCATTCGGAGTTCTCGGAGCATGATCACTTTTGTGATACTTTCAATGTTTAGCTTGGCCCATTTGTCGGTCAAATTTTATTTATTATATAATTAGAAATGCGCACAAACCGTGCAATGATTACAGCAAAGATTACCGTACATATAAAGTTTAGTTGTCCTTGCTATAAGCAGCGATAGACCTATATCGTTTTTTGCACTTTAGAATGTGGTATTGATCACATTTTATTTATTGTTACCGAGATCCCCGAATGGTAATTATTTCTTTACAAATGTTAATTGCTTAAACCATATGCATAATCTTGTTATCAATCACTTATTCATAGATATTATAGTTCTCACCTCGAGTGTTACAGTCGCTCGCTACCTCAGGCGTCCTCACTCCCGACATACAGGGCTTCTACTGGTTGATCCACTGTCTGCTGAGTAGTGTTGACTGACGTCACCCTGACTTTCGTTCGACCAATGACAGGTCTTTGTCTGGTCGGGCGATCTCCAACTTCGAGAGAGTTCCATGGTCCCTATTTAAGACGCCACTTGCTGGCGTTCTTCACCACTTCTGATCAATCATCACTTTGGATCACTTCAACCTGCTGGTCACCGCTACTGCATCTCATGACATCATCGCTGATATCTACGCTACCGAGCAGTTACGTCACGAGATCTGCACCATGACGTATTGCTCAAGATGGCAAGAATAATTGCCAGCCGCTGTACTCTTCACCTTCACCTTAGAGAGGATACTTGGAATCGTCTTTCGAAATATTGCTGGATCATCACTTGGAAGCTATAAACGTCATTCCTTCGCAAGAAAAGAAGAGAGAGTTGACATTTTATCAATGGTGCACATATCTCTAGGCCATGTACGCCTCCTTCCGAGAAAACCGTGAGGACTTTTAAATCAACATTTATGCTAGCTGGAACTTTTTAAGGAGCTGGCTCTTCAACCCTCTTCAAAGATAAGTTCAATTTTAGGAAGAATAAATTATACTAGTTATTTTATACTCTTAATCAGTTTTATGGTTCTTTCTTTTTATAAAGTGCATTTTTATATGTTAAGCTCAACTTCTCTCCAATCAAGCAAACTTGTTTCATGGACCTTTCTTTAAATCTGGGTTTCTGTCATCAGGCCCTCACACTTTGCTACATTTATAATTGTTCATTTCTGTGATAAGCACTTAAGTGCAATTTGATTATTCATTATAAATTTATTATTAGGAATAAAAATTGTTAATGTATTGCTACCTACATTGGTTTTCTAGTCACGTATTTCATGCCCACTACCCCGCACCGCTTCAGTCTAATTTTCTTGCAAATTTGGTGCCTCACCACAGTAGTTATTTTGTCCAGGCTTTCGCCTGATGCGTTTCGTTCTCCCGTATGGGGAAGTTTTAGGGCAGAACTTATTCTTCTCCACACATTGACTGACTTCGTCAGTCTTAATAGTCAGAACACACACAATATTGGTTGTTTTATTTCGAGTTTTACGCTATGTCTGTCATCTGTGCTCCCTTATGGTTAACCCTCTGGGATTTAATTCTTTCGTCCTTAAGGGCTGGGGAGACATTTCTTCGTAAGCGTATTTGTTTTTGTCTTCTGTTCGGTCAACCTGTGCTCCTTGGAATTTCTCTCTTTCTTTCGTTTCCCATAAGGAGTGGACGGACAGTAGAACCTGTATGTACCGAAAGGCTCCCCATATTATTATCACGTTTCTAGACATATATTTAAGGGTGGGTTAATGTTTTGTTTAAGTGGGAGCTTGACTGAAAGTTCAGGGTAGTTCTCGGGTTTTGTTTTTTAACTTTCAGTTAAGAAGCAACACGTATTCTCTCTTACGTTTATTAATGAGGTTTATCAGGTTTTCTTACTGTTAGTGACGTGGATGTTTATGGCATGGACCCGGGCCTGTTATCTATGTTCCTTTTACTGTTGGTGAGATGTCTGAATCTCATACTTCGTTCGGATAGACGATTTATTCAGGTGGTTTATGAAGTCGGGTTATGTTTGATCGAGGGGTTCTTGTTGTTATTTATTTAAGGGTTATGTTTGTATCTACATCTTATTATCTTGGGGTTTTCTTGTTTTGTTGGTAACGTTCTGTAGTAGTGGATGTTTTGACCGATTTTCCTTTACTGCAGTTTTGTTGGTGATACCTTTTGTTTTTAATTTATTAAGGGGTTTATTTAGCTTGTACGACTTCATATGCTAGTT
Source organism: Meconema thalassinum (assembly GCA_946902985.2). Taxonomy (NCBI): domain Eukaryota; kingdom Metazoa; phylum Arthropoda; class Insecta; order Orthoptera; family Tettigoniidae; genus Meconema; species Meconema thalassinum. Next base: position 122,983,317 of record OX336396.1, on the reverse strand, counting down.
AGAATATTTCTTCTGGTTACTTCTGTAATCAGCCTTTGGTGGGACGAAAGTATTATTTCGTATTTATTAGTTTCAGCATTCCCTTGATTTCATTTTGTAAATTTGATGCGATCTCCAATCTAACTAGTGTTAGGCTTCTCTGTTCGTCTTTTATATCTTTATTGTGTTTTTAATATTTATGTTATTGTTTCCTTTTGTTAACCTTGTATATTTTATTACAGCCCCATCACCAATCATTTACCATTTCATGCGTTTCTCACGTCCATCGTTTACTATTGTTTTGATATTAAATTTTGTTTACAACCTCTACTCGCGATGTGTGGTTTTTAGTAATTGTATCACTATCTAGTTCAAAATGTAAAAAGGTACACAACTAGGTTATTAGATCAACGGCCGGTCCTTTACCGCGCATGCGAGAAACCTGTTTGGTTTCTCAGTCTGGCCAACTACTGCGTGCGTGGGGTGCGTAAGTCTCATGGTAGCAGAGCGTGGTTGTGTATATTTCTCATCTTGAATATTGGGAGATCGATTATGTCATTACTGCATTTCCCGTGTATTGGTTGTAATTTGCTAGTTTATAATATAGGGGAATTTCAGAGAAATCCTAATACCGTTTGTATTAATACTGGATCTCCCTCGAGCTTCTTTACATTAATAGCCTGCTTCGAATATTATCCACGATATTCTAATAAAAACTATCTTTCTGGCAACCGTTAAACTTAATGTCATGTCTTTCACCTCTGTGCGCTTTGACGAGATATGTTGATATGCTGTGATTTATTTCTGCCTACTCTCTTTGACATATCCCATTATGCTGCTCAGTGTGCGTCAAGGGCCCGACGATCACGTGATGCAGACATATGACGATCTAGATTACAGCTGATCTTTGTGTCAACATTCAATCTGTAATGACATCTAAAGTAAGTTGGACAGACGCAAGCTATGTCCAAGTTTGGCAACCGGGAGTATAATTCGTAACTACATGATAACGGACCGATATGATTCGAGAATGCCAACTATTGCTCTATATTTGAGGCGCTACTCGTTCTAGAGAAATGAAACGCACCCGCAGTGGAGTATAAGAGATATAATTGAGGAACTCCACCTGTATTATTGAGATATCGAGAGACTTTGTTAACGAGAGATGAAAAAAGTCGGCAGGCATGATGGAGAATAAGTAAAATGGGTCTTTGAAAAGTTGCTTTCACCGTGCGAGATTATAATATTTAAATGACTGAAGATGTTATTGGAGATAGGACAAGATGCGGATGAGATTCTGATGCTGGGATGAAAATGTATGTGAAATTTATTATGTAATCTATCCCTAGATCTTCCAGAACGTCTCCCAAAGCTAAGTGGTTTTATATTATCTTGGTGAAAAGCAAAGGTTTAAGAAGTACCTTTTCTATGAAGAATAACATCATATCCTCCCCTTTTCAGTGTTAAACTGTCCCAGATTCTTCGACAGTCAAGTTAGATTGGAGATTGTCTTGCTTGTTGTTTGTTTATTAATTTGTGTCCTCCTTCTTATATATTCTCGTAACGTAGAGATGAATCGTGTTATTGTATTTATTTATGTTTTGTTCGTTGCGGTTCATAGTTTCTTCTTGGTGTTATTTTCTTTTCGTGATGTTTGTTTTGTCCGTCATGAAACGTGATCGTAAACTATGGGCGGTATTTCTTATTAACCTCTACCCCTTGTATCAGTATGGAATGCTACGTGGACCTTGAGGGGTTAGTAATGTTTGTTTTAATTGTAATAGGAGCCTAGACGTAGGAGTGTGTGGTGTTTACACATTGACTGACTTCCTCAGTCTTAATAGTGAGAACACACACAATATTGGTTGCTGTTTTATTTAGAGTTTTACGCTATGTCTGTCATCTGTGCTCCCTTATGGTTAACCCTCTGGGTTTTAATTCTTTCGTCCTTAATGGCTGGGCAGACATTTCTTCGTAAGCGTATTTGTTTTTGTCTTCTGTTCGGTCGACCTGTGCTCCTTGGAATTTCCCTCTTTCTTTCGTTTCCCATAAGGAGTGGACGGACAGTAGAACCTGTATGTACCGAAAGGCTTCCCATAGTATTATCACGTTTCTAGACATGTATTTAAGGGTGGGTTAATGTTTTGTTTAAGTGGGAGCTTGACTGAAAGTTCAGGGTAGTTCTCGGGGTTTGTTTTGTAACTTTCAGTTAAGAAGCAACACGTATTCTCTCTTACGTTTATTAATGAGGTTTATCAGGTTTCCTTACTGTTACTGACGTGGATGTTTATGGTAAGGACCCGGGCCTGTTATCTATGTTCATTTTACTGTTGGTGAGATGTCTGAATCTCATACTTCGTTCGGATAGATGATTTATTCAGGTGGTTTATGAAGTCGGGTTATGTTTGATCGAGGGGTTGTTGTTGTTGTTATTTATTTAAGGGTTATGTTTGTATCAACATCCTATTATCTTGGGGTTTTCTTGTTTTGTTGGTAACGTTCTGTAGTAGTGGATGTTTTGAACGATTTTCCTTTACTGCAGTTTTGCTGGTGATACCTTTTGAACTTAATTTATTAAGGGGTTTATTTAGCTTGTACGAATTCATGTGCTAGTTAGAATATTTATTCTGGTTAATTCTGTAATCAGCCTTTGGTGGGACGAAAGTATTTTTTCGTATTTATTAGTTTTAACATTCCCTTTGATTTCATTTTGTAAATTAGATGTGATCTCCAATCTAACCAGTGTTAGGCTTCTCTGTTCGTCTTTTATATCTTTATTGCGTTTTTAATATTTATGTTATTATTTCCTTTTGTTAACCTTGTATATTTAATTACAGCCCCATCACCAATCATTTACCATTTCATGCGCTTCTCTCGTCCCTCGTTTACTTTTGTTTTGAAATTAAATGTTGTTTACAACCTCTACTCGAGATGTGTGGTTTTTAGTAGTTGTATCTCCATCTAGTTCAAAATGTAAAAAAAAAGGTACACAACTGGGTTATTAGATCCACGGCCGGTCCTTTACCGCGCATGCGAGAAACCTGTTTGGTTTCTCAGTCTGGCCATCGACTGCGTGCGTGGGGTGCGTAAGTCTCATTTAATTGTCCCCCTTCCTCTCAACATTTAACATTGTGTTTCTGCTCTCTGTTGGTGTTTGCCCACCAGTATGGTGTATTCTTTGGAATACACGGTCAGTCAGAGTTAGCTTTTGCTGCTCTTTGATCTATTTTCATTAATTCTTTCTTTTCCCTTTCGCAAACACCAACAGTGATTCCTTACGTTCTATTTTCTCTATGCCTTTGCCTATGTTTTTCGTAAGTCTGTTCTAGATATATATCTTCCATGAACAACCCAGTGGCATCTAGCAGCTAACCACTGAAGCTCCTCAACATATCCGAGCTCAAGAGGACTTCTTCACTTATCTTCTAGGCGTCGTCATTGTCGCCAGCTGACATCTCCATGAAGACTGATTCCAGAAGAAAGTTCGCATCTATGAAGAGTCTCTTATTTTTATCATGTTGGTTATAATGATGTACACCCTCTTGTTTTAAAACCCCACTCCTTTTGCTTCCCCTCCCCTTCCCCTCGTTTACCTTCTTCCGCCGTGTTCGTGTTCGCTCGTCCTCACTTCTACGTCAGACGTCAACCATACAGTTGGGGCTCTCTCACGAGCTTGTCTCCTGTGCGTGAGATATATTTTAAATCCGACGCCATGTCTGCCTTTTAATCAACGGTTAAGAGGAACCATCGCCTTCTCTACAAAAATGAGCTAAGTACAAACTTCAATGTTTTTCAACGCATTTTAATTGTTTTTAAAAGGGCAAAGTGCTTTTAATACAATTTTATAGGCAGTGTGAAAAATTGCAAACTATTGTGCAATAACCGTCTTCAAGATATTTTTTTTTCTTGCCGTGTCTATAAAAACTTAGCTTTTTCCTCCGTGAGACCTCTCTTGCCCATTTAACTGTCATCATGGTTCTGGAACCTTCCACATGAACCGATATTTCTACAAGTAAAGCAATTTAGTATTTTCCACTCAAATTGGGAATGCTTTTCCTCACTGAAGAATTAACGTCACATTTACTGTTGTTTAAAACCTAATTTCTCTTCCACCGTGGGAATTGTACCTCATCATTCAACCGCAACCTATAAACTTTTCAAAGCAATAAACTTGTTCAAGCTAAAATTCAACTAGTGATATCCACAACTACAATAACTTTTCGTTTCATAAACTTTCTGTGCTGCAATAGTGAACATTTCCTATTGATCAATAGACTTCAGTGCAAAACAGTGCCCGTTCAACTATCTTCCGCGTCGCGTTCGGTTGTGAGAATAAATTTGGCCAGGACGTTTTCCTAAACCTCCTATTTTCCTTCTCCCAAATACCTTTACTAAAATAACTTAAATTAAAATTTTCATCTATCTAAAATATAATGAGGCTTCGCTTGCGAGCAAGGCCCTCCCAAATTTGTTCAACTTAACATTGTAATTACTGTTTCAAACAGCGGTAATTTCCGCTTTCAATTTTCTATTTTCTTTTTCTTTCTCCTGTACTATCAGGATTTAATCTATTTGTCTTTAGCTTGTTGGCTTGCCAAAGTGCAGTCAAATAGCGCTAGTAACTTACCTAATTTGTAAAAGTTATAATTACTGCATGATTCATTGTTTTTAAGAGCTTTAAATATTGCAATTTTAAGCACAGATTAAAAACCTTTGTAGAGGTTTAGTGCTTGTAACAAGTTCGAACTTCTACCCTGATGTTCATAGTAAACTTCTTATTATTAGGTCTGAGACCTTGGCACTTTACAATTAACCGTTGTTTTGAACTCAAATTAAATCTTAACTTATGCATTGTTAATTTTCTAAAGTTTATATTTATTGTTAATAAACTCTCTATTATTGTTTGCTTCATCTTTCTCACTAGAATCAAAGTTAGGCAGAACCCTCTTTACCCTGATTCTTCCTTTAAGCCTAAGATATCATTACGAAAATGTATAATTTCGGAATCGAAAAAGTTCGTACTACTTGTTGCATTTAACTTAAAACTTCAAAGAACAACATTTTCAAAGTTTCTCTTAGCTATCATAGCTAATTCTAACGAGCCCTTAAGGCAAGTATAGCTAGCTCAGCAAGCTACCTACGTGTTGAGATACCCTCTCTGACTTATGGTTTGTTTTCAAAAGTTTTTCCTCTGTCCTAATCTTTTAGTCGGCACTCTGCTGGGTAAAAGTTTAGCCTTTCTTAGGTGCAACAATTGGTTTTCTTATAAAAGTTGTCAAGAAAACGAGTTAAATTATTACTAAAAGCATTTACACTGCTTTATCGCTTCCCTCTCTGGGAGCATTGGGTTGGTCTGACGGAGATCCAACAGTGCCCAGAAATAAAATTATTACCCCACATTCAAATCCTTCCAGCATTCTTGAATACATTATAAATCCTAATTTCTCTAAAAGGAAAGTTAGTACTTTCTTTTTTTCTCGGCTCACTTTGCCTTGCCAGAATGTCACCCGTCCCCATAGTACCGGAATACCGGCTCGTGAGGGAAAATGCATTCACCGAGCGCTTGCAGGTAGCCTTAATTCACGCTGCGTTCTCCGCCTGCCCGAGACAGGCCCCCGCTGGAGTTAGGTTCCTCCTAGACTTGGCACTGCTTAATTCTTCCTTAACTTGCCTAAACTTAGTGTTGGATTCTAATCCTTTTTACCAATACTTTCTTCCACTCCAAAACCTAACTCCTTTTCTCTCCTATCATCATCCCTTATGTAGTTTTAACCCTAAGCTAAAACCTACCACCTATCCTGCACTCGGATGGATAGCCTTGCCTTTTTTGGGTGGTGGTGACCCTGGATGCTTCCACTGGAGGCTTGGTCGTTTGGATTCTGGTTCGAAGTGATGACACCAATACTCATCTCCAGCCACCACTCGTGCCAGGAACCCATTCCCTTCCGGCGCATAGTGCTGCAGATGACCAAGACGGTGGGCCATTCGACATGCTTCCTGGTGTGGCTGAAGAATGTGGGGCACCCATTGGGCACACACTTTGCACAAGTGCTGTCGTTCCTTCATGATGGTGTGCACACTTCCGACGATCAATTCGACCACGGCGGCTATGGCGTTCACTGTCACTCGGCGGTCCTGGGTAATGAGTGCATCAACCAGATGGACGTTGTCATCGGTAATGCAGGGGGGTGCCCCAGACCGGGCATCATCGGCTAACGACACCCGTCCTTCCCTGAAGTGCTTGTGCCACGCCTTGACCCTTGCAAGGGACATGCAGTGTTCGCCGTACACTTGTGATATTCGGCGATGATTGTCCGTTCCCCCTACTCCTTCCGCGGTCAGAAACCGAACATCACCTCTTTCCTCTTCGTTTGACGCCTCCATGTCACTGTTTGCAATGCGACTGGCAGCGTTTGTCAATTGATGCATGCTGCTGCTCGCTTTGTATCGTCACGTGACGGGCACGCGTGCCCTCTAGCGACGGGCTGTGACCTTCCACGTTCTGGTCGGAACCACACCTCAGTACACACGCCACGATTAGCCGATGTCGTTACCGGTTTGCGCATTCCAGGCTACGGCTCGTTACTTTTTGAACGCACGTTATATCTGCGGATGCAGATTCAATACTGATAGACTACTGTCGTGGAGAGTTTTGGGTATAACACCAGCACATGATAACATTATTGGTATTGTAGTCACCGACTCAAGTTTCCACATCTGCTTTACCTCAATTTCCAGCTCTGTATACTTAGGTACTGTATTTTAGTAGCAGCTGTTGTTTGTGTGATGGGACATGCGATATCTATTAGTAATGCCTCTCGGTGTTCTTTATTGACGACAATGATATCTGCCCGGTTGTTACTGACGGCAACATCTGTCACAACTCTTCTGTCCCAGTAGAGCTTGTGTGGCATTTTCGAGTACTGCGAATGGTGCGTATTTTCAATAGGGGACGGAGCTTTGAAGAAGTTTGTACTTTAAGGGCAGTTTCTGGTGGATAATGTTGGCAACTTTAATCGTGTGTATGTCTGTAGTCAGTGTTGGTAAGGTGGGAAAAACCTGATATAATGTGTTGAATGGTCTCACTACATTTGCCACAGCGGCGACACTTCTCACTCTCTGTTGCTGTATCTTCGATGCTAAATTTCCGATAGCTTCGAGTAGCAACAACTTGGTCTTGGATGGCTACAACAAATCCCTCTGTTTCGGGAAAGAGGACCGAGTGGGTCAGCCATGCGTGCGACGCTAACTTGTCGATGTGAGGCTGGTCCAACTCGTATGGAAACTTCCCATAAAACGCCTTCTGTTTCCAATTCCCGATCTTGATTTCAGTAGTTTTTACTTCGTTTAGTGGTGTATCTAAAGATGACAGATGGAGCGGTGTGTAATATTATCATCAGCTGAAGATACAGTCCGATGGAAAGGGGATGTTTCTTATTTGCTGTGAAAAAATGCACGCAGAGTTGTCACTTGTTTTGTATGGAGGTTCATGATGTCTATCAGTTCTCTACCACCTTCAGACCGATTTCGGATGGTGCATACGTTGGGGTGATAAAAGCACCGATGTTTTTTCTTTGCAGATTGTGCAGCTTAGTTTGAGTCCACCTGATGATTTCAAAGGAGTGTGTAACTACGGGCATTGCAAATGTGTTAACTGCCTTAATGATATGTTTAGCGCTAAGTTTTGAAGAGAGAACACTGCAAAGTCGTGAAGTATACTGCTCAGTGATGTGCTTCTTGATATCACTATGCCTGAGACGGGTACTCTGGGGAACCCAAGGTATTGTACAATGCACCTTCCTCCAACGGCTGAATACTTCTCTGTCCCTCTCCATCAGGTATTCCTTGTGTAGAGAGGTTAGGAACAATGTAAATGCAGCAGGATTTTCCAGACAGCATTGTATGTGGATAGCCAGTAAATGGTGGGTACATGTGAGCCTCTTATAGTAGTAGTTATGGATCCGGTCAATGCCGGGTGCTTTCCAATTCTGTAGGCTGCTGATGACCTGACGTAGTTCTTCAACGTCAACGTCTTTATGTGCCAATTGATGTATGTATCTGGTAGTATTCTCTATTTCCTTGAACAAGGGAGATTCATCGTTGTGTTCTTCCGGCCTAGACCATATTGATGACCAGTAGTCGGTAACACTCTCCACACTGGGTCCTTCTGGCGAATCATTCTGAACTTGAGGAGTCTTTTTCAGGTCGTCATAGAACTTTCTCTCATTTCTCTTGAAGTCGTTGTTCTGTTTCTTCCGTTCGGTAGTGTTCTGGTATCTCTTAAGACGATTAGAGAGGGCTGCATGTTTTTGGTTGGTTGGTTGTTAAGTTTAGGGGCTGCGACAACGCGGTCATGCAGCCCCGTGTACTTTGGTTGTGTGTAGAATCTGTCTGATAACCAGTTTTAATTGTGATGACTGTCTTAGTGTGTGTTATCTGGTTTTTTAAATTTAAGTACTGCAACTTAGAATTTTTCAAATAGTTCCTACTTTTGCCACCAAGCGCCACCGTCAACGACTACTAGGCTAAGTTCAGAACTTAGCTACTAGACGCCACCGCAGTCGGCTCTTGGCAACGAACGTAGAAACCTAAGAGCGTTGTTTACATTCTTAACCTATCCAATTTAGCTTCACACAGGTGCAATTAGTGGAAGGTTCTTTAACATGCCATAAATCTATGACATGGGACCGCCGGCTTTACTTCCCCTGAGGGATTTTAACGCTCTTAAAAATCCGACGGCTTCGGCCGGGTTTGAACCCGCTATCTTGGGCATAGCAGCTCAGCATGCTACCGACTACGCCACCGAAGCCGCCCTGCATGTATTTGTTTATACTGTAAGTTTCAAGTACTTATGTTATCACTGAGTTCCCGGAGACCTGAAATTCTTGGTGTGAGGAGTCCATCATTATTCATCGGATGAGGTTGTTCAGACGTCTACTTCTCAATCCATTTTATACTGTTGCAGTCTGTTCACATTCTGGCGTAGTTGCTCAATACGTTGTTTCAAACGTTTTGCCCATGGTGAATAATTAGAATAGTCAAACTCTCCGTATGTTCGAACCAAATATTCGTATCCGAAATTTTTCGACCAATTCGAATGAATACAGCCTTACTACTGTACTAAAAATTATCGTGTAGTCCTACACACACAGTCACTAGGCTACTCATTATCACCTCATCATCTTCTGAAGATAAGAATAATCTCATCGTGTTAATCTTATCCCCACAGTCTCAAGGAGAGTTGGTTGGTTCCTCAGTTTAGGGGCTGCGATAACGCGGTCATGTAGCCCCGTGTACTTTGGATGTGTGTAGAATCTGTCTGATAACCGGTGTTAATTGTGATGGTTGTATTAGTATGGTATCTGTTTTAATTCAAGTAAGGACTGCAGACGATAATTTCAAGTAGTTTCTACTTTTGCTACCAAATGTTACCGCCCACGACACCTAGCTTGCGGACTTGGCTACTAGATGCAATCGCAGCCAGTATCTGGCGGCGAACGTTGGAACTAATATAGCGTTATCAATTCTAACCTACACATTTTGGCTTCACACAAGTGTAGTTAGTGGAAGGTTCTTTTACATGCCATGATTTTATGACATGGGACCGCTGGCTTTACTTCCCCTCCGAAGGAAGGCATACTGAGGGATTTTTAACGCTATTAAAAAATCCGATGACTTCGGCCGGGTTTGAACCCGCAACCTTAGGAATAGAAGCTCAGCATGCTACCAACTACGCCACCGAAGCCGCCAAGGAAAGTTGCTTGTCCTATCATAACAGCTATCAACCAACAAAATCAAACATTATATATGGAAAATGGAGGCAAGGTTTCTCCGAAACGTATGGTTTTAAATTAAAAATACACACGGCATTAGCCCAAAAGAATGAATTATTTATATAATAATCCGGGCCGTGAAAGCCTTAATATGCAAAATATCAAACATTATTAACATACAGTGAGCCTCCGTGGCTTAGGCGCTAGCACGCCGGCCTCTCACCGCTGGGTCCGTGGTTCAAATCCCGGTCACTCCATGTGAGATCTGTGCTGGACAAAACGGAGGTAGACAGGTTTTTCTCCGGGTACTCCGGTTTTCCCAGTCACAATTTCATTCCAGCAGCGCTCTCCACTATCATTTCATTTCATCTGTCATTCATTTAATCATTGCCCCAGGGGAGTGCGACAGGCTTCGGCAGCCGGCACAGTTCATATCCTCGCCGCTAGACGGGGGCTTCATTCATTCCATTTCCTGACCCGGTCGTTCGACTGGAAGCAGGCTGTGGATTTTCATTTTCATTAATAAAGTAAATATCACTACCATTTCAGAACTCAACAACACAAATAACAGGATATTTTGTTAATTCATATTAGGGGTTTGGGTCATATTGGCCTGGAGAGGGTGTGGAAGAACCACGCACAGGATAGCCGATGTCAGCACCGGTATTCGAACCTGCAATCTCCGGACTTGTTGCAGCTGCCAATCCCGGTCGTTGTGAGCTATTCAACGCCGCAGGATGCTAACGGAGTCCTTTGATAATATATGCCACAGTACTTCATTTAAGGGCTTGGGGTCATCTTGGTCACCAGTCCCGTGCAGCCTACTAAAGCGCTATGATATTTAAATTTTCCCCGGACAATTTATTTAAGTTAAGTAGTAAACTATGCGACTCGTGAAATAAGAGACCTGTCCTGAAAAGTTCTATTAACGGCTACAGTAGAGATGATAGTCATAACCCCAAGGGACCCAGCTGAGGCTGGCATTACTTCCTCTTATATTACTTGCGGCGGGCTCCTCTATATCATCGTTCCTGTCGATCTTCTTCGGTCAATTCTTGTTCTCTTCCGACCCTCACAGTATTAAGGTATTGAAGCCTAGGGTGTATTTCACTGTTCCGCCTTGTCTAATTTTTCCTGATACCCTCATTCTTCGAGGGGTCAGGGCTCTTCATTTTGTTTTCATGTTTTTCTTGCCTTCTGCACCAGGCCCTTAATGACGCAGGGTGTATGTAGCCCCACCACTTATGGTGCACCCTGGATAGTGCTACACCCTCAAGGGCTGGCTTGTGAGTTCGGAAGTTGGCTACCCCGAGGGATTCCTGAGCTGGCTTCGGTTTTCCCCATTTTTCCAGGACTTTGGGGCGGACCCTCTCCTCTTTCCCTTTCTTGGCCCTACTTCTTTCATGTCTCACATTCGTAGAGGGTTGAGGGCAATTCCTTTCCCTGTTGTTTATTTCTTTTCTCTTCCTTTCGATTATTGTACGTTTATTCTTGTAGTATGTAAGTTAGTAGTAATTAAGTCAGTGGTTATATTTGTAGGTATATTTCATTCTCATTTCCCCCATCACTCAAATGATTAGGGGGCCGATAGCCAAGACATTAGGCCCCTTAAAAACACTACTCATCATCCATAGTCATTAGAAAACCGACCACCTGGTGGTGAAGTGGCTAGCATTCTCGGCTGTCACCCCGGAGGTCCGGATTAGATTCGTGACTCTGCCAAGAAATGTTTAATTCTTGTTTAAGGGCTGTAACGGGGTACACTCAGCCTCGTGGGGCAAAACTGAGAAGAGGTGGGTTCGATATCCTAAAATGGTTTTCCCCCCACTTCTACTCCAGGAAAATGCTGGAATGGTACCTAACTTAAGGCCTCGGCCGTCTCTTTCACAATCATATCCAACAATTTACAAATACACACACTAAAACAGCCATCACAATAACACAGGTTGTCACACAAATTCCACAAACTCACAAATAAACGGGGTTATATGACCACGATGTCGCAGCCCCTAATATAAACACCGAACGCCACATAAAGTCTTCCTCGACTGTGATTTTTATTTTATTTTCTCTATTAATTTGTGAGTTTGATGTGTCAGTTCAGTAGTACATTTTTATTATCACACTAGCTTGCCACGGTGGGTGAGTGGTTAACGTGTCGGTCTACTAACCCCAAGATTGCAGGTTCGGTCCTGGCCGTGGTAAGTGATTTTTTTTTTGAAAGGCGGCAAAAATACGATACGCATGTCATACGATGTTGGCATGTTAAAGAACCCATTTGAATTCAGTAGGCCATGTTCAAAATGGCAAAATTAATCTCGGGAGTTTCCGCCAACACAAAGTTCCTCATTTCTCTACTAGAAAGCGCTATAGTGTTCAAGGAGGTTAGACATCTAACCTCCCTGACTTTCATAGCGATTCAAGGAACATCGAAATTCGACATGCAAGCTACCCTCTGGGTGTCAAATTGCAAAGCTTGCACCTGGCACCCGAGGCCATACGATATTATTATTATTATTATTATTATTATTATTATTATTATCACACTTTAAATATATATATATATATATATATATATATACATAAATATATATATGTATGCTGTATATACTAATTCATCACTTTGAGGTTTATCTGACCACGTAGCTGGAGACTTAGAGCCTCATGATCATTCAACCGGGCGAAGCCAGCTACTACTGCTGGTATCTAAATATGACTGAAAGCCAGTTCATCTGATTGTCAAAGGCGTTGATTTCCTCTTGTGATGATTAAAAGTAAAAATGAATGTTATTGGTTTTACGTCCCTTTCAAAGACGCCGGGGTGCTAGAATTTTCCCCCGAAGAGGATCCTTAATGTGCCAATAAATCTACTAACAAGGCTCTCTCACATTTGCGCACCCTCAAATGCCAACTGACTGCAACAGGATTTGATCCTGCAACCTTGCTCACAACAGGCGAGAACTTACCGCTGCGCTACGCAGCCAGTCATAATTCGTGTTTCGAACTTCTTATAAACTCTCCCTCCACACTGCAATAGTAAAACCATCTGAAAACTGTTTCGCAATAGCCCACTTCCTCAATCTTAATACCAAGTTTCGTGAAGATGTCTCCAACCGTTCTGATGTAATGCTGTATCTAGCGTTTGCCAATGTATTACTATTTTTAGTCTATTTTCATTTTGAAAAAGTAGGCTTATGAGATCACCTTTTGGCCGTGTGTGCGTGTGTATGTGTGTGTCCTGCTAATAAAATCAAAACGGCTGGAGCGATTTCAATGAAACTCAGTAAAGTCACAATACTATTCTGGCCGACCCCGACCGTGCTCTTCATATTTTATTGCGTCTCAACAATCCAAAATAGCGGCTGTGCGAAATATTTCACCGGCATTCTATATCTCCAAAACTATTACTGATATAAGAAATTTTGTACGTTGATAAAAGGCACTACCAGAAGTTCACCTATGTGAATTTCATAAACCTATTAACTTCAAAACAAACATGGCGGCCAAGCGAAATTGAAACATTTAAATAGACCTTGCTCGCGATTAAACCATCCGAACGCAATGAAACATGGTATACAGCAAATGTCCATACACATTGTAATTCACTGCCATCTAATTTATTTCAATTGTTTACATAACCTAATGATGGCGGCTGTGCGAAATTTTAAAACTATTATTTTATTTCTTGTGTCCGAATCAATCGATCGAATTCAACGGTTGAAAATGAACCTACGCAATAATCGGCATCTAATAGTACATAACTCTATGACCTACATATAAAAGATCCTACATGCGACCACCCGTAATATTTAGACGGTTCTCAATATCTACGAATCTATTACAGCAATCAAACTGAAATTTTGTATATAGAGGCAATTAACATAAGTATGATATAGGAAAATAGGCTATATAGTTCTTCACGGAACTACTTGTTTAAATGTCAACCCCTACTCCTGGAAAATGACAGGATGGTTCCTAACTAAGGGCACGGTTGCCTCCTTTCCCAATCTTCAGTTGAATTACAAAAAGAAATCCCTCTCGGCACGCCAGAAGGTGCAGGTAGATTTCACCGGGCAAAGTAAAATGTTTCGAATTCACTAAATGTGCCAATATTGTTGAATTCCTACAAATGATCCCATGTTCAGCGTACGAGAAGCCCCATCTTCTTCAAATTCCGAAAAAATTTTGCTCATCCCTTAGCGTAAGGGAGGTCATATCAAAAATTCTTTCAAACAAATGTCTTAGGTAATTTTTAGAGGACATTGACCATTTTAAACGGTTTTTATGTTGTGCCTATAAAGGGTGGTATGATTTTTTCTCTCTAAGTCTCCATTTTTCACACCCCTTTGGTCAATGGTTGGTGCTATCAAAAACTTTACTGACAATAAGTAACATATGACAACGTTGCAAAGCAAGGCAAAGGTAGAGCGATGTAAACAGTGTGACAATCAGTTTGCTCTGATCTCGTGTATTGCAACATAACCTCTTATTACTCTCCAGTGCCGCTCTTATAGTTGGTTGGTTGGTTGGTTGGTTGATTCCTTAGTTTAGGGGCTGCGACAACGCGGTCATGTAGCCCCGTGTACTTTGGGTGTGTATAGAATCTGTCTGATAACCGGTGTTAATTGTGATGACTGTATTAATGTGTGTATCTGTTTCTTTAATTCAGGTATGGACTGAAACTTTGAATTTTTCAAATAGTTCCTACTTTTGTCGCCAAACGCCACCGGAGTCGGCTCTTGGCAACGAACGTAGCAATCTAAGAGCGTTGTTTACATTCTTAACCTATATAATTTAGTTTCACACAGGAGAATTAGTGGAAAGTTCTTTAACATGCCATAAATCTATGACATGGAACCGTCGGCTTTACTTCCACTCCGAAGGAAGGCATACTGAGGGAGTTTTAACGCTCTTAAAAAAATCCGACGGCTTCGGCCGGGTTTGAACCCGCTATCTTGGGCATAGAAGCTCAGCATGCTACGCCGCTCTTATGAACGAACCAAGAACAGCAACAAGTGCCCTTGAAGCGTGTGACAAACGATTTTTCCCTAACTTTTATACCCTTATCAAACTTTCGGCAAATTTGCCTCTCTCTGTAGCTACTGGTACAGCCGAACGGAGTTTGAGTTGGTTGAAAACATACTTAAGAAATTCTACTTCTGAAAACAGACTCAACGGTCTAGTATTGTAATCTATTCACAGTGACATACAAATTACTGACGATGAAATTATAAACCGTTTTGGCAATGCTTACAAACCTTGACTTTATATTATAGTGTGAGTTGTAAATCAAAACAGTAACATTAATTCTTTCCATGTAAACACTATCAAGTGCGCAAGATGATTGTATTAATAAAAAGTATCATAAAATGGTCTTAGTTGTGTTTGACATTAACCAAACATAAAACATCACAACAAATTGGTTGAAAAAGTGAGATTTTCAGAACTAGGCTTGTATCTCCATAAATAAAGGTTGTAGCAACGTGAGCCTTTTCTCAGTTTTCTTCCCATACTAAACGATACTAAAGTAGTCCTCAATTTTGTGTCACTACCAATGCCTTCGTCTTAATTTAAGTACAAACGTAAAACTTTTGGTATTGTTATTAATATTTTACTGTTTCATGTCATCGCATCGTCGAAAATCATAATGAGAAAATAGTGTTTGGATGGAAATTTTAGCCTGTTTTATAAGCTCTAAACTAACGAGCTTGTTCTCATAATATTGCCACAAAATGAGGTAGCATAGCGCCACCAGCGTGGTGACGAATCACCACACTAATCCGACGTTTCACATTGGAATTTTTGAGATGATTATCAACATTTTCTCCAAATAATAATTGGTATTTTAGGTGATTTTAGTTTCCAATGTTTAAGTCGCCAAAATGTACACCCCTCTGGTGGACGGAGTACTCCCCTCTCGTTGTAGTTGTTGTTACTTATTCAGGGGCTTTGCAACATCGTGGTCATGTAGATCCATGTACTTGAGTGTGTATGGAATTTGTATGATAACCTGTGCTATTGTGATGGCTGTACCAGTGTAAACTACAGGATAGGATTGGGAAGGAGGCAGCCGTGGCCTTAAGTTAGGGACAAACCCAGCATTTGCCTGAGGTAGAAGTGGGAAACCGGTTCAAGAATGGCTGAGGTGGGAATCGAACCCTTCTTTTTGTCTCACGAGGCTGAGTGCAGCCTGTTCCGTCCCTCACAACTCCCCTCTTGGAGATGACGGGAAATAAATAAATCTGTGGAACACCAAGACCCGGTCTTACAGCCAGAGCCAAAGTTTTGGTCGGGCTTAAGCTTTGGCTTAACCTCCCTGAGTTTCACATTAGCGTCATGGGGTGCACCAGTGGCGGCGCCAGGGATGTGCGAAGTGTGCGGCTGCAGAGGGCCCTGCACCTCCCAGGGTCCCGCAGGGAGGCACGTTAAGATGAAAGCCACAGAGCCGCGAGACGGTACCTAGGCTCCAGTGATCTTGAAGTTGATCTTTCCGTAGGAGATCAACATGACATAGAAGGAATTTGAAATATTCTCACCTGTAATGATCGAGGTAAAAGTAAAAAGTGAAGAAAGTGGAATTGTAACGGCTTTGAAGTACATCGTGGAGAACAATCTGAGCAAAAATATTTGCCATAATAGCAAATTGTGTAAATCCGTATTTGTAGAATAATTAAAAACACTTATCTATATATATAAAGCACAAAGTTTGTCTGTCTGTCTGTCTGTCTGTCTGTTATGTATACAAATCTACACCGTTTCACCGATCTGAACCAAAATTTGTATACTTACCCTTTGGAACCCTGCAGGTAACCCTGTCAACATTAAATTTCGGACAGACCACCCCATGCCCTGCATTTAGGCCCTTTTGCACAAATCTACACCGTTTCACCGATCTGAACCAAAAGTTGTATATTTAACCTTTGGAACCCTGCGAGTAACACTGTCCACTTGAAATTTCGGACAGACCACCCCATTCCCTGCATTTAGGCCCTTTGGTCCAAATCCACACCGTTTCACCGATCTCAACAAAAATTTGTATATTTACCCTTTGGAACCCTGCGAGTAACACTGACCACTTAAAATTTCGGACAGACCACCCCATTCCCTGCATTTAGGCCCTTTGGTCCAAATCTACACCGTTTCACCGATCAGAACCAAAATTCGTATTCTTACCCTTTGGTGCCCTGCGAGTAACACTGTCTGCTTGAAATTTCGGACAGACCACGCCATTCCCTGCATTTAGGCCCTTTTTGCACAAATCTACACCGTTTCACCGATCTGAACCAAAATGTGTATACTTACCCTTTGGAACCCTGCGAGTAACACTGTCTGCTTGAAATTGCGGACAGACCACTCCATTCCCTGCATTTAGGCCCTTTGGCCCAAATCTACACCGTTCCACCGATCTCAACCAAAATTTGTATATTTACCCTTTGGAATACTGCGACTAACACTGTCTGCTTGAAATTGCGGAGAGGCTACTCCATCCCCTGCATTTAGGCCCTTTGGCACAAATCTACACCGTTTCACCGATCTGAACCAAACTTTGTATACTTACCCTTTGGAACCCTGCGAGTAACACTGTCCACTTAAAATTTCGGACAGACCACCCCATTCCCTGCATTTAGGCACTTTGGCACAAATCTACACCGTTTCACCGATAAGAACCAATATTCGGAAACTTACCCTTTGGTACCCAGCGAGTAACACTGTCTGCTTGAAATTGCGGACAGACCACTCCATTCCCTGCATTTAGGCCCTTTGTCCCAAATCTACACCGTTTCACCGATCTCAACCAAAATTTGTATATTTACCCTTTGGAACACTGCGACTAACACTGTCTGCTTGAAATTGCGGCGAGGCCACTCCATCCCTTGCATTTAGGCTGTTTGGCTCAAATCTACACCGTTTCACCGATCTGACCCCAATTTTATATACTTACCCTTAGAACCCGACAAGTAACACAGTTCACTTTAAATTTCGGACAGACCACACTATTCCCTGCTTTTTGGCCCTTTGGCAGAAAACTACACCGTTTCACCGATCTCAACCAGATTTTACATAATTACCCTTTGGAACTCGACGAGTAACACTGTCCACTCGAAATTTCGGACAGACCACTCCATTTCACGCATTTAGGCCCTTTGGCACAAATCTAAATCGTTCACCGATCGAAAACAAAATGTGTATACTTACCCTTTGGAACCCGATGAGTAACCCGATGTTCCAAACAGACCCAGCCTGGGGCTGGAAACTGTACAAGATGATGATGATGATGAGTAACACTGTCCACTTTAAAATTTGGACAGGCCACTCCATTTCCTGCATTTTGGCCCTTGGCACAAAACTACACAGTTTCACCGATCTCAACCAGATTTTACATAATTACCGATTGGAACTCGACGAGTAACACGGTTCACTCGAAATTTCGGATAGACCACTCCATTTCCCGCATTAAGGCCCTTTGGTACAAATCTACATCGTTCACCGATCGAAAACAAAGTGTGTATACTTACTTACCCTTTGGACCCCGATGCGTAACACTGTCCACTTGAAATTTCTGACATTGGCCTACCACTCCATTCCCTGCATGTAGCTCAGGAATTCCTCGGGGTTGCCAGCTTCCTAACTCACCAGTCATGAGCCCTTGAGGGTGTACCAGAAGTGGTGGGTCTACACACACCCTGCCTCTTTGAGGGCCTTGAGCAGAAGACAGGAGATATTATGAAAAGGAAAAGAAGGCAGACCCCTCGAAGAATGAGGGTATCAGGAAAGATGAGACAAAGCCAATTAAGGCGGTAAATTGAAAGACTCCCTAGCCCTCGGATACCCTAATACAGTCTGGGTCGGAAGAGAACAAGAGTTGACCAAGGGAGGCCGACAGGATAGAGAACTGAAATGAGCCCGGCACCAGGAAGTAGAAGCGATGCCAGACTCAGCTGGGGTTCCGTGGTCGCCAACCCACGTCCCACAAGTTGTGAGACCCTGGGGGGGGTCAGTTGTGAGAATAGCTTGCTGATTCATCGCGAGGTGACTTGAGTGTACTTTCCAGAGCCCGCCGTGTTATCTCCTGCTGTCTATGCTGATGCCAGCACAGGGCCGTTGCGAAACAGTGAGTGATTCCCGGTCAATCTGTATAGGACGGGGAACCCCGAACGTGTGTCATCATATTTCGTCATCATCTGCGATCATCTCAGGTTCGTGCAGCTTGGACCTATATTCTTTGTCTTTGCCGAGCAGTACGCTCTTTCACTAGACGCATCCAGTACAGGCCTAAGCCAGAAAATAAGGTTGAGACTTTGGAAGACATCGAAGCTAGACACCTGAATTACCTATATCAGTTTTAAAATAACACCATGTTCGTTTAGTAGTCATTTTTTCATTACCTTATTATTATCATCATAAGTGCAAATGACCTAGATGTTACGCGCATCATACCAATAATCACCGCCGCATAAAGTCTTTCTCGGCTGTGATTTTTAAAATATTTATTTTTGGTTGGTTGGTTCTTAAGTTTAGGGGCTGCGACAACGCGGTCATGTAGCCCCGTGTACTTTGGGTGTGTGTAGAATCTGTCTGATAACCGGTGTTAATTGTGATGACTGTATTAGTGTGTGTTATCTGTTTTTTAATTTAAGTACAAACTGCAACTTAGAATTCTTCAAATAGTTCGTACTTTTGCCGCCAAGCGCCACCGTCAACGACTACTAGGCCAAGTTCGGAACTTAGCTACTAGACGCCACTGCAGTCGGCTCTTAGCAACGGACGTAGACATCAATGCGCGTTGTTTACCTATCCAATTTAGCTTTACACAGCTGTAATTAGTGGAAGGTTCTTTAACATGCCATAAATCTGACATGGGACCGCCGGCTTTACTTCCCCTCCGAAGAAAGGCATACTGACGGATTTTTAACGCTCTTAAAATATCCGACGGCTTCGGCCGGGTTTGAACCCGCTATCTTGGGCATAGAAGCTCAGCATGCTACCAAATACGCCACCGAAGCCGCCATATAGTTATTTTTATTACAGTAGCCTACATTGTGTAGCCTACATTATACGTTGAAGTGTCAATCCAATACCGGTAGTAGTTTCCCTTATCATCCTCATCATAAGAGCAAATGACCTACAGTAGATGTTACGCCCATTACACCATTAATCACCACACACAATAAGTCTTCCTCGCCTGTGAATTTTGAAATATGTATTTCTATTACGGTAGTTTGTAAGTTTGACGTGTCAATTCAACAGTAGTTTTTATTATCATCCTTATCAAAAGGGCAAATGACCTAGATATTACTCCCTCATTGTCTTTGGGGGCAAATGACTTAGATTTTAAGTCCATTATATTTCTAAGGAGACCTTAAAACATTATCATCATTCCACCGGGCGAAGCCGGGTACTACTGCTAGTGTTATATATTCGCCAAATCAATACTAAAAAATTACAGTCAGTCTGAAAGACTAGACGTTATATCGTTTCAAATGACGCATGCTACAAATGCTACACATGATAGAAAGGCTCAGGAGGGCTTCGAGTGAAGCGAGAAGCCCCAGGACTCTTTCAACAGACTCCATTACCCATTAACTTAGGCTTCCCGCGCGGGCACCTCTTTAAGGGTCACCCTGTATTTGAGTCTGACATCTTTCACAACTCTTTAAGGATCACCTATTATTTGAATCTGATATCTTACAAACCTCTTTAAGGGTCACCCTGTATTTGAATTGAATCTAACATACTGCACACCTCGTTAAGTGTCACCCTGTATTTTGCTCTGACATCCTGCACACCTCTTTAGGAGGCACCCTGTATTCTTATCTGGCATCTTGTATATCTCTTTAAAAGTCACCCTGTATTCTTGTGTGACATCTTGTACACCTCTTTAGGAGTCACACTGTATTCTTGTCTGACATCTTGTGCACCTCTTTAGGAGTCACCCTGTATTCTTCTCTGCCATCTTGTACACCTCTTTAAGAGTCACCTTATATTGTTATCTGGCACCTTGTATATCTCTTTAGGAGTCACCCTGTATTCTTATCTGGCATCTTGTACTGTATTTTACATCCTGCACACCTCTTTAGGAGGCACCCTGTATTTTATCTGGCATCTTGTATATCTCTTTAGAAGTCACCCTGTATTTTGTGTGACATCTTGTACACCTCTTTAGGAGTCACCCTGTATTCTTGTCTGACATCTTGTGCACCTCTTTAGGAGTCACCTTGTATTCTTATCTGGCATCTTGTATATCTCTTTAGGAGTCACCCTGTATTCTTATCTGGCATCTTGTACTGTATTTTGCTCTGACATCCTGCACACCTCTTTAGGAGGCACCCTGTATTCTTATCTGGCATCGTGTATATCTCTTTAGAACTCACCCTGTATTTTGTGTGACATCTTGTACACCCCTTTATGAGTCACCCTGTATTCTTCTCTGCCATCTTGTACACCTCTTTAAGAGTCACCTTGTATTCTTGTCTGGCATCTTGTATATCTCTTTAGGAGTCACCCTGTATTCTTATCTGGCATCTTGTACTGTATTTTGCTCTGACATCCTGCACACCTCTTTAGGAGGCACCTGTATTCTTATCTGGCATCGTGTATATCTCTTTAGAACTCACCCTGTATTTTGTGTGACATCTTGTACACCTCTTTAGGAGTCACCCTGTATTCTTCTCTGCCATCTTGTACACCTCTTTAAGAGTCACCTTGTATTCTTGTCTGGCATCTTGTATATCTCTTTAGGAGTCACCCTGTATTCTTATCTGGCATCTTGTACTGTATTTTGCTCTGACATCCTGCACACCTCTTTAGGAGGCACCCTGTATTCTTATCTGGCATCGTGTATATCTCTTTAGAACTCACCCTGTATTTTGTGTGACATCTTGTACACCTCTTTAGGAGTCACCCTGTATTCTTATCTGGCATCTTGTACTGTATTTTGCTCTGACATCCTGCACACCTCTTTAGGAGGCACCCTGTATTCTTATCTGGCATCGTGTATATCTCTTTAGAACTCACCCTATATTCTTGTGTGACATCGTGTACACCTCTCTAGGAGTCATCCTGTATTCTTGTCTGACATCTTGTGCACTTCTTTAGGAGACACCCTGTTTTCTTCTCTGCCATCTTGTACACCTCTTTAAGAGTCACCTTGCAGTCTTATCTGGCGTCTTGTATATCTCTTTAGGAGTCATCCTGTATTCTTATCTGGCATCTTGTACACCTCTTTAGGAGTCATCCTGTATTCTTTTCGCTTCGCTCGAAGCCCCCGGTCGCTCGACGCCCCAGGACTCTTTCTTCAGACTCCATTAACCATCAACGTCACGCACTCGCCGTCATTTACCCATTAACTTAGGCTTCCCACGCGGCTGCATGACGTCACAGTCTCCGTCTCCGTCTCCGTCTCCGTCTCGCATAACGTTAGACCCAAAGCATAACGACGAAGTCGACAAGATCATTTGAAATGATAAAACAATCTGAGTGAAATGTATCCAAATACAAGTATTGCACTTAGAATAGTTGCTACTATTCCCGTCACAGTTACGGCTGCCGAGAGAAGTTTACCAAAATTAAAATTAATTAAAACCTATCTGAGAAACACCATGACCCAAGCACTCGCAATCCTGTCCATAGAAAATGAATTAGCATCTAGTTTGGACTATAAAGATTTAATAAGCGACTTCAGCCAGAAAAAGAGCAGAAGCCAAGTTTTTGAAATAGTAATACTGTACTGCATTTTAAAATGACAATTACAATTCACTCAATTTATTTCAATTATTTTTATTCCTAGATGGTATTGACCCTCAGAACACCCCGGAAGTTCCTCGCAAATCTTGTACCGCACAGGGCCCCGCAATGGCTAACGCCGGCACTGGGTGCCGCTTAGCAAAGTTGAGCGTTATTTCAATTGACGTAGGTTGGTAGTTGAGAATATTGCAATGTGCATGCGCACCAAAATTACAGTGGATTTGATATCTTTGCTAGGTTCTTTGCTCATTACCTGTGCAGCTGTATCCTGCGAGAGCTCTGAGGCAGCAATGCAGTAAACGTTGTCACCTTCACTTCGAAGAGAAACGTACAGTATTTGTGTCCGTAAGAAATAAATTCTTAAATACGTGTATATTGTGTAGTGAAATACACACATCAAAAAAAGTTTTGCATCACCTCGGTTCCCAGATCTCCGGCATATAGACGTTGACTGTGTATATTGTATCCAAGATACAGTCCCTTTGACTGTTCATAGATGTCACTAAAACTGCTCAAAGATGTAAACAACCATGCATGAGCAGGGCCTATTGGACGGAGGGGGTACGACAGCCGATCAGTTCCAGTCATTCCACCAGGACGAAGGTACGCTGCTCATGTTGTCTGTAGTTCTACCATGCCTAGAAGGTCAATACCGCAGTTCGATCGCGTCCGCATTGTTACTTTGTGTCAAGAAGGGCTCTCAACAAGGGAAGTTTCCAGGCGTCTCAGAGTGAACCAAAGCGATGTTGTTCGGACATGGAGGAGGTACAGAGATACAGGAACTGTCGATGACAGGCCTCGCTCAGGCCGCCCAAGGGCTACTACTGTAGTGGATGACCGCTACTTACGGATTGCCGCTCGGAGGAACCCTGACAGCAATGCCACCATGTTGAATAATGCGTTTCGTTCAGCCACAGGACGTCGTGTTTCAACTCAAACTGTGCGCAATAGGCTGCATGATGCGCAACTTCACTCCCGACGTCCATGGCGAGGTCCAGCTTTGCAACCCCGACACCATGCAGCGCGGTACAGATGGGCCCAACAACATGCTGAATGGACCCCACGGAATTGGCATCACGTTCTCTTCACCGATGAGTGTCGCATATGCCTTCAACCAGACAATCGTCGGAGACGTGTTTGGAGGCACCCTGGTCAGGCTGAACGTCTTAGACACACTGTCCAGCGAGTGCAGCAAGGTGGTGGTTCCCTGATGTTTTGGGGTGGCATTATGTGGGGCCGACGTACGCCACTGGTGGTCATGGAAGGCTCCGAAACGGCTTTACGATACCTGAATGACATCCTCCGACCCATAGTGCAACCATATCGGCAGAATATTGGAGAGGCATTTGTCTTCATGGACGACAATTCTCGACCTCATCGTGCACATCTTGTGAATGCGTTCCTTCAAGATAACGACATCGCTCGACTACAGTGGCCAGCATGTTCGCCAGACATGAACCCTATCGAACATGCCTGGGATATGTTGAAAAGGGCTGTTTATGGACGTCTTGACCCACCAACCACTCTGAGAGATTTACGCCGAATTGTCGTTGAGGAGTGGGACAATTTGGACCAACAGTGTCTTGATGAACTTGTGGATAGTATGCCACGGCGAATACAGGCATGCATCAATGCAAGAGGACGTGCTACTGGGTATTAGAGGTAGTGGTGTGTACTGCAATCTGGACCACAAATGCTGAAAGTCTAGCTGTATGATGGTACAACATGCAATGTGTGGGTCTCATGAGCAATAAAACGAGCTGAAATGTTGTTTGTGTTGATCTCTATTCCCTTTGTATTTAACGGTTCCGGAACTCTTGGAACCGAGGTGATGCAAAACTTTTTTTGATGTGTGTAGTATGATATTCATATTTTAGACTTCAGAGATTATTAAAAAAATAATAGTCCGATGGCGTCTTAACTGCAGTAACCATCAGATAATTTCAAGAAGGTAGACTACAGTACGTATACAACCCACCTGCTATGGCCAGTCGTGACAAACTATACAGACAATACAGACTGACACATGATGCAGTTGATTTTGAGAGATATAGAATTCTGAGAAACAGAACCAAGCAGCTAATTAGAAATTCTAAATATAAATACTTTCAGGAACTGATGAAAACCAACAGCCCTAGACAAAAATGGAGTAAATTACGTGCGGTAGGGATAGGTAAGACAGTTGAACAACATGTACCAAGCATATCGCTAGAGGCTCTAAATGATCACTTCGCACGGCCAAAAGTAGCCTCTACCTCCTTCCCTAAAAGTTCACTACCGGTACCCTTGTTACAACAGCAGTCTGTTTTTGAGCAATTCTCTTTTAGAAATGTCAGCTCGAATGAAGTTAAAGGTGTGATATACTCTATTTCATCCAATGACACAGGTAATGATGACATTCCTATATCACTGATTAAGGATGTCTTGGGAGCTGTTCTGCCAATATTAACTCATATATTTAACTACTGCCTGACAAACGGAGTGTTCCCAGATGTTTGGAAAGATGCACTAATTAGACCTATCCCGAAGAGCTCCAAGTTTGATTCTCCTTCAGATTATCGTCCAGTATCCATCCTACCACCATTATCCAAGGTACTTGAACGTCTAGTTCATACACAAGTTACTGAATACCTTACAAAGCATTCCCTACTCAACCCCTTCCAATCCGGCTTCAGAAAGGGGCATAGCACTGCGACAGCCTTACTACGAGTGACAGATGATATCAGATGTGCAATGGACCAACGGGACGTGACTGTACTGACATTATTAGATCTCAGTAGTGCCTTTGACACCGTCAACCCTCAGTTGCTACTGCAGAAACTTCGAGAACTAAAGTTTAATAGTGTGTCACTCCGGTTCTTTTCCTCTTATCTCGAAAATCGCCGGCAACGTGTGATAGTGGGAAATGCGAGTTCGGGATGGCAAAGTAAGACCCTTGGTGTCCCTCAGGGTTCGGTTCTTGGGCCACTGTTATTTATCATCCAAATAAATGACATATCAAAAGCCCTTAATTTCTGCAAATTGCAAGTGTATGCAGATGATGTACAGATCTACTATCATTCAAAACCGAGTGATATCAATAATGCAATTATTAAAATAAATTCTGACCTACAACAGCTTAGTGACTATGCTTATAAAAACAGTTTATTAATAAACCCAAATAAAACTCAAGTGATTATTATCGGTACCAGTAAAAACTTATATTATCTCCAGCAACGTGACATCTCGCCAATAATTTTAAACAATAAAATCATACCCTACTCTACTTCAGTGACAAACTTAGGAATTATTATGACTGAGACCTTAAATTGGACTAAACAGGTGATAAGCACATGTAATAAAGTACATAAATGCTTATATCCTCTGAAACGGTTCGGTAATGTATTCTCTGTTCGACTTAAAGTACAACTAATTCGCTCTCTGATACTACCTATATTTGACTACTGTGACACTGTGTTGACTGAAATAACCTGCGATAGTAACAAGAAACTGGACCGGTGCCTCAACAACTGTGTAAGATATATCTTTGGCCTGCGATATGATGTTCATATATCACCCTATTATAAGGAGCTGTCGTGGCTTCGAGTGCACCAGCGTCGTGAACTCCACATGTTATCACTACTGCACAAAATACTTTCCACTAATACCCCTAACTATCTTGTTTTACCGTTTTCTTACCTCTCGTCCTATCATGACCACAATACGAGATCTGGCTCCTCTCTTGCCATACCTATAAACCGTACTGCTGTTTACAACCGCTCGTTCATAATCTCTGCGTCCAGGTCATGGAATTTGCTACCTGCGAACATTAGAGACAATCCCTCTCATCGCAAGTTTAAAGTGGCTTGCTGCGAGTATTTGCTGGGTGGAGCCCGCTGACTTCCTGGATAAATGTTGAATGAACGAATGAATGAATGAGATGAATGATCGGATTACTGTAGTTACGTCATTTAAGGGTACCGTACTTTACTTTGTGTATTTTTGAAATCAATGATTCTACCATTATTCATATTATCACTATTCTTATTGCTATTAATATTATTTGTGCTATTTGTATTTGTAATTATAAGTCATGTAGATGTATACTCTTCTAGTGGTTAAGTGTAAGAGAGGGCCTTGAGCCCTAACTTCGCCACCAATAAAGGCATTATCTATCTATCTATCTATCTATCACCTCCCACCTCGGCAGGCATTTTTCGCCAATTTTTGTTTAATTTATATGCTTGGTGTTTCATTACATCCAATTTCATTATAATATACACATTACGCATTAGGAATTATTTGTGTCCCATATTCTTGATTCCCACCCACTGCGCTCCGGCTATAAAAGAGCCCCGTCTTACATATTAATATAATTTGATGAAATCTAACACACATACATAGGCCTACATTTTCATTTGAGACTATTTTGCCTTTCAGGGTTCAGTCTAGTCTGCAAGTCTCAATTAATAATGTGTCTCAAGATATTTCAGATATGTCAAGATATTTCAGTTTTAGTAAAAGGTGAAATGTGTTCCTAATTATTTTAATATAAGATTATTATTATTATTATTATTATTATTATTATTATTATTATTGCTCAGGAGTTCAAAAATTAAATATCATCCTTATTATTAATTGCATCATCCCTTAGGTTACAAATATATTATTAGTAGACAATAATAATAATAATAATAATAATAATAATAATAATAATAATGGCTCAAAATGAAAACTGAACAATATATATATATATTCGCTATCGTTTCAGCCTCCCACGGACTTTTCCCACGGACTAAGCGAGAGATCCCACCTCTACCGCCACTGAGGGCAGTGTCCTGGAGCTTGAGACTCTGAGTCAGGGATACAACTGGGGTGTGTGACCAGGCGGCCTCACCTGCAAAGCGAACAGGGGGCCTGATGAAGAGATGGGAAGAGTGGGACGGTTAGGCAAGGAAGTGGGAAGGAGGCGGCCGTGGCCTTACAGTAGGAGCCATCCCGGCATTTGCCCGAAGACGAAGTGCGAAACCACGGAAAACCACTTCGAGGATGGCTGAGGTGGGAATCGAACCCCCCTCTACTCATTTGGGCCACCCGAGGCTGAGTAGACCCCGTTCCAGTCCTCATACCACTTTTCAAATTTCGTGGCAGAGCCGGGAATCGAACCCAGGACCTCCGGGGCGGCGCTAACCGCTACTTTTCGGAGGCGACCGCCCTATGGTTTTGGGTCAAATATGGCGCGCAAGGCCACGTGAACCGATGAGGGAGCCGCATTGTCGGCAAGCGCCCGGGAAAATAATGACGCTGATCTGACGACTCTTGCGTGAGCAGTTTGTGTTACGGACAGTGTACATGGCGTCGAATCCGATAATGCAACGACACGACAAAATCCATAACTGAGATAGCCACGGAAGACAGTATGATGTAAACCTCACATAGCCTATACAGTACCAACTATGCCTACTTATGCGCAATAAATAGACTATTGATTAAATATGGTTTTCTTTCCTCCTACCGCCTTCTTTGGTCTCGGGATACGTATGGAGACTTGGAATCAAAGGGTCCTGGGTTCGATTCCCGGCTCTATCAAGAAAAATTTAATCTCTGGGTTGGAAGAGGGAGTACAAATATTAGGATGGATCCTAACTGAATAACACGCCACCCCCTTCTCAATTCATACTTGATATACTACAGCCATCACAATGACTTCCTCCACCCCTAAGTACATGGGGCTACATGACCACGAAGTAATTAATTAATTCATTCAGTTTGGTCTTCCTATATGATATGTGCATTTCTTGTCTCTCTCTATTCATTTGAGTTTAAATTATTCATATAGGCAGGATTTGAACCAGCGACCTATGGATATCAGTGACTTCAGTTCCAGCTGCAGTCCACCACTCTACCAATAGAGCCACCTGAGGTGACAACATTGTAACGATAGGCCTACCATTGGCAGTTGTTATTAGAGGAACCAGTTTCAGATGTTCACGGGTTAATGATTCATAGGCCCATGAGATTTTCAGAACGTAAAAGGTTTCTTTTATTTTTATTTTTATATCGCTTGTCCTCTCCTCTGGGAGCTGAATACACTTGATCAGCAGATACAACCAAATAGCTTATAAGCTATTTGATACAACTGATGACATCGCCTGTTCAGGGATGTTCGAAGGAGGTCGGCCATGGACTTGCTGAAAGAAACCGTCCCGGCATTTGTGAAAAATGAAAATCCACAGCCTGCTTCCAGTCTCCGACCGGGTCAGGAATGGAATGAATGAAGCCCCCCATCTAGCGGCGAGGATGAACTGTGCCGGCTGCCGAGGCCTGACGCACTCCTCTGGGGCAATGATTAAATGAATGACAGATGAAATGAAATGATAGTGGAGAGTGTTGCTAGAATGAAATTTGACAGGGAAAACCGGAGTACCCGGAGAAAAACGTGTCTGCCTCCGTTTTGTCCAGCACAAATCTCACATGGAGTGACAGGGATTTGAACCACGGGCCCAGCGGTGAGAGGCCGGCGTGCTGCCGCCTGAGCCACGGAGGCTTCTCCCGGCATTTGTCTGATGGTGAAAATGGGAAATCACGTGAATTATTTCCAGGATGGCCGAGGAGGGATTCAAACTCAAGCTCTCAGGTGCCAGCGAGGCAAGCTAGCGCGTTAACGCTCTCGGCCACCGTCACTGGTAGCGTTAGAATTGAAATAATAATGTTATTGGTTTTACGTCCCTTTTAACTACTCTGGCTTGTAGAGACGCCGGGGTGCCGAAATTTTGCCCCGAAGGGGATCTTTAACGTGCCAGTAAATCTACTGACACGGCTCCCTCGCATTTGCGCACCCTCAAATGTCCACTGACTGTGCCAGGATACGAACCTGCAATCTTGGGCCCAGCAAGCGAGAACGTTACCGCTGAAGCGTTAGAATTGGTTGGTTGGTTCCTCAGTTTAGGGGCTGCGACAACGCGGTCATGAGCCCCGTGTACTTTGGGTGTGTGTATAATCTGTCTGATAACCGGTGTTAATTGTGATGGCTGAATCAGTGTGTGTATCTGTTTTAATTCAAGTAAGGACTGCAGACATTGACTATTTTCAAGTAGTTCCTACTTTTGCCGCCAAACGCCACCGTCAACGACCAACTAGTTCAGAACTTAGTTACCAGATGCCACCGCAGCGGCTCTTGACGACGAACGTAGGAACCTAATAACGTTAGTCAAATGTTTAACCTATATATAATTTAGTTTCACAGAAGTGTAATTAGTGGAAGATTCTTTAACATGCCATAAATCTATGACATGGGACCGCCGGCTTTACTTCCCCTCCGAAGGAAGACATACTGAGGGATTTTTAACGTTCTTAAAAAATCCGACGACTTCGGCTCAGCATGCTACCAACTACGCCACCGAAGCGTTAGAATTGAGCCTGGATATTAGACTGTTGTTATTGTTTCATTTGAAGGTCTAGGGCGTCGTGGTCATTTAGCCCCGTGTATTTGTGTGTGTGTAATTTGATAACATGTGTTTTGCAGTGTCTGTAGTAGAGAATGTGCTGTGCATTTGTAAGTCAGATGATGATTGGAAAAGAGGCGGCCGTGGCTTTAGGTTAGGAACCATCTCGGCATTTGCCTGGAGTAGAAGTGGTGAAACCACGGAAAACCACTTCCAGGATGGCTGGGTGGTAATCGAACCCACCATATTTTTGTTTTGCCTCACGAGCCCGAGTGTATCTCGTTCCAGCCCTCAGACCAGAATACATTTTTGACATAGTCGGGAAATGAACCCAGACCTTAGGATATTAGACAAAGTGTATCAATATAGCCTACTGTGATAACGTTTAAACGGAATGTTTATTTAGCGCATGTAAAGCAATTGGGTTGATATTAGAAGTTTGTTGTTGTTATTTAATTTAGGGACTTAAACGTTGTGGGGAAACCACTGAATGGCACTTCTGGGATATCTGAGGTAGGAATCGAATCCACGCTCTGCTCAATTATCATCACAAGGTTGAGTGGACCATGTTCCAGCCCTGACACCTGAATTGCATTTCTTGGCGGAGACGTGAATCAAATCCGGCCACTAGACGGTCATTAGAAGTCTTATAAAAGTGGCCTCTCGATGGCAGTAGATATATTATCCAACCTACTCGAGTTGTCTGCCTGCTCCCTGCTGGCAACACTTAACTATAATATGATAGGAATAGACCACACAATTTTAAAATAAACATGACATCCAATTCTTCTGTGATTGAGCTCACGTTAGCTATATTCATTAAACTAAAAAGAAGAAATTATTCCGATACCGGGAAACGAACCCGAGCCTCCTGGGAGAGAGCCAGGTATCCTAGCCACTAGACCATACCCGAGACATCCTTACACGCCTAAAGATTGTCTAACTAGATACAAGATTAAGTAAGTAGCCTATCTGGGAAATGTATTAAATGTTAATTGCACCCAGGGCTTACTGTATTTCAGCCGATGAGGCTTGGAACCCTGCTCCGGTACTTCTCGCAATACTGGATCATTTTCTTGGCTTAAATTAATTTCGATCATCTCATGATGGACTGCTAGTAGTATTAACACCTGTGCTCTGGGCAAAACCTTTGTACAAAGAATTAATGGAAGAAATCTGTATTTATGAACTCGATTTTCTTGATTAATATATTATATATTATGCGTTCAATTTGTAAGAGGCAATTATATTTTGGTAGGCATATTCTTTCAAAATTTCACGAAATTAATGTCATTAGGCCTATATTTGTTTCAAACGTTTTACGGACAATCTGTCCAGTGCTTCAGATCTACGGTACTTCTACAATCACACAAACATCACTACAAACATGGTGACTGGCTCATGGTATAATTTCTTGTTGTTGGACTGAATCAGGATTGTATTCACTGTTGCCACGCATGCTTCAAAGTCACCATGTTGTAGACCACTTTCAGACGCTGAAACTGGCATTTTTGAAATTAGATGGAAAAGCATTCTTGCGGTGGTTTACGGAATTACAAGGAAATATATTTGATCTCCTAGACGACACACAGAAAATTTGATAAATTCCCGTAGTCGGAGAGTAAGGAAATATCAGGTAAATTTTATTCTATAGAACTCTATAAAACGTTTTCAAGTTCCACACGTTAGATCTCGAAACTATAAATTATTTCACAATAATCAAGAACTTATCATCACTTAAATTCACCATTCATGAAAATAATAACTTACTACAATATATTTGCTACAGTCATTGATATAATATATTATTTTTTGAATCATGCATTGTGTTCAATAACAGATTAAAAAGCCTATGTCTAAACAAGGCTGTTCCTCTCTATAAGGCACTGCCTATACTTCGCCAAAGTGTTCTTGTTTATATTTTGCTTGTTAGTTCTTTGTTTTATTTGTAACTGTACGTTAGCTATATTGTAATTAATGTTTGTAATTTTAATTCTTTTGTTTTTTCACTACCGGTACATATTATTATTATTTTTTAGTCAATTTTACCCACCAGGTTGGTGATTCCCACAGACTCAGCGAGGGAACTCACCACTACCGCCTTTCCAGGCAGTGTCCCAGAGCTAGGAACACTTGGTCGATTGGATACAACGCCCAGGCGGCCTCACCTGCAAAGCGAACAGGGGCCTCATGAGGGATGGGAAGTGAGGGGAAGATTGGGATGGATAGGCAGGGAAGCGGGAAGGAGGTGGCCGTGGCCTTACAGTAGGAACTATCCCGGCATTTGCCCGAAGACGAAGTGGGAAACCACGGAAAACCACTTCGAGGATGGCTGAGGTGGGAATCGAACACCCTCTACTCATTTGGGCCGCCAGAGGCTGAGTAGACCCCGTTCCAGTCCTCATACAACTTTTCAAATTTCGTGGCAGAGCCGGGAATCGAACCCAAGACCTTCGGGGCGGCAGCTAATTATGCCGACCGCTACGTTACGGAGGCGACATTATTATTATTATTATTATTATTATTTTTATTATTATTATTATTATTATTATTATTATTATTATTATTTAGATTTACAATTATCTAGTTTGTACTTGTGTGTCAACAAGGTACTGAACTGGGCTTATGTTCTGTGTAAATAAATAAATGAAAAATGAAGATTGAATGAATGAATGAATGAATAAATAAATAAATAAATAACTACATACATAAACGCTTTTGGCCGGACAGAAGGACATTCGGGATGGAATTCCAACTGCGGTCATATTTCCAAGTCCCGCCCGACAGATTTTATAAGATTGCTAAATCCCTATCTGGAGGTTAGTTGGATCCTTCATTAAGCATAACCTCAGGTTACGTGTTAGCTAGTGATTGTCGTTATAAGGGGCGGAAGAGCGTTGTCATTTGTCCCTCAGGTTACGTGGTTAGAAAAAAATAATATGGTTTTGTCGACATATCATACGTAATAATATCTGGATCAAGGGAATTGTCGGTTAATGAGTTGGTAAATATTGCTAAGTATAAGACGTGTACTTGGTGTGGGATAGCACAATTGCTAGGGAGGTTCTGAGTGAGCCGGCATATGTGGCAGGGCAGCAGCTGGGGGCTGGGGAATGGGGTACAGTTGCTATGGGGATGAGATCATAGCCCCTGGGAGTCGAGCAGTAGTTTCAAGTCTGCAGCCCAGGCCGGTCCTGCCTACAGCCAGCTCCACACGAGCTCCTGCACGAGCTCTCCAGCATATTGCTAGAGCGAGCACTGGAAGTCGAGCAGTCAGGTCTGCAGCCAGGTCAACTCAAGGTTAAATCCTGCCCACAGCCAGCTCCTGCATGAGCCCGCACGAGCTGGCCAGTATATTGGTAGAGCAAGCTGAGCAGTCAGGTCTGCAGCCCCCAGGCCTATCCTGCTCTTGCACGAGCTCCCCAGCAACATATCGCCAGAGCCAGCTTCCGCAGAGCGTGAAGCCAACATCCAGGGGGTCTAGCTCTCCAGGGTCCCCGACCAGCTGATCTGCATCACAACAATATGCTCAGCTGTTGACCCAGCCAAATAACGTCATCTATGACGAGTTTGGCATCGCACGAGATCTAGCTCTCCAGCACATCGAACAAGTCCAGGGTGCCCGGCCGGATGAGCTACATCACAACCATATGCTCAGC
The DNA here is from genome assembly GCA_946902985.2 of Meconema thalassinum. Taxonomy (NCBI): domain Eukaryota; kingdom Metazoa; phylum Arthropoda; class Insecta; order Orthoptera; family Tettigoniidae; genus Meconema; species Meconema thalassinum. The sequence continues at coordinate 122,949,738 of OX336396.1, read as the reverse complement.
TGTTGACACAGCCAAATAACGTCATCTATGACGAGTAATGACATGAACTTCAGCTCTCCAAGGTAGGCTGCAGGGCCAGCTGAGCTCCATCTCAACAATACGCTCAGCTGTTGATCCAGCCAAAGGACGTCACCTATGACGTGAATGGCATTAACGTCATCTATGACGTGAATGTCATTAACTTAAGCTCTCCAAGTAGGCTGCAGGGCCAGCTGAGTTGCACCACCTCTACCAAATCAGCTGTGGAGTTAACTCGGTCAAATCACGTCACCTATGAAGAGTGTGCCGGGAGAGGGAAGGCTGGCTTTGCGAGCGACGTCAGCTAAGAGCAGCAGTTGATAATGGTGTCTATGGTACGTTTATGTTTGGATCAACATAAGTGTGCATTCCTCGTACGAAATTAGCAAAATCTAAATATACAAGCTCATTGCTAGAAAATAACTTAATTATATATGAATCGCAGCCAATGGCCATAAGCTGGGCATTTTTGATTGACCGCCTGAGGGCTCCCAACAAGTTCAATTTTAAGTAGTTCCAACTTTGGCTACCAGATGCTACTGTCACTAACACCTAGCGGCGAACGTTGGAACTTGATAGAGCGTTGTGTACTAGCCAAATATAACCTACAAATTTTGCTACACATCACCAATATTGCAGTGGTAGGTTCTTTTACGTGCCATAAATTTATGACATGGGCCCACCGGCTTTACTTCCCCTCCGAAGGAAGATATACTGAAGATGTTTTATGCTACCGGTTACGCCGCCGGGGCTGTCAAAAATAACCTATTGCGCAACCATTTCTCCCATACTCTGTACCACGTTCCACCTCGTGGCGCAATGACTAACATTATTGGCTGTTACCCCTGAAGTCCAGGTTCGATTCCCGACTCGGCCAAGAAATGTGATTCTGCTCTTAAGCCCCGTGAAGCAAAACTGAGGAGAGGTGGGTTCAATTCCCACGTTAGCCATCCTGGAGGTGGTTTCCCACTTCTACACTAGGCAATTGCCGGGATGGTTCCTAACTTAAGGCTACGGCCGCCTTCTTCCTAACCCTCACCTAAATTACAAATACACACACTACTACAGACATAATAATAATACAGGTTATCAAACAAATTCTACACACACACAAGTAAACGGGGCTAAATGACCACGATATCCAGGCCCCTCAAATGAAAGAACAAGAGCTCTCTGTACCAAAACATAAGCTTACTGGACAAGAAATTAGATGCTCCTTTGTAAAAGCACACTAGTCGCATTGGAGCGCTGTAGTATAGACATAACGACCAACGCGTACCCAGATGGCGTTCTTTCATCGCCATAATCCTGCCGCTCAGTCCCACCCAACTAGTTGCGAGGGTTCGGTATCGGCTTCCTTTCACTCGACAACATATCTCTCATTATTTAAATCAGGCGTTCCCAATCTGGTGCTCGAGAACACTACGGTGCTCTTTAAATGAAATTTTGTGCTCTCGTCATACTAGTCAAAAAAGTGCTCGCGAGCATAAACTCACTGAGATCCATTCTTCAATTCAAATTCTGTTGCACGAACCGGAATAGTAGTGTTTTCATTACAAGTTTTGACAGACTGAAATTTTATCATTTTGTGAAATAGAATTTTTAATCTACAGTAAAAATAATTGGACATCCCCGTTTTATGAGTAACACTAAAGATGCTGGTTTGACTCGACTGTCCTCACGTAAATGTTCTTACCTGCATGAGTCATGCAAGCAGTTGCAGCATGCCTGCTGAGGTGTGAATCCCTCGTATTTCAGCATTTCTGAGGGAGAGACAGATAGGAAATGGAAAGAGAGGCGCATGCATGTTGCATTATTATTATAGCTTTCCACGGTGGGTGAGTGGTTATAATTTAATTAATTAATTATACTTTTCAAACTAATTTATAATTCATATCCTTTTTTCAGTGCAGCTATGACCTCCCGCGACCGATTAGTAAGTTTAGATTTCAATGAAATAATAGAAGACTTCAGCCGGGAAAGAAGTCGCAAAGTAATATTTTAATATCTCATCGTTTACATAGTCTTCTTCAAGGGGACTTAAAGGTTTCTTTCATATTATTAAAATAAAGTACTATAGTGTATTCAAAATATTGTGACTTTTCTTTATTTTATTATTATTATTATTACCAAACTATTTTCCATTTGATTTGATATTTTTTTCCATTTCCTATTTTTGCGGGCCTGACCTTATCATATAGCCCAGGGCCCCGCAAGGCCTGGAGCCGCCACTGGTGGTTATCGTGTCGGACTGCCAACCCCAACCTTGCATGTTCGCTCCAGGCCGTGGTAAGGGATTTTTGAAACGAGAACAAAAATCACGATACGCATGTCATACGATGTTGGCATATTAAAGAACCCATTTGAATTCAGTAGTCCGTGTTCATAAATGCAGGGGCGTGGTGGCTCAGCGGTCTAGCTGTATGCCTCTCACCAAGGCGGTCCGGGTTCGATTCCCGGTCAATGCATGTGAGATTTTCGAAGTGAAATGCCATGTCCTGTGGTTCGGATTCCACGTAAAAAGGAGGTCCCGTGGCTTATAATCAAAAGATTCACGGTCACGTAAAACTACAATCTTCCTTCCTCCTTCCTTCATAAATGCAAAATTAATCTCGGGATTTTCCGCCAACACAAAGTTCCTCATTTCTCTCCTGGAAAGCGCTATAGTGTCAAGGAGCTTAGATATCAAACCTCCTTGACTTTCATAGCGCTTCAAGGAGCGATAAAATTCGACATGCAAGGTGCCCTCTGGGCGACATTTAACAAAGCTTGCACCCGGCATCCGAGGCCATACGATATTATTATTATATTCGATTTAATGGTGCTTGGCCTGTTTGCCATCTCTTGATGAATGCAGTACATTTGCATTTGTCTGTTGGCACAGGCTAGAGTAAAAGGTGGTTTTTCACCGATGTCTCAGTCTCACTCATGGCAGTGATTATGTGGAAACTACTGAGGTATGGGTGGTGCTTAATGACATTCCGGGTACAGTCAGTGCCTGTGAAATCTGTGAAAGTTTCTACTCATAGGGTTAGTACTACCGTTCTGACTCAGTGAGGAAAGCGATGGCAAACTACCTCACTCCTCTTCTTGCCTAGTACGCCTCAATAAAGCGCTGCCTTGAGTTTTTGTGGGTACTTTTTGAGGATCCAACCAGCCTTCGGGCTAACAGACAGGGTACTCGGTAAGGCATTGGTAGTGCCCACAGTCTCAAAAACGTTGAGAACGCCCGGCCTACAATATGTAGGCCTATAAACCAGCCATTGTATAATGAACAGGGCAGGGAATAACGACACCGAGTTGTCTGGCTGCAGAGAGAACAAAATGCCAAACTACCGGTATGATATTACTCCAAACACACAACATGTTTATATTGATATTAGAAGCCATTTTGCAGGGTTGTCACGTTCTGTGACGTTAGTCGGTCAACACAAATTGTGCCCAATTACATTAGGCGGGAAAACAAGTATTTAAATGCCCTAACCTGAAAAAAAAATAGTACGGTATAGGAAATATTTATAACCAAATACTGTAACACGTTTTTATCTTCAAAACAAGGAGGAGAGGGGGTACTTAATTGGATGACATGTTTCGATCGTCACGCGATATTGCTCGCTTAGATAAGGCAGGGTACGATCTTTATGTGCTACATTTATATGTAAATATACAGTCGACTCCCGATAATTTGAAGTGTTTTTTTCCTGTCCCTTGAAAAATACTCGATAAATTGCAACAAAAAAACAAAACAAAAAAACAAAAACAATGTGGTTTGGTTCCCTCGGTAATTTGAAGTTGAAGCAATTGCATCTTGCTCGTCAACATTCTATAATTTGAAATTATTCTCTATAATTTGAAGTCGGAGATTGGTTGGTTGGTTTTTAAGTTTAGGGGTTGCGACAACGCGGTCATGTAGCCCCGTGTACTTTGGGTGTGTGTAGAATCTGTCTGATAACCGGTATTAATTGTGATGACTGTATTAGTGTGTGTATCTGTTTTCATTCAAGTAAGGACTGCAGACGATCAATTTTCAAGTAGTTCCTACTTTTGCCACTAAACGCCACCGTCAACGACTACTAGTTCAGAACTTAGCTACTAGACGTCGCCGCAGTCGGCTCTTGGCAACGAACGTAGCAACCTAAGAGCTTTGTTTATATTCTTAACCTATACAATTTAGCTTCACACAGGTGAAATTAGTGGAGGGTTCTTTAACATGCCATAAATCTATGACATGGGACCCCTCCGAAGGAAGACATACTAAGGGATTTTTAACGTTCTTAAAAAACCCGACGACTTCGGCCGGATTTGAACCCACGATCTTGGGCAGAGAAGCTCAGCATGCTACCGACTACGCCACCGAAGCCGCCAAATAGTCGGAGATTACAGTACGGTATTATTATTATGCATATGCACATACCAGTCGTTTGTTTACATCAATAATGATATGAATGAGTGAGTTCGCAGTCTTGAGTCTTCTTTCAAACGTATTAAAGTGTGTAAACCTACATACCAATGTTTGATTTGTTTAATTTTTAAGTATCAAAACGAGTTCAAGAAATAACAAGTGTCTTTCCATTAAAATAAAAGCGTGTGATTCGAGCTGTGTAGGATGGATAAACAGTTCGGCATTTTACCAACGACAGGCTAAGTTTTGAAAGACAAAGATCGCGGCACCGGAAGTGCCTTAAGTGCGAGTAGAAATAGGTCACGTCAGGGTGAATTTCCCCGTTATGAGGAGTGCTTGCTAAGAGGATTCGTCAGTGTTGTGAAATGTTGTGAAGTAAAAATCAGCAAGCTAGCAGTAATAAAATCACGAAAATCAAACTCTTGTTTATTTGATTTTTTCTCCCCTCCTTCTTGGTTATTTCCTCCTGATGAGACCCGCATTGATGCGCTGCTTTTTCCACTTGCGTGGCAATCTTTGAGAGTTTACATCTTACACTCTTGTCCGATGTCACTGTAAGGCTGCCTTAGCGACAGTTTTGTATGAGACAAGTCTCAGATTTACCCCAAGGACAGCGGACTCTTAGTTATTTGAACTGCTATTATTTAAACTCTCGCTCTGTAAATTGAACTTTTTCTTTGGTCCCTTGAGTTTCAAATTATCGAGAGTGACTGTATATAAAAGTTTGTAAAAACATGTGTAACGTGTCAAACTTACTTACAGATAGTATTGGTCTAAAGCACATCTATTGTTGTTGCGTTATTATTAACATAAAGAATACTAACCTGTGATCTATCGACTTTTTTTTTATTGTGATGAACTTCAGTTAACTTAAGATGTTGCTGTTCTTATTTCAAAACATTATTATTTAAACTAGTGGCCTATTGTAATTTGGTTAGTTTGTCAATGTAGCGAATACACAAAATTACACTACAGTTATTATATTTCTTACAAGAAAATATCTTTAAATACGCCTGCAGTGAGTCAGTTGTCAACCTTGGAACTCAACAGGCGGAGTCCGGTATGGTCTAGTGGCTAGGATACCTGGCTCTCACCCAGGAGGCTCGGGTTCGATTCCCGGTACCGGAATATATTTTTGTATTGAACATTTTGCAACGGAAGTTGAAGAGAGACATAGTGGAACTCTTCCAATTATTATTATTTTTTAAATCGTTGGTTCTCACACTTCGGCTTCACCGACGGACTCGGCGATGCCGACCCATACAGTCATTACAAATATAAGGTAAAACTTAAATATGGTAATGCCTCACTGGCATCGGGAGAGTCCTGAAAATGATTTTCCTGGTTTCCCATTTTCACAATCAGTCAAATGCCGGGACGGATCCTTTCATCATGTCAACGTCCGACTTCCTTCCAAAATCCCTTCCCTGATCCTTTCTTAATTAGACCCAAGTTACGGGTCGTCAGGGCTATCAGCCATTCACCATTCCCAGTTGTATCTGCTGACAATATGTGTTAAGTTCCCATACGTTGTTCTTGCGACGGTAGAGGAATGATCCCTCTCAGAGCCCGTGGGTGAAGCCGAGCTTGGAGGATAAGCGATTTAAAAAATACAGAAGGTTAGTTATTTATTGTTGTTTTAAGGGGCGGAACTACGAGGTAATCTGTCCCTTTACAGAAGGTTGTACATGTTGTACCTGTTACAATATGTGGTAGAAAAAACATGTAAGTTACGGTGCTGCAAAACCAAATCAGAGAATCATGGATATGTTTTTTTTTTTGTTTGTCTATTCGTATTATAAGTACCGCCTTAGCCTTTGTGATCGCGCACGCTTCAACGATTGGGAACTAGTAAGTGCGCTTGCACTTGTTGGTTGTCATGGTTTCTAGCTGTCGGGAATTTATCGACACAAAACTGAGCACGCTAATCCCAGCCAAAAAAAAAAATCATACCCGTGTTAAAATTAATTTGGTTGGTTGGTTGGTTCCTTAGTTTAGGGGCTGCGACAACGCGGTCATGTAGCCCCGTGTACTTTGGGTGTGTGTAGAATCTGTCTGATAACCGGTGTTAATTGTGATGACTGTATTAGTGTGTGTATCTGTTTTTTAATTCAAGTAGGGACTGCAACTTTGAATTTTCAAATAGTTCCTACTTTTGCCGCCAAACGCCACCGTCAACGACTACTAGGCCTAGTTCAGAACTAGCTACTAGACGCCACCGCAGTCGGCTCTTGGCAACGAACGTATTAACCTAAGAGCGTTGTTTACATTCTTAACCTATCCAATTTAGTTTCACACAGGTGTAATTAGTGGAAAGATCTTTAACATGCCATAAATCTATGACATGGGACCGCCGGCTTTACTTCCCCTCCGAAGGAAGGCATACTGAGGGATTTTTAACGCTCTTAAAAAATCCGACGGCTTCGGCCGGGTTTGAACCCACTATCTTGGGCATAGAAGCTCAGCATGCTACCAACTACGCCACCGAAGCCGCCTAAAATTAATTTAATTTACACTTAGTTTCGACCATCTCGTTGCCTGAGGGCTGGAACTCCGTGCACTCAGCCTCGCGTGACAAAACTGAGAAGAGGTGGCTCAGCCATCTTGGAAGTGGTTTTACGTGGTTTCTCACTTCTACAACGGTTGGGTGACCAGATTCTGATAATGAAAGAAAGGGACACTCAGGCATGTCGCGTCAATTATTGTCTGTCGAGAAAGCGGATCCTATATTTATGATATTTAATTTCAAAACAAATATTTTATTCACTAAAACATGATGTAGTATATTGCATTTCTTAAATCACGTCTATATAGTCACTCTCAAACATATTCTAAAAATTATACAACCTAACAGAGACATTTAAAAAAATATCACTTATAGGCTATATTGAATCCTTGACCAAGAAAACCGATTCACATCCAATATCTGGGTCAGTCTTTTCTTTTTATGTACTTTAAAGAGGTATGAATTTCCTTCAAAAGGTTTGGGTGTTCTAACAAAAATGTATAGAAACTTGAGCAAGATACATCACGAAAATGTGTCTTGGTCAAGATCATTGCCTTAACAGTTTCAACATTGAGCCTGTTCTTTTCATCTGACCACATACAATTGATAATTGAAAACACTCTCTCTAAGGCTGCATTAGTTCCTGGAATCGTCAAAGCAAAGGTCACAAGGCACGCAATACATTTGTATTCAATGTTTTCCCTGTCCATAACACAAAATATCTCAACCCACTTATCTTCAGTTGCTGTACCATTTATCTTCCAGGTTTCACTTTTTGTTGCAAAAATGTTTTGGACATGTCTTACTTCATCAAATAGTTCATCTTCATCAATTACTTTTTCTGAATGACTGTCAATTTCTGCAATCCACTGCACACACTGCTGAACCATGGAGGACTATTCAGCTGAACCCACTGAAGTTCTTTCAGTTTATCGAAGGGTAGTGTCCAGTTCTCCATGTATTGAAGGAAAATGACATAAAAACTGTTCGCAGACTCCGTAAATTTATGATCATTGATCAAACCACCATCTTCTAATTGCTTTAGTCAAGAGATCATTATGAATGTTCGAAAATTCTGGTCCTTCCTGCACCCAAGCTTATTTTTCAAGGCATGTTTATTGTGTTTGAACACACCTTGAGTTGTGAATTAATAAAATGAAGCCAAAGTAAGGATTGTGGATTAATGAAAAAGTCTTTTAGCATTCTAGGACACTTTTCTTTTGAAAGAAAATAAGACTTGAGACTGTCAAACATATCAATAAGTCTGTTAACAGCTGGTTGTAAAGAAAGCCATCTTGTTTTAACACTTCCCAATATCTGCTTGTACTCAACATCCACAAACTCACAGAAGCTCTTCAATTCAGCCACTCGAACAGCATAAATGTGGAAATACTGGAACACTTTATTATTTCTGCACTTGTCTGCATAGCGTTGTGTACAATGTGGGCAGCATAACCTATTCCAAAAATGTTTTCATTTATCCCCTGTCTTAACTTAAAAAAAAAAAAACATTGTTGGTGCCTTTTCTTCCAACCACACCGAAGTTGGTGTTGCAGTTATCACCACAGAAAGCAATAACTTTGTCAGTTAACTTGTATTGTTCCAAGATGTGAAGAATGTGGTTTGTTAGCATCTCTGCTGTTTCCTCGGAAAGTGCTTGATACTCAAGAAATTTGATTTGAACGCCTTTATTTGGTACGAAATACCTTACAAGTACTGGAACTAATTTCAAGTTGTTGTGGTTTGAAGTATCAACCATAACTGACACATATCTGGCATTTTGCAAGTCACTGGTGATTTCGCTTAACGCAAAAGGAGCTAAGACATTAACTACGATGGCCTCACACTTGGTTCTCCCACATGTAAAACTTTCTTTCAAATAAAGTACGCACAAGAGTTGATGTGCAATCCATCGATCTGAAGGAGTGGTTATGTTTAACGGTATGTCAAGTAAACACACCTTCTAAAGCAGCAAGACGTTTCCCTTCTTCTTCCTCTTTCCATTGTGTTGTCATGAAGGAGGTTAATTTATAGCTTGAACTCTTAGCAGCCTCTGCCACTTTATGCTTCTTCTTTTGTATATGTTGGAAAATGTCCGATCGACCGCCATGTTCGTTAGAAAACGCACCTTTGCATAAAGTACACACTATTTTGTCTTGATCTTCCTTAAGAAAAGGAAATTCTTCCTTTAATACATCCGTGAAATTACACTTTCGTTTCGGCATTCTCAACCATTGATAAAATATTGCGGAACAACTCGTCACGATTAGTAACTATAGAGTACTGAAAGACGCGTGCTTGTATACATTTTAAGACGTTAAACGTGAAGTTTTATGTATCAAGCACCATTACTTACAATAAAACAAAGTTTCCCTCGCACGCAACGATGGTGTTATGTTACAAATTTGTTATTCCGCATGCATCGGCATGTATGCCAACCACAGCCTACAAAATTAACCATATGAAAGAGAATTATTTGGAAAATTACCCTAGGAAAGAGAATTATAGTGTTGGTTGATTGGCGATACTTTCTACGAAGTATCTCTCGGATAATATTTGAATCTTGGGATATAGAAAAACAAATGAATTAAGTAAGGCATGTACGCAAAACTGCGCACACATTAAAATATCTCAAGAAAACGGGATTTAACTGGACGAATGTTAAGAAAACGGGACATTTTGCGTCTCGTCAAAGATTTGTCGGGACAACGGGACCAACTACTGAAAGAAGGGACAATCCCGCTAAAAACGGGACGTCTGGTCACCCTATAACTAGGGGCAAGCGCGGGATGGTTCAGAAATTAAGGCCCTCCCAATGATCACCTGCATTACAAATTCACACACTATAAATTCTAAACACAGCCAAGTACACGGGGCTACATGACCTCTATGTCGCAAAGCCCCTAATTCAATCAACTACAATTGGATTTCTGGGACCCATGGGTGTAGTAAGCAACAAGCTACCGGTTGAGCTTGGATCGATTAGACATGACCAGCTGTAACATGACTAGCCCCTGGAACGGGTTTGCAATCAGTTTCTCTGATGTCAAGTTCTCATAAGTGGAACAAATGCAATATCTCCTCTGGTAGCTCAGTTGGTAGAGCGGTGGACTGTAGTGGTTATTAATGTCAGAAATCCATAGGTCGCTGGTTCAAATCCGGCCCGGAGGAAAATTTTAAAACCCAGTATCATTCACTAGTAACTTTAAGATCAAACGTTCAACGGTTATGGAAGAAGGTTTACAGAAGCGGCATCGCGACTTAATAACTGTACCCTGTTGTCCACATCAATCAATAGGCGCCAAACTAGTAGATCTACATGGTCGTTGACCCTATAGAATCACAGAAATTATTTTTGGGACTAACTCCACTTAGAACGGTCATACGTAGATTAAGATTTTGAAATGAGACCACTATCGTAATTCGAAACCGAATCTCCTGTGATACTCCTGGGCAGGCGTATAATTAGGCGCGGACACTATCGAGGACTTGTTCATTTTACGTTTTATTACCCGTTCGACGAATCCTTGCCGGCGGTAGATAAAACTGCGAGTTGGGACGAAATCTGTTTCCCTGGAGATATCGGTACAGTCTGCCCTATACATTTATTGTGACACGAACTTTACTTTTGGTCATTTGGGTATTTGAAAAGTGAGTTATGTGAATAGTTTTAAGGCTTGCTTATGCATGTACTGTATCTGCTGTTTATAATTATCACAATTGAATCAATATTAATACCGGTATTATTATTAATAATAATAATGTCGCCTCCGTAGCGTAGCGGTCAGCATGGTTAGCTGCCGCCCCGGAGGTCCTGGGTTCGATTCCCGACTCTGCCACGAAATTTGAAAAGTGGTATGAGGACTGGAACGGGGTCTACTCAGCCTCGGGTGGCCCAAATGAGTAGAGGGGGTTCGATTCCCACCTCAGCCATCCTCGAAGTGGTTTTCCGTGGTTTCCCACTTCGTCTTCGGGCAAATGCCGGGATGGTACCTTCTTCAAGGCCATCCATCCTGACCATCCATTACCTTCCCTCATGAGGCCCCTGTTTGCTTTGCAGGTGAGGCCGCCTGGGCGAGGTGCCAATCACACCTCACCGGTTGTATCCACTCCGATTAGATGTTCCCAGCTCTAGGACACCGCCCGTAGAGGCGGTAGTGGTGAGTTCCCTCGCTGAGTCCGTGGGTTCCACCAACCTGGAGGGTAAACGACTAAGAAAAGAAAAGAAAGAATAATACTAAATTAATATCAACCGGCCGCGGTGGTAGAAAGTGCTGACGCGCTACCTCGTGCATCGCTGGTATCGGGAGAGCATGGGTTCAAATTCCACCTTGGCCGTGCTGAAAATGGGTTTCCGTGGACTCCCATTTTCACACCTAGGCAAATACTGGGACGGTTCCTTTCAACAGGCCCACGTTCGACTTCCTTCCCTGACCTTTCCTTCATTAGACCCAAGCTAAGGTTCGCTTGGGCGATCGGCCTGTCACCATCCCCTCCCCAGTAGTATCTGCTGGCAAAGGATGTCCAACTGCAAGACACTGTCATTATGGCGGTAGGTAGAAGGAATGATCCCTCGCAGAGTCTGTGAGTGAAGCCGAGCTTGGAGGATAAGCGATAAAAACAATACATTAGTACCAGAAGCAGAACAGCACGCAATCTCCTAGTGTCAATAACACTTGATGCGGAGTGTACATCCCTACCCTCTTGCCCTATACTAGCCCTGACACGCCGATAGACAGCGCACTCATTTCAAAACAGCTAAGACTCATCAGACGTGTAACACTTAGCATGGTTGGTTGGTTCCTCTGTTTAGGGGCTGCGACAACACGCTTATGTAGCCCCGTGTACTTTGGGAGTGTGTAGAATCTGTCTGATAACCGGTGTTAATTGTGATGGCGGCTGTATTAGTGTGTGTTATCTGTTTTTAATTCAAGTAAGGACTGCATACATTCGATTTTTGATGTGTAACTTCTTTCCACTCTGTATCTGGATATTTTTGTGGCATTCGGTAGCCGGACATTTTTGTGGGAGTGATTTTGGAAACGATACGGAAGTGGATGGGACGGAAACAATGAGCGCGCGCGGTGGCGAAGATCGATACAACGACGTACTGCAAGCCATGTGACTATGTGGAATGTAAATCGCATACGGTTTACCTCAAGGTTTGGAGGGCCCATTAAAGAAATTCCTACAATAAATCATCTTCAAGTTGTCGTTCTTTGGTGTGAAAATAACCATTATATCATATTTGCTGAAAACAATTACGATTTATTAAATCTTCATACTTTTGCTGTATTCTTATTTAATGTAAGCACTCGGTACCTCGAGTGCTATATCGCATCAACGAACACTCCAAACAACGTAGGAATTCAATATATTAACACCGACTACCAACAATAATTGAAACTTCGTTGGTCTAAACGTATCACTGGGAGAAACGCATTTAATATAGCTACTGCACACCTAATTTTTAATCGCGCCTATAAATTGGCAGTGCGCTATATCGGCAATAAGAGGCCATTTTCAATAACACCGCTGGCATGGGTTCACTAACTGGCCGGTATAAAGCGCAGCTCGCATCAAGTAGGCAGTGGATTGCTCCCGCATACAGTTGCAGGTATACGTCACTACAGCAGATGCATTGGAGAATCCTTTCATGTTTGCTGGCACAAGGAAGCACTATGAGTTCATTCTTTAAAATATGCGAGTAAGTAATATGGAATTATTCGAATAACATGTCAGATGTTACACATCATATGCGACTACTGTAAGGCTCTTTTTTTTTTTTAAGTAGTTGCAACTTTTGCAACCTAACACCACCGTCAACGACCAACTAACTCTGTACTTTGTTACTAGATGCCACCGCAGTCGCAGGAAAGCTTGAAGCTGTTCTTTCGTGGTTTCCCACCGTAAGGCCACGGCCGCCTCCTTCCCACTTCCTTGCCTAACCCTCCCTTTCTACCCATCCCTTCAACAGGCCCCTGTTCGCTTGGCAGGTGAGGCCGCCTGGGCTTTGTGCTGGTCACACACTCCAGTTGTATCCCTGACCTAGAGCAGTAATCTGTGACCTAGAGTCTCTAGCTCCAGGACACTGCCCTCAGTGGCGGTAGAGGTGGGATCCCTCGCTTAGTCAGTGGGAAAAGCCAACCCTGGAGGGTAAAACGATAGCGAATAAAGTAACGATAACTGTAGCCTAACTTACTTATTTTTAAAAAGTAACTTACTCAACGTCGCCTCCGTAGCGTAGCGGTCAGCATGGTTAGCTGCCGCCCCGGAGGTCCTGGGTTCGATTCCTGGCTCTGCCACGAAATTTGAAAAGTGGTACGAGGACTGGAACGGGGTCTACTCAGCCTCGGGTGGCCCAAATGAGTAGAGGGGGTTCTATTCCCCCTCAGCCATCCTCGAAGTGGTTTCCCGTGGTTTCGGGCAAATGCCGAGATGGTCCCTTCTTCAAGGCCACGGCCTATCCATCCTCACCATCCCTTACCTTCCCTCATGAGGCCCCTGTTCTCTTTGCAGGTGAGGCCGCCTGGGCGAGGTACCAATCCCACTTTCAGTTGTATCCCTTCCGATTCTATGTTCCCCGCTCTAGGACACTGCCCGTAGAGGCGGTAGTGGTGAGTTCCCTCGCGAGTCCGTGGGTTCCACCAACCTGGAGCGTAAACGACTAAAAAAAAATAACAACTTACTCAACCCTGTCTCAGCTGACGCCAAGAAGCAAGAACCACCAATAATGCGAAGGGAAACAGGATAAAACATAGGCCCTATACTTGAATGACCTAAAGCCAAATATAAAGAACGTCTAAAATATTTGTCGAAGGCAGAGAAAGAGGCAGTTTCTTTTAACATAAAAATTGTTTGCAAATATTAAACCGAATACCGTAATCCTCAATTCAAACCCACAGCTCCGTCAAACTATTTTAAACCTATGGGGAAAAATAGAATAAAGAGTCCGTTAATCTCGAGATCACGGGACCTCTCTTTTGTATTGCGTAGAATCCGATTTTCACTTCGAATATCTCACTTGCACTAGTCAGGAGTCGCCTCCGTAGCGTAGCGGTCAGCATGGTTAGCTGCCGCCCCGGAGGTCCTAGGTTCGATTCCCGGCTCTGCCACGAAATTTGAAAAGTGGTATGAGGACTGGAACGGGGTCTATTCAGCCTCGGGTGGTCCAAATGAGTAGAGGGGGTTCGATTCCCACCTCAGCCATCCTCGAAGTGGTTTTCCGTGGTTTCCCACTTCGTCTTCGAGCAAATGCTGGGATGGTACCTACTGTAAGGCCACGGCCGCCTCCTTCCCTCTTTCTAGCCTATCCATCCCTATCTTCTATCCCTTCCCATCCCTCATAAGGCCCCTATTCGCTTTGCAGGTGAGACCGCCTGGGCGAAGTGCTGATCACACCTCCCCAGTTGTATCCATCCCGACCAGATGTTCCAAGCTCCAGGACACTGCCCACAGAGGCGGTAGTGGTGAGTTCCCTCGCTGAGTCCGTGGGCAACCACCAACCTAGAGGGTAAATTGACTAAATAAAATTTAAGAAAACTAGTCGGGAATCGTACCCAATCCGACTTGGTAAGAGGCAAGTGGCTTAACCACTGCACCATCCTCGGCCCTAAAGCTATAAATCTCATATTGGTAGAAGCCGTGCTTTATAGCATTAAAAAAATACAACTAGGGAACAGTTTTGAGCTCCAAATTTAGCATTTTGTAGCAAATGTGCAACTTTGAACGGATCATTTAAAACGCCAATGTGCGCTCTTATTCATAACAATATTGATCATCTTATCACAGTTGAAGTTAATTCCTGCTGAATCAGCCACTTAGAGACAAATTTCCCTCCCTCAACTTTTCAATTAACACAGCCAGACAGTAATGAATTTGCTGAAGCTAGGTAAGTAACTCACATCAGACAATCGCTCCTCTGGTAGCTCAGTTGGTAGAGCGGTGGACTGTAGAGGATACGTGATGTCAGAAATCCATAGGTCGCTGGTTCAAATCCGGCCCGGAGGAATATTTTACTTTTGCATGATTATTCAAGTTGGTTTTAAATTTTATAATACTTAAAAGAATCAAATTCTACTCTTCCACTACTTTGCCATGAAAGTACAGAGAAACACATTTATAAGTACTGCTTGTAGCGCTGCTACACATCGATCCGGTATGGTCTAGTGGCTAGGATACCTGGCTTTCACCCAGGAGGCTCGGGTTCGATTCCCGGTACCGGAATACTTTTTTGAACAGCAATTAACAATAAATATCGTTTATTAAATGTTCTTGCCAGAGCGCTTTTTGAGCTCTTTCAATGCGATAATGCAAGATGTTGTCAAGCAATTAACGTAAGTAGAATAAATGAAAATAGGCTATATTGTTCTTCACGGAACTACTTGTTTATTATATTTTTCAAACATTCAGAGAACTGAAAATAGGAAGTTTCTGATACAAAAAAATGATGGTTGGACTTCATGTCGTAACGTCAGCTAGGTACGAGGTAACGCGTTAGAGCTCTCGGCCATGTGGCGTGCAAAATGTTAATTTTAGAACTTTCTTGCATTTACTCGTATGTCTCCTAGTGTTCTTTAGTCCTTTAGTGCTCTCTCCATGTTGTGTTGAAGTGGAAAAAAATTCCGTTACAGGGAATCGAACCCGAGCCTCCTGGGTGAGAGCCAGGTATCCTAGCCACTAGACGATACCGGACTGTGGCTTTAGTTGAGAGGGCTATACAACAGTTCAACAGTGCTGGGCGTGGAATAAAGTGAGTTGGAGACGCATGGCAAGGTATTATAAATACAGTAAGCTTCTGTGTTTACTTTTTTATAGTGAACAATAACCCGCCACGGTGTTATTGTTAACGAGCTGCCTCGTTCATCGCTGGGGAGGGATGAAAAAGGGAAACCACGAGAATCCATTTTCAGGATGGCCGAGGTGGGGTTCGAACCGACGTTCTCCCGATACCAGCAAGTCACGAGGTAGCACGTTAGTTCTCTCGGCCAACGCTGCTGGTATTATTATTATCATTATTATTATTATTACATTTGAATTGAGTCTCTCCGTCACCTGGGCTCAGTTTCCAGTTTAAACTTTTGGTAATTTTTAACCATTTGTCGTAATTCAAATCTGTCGTGGATTTTCGTTTCTGGAATACCAATTTTCATCAGGGCTTTCTCACATTCTTGGAATCGTCTCCATTTCGTTGTCTTTGGTTTTGTGAAATTCCAGATTTTCTTAGTCACTCGGCTATCACTCATCAGTCATACGAAAGATATGCCGGTAGAACAGCATTCTTTAATTATTTTGTTTAACATGGGCCGAGGTTCTCCATACTTTCCAACAGAAAAAAAGGCAGTCGCCTCCGTAGCGTAGCGGTCAGCATGGTTAGCTGCCGCCCCGGAGGTCCTGGGTTCGATTCCCGGCTCTGCCACGAAATTTGAAAAGTGGTATGAGGACTGGAACGGGGTCTACTCAGCCTCCGGTGGTCCAAATGAGTAGAGGGGGTTCGATTCCCACCTCAGCCATCCTCGAAGTGGTTTTCCGTGGTTTCCCACTTCGTCTTCGGGCAAATGCCGGGATGGTACTGCCCCCGTAAATTGAATTATACTGAGACCACGGTGGCTGTATTGGCATATGTGAATAAAGTTATGGCCGTCATAGTTGTGACGTGTATATTCATGACGTAGGCACGGATGACGCAGACTTTATGTAAGTAGGCTGGATGAGCTGAGATTCTTGGTGAAGTCATGAGTTTGTTCGAGAAGGATCTGAGATTTACGACGCAGTCGCAGGGAAGCAAGGAATTGTGCTGAGGAAGAAGTTACGCTATTGGAGGAGAGGCTCGAACCAATGAATGATAGCTTGGAGGGAGACGGAGATTACTGAAACTACCATATTTAATTACTTTTGGCATGCAGAATTGTGGAAATCTATTTTCAGTTATGGCATTGATTTGGAATTTTGAAGAAATTAATTATGAGTTTTTAAAATTTGAAAATCCGTCAAGTATAGCCAAAGTTAGAACTTCTAGCAATGACGGAGGAACAAGCTATGGAAGGGATGGATACGCCCCTTAAGAAGTTGATAAAAGGCCTTGCACAGCAGAGAGGAAGCTCTCATGGCTCATTTTTTTCATTCTCATATTGTCAGACTTCGAGTTCTTAATTCTGATAGAACAAGTATATATTATTCAGTGAAGCAAGTCGTCATTAGCAGGTGTGGTAGAGCCCACAGCATCGAACAAGCACTGAGCGTGCAGCAGTGCAATTTTACGGTTACTAAAACTAGGCGAAGTTGGAGCGCACACATAAACGAGTCTACAAGATTATCTATCAAGAGTTAGCTACTGCATTTATGCTAATTCAATTGTGCATTACAATATTGAGGCCTGTACGAAAGTTGAACCTTTTCACTATTATACTTTGGAAGATATTCGCATTTTAAGACTGCAGACAAAAGTGATTTTCTCGACACCTGAGAAGCACTTTTATAATACCACATTCTACGCTACGGCGGACACATGTATTGCAACCGTGATACTGAAGATTACATTTGGTGATATAACGCTTCATTCTACAATGGAACTATATAATCTGGCAGTACTTTCGACTATTATTATAACGGAAGTGGAGATGGAAGACTAAAACTTTAATGCAATTGGGACATATATCAATGGAGTGAAATAGCAACATGGAGCTTCGTTAATCGTCATTCTACAAAAGCGAGCATGTAGTGAACATCCAACTACACTCATGCATCGTAATCCATCGCTGAATTACATCAAATGGCAGTGGAAATACCTTCATACTCCACTATTATGAACATTTCTGCGGAAATAATTGCAATAAACTTCATGGCGAATTTCTACCAGAACTTCAGGGAACTTTCAAGAGAGGCCAGGGTGGACCCGGCTCACACAGAAGAGTTTTGCCAGAAGGATGTCTATCGTCTACACGGAGCAGTGCAATTTCCGGAGGAGGAAGCAGTTCTATTCTCCGAGGGTGCAGGTTCCAGGTTCGAGGTCGGAGCACATCTTTACGGTGGTGAAATGGAACCAACAGCAGTCTTCTTTGGAAATTTTCCTCTAGAACGTCAATCAACAGATAAGGTAGTCGTGAACGTTTCTTGATTTATTTGAGCCATTTAGCGATATCTGAGCAACCATTTTTCCCATATTTTCTGTCCCATATATTTTGCCCCATATTCTTGCTTGATATTTCTGTACACTTTGCTGATTTATGCCTTTTTCTACGATTTATTGAGACATTATTATGTCATTGGCATATTTAAATAATTTTGGATCAGTTGAGACTGATAATATATATTCTTTCAGTAATTTGCATATTTTTGTAGTCACGATTTGACTGTAAAGTTAACGATTTTCTATGGCAAGTTTGAATTCAGACAGCGTGTCATTTTATTAAAGGAATTCTATTCAGTAAATTACTTTGACCAATTTTCTGTCATCCTCAAGAAAGAAGAATGATTAAAAGATTTTAGAGCGTTGAAATCTACTACTTTATCGACGATCTTAGAAATACTAGTCGTTTTATGAACATGATTGCAACATAGACATTTATCGTCAATTCTGAAATACCATTGCATTATAGACAATTTTATGAAATATGAACTTTGATTACGATTTATTGAGTACAATATAGTAATGAACATTTGATATGAGTTTTTCTCAATTCTAGATTGGAACAATAATGTTTGCAGTCCACAGTCTAATTGTATTCTATTCGACTATTTATGCAGTTTAGATGAACTTTGATTGAAGATAGTATTTTTATACTGCGATACTTTGATGATATTAATCTAATTTTGATAGACCAGGAAGGCGTGTCTAATCGTATTTGCTATTAAATTTATTTGTGACTGGCAAATTTTTACTTCATATCGCTTCATGAATGAAACCCACGAAGGTTAAATATAATAACAGTTTTCGATACAATTGATGAATATAAGAATTTTTAAAGAGGAACTATGGATGTATAATCGTTAGTTCAGTGGACGTGTAAAAGTCGCTGATGAATAATGCCCTTTAATAAGTGAAGGAGGTTCCCACAGTAATATTGATGATAATGATGAATTTATAAGTGGAGGTTTTTGTGTGTATTGTGGAAGATTTTGATGCCATATATATTGAGATATATGATGAATTATGGGCCAATTTTTGTGCAATTTTGTGCGTTTTGAGCGAGGTATTTTTCCGCTGAGTGTATTGTTCAGGTTCATTGAAAATTATTCATGTGAAGTTACTGTTAAAATTAACAAGAGTGTTTAAATAATTTGAGACAACGATTTTGAATAGAGGTTACCGTCACAAATAATAATAATTATTAAATCTTATTAAACCTGAATCTAAAATTTAAATATAACTAACCTTCATTGGTCGATTATATCACCACGATTTAAGTAATTATCAACCGGATAAACGTGTGGTTTAATGTATTTCTAATATAAATAATATAAATAATGTAAATAACTATGTAAATATCTTTAATAATAATTTGAAACGAACGGGATTAATAGAGGCGTGTATAAATTTTTCAATTGTCGTTTGACAATGTTATAAACAATTTAAAATGTTATAAATAATTAATGAACATTTTGTTATAAACAATTTAAAATGTTATAAATAATTAATGAACATTTTGTTATAAACAATTTAAAATGTTATAAATAATTAATGAACATTTTGTTATAAACATTAAACGTTTTCGTTATTATACTCTAAACAACGCTATTTCAACAATTGGAGTATACAATTAAACAAGATTTGGGATTATTAGAGTATTCCATTGATATTTGAACGGAGCATTTAAAAGATTTGCGTGATAATATTTGAGTTGAGATGTGAACATTTAAAGTGTTTTGAAAAGGAGCTAGGCTCTGAGGTAACTAGCATATGCTAACATTGGTTGAACAGGTGCGTCCATTTGACGAAGCAAGCATGCGACACGGTGCAGGGTGTATCGCAGGTGGCCAGATAACTGAATGCTAGAGGCCAAGGTCATCTACATAGCAGCCTTGCGGTTATAAATAAAATGTGAAGTTCATGAACAAGGAAACAAATGCTATATGTCTCGTCCCAGCTCCCTTATCCATTCCAATGTGCATTGTTGTTATTATTACGTTCTTTTGAGCTAGAGAAAGCTGAATTTTTGTATGTGAAGTCTACAAGTCCTACAGGAGGACATGGTTGCATTGACAATGGCTTCTGAGTGCCACGTATATTCTGTTGTTAAATTTTGTTAAATTATTTTTCTCTTTATGTGAAATAAATTATTGTGCAGTTTAAAGTTTCTTGTTTTCGACTTGGTTCATTTTAAATATCGAGGTGGAGGTTATTGTGAGGGCATACTATTAAGTGATCCAGTTGAAAACCCAGACCCGAGATTAAATTAAATAGGTAAGTAAAAGGTAAGTATGAACCCCCGTATGTTTTGGTGTGTTCCACAATAATTTCATGTTAACTACTGTGTTCTAATCTCGGTAGTATCTGTCAGTGCCATTTTCATTGATGTAGCTGTGCCGGTGCGATTGATTATTGGCAATCCGATTGAGGGGGCGGATATCTGACAGCCTACTATCCGGATTATCGGGGACAGTAGGATTGGCGCCGCAATTTCGTGGGGATCGAAAAAACTGGATTACTAGGTTGAACGCCAGTAGAATTGGCGCAATCAACGTGTGGAGTGTTCAAATAACATTGGATTACCAAGTTATCGATGTCTATGGGATTGTGAAGACTCAAATAAAGAGGTTGATTCTTTGTTAGATGTCTTGGCCAATTGTAGAATTTGAGTGTGTGATTATATAGGGATTAAATGTTGTGTTGTATTAGGAAAATTACACTCAGAAAAGATCAGATCTTATATAACCTGAGAGAGGTTAAATAGGCTGGAAACTTAGAAAAATCGCCTATGATCTGGAGTCTTATTTTTATTTGACCGGCTTATGACATGTTTAGTCATATTAAAGATAAAATTAAACTATTTGGATTGTAAATGTAAATTATTTGTGTTAGGATATTTAGAATGAACCAAAGAAATTTGAACATGTGCTTGAGTTTGTTTCAACATGAAGTGTCTACGAAAGTTAATTATAAGATAATTATAAGTTAGATTTAAGACAGAAAATTGCTCAAACTTATATATGATGAAAGATGTTGCTCAGATGTTGTTATCTTGCTCTGTTTGATGTATGTCCCTAAAGCAGTCTATTATTGAAATATTATTGAGATGGCAGATGAGAGTATGAGAAAGATGTTGGAGGAGATGAAAGCTAGCATGAATAACAGTATGAAGCAGATGATGGAGGAGAATGCTAGTAATTTGTCTATTAGGCTGGATGAAAGTTTGAAAGCTAGCATGAATGAAAGTGTGAGGGAGATGGAAGCTAGGAATACTAGTCGAATGGAGGAGAATGCTAGTAATTTGTCTATTAGGCTGGTTGAAAGTTTGAAAGTTCTTCAGACCAGTTCTGCAAACTTGGAAAATAATGTGTCGCGTTTACAGACCAGTACCCAGCGAATCCAGAATGCCGTGACTGACATTCACAAGGATGTCTCAGATGTTAAAGTAGATTCATCCAATGTCCATAAAGATGTTTCAGATGTTAAGATTGATGTTTCCAATGTACAGGGAAAAGTTGATTCAGTCCAGAAAGACCTTACTATGTTGAATCTTGATGTTGCTAATGTCCGGGGTGATATTTCATGTGCTAGAGCAGAAGTAATCGTTGTTAGGAATGATGTTGCTACTGTACAAGACAAGGTAGAAGAAGTTCAAAGAGAGATTAGAAATGTTCGAACCGATGTGTCAAACGTTCAAGTAGACATAAATAATATTCATTCTGATGTTAATGATATGCAAAGCGATATCAATAAGATGCAAACAGAAGTTAATACAGTTTTTGTAGACATTGCCAAAGTTCAAACTGATGTTAATAAGGTTAGAGAAGAAATTGAAACTTCAAAAACGCTTTGTACTCGTAACATTAGTGCTTTAACAACTAGATTGGTTGACGAGTCTGTTAGGACAACAGCCTCACTAGCTGGATTAAAACATGATGTAGAGGTCATGAGGACCCAAGTCTTAGATCATAATCGTTTACTTAAGGAAGACATTGAAGTAGATATTGCTGAAATGTTAACTGCAAATGTAACGGTTTGGAAAGATGAATGGAACAGGTCAAGTGGGGAACATGTCAATCAGATTCAGGAGCGAACTGAACGAAAACTAGCCAGTACACAGGTAGATATAAATAATGAGGTAGTTCAAATTAGAAAGGACTTGAATATAAGGATGGATTCGCTATCCGAAAAGCAGGTAGAGGATAGAACTCAAATAGGCCAGGACGTGCAAGCATTAAAAACCGCGTTAGAGGAACAAATTCATAAGGTTGTCTCTGATGTCAATGAAACTACGAGCAAACTTCAGAATTTGAAACTAGGAGAAGCTAGCATGATGGAAACGTATAAAGAAGAGTTGATTAGGAAAGTCATCACGGAAATCACAGATAAGGATCCAGAAGGGTTGACTTGTGAAGATAATAGGAATTACGTGAGAACATGTAACCTCGCTACTGAAGAGAGAGATATTAGTCCTGAGGAACGTATATTCAGATTCCGGGAAGAAGAAGAGGATAGGAATATTGAACCTGAATGGAAATATCGTGATAGTGGGAAGAATTACATGGATTCATATCCAAGAAATGTGACAGTCATCCGAAACTTTGAGGACAAGCCTCAGAAATTTAGTAATACAGATAGTCTAACACCGATAGAGTATATCAGGAACCTGAAAGACTATTTTATTGAAGCCCATATTCCTAGAGAAAGAGAGATGAGAATCGTATAAAGATTTCTAGCTGGAGGACCCCTTGAATGGTTCAGGGCATTTCGGTACACTTTTGGTAATTTCGATGAATTTGCAGAGGGACTGATAAAACGATTCTGGTCAATAGAAGCACAAAATTCATTAAGAGCTGAGGTATACTCGAGGAAGTATTCGGGTACTCTTCCAACACGGTACGCTGATTTCTTCACGAGCCAGTTATCGCGCTTGAGATTCTTACAACCCCCATTGTCGACAGAGCAGTTGATAGATGCTATTTCACGTATGCTACCTGTGGAGGTAAGAAGGCTTATCATATCGTCAAATATCAGGGATTTGACCAGTATGGACGAACTATTGAGAAGGCTTGATTACACGAGTCCGATGCCAAATTTGGTTCAAAAAGGTCAGAGGCACGAATTCAAAGACATTAATACAGTCTACATGGATCAAGTTCAGCAAACAGATACGCCTGCTGAAGAGAAAACTGAAAATGTAGGTCCTCACAGGAACAATTATTTTCGCAACAACAGATCACAAGGTTACCGTCCATATCAGCAAAGACGAGGCTGGAATAACAATAGAGGGAACTATAATAACGGAAGAGGTAGATATTATAATAACAATGGGTACAATAGGAACTACAACAGAAATAACCAGTACCAGAATCGGAATCAGAATTCTCAAGGTCAGGTTATGACACCGGACAAGTATCAAGAGAGAGAGAAAGAAAGTCAGCAGTATTTGAAGGAATTACGAGAGAAGGAAGCTGAAAACCAGAAGAAAAGACAGGATTTAGTGATCGATCCTGGTCCTTCTACAAGCCAGCAGGGGAACTTTAAAATTGGTAACACAAAAAAAACGCCGATTTCTCAACGAAAGTGAGAAACAATGAATACATTGCCACACCACACATACTTACCATCAATGAAATTTACGAAGTAACTGATGAGGATTTATTAGAAGAGAGGGGAATCGTCAAAGAGGAAAGACCATGTGCCTCACCTATTATTTCTGTACTGATAGATGGCCAACAGTACAAAGCTCTTATGGATACCGGCGCAATTATTTCTATCATTTCTGATGAATGCTATCAAAGTCTATTAAAGGGAGAAAACATGACAGTTTTACCTGCTTCTACCGTCAAAGTGAGAGGAATTTTCCAAGACAAGGCAGTGAAATGCAAGATCCAAGTGTTGTTGAACTTTGAAATTAATGGAAGGAATTATGAACAGATCTTTATTGTGGTGAACAAGATCCATTTCGACATTGTGCTAGGAATCGATTTTATATCGAAAGTTGGAGCCATTATTAATATGAAGAATAGGATTATTAGCTTTAATGATGGGTACATGATCACAGAAGAGATCAAAGAACAGGACGGGAAAAACAGTCTGGAGATAGACCTTAGGGAAGAGATTTTAAATACCATTATCAATGAAGTGGAGAATCTAACAGAAATACCCAGTAGAAAAACTGAAGGATTTGAAGAAATTCAGGGGGAATTTGAGGATTTGATAAAGGAGTTCCAAGATATATTTGATGAAAAACCTGGATTGATTAAAGACTATAAGTATAAGATAAGGCTGACCGATGAAACCCCTTACCAAAAGAAAATATACCCCATACCTGAGAAATACTACCAAGAAGTACGAGGGTTGATCAGAAAAATGGAGGTAGACGGGATTATAAAAAAAACAGGCGTCGTCTTACATAAACCCCATCACTGTAGTCAAGAAAAGTAATGGTCAGATACGTCTCTGTCTCGATGCTCGGACCATCAACTTAAAGATTCTTCCAGAAAATGACTGACCACCTAAGATTAGAGATCTGCTTAGAAAGTTCAAAGGGAGAGCATGTTTCAGTGTTCTTGACTTGACATCTTCGTTTTACCAAGTTCAACTGGAAGAAGAAAGTATGCAGTACACTGGATTCTTATTTGACCAGACGTCATGGGTCTTCCAGAGAATGCCTTTTGGAATGGTCAACAGTGGACCAGCACTTATTCGAGCACTTGATAGCAAGCTCACTGACGAAGTAAAGGAAAATGTAATCTGCTACATTGACGATTTAATTGTATCTTCACCCAACGCCGCAGAACATTTAGTGCATTTGAGAAAGTTGTTTGAAAATTTAAGGAAGGCCAATATTAAGGTCAATTTTGGAAAATGTCAATTCTTGAAGGAGATCAACTACTTGGGGCATACTATTGATAAGGATGGATATCATCCGAACATGCAGAAAGTAGATGCGATCACAAGGTTCCCAAAGCCAACTAAGGTGAAACAAGTCAGAGAATTTGTAGGCGCATGTCAATTCATCAGCAGCCACTGTCCGAGATACTCTGAAATTATGGCTCCTCTGTATGACTTACTCAAGAAGAATAATAGATGGAAATGGAGTACCGCAGCAGACGAGGCTTTCGAGAAAGCAAAGGAGATGCTCAGAAACAACGTTAAACTGGAGTACCCAGACTTTGAGAAGGTGTTCTATATTGAGTCTGATGCATCAAGAATAGGCATTAGTGCAGTCTTATACCAAAACGACGAGGCAGGCAACAAGCACTACATTGCGTTCACTAGTCGGAAATTAAAGAAACACGAGGAAAACTACTTTACGACAGAACTAGAAGCGTTAGCTTTTGTAACAGTTTTGCAAGCGTGGAAGAAAATGCTGCTGGGACACAAGGTTATCATTATTACAGATCACAAAGCACTTCAGTTTATGCTGCAAACTGACATGTCTAGTGATAGATTGACACGTTGGGCTTTGTTCACCCAACAGTTTAACGCCACTATTGTCCATCAGCCTGGGAAAGACAACTTACTGGCTGATGCTTTATCACGTAACCCTATCAAAAATGTGCAGATACACCATGTACAATTGGAGCAGCAAGATCAAGAGACCGTTAGGAGGTTAGCCCGAATCGGTGTGTCACAGAAGAGACACGCTCCAATCAGGAAAATGTACAGGTTCCTTAAGGGTTACATGGACAATACTGATGTTGACTATGCAGCTACACAGAGAGATTCACGACACTTTGTCTTGAGTGGAGACGTCGTATGTAAGTATGCTGACTCTGCGCATACAAAGCTCCGAATAGTCGTGCCACCTAAACTTGTAGTCAATTTAGTGTGGGTAGCTCATCACGCAACTGGACATGCCGGTCTGGATAAAACTCTTGATACTCTTAAAGAGAGGTTTATTTGGACTAACATGCGTTCCAGCATTGCTAATGTCATTTGTTCATGTGATAAATGTCAAAGAGCAAAGTATGCTTCCGCTCTATTAAAAGGAAAACCTAAGGCTATGATTCCCTCTAAACCGAATGAAGTCATGGCGACGGACATATTTGGCCCCTGTCCGAAGGGATACCAGGGTAATCAGTTCCTGTTGGTTACCGTGGATGTCATCTCGAAATTTGTAACAATGAGTCCCATGCAAAAAGCTAACACGAGGAACGTTGTAAGCAGACTGGAACATGCTGTATTTCCAAAAGCTGGTAAACCAGAGTATCTACTATCGGATCATGGAGCTCAGTTTACATCCTTAGAATTTACTGCAGATATGGAAAGGCTCGGTATTAAGCACATATTTTCAAGCGTGCGCTATCCGGAATCGAATTCTTCAGAAAGATACATGGCTGAATTTTCGAAATTTTGCCGAATTTTCTGCCCGAATGATCATACTAGTTGGGTGAGATTTGTACCCCTTATTGAGGAGTGTCTACATTCTACAGTGCAGGAGAGCACAGGAGAGGTGCCAATTAGACTTCATCTAGGAAGAAACCCAGAAAGGCCGTGGGACAATCTTTTCAACCACGTTCCTAGTGTTTTAGATCCCTTATTTGGGGGTGGATCTAAAAGGGAGAGTTGCTGTACTAATTTATGAGGTTGTGCCTAAAGAAGGGTAGCTCCCCTTGACAGGGCAAGCTGACCAGTGTAGTGTGTTGTGGTGTGCTAGGAACTAGGGGGCGTTCCTATAAATAATGTGGTAGTATTTGAGGGGATGGGACCCACTGCAAAGGGTCGCTGTACTAGTCGCTCAGCTGACTGCTTGTTATGTAATCGACTCTGCTCGTATCAGCCGGGTGGCACGCGCTTCACTTGAGCACGCGAGCCGCTGTGAGGAATACAATGACGTCTGAGTTGGCGTTATTACTACGGTGTGTCACGTCTGCCTGTGACGGGAGTAAGGAAGGGCGTTGGGATGTAAAGAGGCGTATAACAGTAATGCTAGTGTAGAGTGTGGACCAAGTGTTTTATTGGTCTGTGATATTCTTTGTGTGAGTCCCTTGTAGGGAATGAAATTATGTTTATAATGTGATACAAGTTGTGGGTTGCAGGTTACATAAATAGGAACTCTGAACACGATTGACTGACTCACCTCGGTTGACACCAGCGTAGCTTCGGCCGTCTTGATGGAGCACTGACAATGGAGAGAGAGTTTGACCTCATTAGGACGTCTTCTTATACCTTCTGACGCCCTCCTGTCAGCAATGTATTGGCCCAGTTAGTACTATGTCGCTGAGTGTAATGATTACGTAAGGCTTGAGCTGCTTTATGGAGTAGCAAGCTGTCCTTACAGTATTAATGGATGTTGCCCCGGCTTTCCAAGGGTTGCCATTTTAGGGGATTTAGCCAGATGTTGGGGGGATGGTCTCCAAGGGGTGCATACCCCTGGGATGCTGTACACTAGAGATCCCGACCTAGGAAGGCAGCAGAGAATTGACAGAGCGAAAGAACAACTCCAGAGAGCAGCACAAAAACGACTGAAAAGAGTAGAGAGAAAACGTTTTGGTACTCCCTTAGAAATTGGAAATCTGGTATTACTACGCAGACCTGTCAAGGCTGATGTGAGTAAGAAAATCTATCCCAAGTTTGGAATAGTGTTTATGGGTCCGTTCAGAATTACGAATGCTTATGGAAACGACTGTTATGAACTCTACGATGATGAGAATGATGTCGTATATGGCAAGTTCAATGCTGGAAACTTGAAGAAATATTATCCAAGAGTAAGCCAATAATAATTCAATTTCGTGTTCAAGTGAATTCAGATATTTATATCAGAGTTTAAAAACAATTTGCAACTGTTTTTAAAACGTGGTGAAGGGAGAATGCCCCCGTAAATTGAATTATACTGAGACCACGGTGGCTGTATTGGCATATGTGAATAAAGTTATGGCCGTCATAGTTGTGACGTGTATATTCATGACGTAGGCACGGATGACGCAGACTTTATGTAAGTAGGCTGGATGAGCTGAGATTCTTGGTGAAGTCATGAGTTTGTTCGAGAAGGATCTGAGATTTACGACGCAGTCGCAGGGAAGCAAGGAATTGTGCTGAGGAAGAAGTTACGCTATTGGAGGAGAGGCTCGAACCAATGAATGATAGCTTGGAGGGAGACGGAGATTACTGAAACTACCATATTTAATTACTTTTGGCATGCAGAATTGTGGAAATCTATTTTCAGTTATGGCATTGATTTGGAATTTTGAAGAAATTAATTATGAGTTTTTAAAATTTGAAAATCCGTCAAGTATAGCCAAAGTTAGAACTTCTAGCAATGACGGAGGAACAAGCTATGGAAGGGATGGATACGCCCCTTAAGAAGTTGATAAAAGGCCTTGCACAGCAGAGAGGAAGCTCTCATGGCTCATTTTTTTCATTCTCATATTGTCAGACTTCGAGTTCTTAATTCTGATAGAACAAGTATATATTATTCAGTGAAGCAAGTCGTCATTAGCAGGTGTGGTAGAGCCCACAGCATCGAACAAGCACTGAGCGTGCAGCAGTGCAATTTTACGGTTACTAAAACTAGGCGAAGTTGGAGCGCACACATAAACGAGTCTACAAGATTATCTATCAAGAGTTAGCTACTGCATTTATGCTAATTCAATTGTGCATTACAATATTGAGGCCTGTACGAAAGTTGAACCTTTTCACTATTATACTTTGGAAGATATTCGCATTTTAAGACTGCAGACAAAAGTGATTTTCTCGACACCTGAGAAGCACTTTTATAATACCACATTCTACGCTACGGCGGACACATGTATTGCAACCGTGATACTGAAGATTACATTTGGTGATATAACGCTTCATTCTACAATGGAACTATATAATCTGGCAATACTTTCGACTATTATTATAACGGAAGTGGAGATGGAAGACTAAAACTTTAATGCAATTGGGACATATATCAATGGAGTGAAATAGCAACATGGAGCTTCGTTAATCGTCATTCTACAAAAGCGAGCATGTAGTGAACATCCAACTACACTCATGCATCGTAATCCATCGCTGAATTACATCAAATGGCAGTGGAAATACCTTCATACTCCACTATTATGAACATTTCTGCGGAAATAATTGCAATAAACTTCATGGCGAATTTCTACCAGAACTTCAGGGAACTTTCAAGAGAGGCCAGGGTGGACCCGGCTCACACAGAAGAGTTTTGCCAGAAGGATGTCTATCGTCTACACGGAGCAGTGCAATTTCCGGAGGAGGAAGCAGTTCTATTCTCCGAGGGCGCAGGTTCCAGGTTCGAGGTCGGAGCACATCTTTACGGTGGTGAAATGGAACCAACAGCAGTCTTCTTTGGAAAATTTCCTCTAGAACGTCAATCAACAGATAAGGTAGTCGTGAACGTTTCTTGATTTATTTGAGCCATTTAGCGATATCTGAGCAACCATTTTTCCCATATTTTCTGTCCCATATATTTTGCCCCATATTCTTGCTTGATATTTCTGTACACTTTGCTGATTTATGCCTTTTTCTACGATTTATTGAGACATTATTATGTCATTGGCATATTTAAATAATTTTGGATCAGTTGAGACTGATAATATATATTCTTTCAGTAATTTGCATATTTTTGTAGTCACGATTTGACTGTAAAGTTAACGATTTTCTATGGCAAGTTTGAATTCAGACAGCGTGTCATTTTATTAAAGGAATTCTATTCAGTAAATTACTTTGACCAATTTTCTGTCATCCTCAAGAAAGAAGAATGATTAAAAGATTTTAGAGCGTTAAAATCTACTACTTTATCGACGATCTTAGAAATACTAGTCGTTTTATGAACATGATTGCAACATAGACATTTATCGTCAATTCTGAAATACCATTGCATTATAGACAATTTTATGAAATATGAACTTTGATTACGATTTATTGAGTACAATATAGTAATGAACATTTGATAGGAGTTTTTCTCAATTCTAGATTGGAACAATAATGTTTGCAGTCCACAGTCTAATTGTATTCTATTCGACTATTTATGCAGTTTAGATGAACTTTGATTGAAGATAGTATTTTTATACTGCGATACTTTGATGATATTAATCTCAATTTTGATAGACCAGGAAGGCGTGTCTAATCGTATTTGCTATTAAATTTATTTGTGACTGGCAAATTTTTACTTCATATCGCTTCATGAATGAAACCCACGAAGGTTAAATATAATAACAGTTTTCGATACAATTGATGAATATAAGAATTTTTAAAGAGGAACTATGGATGTATAATCGTTAGTTCAGTGGACGTGTAAAAGTCGCTGATGAATAATGCCCTTTAATAAGTGAAGGAGGTTCCCACAGTAATATTGATGATAATGATGAATTTATAAGTGGAGGTTTTTGTGTGTATTGTGGAAGAATTTGATGCCATATATATTGAGATATATGATGAATTATGGGCCAATTTTTGTGCAATTTTGTGCGTTTTGAGCGAGGTATTTTTCCGCTGAGTGTATTGTTCAGGTTCATTGAAAATTATTCATGTGAAGTTACTGTTAAAATTAACAAGAGTGTTTAAATAATTTGAGATAACGATTTTGAATAGAGGTTACCGTCACAAATAATAATAATTATTAAATCTTATTAAACCTGAATCTAAAATTTAAATATAACTAACCTTCATTGGTCGATTATATCACCACGATTTAAGTAATTATCAACCGGATAAACGTGTGGTTTAATGTATTTCTAATATAAATAATATAAATAATGTAAATAACTATATAAATATCTTTAATAATAATTTGAAACGAACGGGATTAATAGAGGCGTGTATAAATTTTTCAATTGTCGTTTGACAATGTTATAAACAATTTAAAATGTTATAAATAATTAATGAACATTTTGTTATAAACAATTTAAAATGTTATAAATAATTAATGAACATTTTGTTATAAACAATTTAAAATGTTATAAATAATTAATGAACATTTTGTTATAAACATTAAACGTTTTCGTTATTATACTCTAAACAACGCTATTTCAACAATTGGAGTATACAATTAAACAAGATTTGGGATTATTAGAGTAATCCATTGATATTTGAACAGAGCATTTAAAAGATTTCCGTGATAATATTTGAGTTGAGATGTGGACATTTAAAGTGTTTTGAAAAGGAGCTAGGCTCTGAGGTAACTAGCATATGCTAACATTGGTTGAACAGGTGCGTCCATTTGACGAAGCAAGCATGCGACACGGTGCAGGGTGTATCGCAGGTGGCCAGATAACTGAATGCTAGAGGCCAAGGTCATCTACATAGCAGCCTTGCGGTTATAAATAAAATGTGAAGTTCATGAACAAGGAAACAAATGCTATATGTCTCGTCCCAGCTCCCTTATCCATTTCAATGTGCATTGTTGTTATTATTACGTTCTTTTGAGCTAGAGAAAGCTGAATTTCTGTATGTGAAGTCTACAAGTCCTACAGGAGGACATGGTTGCATTGACAATGGCTTCTGAGTGCCACGTATATTCTATTGTTAAATTTTGTTAAATTATTTTTCTCTTTATGTGAAATAAATTATTGTGCAGTTTAAAATTTCTTGTTTTCGACTTGGTTCATTTTAAATATCGAGGTGGAGGTTATTGTGAGGGCATACTATTAAGTGATCCAGTTGAAAACCCAGACCCGAGATTAAATTAAATAGGTAAGTAAAAGGTAAGTATGAACCCCCGTATGTTTTGGTGTGTTCCACAATAATTTCATGTTAACTACTGTGTTCTAATCTCGGTAGTATCTGTCAGTGCCATTTTCATTGATGTAGCTGTGCCGGTGCGATTGATTATTGGCAATCCGATTGAGGGGGCGGATATCTGACAGCCTACTATCCGGATTATCGGGGACAGTACCTTCTTCAAGGCCACGGCCGCCTCCTTCCCTCTTACTTGCCTATCCATCCTGACCACCCATTACCTTCCCTCATGAGGCCCCTGTTCGCTTTGCAGGTGAGGCCGCCAATCACACCTCACCAGTTGTATCCACTCCGATTAGATGTTCCCAGCTCTAGGACACTGCCCGTAGAGGCGGTAGTGGTGAGTTCCCTCGCTGAGTCCGTGGGTTCCTCCAACCTGGAGGGTAAACGACTAAGAAAAGAAAAAAAAAAGGAAAAGGCAAGTGCGCAGTACATTAGTCTGTACCCCCATCCTCACATGGCAATTGTGAGTTTCCGCACCATGTTGCTCCTGGCGCAGACCTGCTGTTTTGTGTCCTCATGCGTGAATATCGGGTGAGTTAGCCGTGGTCATTACGGCATGACTGCTGGCAGTCGCTCGTATCCGGGAGGCGGGGAGGTTCGAATCCACCCGCCGGCAACCTAGAAGATGGTCTTCTGTGGTTTCCCATCTTTCTTCCGGGCAAATGTCGGGGTTGGTCCCTAACTATAGGCCACAGCCGCTACCTTCCAACTTTCCTCCCCAGACAACACTCCACACGCAACGGTACGTGTAGCTCACCCATTGGGTGTCCGCCTCGAAGCAGCTACAAAACTGGTGAGCCAAACAAGTCCTCGGACACTTCCGGCACTTAAAGCCATACGCTAAAAAAAAAAGCCTGAATGTAACCACGTGGTTAATTTTAACTCCTAGATATTTTGGGGCATCACTGTGCTGTGATTTGTGACCTCCCTAAGTTACTAAGTCAATGTATGTTGAGCTTCTTCCTTGCCTCCCTGTGTCTCAGATAGAATGCACAGATCTGCGTTTTCCCAGAATTGGACTTAAGGAGGTTGTTTTGGAGGTGAAATGAATGAAGATGAATTTAATTGGGCGATGCTTGAAGGGAACGGCCGTGGTCAATTGCAAGGTGCCATCCTTACATTTACCTTTGTTGAAAATAGGGCCTCAGTCATTTTGTGGAAGAAATGGCTGAAATCCAAAGGGATCCGCACACAAGCCATTATTGATGACTAAGCCGAGGCCATAGATAGTCAGGACATAATCCATAGTTCAAAGCTAATGTTGCTTTAATGCGTCAGATAAGTCTGCACTTTGTAATCCAAATTAATATTGTTTCAAACTCTAAATAAAGATCAACCACTGACAGCCAGAAGTGGCTATTGATGGAGATACGATGGCCATATCATTAATTTTTTGTCAATTTAGATTACAGATGAACACGAGCCTAAGTTCCACAAGAGCAAGAGTTATACTGAATTGAAGAGAGGCTGAAAAAAAAGGAAAAGAAATACTGTATTATGTAAAGTTATGATTGAACACGATGGATGAAGCTGTGCGTGCAATTCGACTAAGAATGTCGTGTCATGTGAATGTGCAGAGCTCCACTCTTTTATATATCCTATCAACCTCCCTTGTTCTAAAACTCAGCAATTCTTCTAGGTTTGTGCCGTGTCATGTGTGGGGTTTCGCCTAGGACAGCAAGCAGGCTAATCGGCGGGCTCTTGGTGTCCCCGCCTAGAAGAATTGCTGAGTTTTAATTCACCGGCCGTGAAACCAATATACCATCTTTTTGGTAGCCTTCATAGGGAGGTTAAGGCTGCTTGAGCTTTTAGTTCTCGCAGTCAAGTGGTGCAGTTGCACCTAATATAAAGGGAGGTGACGCGCAGTTCGTCACTCCTGTGGGGATCCGGGCGGGGACACCAAGAGCCCGCCGATTAGCCAGCTTAGTCCCTAGGCGAAACCCCACACAAGACACGGCACAAACCTAGAAGAATTACTGAGTTTTAATTCACCGGCCGTGAAAGCCAATATACCATATACTCCCTTGTTCTCTTCCTACACCCATCATATTAGGGTATCCGGTGCCTAGGGAGGGTTTCATTCTCCAGCATTAATTTATATTTTCTAATCGGGCGCAATATTAGGAGGGGTCAAGCTTTTCTTTTCTTTTTACCACGGTATCCCCTGCTTACTGTAAGAAGCCTAGGAGTAGGGGGATAGGATGTGTATAGCCACACCAAGCTCGGTACACCCTGGATACTGCTACACCCTCAAAGACTAATGGCTAGTGAGCTCGAAAGCTGGAGAAACCAAGACATTCCTGAGCTGGGTCTATTCTTTTCACTTTTTTCCAGTGACTTTGGCACAGACCATCTCCTCTTATCATTTTGTATCTGCCTACTTCATCCAAACCCCTTCGTTCTTGGACCTTCTTAACTACTATAGCCTAGACCAATCTCTATCCTTCGCCATGACTTAAGTATCCATCCCAACTTAAGAATCCGAATTTGGACTCTATTGTACTGTCATGCTTAGGCAATGGTTTATTGAGAATTTGGCACATTGTACATCGTTCTAAAGCAACATTTATCCCTTATCATTGGGTGCCCTTACCTCATCTTATCCGTAGCCTCACTTTCATCGCTATGTCACCTCCTGCGTGTTATTGATCTGTAATATCTTTACACTCGGTTGCTGGGTATCTTCAGTGGGAGTGATTCTGGAAAAGGGACGGAAATAATGAGTGTGCGGGGTGGCGGAGATTGGTACCTCGACGTACTGTCGGCCATGTGACTATGTGGAATGTATATCGCATACAGTTTACTTCAAGGTTTGGAGGCCCCATTAAAGATATTCCTACAATAAATCATCTTCAAGTTGTCGTTCTTTGGTGTGAAAATATTCATTATATCATATTTGCTGAAAACAATTATGATTTATTACATCTTCATACTTTTGCTGTATTCTTATTAAATGTAAGCATTCGAGGTACTTTCGGCCAACATACAGCCCTATGTGGAATGTATATCGCATACGGTTTACTTCAAGGTTTGGAGGCCCCATTAAAGATATTAGATTAAAGAGGCTTGGCGGGGTCTATTCACAGTCGCCTGTGTGTTTGACCTTGAATACGGATGCCTATGTTGGAAATGGTTATGTTGGGGAAGGAATGGAGCTAGAGGGTCAAGTGAGAAGTCGTTTTAAGGGTATTTTAATAGGTTGAATATTTGACAATGTGGAAACGTAATTTTTGGGCTAAAACATGATTTTCAGAATTTTCGTTATATCTGGCGAACTAATGGCGCCACTGACGCGATGCTTTCAACTGAATGGACAAATGCTTGTATGATTTGCGTCATATATTTATTTATTTATCGTATTACTTTTAGTGCCGGGAGTGTCCGAGGACATGTTCGGCTCGCCTGAGTCTGTAGCTGCTTCCAGCGGACACCCTAAAGGGTGAGCTACAAGTTCCGTTCAATTTCAAGTAGTTCCAACTTTTGCCACCAGATATCAATGATACCTAGTGGTGAACGTTGGAACTTTGTTAGAGCGTTCAGACGAAATCTAACCTAACAATTTTGCTTTACACAAGTTTAGTCTGTGAAAGGATCTTTTACATGCCATAAATCTATGACATGGGACAGCCGGCTTTACTTCCCCTCCGAAGGAAGGCATACTGAAGGATTTTTAACGCTCTTAAAAATCCGACGACTTCAGCCGGGTTTGAACCCGCTATCTTGGGCACAGCAGTTCAGCATGCTACCGACTATGCCACCGAAGCCGCTTGCGTCGTATAGTTACGAGATTTTCGGTGCATGGTTTTCACTATAAAGTATGCACTAAGAAGAAATATCATCAGCCGGACCAGGAGTGCATCTGTTTGCAGCGTGGAGAGCAGTGTGATAGGTATTACTTGAAGTTGTGCCAACAAAGACGGGTCACACTAACAATGTTTTGTAGTGAAGATTAAGGCAATCTTTGTTTTTTAATGTTAATTTATTAATTTGGCCATTGGCTGCAATCAAGTTCTTATTAAAGATATTCACCAATAAATCATCTTCAAGTTGTCGTTA
Organism: Meconema thalassinum; assembly: GCA_946902985.2. NCBI lineage: Eukaryota > Metazoa > Arthropoda > Insecta > Orthoptera > Tettigoniidae > Meconema > Meconema thalassinum. The sequence goes on along the minus strand of OX336396.1, from coordinate 122,913,930 downwards.
GTTATATTCCTTATATCATATTTGCTGAAAACAATTATGATTTATTAAATCTTCATACTTTTGCTGTATTCTTATTTAATGTAAGCATTCGAGGTACTGTCGGCCTACATACAGCCCTATGTAGAATGTACATTGCATACTTCAAGGTTTGGAGGCCCCATTAAAGATATTCTTACAATACATCATCTTCAAGTTGTCGTTCTTTGGTGTGAAAATATTCATTATATCATATTTTGCTGAAAACATAGATTTATTAAATCTTCATACCTCGCGCAAGCGCACCGGTCAGGATTTGGCACTGGAGTTGTACAAGTAGTTATTTCAATGATCAACAGAGTTCACTGTTAACAAGGGATTTGCGCTCCCGGCAGGCATATAGTAGGATAACATATCACATGTTACACATCATATGTGACTACTGTAAGGCTTGTAATTGTTAAATTTTTTGGTAATGCCTATGCCTGTCATATTCTCAAAAAGCGTGAATAGGGGCGAACTCTCTATTTATTTATCTAAGCTAAATTTAGCTTTAGGAGTTGAGAAGGTCCAAGAACATTAGTGCACAACACTCATTAAAAGTTAGGCAGTCTATAGCCCACTCAGATATTCAGTCATATTAAACATGCTCGGAGCAACAGATAGCGTCAGTAGTACCAATTGGCTTGACGGTCACATGAGCGGTGGATATCGAGTCAGTGCGCAGTTAACAATGCGGAACAGCGGATGCTGGCAAAAGTTTAACCAGCAATCTGATAAGCCGTGTTTCTCATCAGCATTTGGGTAACTATACGGAGGTGTTAGCATGTGTTAACATACCTCCAGTAAATACAAGCCTAATAGATATACGCGAGCTTTTGACGAACAGTGGTGTATCAAGGGCGCTAACAAAATATATTCACAATAGTACACTCAGCACAGGCCCAACTCGACGGACAACTGTGAGGAATGTTCACATCATTCGGATGCCCCGTATGAACCTCCGCGCAACAGCAACAGTGGCACCCCTCATTCCATAACAAGCAGTTGGAAATCGCCTTTGTGCACGTGGATCACTTCATGAGATGGGAAGCCTCGATTGCCATCTCTGCCAATAAATGCATTTCTAGTCTGAGGGCTGGAGCCTCGTTGCGTAGTGGCTAGCAGGATGGACCCGTGGTTTTGGTTCTGAGATCACAACATCACCGTGAACGGCTGTCGTTGTGTCGAGGAAGATCGGCGTAGTTCGACGAATGGTACAGTGTTGTCATAAGTAATGAATCGGGCTGTCATCCCGGAGGTTCGGATTCTATTCCCGGCTGTGCCAAGAAATTTAAGTTTTGTCTGGCACACTCAGCCTCGTGAGTTAAAACTGGGAAAAGGCGGGTTCGATTTCCAACTCAGCCATCTTGGAAGTGGTTTTCCGTGGTTTCCCACTTCTGTTCAAGGTGAATGACAGGGTGGTTCCTTACTAAAAACTCACGGTCGCCTCCTCCCCAATCCTCACCTGAATTACAAATACACACATTAATACAACAATCACAATAACACAGGTTATCAGACAACTTTTCACACACACCCAATTACACAGGGAGAATAACCACGATGTCGAAGCCCCTCCAATGATACAACACCAAGTAATGAATCGCGTTTCTGTCGTGATCGTCGCAATTGTGTGCGACGTCCTGGGGAGAAAGGTCTCCCAGTCCTTATTGTCGAAAGGCACATAGGACCAACACTGGGCATTATGGTCTGAGGAGGGCAATATGACTGCTCGCCAGTATGTTGACGGTGTACTAAATCCAATCCAGCCACCCACAACTCTGAAACTGGCGCGTGCAGCATGGACCGAGCTCCTCACGAAGTTGCTGTTATTGATTCTTTAGGGCTTTGCGACATCGTGGTCATTCAGCCCCGTGTATTGCTCGGGACCAAGCTCCGTGAACCTAAGAGGAATGTGGATCGCGGACTATGAGGAGTGATGGTGACGAGTGATGAGGGTTCCCGGTCCGTGCGTAGTAATAATAATAATAATATCGCATGGCCTCAGGTGCTGGGTGCAAGCTTTGTGTTTTGACACCCAAAGGGTAGCTTGCATGTCGAAATTCGTTGTTCCTTGAAGCACAATGCATGTCAAGGAGGTTAGATATCTAAGCTCCTTGAACACTATAGCGCTTTCTAGTAAAGAAATGAGGAACTTTGTGTAGGCGGAAACTCCCGAGATTAATTTTGCCATTATGAACACGGCCGACATGGTGTCGTAATTGTTGCCGCCTTTCAAAAATCACTTACCACGGTCAGGAGCGAACCTGCAAGCCCGTGCGTAGTAATAGAGCCAAATACATTGGTCGGTGACTCACTCACTCATTCGCAACACCACAGTGGTTTGAGCAACGGCCTTATGTTAGCAGTATTGGAACAGACATGAATTCCAGATAACACAGCGGACTGTTGCCACTTTTCCTCACCCCGCAAGTTCACAGAGCTTGGACCCGAGCAGTATTTAGATGTGTGTAGGATTTCTCTGCTAGCCTGTGTCACTATGTCTGTACTAGTGTGTGTATTTGTGATTGAGGTAGGAAGCGTCCGTGGCCTTGAGTTAGGTACCATCTCGACATTTGCATGGAGTAGAAGTGTGAAACCACGGAAAACCACTTCTAGGACGGCTGAGGTAGGAATCGAAATTGCAATTCAGGGCTGAATTTTTCGCGGCCCCGGATCACTTCGTGTGGAGGATGTCCAGTGCTGCTTTCGCTGCCGTGGTCAAAATCTTACTGTACCTTCAATGCGTCTATTGCTCCACTTGTTTGATAACTTTCTCCGCTTTCTAGGCCTCCTCTGGTAGCTCAGTTGGTAGAGCGGTGGACTGTAGTGGCAATAACAATCAGATATCCATAGGTCGCTGGTTCAAATCCGGCCCGGAGGATTTATTACTTTTTCTAAATAAGAAAACAAATGATTATTAAAATCCACTATTACAGAAAACTGTACAGTTTGTTTTTGTTGTTGCTTCATTTAAAGCCTTAGAATTTCTTCGTCGTCAGCATCTGATTACCTACAGTAATCTGGCATGTTTTATAATAGGCTCCAAGCTTCGAATTTAACTGTTTCCTGTCCGCCTCGTTGCGTAGTGGCTAGCATTCTTGGCTGTCACCGCGGAGGCCCAAGTTCGATTGCCATCTCTGCCAAGAAATTTAGTTCTAATCAGACGGCCGGAACGGGGTATACACTAAGCCTCGTTAAGAGCCTCCTCCCTCAGTCGACCTGGAAGTTGTTTTCTGTGGTTTCCAACTTCTACTCCAAGCAAATGCCGAGACGGTACCTAACGTAAGGCTACAACCGCTTCCTACCCAAATTCTACCTCGGTTACAAGCTAACGCAATAGTACAGAATATATCACAGTGACTCAGGTTATCATACAACTTCTAAACACACACAAGTACACGGGGATACATGATCAACAACAACACTTAACTGTTCCCTAGGACTTGCTTATGGAGTCATTAATCAAAATGTCCGTTGGAGCAAGAAGACAAATACAATACATATCCAACCTATGCTCAACTCAGCAAAGAGTCTTTATTCATCACACTTCACACCCTGTTGACCATTTCAAGATATAAAAAAGAAAAAAGAAATTGGATACCTATCAGTAGAAAGGTGCTAAGTGCCATTTTTATGAACATTGGGTATTATAGTAAAAAGTGTTTAGTCAGTTTATTTGTGAGTATTTATTCTTCTAATTTGAATAACATACAGATATAGTATTCCTTGCTATCCAGTGGCAGATATAGGTTCATAATATGAAAATTGTGGAATTCAGTTTGAGTGAAATGTTAGAAGTTGTGAAAGGTGCTAAGTCCACTAGTCTTTACGAATGTGCTACGTGCTAATTAAACACTGATGACGGCTTTCCGACACGCAAACACGTGACATACGGTTGTCCATGCACGAAACACTGAAACTCCAAGTTAATTCCACAAACTTCCAACGACTGACATTGTGATTTGTTGATGGTCATTGCGAAGGCCATAAGCATGGGAAATTGCAACCGCTTAAAATCGAATAGCACGTCCGGTGGAATCATTGGGATGCGCGGAATCAAAACAACTTCTCCATCGATGACGTTGTTCATTTGCTTTTCCACAGCCAGTCGTGTTCCATTGCATAGTCGAAGTTGATTGATGTTACGCAACATGATGATGACTGAGCCCACTTTCAATTGCAAATTGTGAGGTGGTAATCCAGGCAATTCCAGCGAATTCAAAAATTCTGTGAGATGGCTGACTACCTCATCCTGGTTGATAACTGTGTCAACCGATTTGAAGGAAAACAACTGTCCCGGAATGAAATTTTGAATTGACTCGTTGGGATCTTTATTTTTCGCTGCCAATATGGCTCGTTCGCTCAGCCAATTATGGTTTTTGAAGTTCTGCGCTACGTTCGGAAATACAAGCCGAATGAGATCCTCCTTTGATTCGGTCAACTGATGTTCCAGGTTCATAGGAGCATCGCGTTGGCGCAATCAGTCATGTCCATTGTGTCGTGCTCGGTGGCGTTGTGTTTAATATTCACGAACTCATTGCATTCTGAATCTATTCGCTGTTCGTTCATTTTCAGTCGCTCTCGAACGTAAGTCAGACATGCCCATACGACTATTTTCATTATCCGTCGCTCTTTGGTCATCAGTGCGGTTTGCACGTGAAGTAGCTCGCCGCGCATTTAACTGGCTTCGACGACCTCTGTCAGCTCTTCCTCTCCTTGGCATTGTAATGGACACTAAAATGACATGGAATTTTAGTACCGGTAATGTAATGGACACTGTAAAACGACACGTAATTGTTTTCATAGTAACTCAAATCTATCGAACCTACCTTGAGAACTTGACAATATTGACATCCTTTCCGTTAGTAGTACATTCTCACATTAGATATGTTGGTCGAAACACATTAACGTGAAAAGTAATATTATTATTACATACTTTAATATGCTGTACTTTGATTATAGAGTATGATTCTGTTACGTTAAGTATTATTTTGTTGCACTTATTGATCAAAGGGTATGGTACGGGATGTTACCTTTGCTCATAGAAAATTTTGAAGTGGATGCACTGTGTCACCATCTGTCAGTCAAGTTATTAGATTCAATATTGGCAAGGCTTTTTAATGTAAATTAATTTAAAAATACTGCCAATTCGATTTTGTTCAAACCACTTTCTAAACACTGTCTACCATAATGAGAACAAATCGTAAAATTTTCATTGAAATCGGAGCAGTAGTTTTCGAGATTTTGCGAGACTAATGCACGGCAAAGTCTCGTGTCCAACGGGAAACAAACTGTGCTACCCGTACACAGGTTCCCACCAGTACGAACTGCTAATAATTGAGTATTCTAAGTTCCTTGAACAATTCTGTCAACGATGCACGTATTGGAGGGAAATGAGAACAAATGATTGGCACATTGCACCTTTCTTCTGATTGAGCTACAGGACTTACCACTAGTGCCATCTTGTGATGCTCTTTTAAGGTCCTTCGAAACCACTGAGGAGTTAGCCCTTTTGATATGTAATGCTACATCGCACATAGCACCATTCTAGCAAAAAAACTGCTTTTTTCAAAAAATGGCACTTAGCACCTTTCTACTGATAGGTATCCAATTGATGTCGTCTATTTTATAGGAATACACAAACACCAACTATTTAGATATACTGTATGTCATTTTCACAAAATTATTTTATATTATCATCAAATTAAAGCTTACATTTGTTACAGATCTGTAACTATTTTTTATAATTTTTTCATAAGCTAGATCAACCAAAATATTATTTCAAAATTTTCTCGTAATTACGATAGTTTATTTTCCTTTTAATAATAATTACAGAAGAAGGCCATAACGTGGCCGAAGATGGTATTAATTGATGTTTTTTTAATTTTTTAGTCGTTTACCCCAGTAGCGGCTATTCAGGTGAAGGGAGTGAAGAGCCTCTTCACTAGCATCTCGTAAGATAAACATTATATTTTCTTATTTAAATGAAAATGTTGCAGTTGTCTTGCACTACTTTATCGTGTATTTTTATAGTGTACTGTTATTTCTACAGTCCGTTGCTAGAAGGTACGCCAGCGAGGCTCACAGATTACCTACTGGCGAGGCTCTATGACGGCCTTGTGTCAGTTGAACTCCCTGTCGCTAGATTGTGCTGTCGTAACTTGGAGGAGAATCTGCAGGAGACGAAGTAACGTGTTTACATCAGCCACTTCGTCTCGTTGCCATGGCAACCTGACATCGGGTGTGACGTCATTACCTGCCGTTAGACAGTCGAGTGAAGACTTTGCTGTGTCTCCAAGCCAATACGTCAAGTCCAGTTGTTAAAAGTTGGCGTTGCGTCAGGCTTCTTTTCTTTTATGCTGAAGCTTGTATTTATTTTCCCAATAAATAATATTTATTTATTACGTTACTTACCCTGTTGTTGATGAAAGTTGATGGCTTTTAGTGTAATAATATTTCCAGTGAAAGACACGGTATTACTTTTATTAGAAATTCCCTTCAGTAGGTGGAAAGACGAAGACAAAGGGGAGTTATTAAATTGTGGACGGCCAAATTAATTAATATAACTGTGTACTAAAAAGATATTAAGAAACCCGGCAAATGTTATAGCCTTCATTGCAAGGGATCTTGGTTCGAGCAGTTCACATGCTTGTGCAGTAGTTGTATTCTTAAAAACAACCTGTTCTGTTAGCCTTGCTTACTTTTTAGTAACAAATGTGGTGTGTGGAATCAACAAGTTTCGGTGATTTCCAAAACATTAGGCCTACGCGCGGGTTGAACAAACACAAAGACAGAGAGGAACATTTGAAGTGCCAGTTACAGATTAGAACACTCAAAAGAAACACTACCACGTTATCTGACGCCTTGAGGGAAAATGCAAGACTACAGTGCTTGCAGAAAGTTTAGGGACATGTCTAAATTTCGTTTGATGCACATTTGTCCCTAAAGTAACACCATTTCAGTCATTGTTTTACTTGATATTATTAGTCATCTATATGAGGGGTTTTCGTTTACAATTTCGCTGCTCTAGATCTAATACTTTTGGAGGCGGAATGTTTTTTTGTAAACAAGGCTAAAAAAACTGTTTTTCTTATTAAAATGTTTTCTTTCTCAAAAACTGCTAGTCCTACTGCTATGAAATTTTTACTGCTGTTTTTCTACTATATAGCAATCACAAAAATAACAACCTTGGAAAATATACTACTTATTTGGTCGCCTCTCAAACAAACTTTCTTCCCCAGTACGGTAATTTTGGCGGCAAAATTGGTCAATTTCGTTTCGCGATAACTTCCGATTGGAAACACTTCGAGCTATTCTGACTACGCAGTTGTTTTCTCCGTGTCTTGTTTGTGATGGATCGGCTGTGGGTACTTTCTCGAAATGTTGCCAATCGGAAGTTATCATGGAACGAAATTGACCAATTTTGCCGCCAAAATTACCGGGGAAGAAAGTTTATTTGAGAGGCCATCAAATGAGTAGTAAATTCTTTACCTAGGTTGTATTTTTATGTTTATGATTGATATATTGTAGTAAAACAGCAGTAAAGATTTCATAGTTGTAGGATTAGCAGTTTTTGAGAAAGAAAATATTTTATTAGTAGGAAAAACAGGGTTTTTTTGCCCTGTTTACAAAAAGGTAAAACATTCCATCTCCAAAAGTATTAGAGCTAGAGCAGCGAACTTTTTAACGAAAACCCCTCATATAGATGTCTAATAACATAATGTAAAACAATAACTGAAATGCTGTTACTTTTGGGACAAATGTGCATCAAACGAAATTTAGGCCTGTCCCTAAACTTTCTGCAAGCACTGTATGTGGAGTTAGATATAATGAGAATGTGACTTTAAATAGGCTTGTAATTTGAGTTGTTCTATACTTGAGGTCTCACTCTCGGTATAAACTCTGGAAGAGAGTTCCTATGAACTTTAAACTTTACTGTAACTCGTGGGAACTTGAAGGAATTATATTAATGGCCATGCATTTTCTTTGCAGGGCGGGTCAGGGAAGGGATTTTGGAAGGAAATCGGCCGTGGACCTATTGAAAGGAACCATCCCAGCATATGCCTGGTGGTGAAAATGAGAAGTCACAAAAATCATTTTCAGGACGACCGAGTAGATATTTTAGCTTTAAAATACGAAAAATACACAATATTCACAAAAGCAATCAAGCAGTGCTGAAATTAGAGTTTCGCTCTTCACCTGATTTTTCATCTACGAGCCGCCACTGGTTTACCCTCCAGGTTGGTGGAACCCACGGACTCAGCGAGGGAACTCTCCACTACCGCCTCTACGGGCAGTGTCCTAGAGCGGGGAACATCGAATCGGAAGGGATACAACTGGTGAGGTGGGATTGGCACCTCGCCCAGGCCGCCTCACCTGCAAAGCGAACAGGGGCCTCATGAGGGAAGGTAAGGGATGGTTAGGATGGATAGGCAAGGAAGAGGGAAGGAGGCGGCCGTGGCCTTGAAGAAGGTACCATCCCGGCATTTGCCCGAAGACGAAGTGGGAAACCACGGAAAACCACTTCGAGGATGGCTGAGGGGGAATCGAACCCGCTCTACTCATTTGGGCCACCCGAGGCTGAGTAGACCCCGTTCCAGTCCTCGTACCACTTTTCAAATTTCGTGGCAGAGCCGGGAATCGAACCCAGGACCTCCGGGGCGGCAGCTAACCATGCCGACCGCTACGCTACGGAGGCGACATGGTATTAATTGATGTACTGTATATTAATTCAATTTTATTGACTAAGGTGTAATACTTACTTAGTTGGTCACACGAACCGAAGTCGGGTCATTGCCTCACTCTTTAGCCTCTTCCATTGCTTTCTGTCTCCGGCCATATTCTCGTTGGTTGCCAGGGCCTCCCGGTCTTTCCTGACTCCATCCTGCCATGTCAACTTTGGTCTACCGAGGGGTCCTTTTCCTTGTGGTGTTCCTTCTAGCACTCTTTTTACCATCCCTTCTTCCCTTCTCAGTACATGTCACTGTCATTCGATTCCTCTGCCCCTTATTACTGCTATCACATCCGGTTGGTTATACAGTGCGTGAATTTCTGTGTTTTTTCTCTTTCTGAAGTTTCCCTGCTCTGATACCAACCCGGCTTCGGTGGCGTAGTTGGTAGCATGCTAAGCTGCTATGTCCAAGATAGCGGGTTCAAACCCAGCCAAAATCGTCGGATTTTTTAAGAGCGTTAAAAATCCATCACTATGCCTTCCTTCGGAGGGGAAGTAAAGCCGGCGGTCCCATGTCATAGATTTATGGCATGTAAAAGATCCTTCCATAGACTAAACATGTGTGAAGCTAAATTGTTACGTTAGATTTCGTCGGAACGCTCTATCAAAGTTCCAACGTTGACCACTGGGTATCATCGATATCTGGTGGCGGAAGTTGACACTATTTGAAATTGAACGGGACTTGTAGCTCACCCTAAGAGTGTCCGCTGGAAGCAGCTGCAGACTCAGGCGAGCCGAACATGTCCTCGGACACTCCCGGCATAAAAGCCATACGATAAATAAATAAATAAATAAATAACCAACCCGAAGATTTGTTTTCAAAGGTCAATATTCTCCTCTCCATCTTCTTTCTCGGCGTCCATGTCTTTGCCCCATATATTAATACTGGTCGTACAATTGTCTTATAAACACGGAGTTGTGATGTCCTTGATAACAGTTTACTGCTGAATAGTTTATTCATTGCAAACATGCACCTCTCTGCAGATTTTATACGGTTCATTAACTCTTCCTCCATGTTGTTACTAAGGCGTAATACATTTATTAAAGTCGCCTCCGTAGCGTAGCGGTCAGCATGGTTAGTTGCCGCCCCGAAGGTCCTGGGTTCGATTCCCGGCTCTGCCACGAAATTTGAAAAGTGGTCTACTCAGCCTCGGGTGGCCCAAATGAGTAGAGGGGGTTCGATTCCCACCTCAGCCATCCCCGAAGTGGTTTCCCACTTCGTCTTCGGGCAAATGCCGGGATGGTTCCTACTATAAGGCCACGGCCGCCTCCTTCCCCCCGTTCTTGCCTGTCCATCCTAATCTTCCACTCCTCCCTTCCCTCATGAGGCCGCTGTTCACTTTGCAGATGAGGCCGCCTGGGCGAGGTGCTGATCACACCTCACCAGCTGTATCCTTTCCGACCAGATGTTCCCAGCTCTAGGACACTGCCTGGAAAGGCAGTAGAGGTAAGTTCCCTCGCAGAGTCCGTGGGAGCCACCAACCTGGAGGGTAAAACTGACTAAATCAAAAAAATAAAAAACATTTATTAAATACCTATTGGCGGCTTCGGTGGCGTAGTTGGTAGCATGCTGAGCTTCTATGCCCAAAATAGCGGGTTCAAACCCAGCCGAAGCCGTCGGATTTTTAAGAGCGTTAAAAATCCCTCAGTATTCCTTCCTTCGGAGGGGAAGTAAAGCCGGCGGTCCCATGTCATAGATTTATGGCATGTTAAAGAACCTTCCACTAATTACACCTGTGTGAAGTTAAATTGGATAGGTTAAGAATGTAAACAACGCTCTTAGGTTGCTACGTTCGTTGCCAAGAGCCGACTGCGGTGGCGTCTAGTAGCTAAGTTCTGAACTAGGCCTAGTAGTCGTTGACGGTGGCGTTTGGCGGCAAAAGTAGGAACTATTTGATAAATTCCAAGTTGCAGTCCTTACTTGAATTTAAGAAAATAGATACACTCACTAATACAGCCATCACAATTAACACCGGTTGTCAGACAGATTCTACACACACCCAAAGTACACGGGGCTACATGACCGCGTTGTCGCAGCCTCTAAACTGAGGAACCAACCAACCAACCAACCAACCAAATACCTATTGGTATTTCATTTAGATTAAACGTCAATAAGGAAGTTCATATCACTATGTGTCATTAATCATGTTAGAACAGCCATGACCAGAGATCAAATCACTCACTTCCTCTACTACCTGTAGACGTAGGACGGAAATGTGTAAGAGAAACATCGCATCCGGTTTACATCAAGGTTTGGAGGCCCCATTAAAGATATCATCTTCAAGTTGTAGTTCTTTGGTGTGAAAATATTCACTATATCATATTTGCTGAAAACAATTATGATTTATTAAATCTTCATACTTTTGCTGTATTCTTACTTAATGTAAGCATTCGAGGTACTTTTGGCCACGGAAATGGGACGGAAATGGTACGAAAATATGTAAGAGAAACATCACATAAGGTTTACTTCAAGGTTTGGAGGCCACATTAAAGATATTCCTACAATAAATCATCTTCAAGTTGTCGTTCTTTGGTGTGAAAATAGGCTATTCATTATATCATATTTGCTGAAACAATTATGATTTATTAATTAAATCTTCATACTTTTGCTGTGGAATGTATATCGTACACGGTTTATTACAAGGTTTGGAGGCCCCATTAAAGATATTCCTACAATAAATCGCTGGTACCCGACGTACCCCGCGCATGCGCACCTGTCAGCATCTGGCACTGGAGTTTTACAAGTACACTGGTCAAAACAATTAGGGGATCAGTTGAGGTATCTAGGTTCTGACGTATTGTCATTGGAAGAATGACCTAAAGTGGTTCGACGTCTTTCTGTCGGTTCTACGGAGTGGAGACATCAACATTACGGCAACCGAGATAGTGGTAATAACAGAAAGTTGCTGCAGAAGGGATTGGTGTGGACGTGTGTTTACTCTACCAAACGAATGACACAAGCAGTTGGGTTCAGATGGTGTAGTGAGCAGGTAGTGCAATGCAACAACAACGTGACTTACCCGAAGGAATGGCATAGAGAGCCATAGGGAGGTTGGAAGCGGTACAGACACAGAGGAAGGGGGCTGCAGCTATTGGAGTGTCCCAAAGTGTAATTTCCAGGACCTGGACGTGATTTCAGACAACAGGAACCGTTAAAAGAAGGCCAGGCCAAGGTCGTCCACGGGTAACATCAGCAAGAGATGACAGTTATCTCCGGTTAACAGCCCGTCGAGGCAGGAGGCTGAATGCAACTCAGCTGCGACGCACCCTCCAGGCGGCAACAGGACGCGAAATATCAACACAAACAGTCCGAAATCCTTCGGGAAAGTGGCCTCTACGCACGGAGGCCTATGGTGTGTGTCCCATTAAACCACGCCACCGATTATCCCGCAGAAACTGGGCGGAGGAACATCAGGATTGGCGTCGTAACGAATGGCGCCGAGTTCTGTTCACAGATGAGTCAAGATATTGTGTTCAGGCGGACAATCGTCGTTCTCTCATCTGGAGAGAACGTGGAACTCGGAACAATCCCGCTTATGTGCAGGAAACAGCACCATATCATGGTGGTGGACGAAAGGTGTGGGCTGGAGTCAGTATTGGCGGACGTACTGACCTCTATGTTGTTCAGAATGGCGCTTTGACTGCTCAGAGGTATCGAGACGAGATCCTTCGACCGTTTGTTGTACCCTACGCTGGTGCCATAGGCGATGGGTTCATTCTGGTGGACGATAACGCACGACTCCACAGAGCTGCACTGTTGGAAAACATGCTTGTCGACGAGGGCATTGAACGAATGGAGTGGCCATCTTGTTCACCGGATTTAAACCCGATTTAGCATGTCTGGAATGCACTTACTGTAGCAGACGCATTGCAGCCAGACCAGCACCTCCCACAACGGTTGCCGAGCTGGATGTTGCCCTCATGGAAGAATGGCCAAATATCCCTAAAGAGCTGATTGATAACCTCATACTGTCCATGCCATGCAGGTGTGTAACTGTCCTGGCCATCCGAGGTGATCACACACCATATTAGAGGGCAACGAGAATGACATTTTCACTATTATGGTAGCCCCATGGTGCCTCTCTCTAAGTAATCGCCATGTAAACCTCCAATAAAGAGTTCAGACAGCAACATATTGTACTGTAGCACACACAAATTACAATTGTAACCGAAATCTGAATAAAAGACGTTACCATATGTATCTTGTGTATGATATCTCACCTGATCCCCTAATTGTTTTGACCAGTGTAGTTATTTCAATGACCAACAGAGTTCACTGTTAACAAGGGATTTGCGCTCCTGGAAAAACTAATAAGTCATCGGCTTTTTAGTATCTCGCGAACCAATAATGCTAGGGACTTGTATGAGGTGTCCTAGGACTCGGGGTGACACACCCCGTTTTCCTATAGCCCCCTTAATCTAACCAAAGGACCCAAAACTAATAGGTCATCGGCTTTTTAATATCTCTCAAACCAATAATGCTAGGGACTTGTATGAGGCGTCCTGGGAGTCGGGGTGATGCCCCCCGTTTTTCTATTACCCTCTTAATTTAACCAAAGGACCCAAAACTAATAGGTCATCGGCTTTTTAATATCTTACGAACCAATAATGTTAGGGACTTGTATGAGGTGTCCTAGGACTCGGGGTGACACCCCCCGTTGTCCTATAGCCCCCTTAATTTAACCAAAGGACCCAAAACTAATAGGACATCGGCTTTTTAAGATCTCGCGAACCAATTATGCTAGGGACTTGTATGAGGTGTCCGAGGAGTCGGGGTGACGCCCCCCGTTTTTCTATCCCCCTCTTAATTTAACCAAAGGGCCCAACACTAAAAGGTCATCGGCTTTTTAATATTTCGCGAACCAATAATGCTGTATGAGGTGTTGTGTGACTAGGGGTGACGCCCCTTTTTTCATGATTTTGTGATTTGCAGAGATGGGTAAATACAGAGCAAAATATATGCGAAATATCGACAAAAGAAACGTGAGAAAAAATTAAAGACTCGAGGAATGCAGCCGAAAAAAATTGACTTCACATATATTTCAACTCAATTTCATAGTAGGATAACATGTCAGATGTTACACATCATATGCGACTACTGTATGGCTCGTAATTATTTTTTTGAATGTTCCTTGTACTGTATTTCTCAATTTAATAATGAGTTACGAACGCGATGTTTGCTCTGCGAACTAACAGCCGTCACAGAAATACGGATTATGCATAAAGCTGCTGTCGAACGAAGTATGTACGCTTTTAATAGGTTCATTTCACGTGGACTTACAAGATGATATATGGGACGTCCATTTTATATGAATTACGAACCCCTTGATGCAAGCTATTTATAAATCTCACATATACTATCCAGGAATTGAACTCATACCGCCATATTGAGAAGCGAAAAGTTAAGATCACGTTCCGATCTTAAAGCCCAGTTTGATACGATTTCATTTTCAATATGTACATAAAATCTAGGCTTTACTTCTCATTAGCCTAATGAATCAATGTGTAATTGCTGATATCATTAATGAGGTCAATGAACAACAGGCTTAGCGGTATTTAAAAATACTTTGCCTGGGATTAGAGACACCAAGGACTGTGAAAAAGATACCTAGATTCTGATATCCGTGAATAATCTTGGACAACAACATTGATGCTTGCTGAAAAGAATAATAGATTGGCTAATAACAGTACTATCACGTTCTTAAAGCACATAAAAGTGGCCTATGTACAGCGGTACGAACGACCTTCCTATTGCCGGAATATGTCTTATGGTCTTGTGTTACCAGGTCAGTCTTTCTTTGTTGCTAGCACGGGCACCGTAAGCGGTGGAAAAGGGGGAGGGGCTTGCGTCCCCTCAATATTTACGAGAATATGAAAATAAAATCCACAGCCTGCTTCCAGTCTCCGACTGGGTCAGGAATGGAATGAATGAAGCCCCCATCTAGCGGCGAGGATATGAACTGTGCCGGCTGCCGAGGCCTGACGCACTCCTCTGGGGCAATGATTAAATGAATGACAGATGAAATGAAATGATAGTGGAGAGTGTTGCTGGAATGAAATTTTGACAGGGAAAACCGGAGTACCCGGAGAAAAACCTGTCTGCCTCCGTTTTGTCCAGCACAGTGACCGGGATTTGAACCACGGACCCAGCGGTGAGAGGCCGGCGTGCTGCCGCCTAAGCCACGGAGGCTTGAATATTTACTAGAATATAGTAATGATAATTCCTACATTCTCAGACACATACTCAAATTATTAAAAATGACCTTAATGAAACTAATATTTTCTTTTTCATTCTTCCCCTCTTTTACTCAGTTTATTGCATGCAACGGAGAGGAATTAGGTAACCTTTCGGCTTACCACCACCATGACACAAAATATACCGAATCACTAAATGCAAAAACATTTTATATTTGACAGAGCGTCAATACTTTGGTCTAGGTCAAAAACTAGGATCAGAAGATTTCGTGTTATTTGATTGTACTGTAGGCCTACATACTGTACATACGAAGATATGAAAATTAATATTAAGACAATCGGCCACGGTGGCCGCGAGTACTAACGCGCTAGCTCGTGGCTCGCTAGCATCGGGAGACCGTGGGTTCGAATCGCATCAAGGGCACGGCTGTCCTGAAAATGGTTTTCATGGTTTCGCATTTTCACCACCAAGCAAATGCCGACGGTCGACGTACTTCCAAAATTCCTTCTCTGACCCTTCTTTAATTATACCCAAGTTCGCGGTCACCTGGGCGATCGACCTGTCACCATCCCCAGTTGTATCTGTTGCAAAATTGTGTTCAGCTCCCGGACACCATCCTTGCGGCGGTACAGGAATGATCACTCAAGGAAATTGAACGTTCTGTGCACTAATGAGCTACGCTAGTCAATCTCAGAATTCTGTTGAAGCAATGTCATGAAAAGAGTCATTTCTATTTTAGGCCAGATAACATCAAACTTCTGTTAAAAAAAAGAGGTACTTTTTACATCTATATATATACTAGTAGGTACCCACGGCTTCGCCCGCGATCAAGACAATGGGGACGATGCATTATTGCTGATAATTTGTCTATTCTATTACAGCAATCGCGGCTATAGGTGGGTCCATTCTAATTCTGAATATTCTGATACATACAGTATATTGATATGAGCAGCAAAGTGGGAATTTTATAGACTTGTGAATGTCTGCAGGGTTCGATGTTACATTATGTTAACACATTTTAAAATTACGTTTTTGGTTTTGCCATATTCTGCTGAGACACAACGATTTTGTTGTCCAGATGCTCGCGAACACGCCACATACAGTTGCCCATGGGAAAAAATGGTTTTTGTCTAAATGTACACGTGCTACTGTTAAGTGTGTGTCATTGCCCTTTGTTAACGAAATTGCGAATATTGTTTGAAGAGGGAACTGCACTCTTGCACACTGGAATGGCAAATCTATCGGAATATGGGGAATTAAAAGTATTCTTACTTAAGCTATTCTGGATGTAATTTGGCCATACTTATTGATGCTTTGAACGTCAACATATCGCTATTAATAGACCTATAGTTAAATAACTCTCACCTTGGCCGCTGATGTACATTATGCAGTCTCTTCCAGTGTTACATCCCAGGGATTGAAATCGCCAACCACCCTTTTTCCTCACATGCCTCTCTAAGTAATTAAAATTCCTGATTGTTGTTGTTTGAGTCTTCCGTTTTTTAACTGGTTTGATGCAGCCCTCCATGTCTCCCTTTCCTGAGCTAATCGTTTCATCTCTACATAGCTACCACACCCTACATCCGAGGCAATCTGTTTAACGCTGGTTTACCCCTACAGTTCTAGTCCGCGACCCTCCCATCCATAACTAAGCATGCTATTCCTGGGTGTCTTAATATGTGTCCTGCCCTCCTATCTCTTCTCTTCATTAGCAGTCGCCAGAAACATCTCTCCTCTCCCACTCGTCTTAATACCTCCTCCTTTGTTACCCTATCTACCCATCTGATCATCATTCTCCTGTATCACCACATTTCAAAAGCTTCAATTCTCCTCTTTTCTGCTGCACCATTAGTACATTAGTCCAACTCAGCAACTTTTCTAGGTTTAAGCCGTGCCTTGTGCGGGGATTCAATGGCCGTGAAAGACAAAATACCAACATTATTCCTCAGTAAGAGTAATTAAGAAAAAATAATAATTAACGTGACAGCCGGTAGAATACGACACATTCGACTGTGAATATGGGTTGCTGATCATGGTAAAAAAACGAAAAAGAGCAGATCAAAATAGGCAAACAAAACTATTCAGTTAACAACAAACAAATTTATAAAGAAAATGAAAGCATACCGTGCAAAATAGAAAGAATCTTAATATTGTAAATTAGAGTAAAGATCTGAAAGCTCGCTTAAAATAACCAACGCAAAGAGTATAAAATTAGACTCAAAATCACGATCGTATCCGACCCCAAAAGCCACCACTATAAATAAAATATATCTCATTTTACGCGTATCAATGCGAGGAGCAATGTTCGTGGTTAGAAGTGGTAACCGAACCCCGCGTTTTAAGGCCCTAAAACGAACGGTTTTCGAGATATTGCCATAAAACTATCCCCGGTCTGGGAAATTTCAGCTGTTGCCATAGTAACTTTGATCTGTTTCTCAGAGGGAACACAGTTATTTGGGAATATCCGAAACCGTTCATTTTAGGAACTTAAAAAGTGTGTTTCGGAGTCCCTACAGGACCTCCGAGTATTGTTTCTCGTATCTGGCGGCTTGAGCTAAATCCGGCCTTTGTACCGACAGTTCTTGCTCAGTGCCTAAGGGACGAAAAAAGTCACTTAAAAATTGAATTTTCATAAACCGTTTCTTAGTGGGCCGCTACATACTCGGATCAACCAACATGCAAAGTTTCAGCTTTCTAGGTCTAGTGGTTTGAGCCCTGCGTCGATGAGTCAATTTTGGATGGTCAATGGCAAAGGGCCGAAAAAAAGTCACTTACAAATTGAATTTTCAAAAACCGTTTCATAGTGAGGCTCTACATACTCGGATCAACCAACATGCAAAATTTTAGCTTTTTATGTCTAGTGGTTTGAGCCCTGCGTCGATGAGTCAATTTTGGATGTTCAATGCCAAAGGGCCGAGAAAATCAACTTACAAATTGAATTTTCAAAAACCGTTTCTTAGTGAGCCTCTACATACTCGGATCAAACAACATGCAAAATTTCAGCTTTCTAGGTCTAGTGGTTTGAGCCCTGCGGTGATGAGTCAATTTTGGATTATATATAATAGATGAGACATTCCAAGTCGATTTGCTCGTAGAAATATGGAATATAGCTCTTCTTGCGTGTTTTCCACTTCGAAGAAATGGGAACCGAACCCCACGTTTTAAGGCCCTAAAACGAACGGTTTTCGTGATATTGCCATAAAACTATCCCCGATCTGGGAAATTTCAGCGGTTGCCATAGTAACGTTGATCTGTTTCTCAGAGGGAACACAGTTATTTGGGAATATCTCCGAAACCGTTCATTTTAGGAACTTAAAAAGTGTATTTCGGGGTCCCCACAGGACCTCCGAGTATTGTTTCTCGTATCTGGCGGCTTAAAATGAGCTAAATCCGACCTTTGTACCGACTGTTCTTGCTCAGTGCCAAAGGGCCGAAAAAAGTCACTTACAAATTGAATTTTCAAATTCGTTTCTTAGTGGGCCTCTACATACTCGGATCAACCAACATGCAAAATTTCAGCTTTCTAGGTCTAGTGGTTTGAGCCCTGCGTCGATGAGTCAATTTTGGATGGTCAATGGCAAAGGGCCGAAAAAAGTCACTTACAAATTGAATTTTCAAAAACTGTTTCTTAGTGAGCCCCTACATACTCGGATCAACCAACATGCAAAATTTCAGCTTTCTAGGTCTAGTTGTTTGAGCCCTGCGGTGATGAGTCAATTTTGGATTATATATATATAAATAAATGAAAGTTTGTCTGTTTTTTTTCTGAATTTCTACGGAATTTTGCGTTATTTTCGCGTTTCAGACTGTCTTATGACGGATGCGCGCGAAAATAAGATTTTGTCCGTCTGTCGGTATGTATGTCTGTCTGTCTGTTTGTTTGTTTGTTTGTCTGTCTGTCTGTCTGTGGACAACTTTGTTCCCTTATAACTCGAGAGCGGCTGGGTGGATCATTGTAAAATTTGGTACAGATACCCTTCAGAGGCACGACACTAATCATTTATGTAACTCTTCACTGTACCTTTCATTAAAGGGGGCCTACCCCTTTAAACCACTTGCTGAAATAGGCGTAGAAGGGCAAGACACAGCTCAATTTTAGCCCCTCAATGTGAGAAACGAATCTCGGGGGCCCTACCACCTTTTTAGGCCCTAAAACCAACAGTTTTTGAGATATTCCCAGAAAACGAATTTCATTTAATGCAATAATGAAAGAATGCAAGCCGGTAACCATGGCAATAGAACCTCACAGGTCCATCTATTGCTGTAAAGGTGCCTGTACACTGGAGAGTGATTTTCATAGAGCAAGTCTAGCTAGACCACTCTAGCTAAACTGGGTGCGTGTACACTGTAGAGTAATCTTTCCTAGGTAGAGCATTCGTAGAGTGGAGATAGACAAATCTACATAGAGCAATCTCTGAACCTGTGTACTCTGTCAATCGAAAATGCACTAGGTAGAGCAGCGCTAAAACATTCTGAGAGCAGTGTCAGTCTAGGTTTTTTGCGCTTTGTTGTGAGTTAAAATGTCTTCAAGAGAGCTTTTAGCATCTATGGTGGTTGTGTGTGCCTTGTTAAAAAAGAAAACTATGAAGAGGAAAAGAAGGCTGTAGGTGAGGAATTGGTATCAAAAAGAGAATACGAGGGAATCCACGCTAAATTATTGCAAGAGTTATGTTCAGAAGATTCTGAAGCGTACAAGAACATTTTAAGAATGAACAAAAATGACTATGATTATATTTTGGCCAAAATTACCCCCAGGATCAGCAAAAGTACCTTCAAATTTCTGTCTCTGTATTCTTTCCGAGTAAAATTCAAAGTTTCTGGATGGGCTTCAATATTTTCAATTGCGGTAATGTTATTGTTTTTTCGCGACTCCACACACATTCAGCCATATGCAAACACTATAGTTAACAACAAACATATAACCCCAGCAATCCACCACAGATTCTACATAGAGCACTTTCCAATATTCAACCGAACGAATAGAGCTAGACTGGTCTAGCTAAGGCACCCAAATACTGTTTACACCGTAGAGTCAGCCGGCCTTAGCTATAGCTTAGAGCGGTCTCCGCTAGGGTTCTCTACCACCTGTGTACACTGGAGAGGAGCTTCGAGTGCCCTAGTTAGAGCTACTCTACGCTCTAGCTAGGGCAAAAGCTCTCCAGTGTACAGGCACCTTTAGACGCAATACAATTCCATTTGTTACATTACTGAGATAGTTTGCAAACGGCTGTAAGGTTATAACGGAACCAAATTAAGCTGTAAAATTCATCAATACATATAATGCGCTTAAGGGGGTCAAGGGGTACTCTAGATTTTTTCACGCGATTTACACGTGTGGTTGTGGTACGGAAGGTCTATTAGGTCCCAATCCCTGTATTGTTATTATTATTATTATTATTATTATTATTATTATTATTATTATTATTATTATTATTATTATTATTATTATACTACGGCCTACAACGACGAGACAAAGCTTATTTTCTGTCCCTTGTGTAACGTAATCTTGATTACGGTACAAATTATTATTATTATTATTATTATTATTATTAAAGTCATTGTGTAATTATTATTATTATTATTGAAATATCAAAGTTATATAGTTTTATTCACCCATTAATATCAAGGGAGGGGCCATACCATATTCACGTCATTACCATAATCATATATAATGTTGTTTAGATTAAGAAACAGGGTTTTTATAGAGGTCTAGGGGCTGTTTTATTAGTTAAATTGTAAAGACAGGACGGGCATGGTTGGAAGAAGTTATGGACGGTGAAGCAACATATTGCAAGAAAATGTATTTCTGGAACGAAGCCAAGCTGACAGGAGACAAGGGTTTGGAGAAAGATTTGGGTGGAAAATATACATGCGCAACGAGAGGAATAGCGGGTTCTGAGTGGAATATTTGAAGTACGCGGGCCTGTATTCCCGCTCGGAGAAGTTTTAGCGTCGCTTGAGGACTGAGAAATGCTTTGCTATAATTGGTCTGATGGGTCGCGGGCAAATTTATGCCGCGAAACATCGGGACCATTCAGAGTGTATAAAAGCCCAGCGCGACTTCAGCACTGGCTATTCTATAGATTCTATTCTGTCATTCACTTATTCGATCACGCACTCACTCATTGACTTTGTGAGTAGTAGACTCTGTCAGTCCCTCAGTAAGATGGGACTTAGTGAATTCAATTAGCCTGGTTTGTTCAAATTTGCTTACCATGGTGATCAAACTCAGAAACAAGCAGCAGCAGCAGCAACAACAACAACAACAACAACGAGAAGAAGAAAACATATGTTTTCAAAGGTCAATAAACGTGTGTTGGCGTAAGATCTCAAATTAGACTGCAAGCAGACCAACGAGATGGACTTTGAACCACAAGGCACCAGGTATGTGGACCGAGTTATTATCAATACAGAAGATCAGCGCTAGCGAGAAGACAGTCAATATTGCCCCGCAATTAGGGAATATTAATGCACATATTGTACACAGCTCGAAACCTCAGATCAAATGTTAATAATTTTGTTGTAAATAAACCAGTATTAGTTAAAATGTCTTGTTCATTGGGAGTTGAATATATAGGATAGTTGGAATGCAAAGAGTATCTCATAGAGCAAGTTTATTGCCCTACGCTCCGATGATAGATCTTGGCTCAAGGAAGGGAGCGGCCGTGGCTAAATAAAATTTTAATGTGTTATCTCTACGATAACTGGCGCCCAGTAAATCTAAATTAATAAAGTGTATGTCGTCTGTCTAGACAGGCCAATGCTAAATAAGAACGATGAGGTGGTTTTAAGGAGTCTTGAGTGTAATATCTGTAGAAACGTTATAAATGATCGCCCAACTTGTAGAGCGATATCCAACGACAAAGGTAGCCGTTACACTTGGTGTCAGAAACAAAACTCGGGGACCCTAAATAGCCGTAAAGGGTCAACGAAAACTACATTTTAAGGCTCTAAAACCAACAGTTTCTGATATTCCCAGAAAACTAATTTCATTTAATAAACTAATGAAGGAATGCACGCCAGTAGCCATGACAAAAGCATCTCAAAAGGTGACATCCAACTTTCCATCTATTTCTGCGAGAAGTAATGCCACTCTATTTATTAAATTTCTGTGAACGTTTGCAAATGGCTATAAGGTTATCACGGAACCAACTAAAACTGTAAAATTCATCAATGCGCTTAAGGGGGCAGGGGTTACCATAGATTTTTTCACACGACTTAAACGTGCGATATGTCGAACCGAAGGTCTATTATATCTCCAAACAACAACATTATTTTCAAAAATTCCTGAATTGAAACAGGTTTTTTTCTTGCTTTTAGAAATTTGGGCCATTGGAGGCTATAAAACCTGAATTTTCATGCACCACAAGCTTTTATAATTTATTAAAGGGGTCTTCCTCTGGTGGGGATTTGACACAACAGTGAGGGTCAGTTTTTATGTGACGTGTATTGCGTTTCGTCTCCGAGGTTTTCAATTTTATTTTCACGTCAGGAAGTACACGTTAGGTAAATTTAGTTTCAGAGCATATTTTAACTAGTCATACTTTTTTTTGTCGACAAACAGGTTCCAAGCCCCTAACCATTGCAACAGTAGCTCAATTGATTACGTCTGGCTATTAATACCGAAGACGTTCGTAGAATGGGTACTTCTGCTAGTATAAAATAAAATCTGGGCTGAAAAGCATCTCGTGCGTGTGCTCGCGTCTTAAAATTTGGTGCGTTGCTTGATTGTCAGTCAACTGGAAATGGATGTAAACAGAAAGAAACCCTCAAAGAGTAGGGAATTAATGCAAAGTACGGTAGGCCTATAGTAAAATTAACTCACAGCTAATGTAGAAGCGAATAAATCAATGTATAATGAAATCTATGCAAAGCGTAGAGAAATCAACGGCACGCAATCTATTAGCAAATAAGTGCAAATTACAGTTGCATTAACCCTTACCGTGTCCTTTCCGGAATATTCAGTGCTAATACCTTAGCCTTGGGTGTCATTTATATATCCCGCAACATAATTCCCCGGGTCATGTACCGAATATTCCGCAGGATATTATAAGTTTACATTTAATTACTGTAGGTGGCAGCAAGGTATTAGACAACCATTATGGACGCAACTGGAACCAGAATTGAATACGTGAACCATTTAATTTACATTTTTCAGGATTAGTAAGATCCAAACTTGACAAATTTGACAGTATTAGCTGATGTAAATAGTGAAATGTAGGGCCCCTACTATAAAAATGTGGCTACAATTTCAAGATATTAAGACAATTCAGACAGTGCTAATGAAGACAGTTTTGAAATGATTCAGGGTTTTTCATCAAGTGCCAATGAAATTGACGGAAATGAGAGCAGCGGTGATCCAGATGCCATGCCAGTGTAATACTGAAATGTATGCCTGCTTTCCGCGAACTAATTCCTTGGTTTCCCGGAACTGATTCATATTATGTTCTGTTTTATAAACAATATCAAGAAGAAATATAAGTAAGCAGGTCTCAAACATTTTCTTAAAAACACACTCAGAGGAGCAACTTTAATTATTTTTCAACATATTTCAGTGACACTGGAAGGGTTAAATAACAGACAATAACGTACATAAGTGAAATTAGAGAGTAAGCGAAAGACAATAGGTAGACAGTATATTTATCGTATTACAAACACAGAGTGCAAACCGGATGCGAATAGCTCGTCACGTTAGCGAAATAGGAGATACTAGCATTACCCGTCGCGGCTTCTCCCGCGAATATTCTAGTTGTAAAGAGTACACTTAGCAAAATCTCAATCATGAATGCTATGACTGATTTATCCTTGGTATGAATAATCAGACTTTATCAATTCAGCTACTGGTGCAGTGGTTAGGGGTTTGTCATTCCTTCATAGGTATATCAGAGCGAAGTTAGTTTTCTGGGAATATCACAGACACTGTTAATTTAAGGGCCTTTAAATGTGGTTTTCGGAGACCCTTTGTAGTTGGGTGAAAAAGATTTTTCATACCACACTCACACGTGAAAATTGCGTGAAAAAACTCTAGAGTGCCCCTTGACCCCCTTAAGCGCATTATACTGTACAGTATGTATTGATGAATTTTACAGCTTAATTTGGTTCAGTGATAACCTTTTAACCGTCTGGAAACTTTCACAGTAATGTAATAATATTGGAATTGCATTGCGTATTACAGAAATAGATGACCCTGTGAGATTCTGTTACCATGGTTACCGTGTTGTATTCTTTCATTATTTAATTCATTGTAAATATACATGTTTTAAGGTATGTATTTAATCGTGAGGCATTTAAAGAGTAAGTGAGTGCGTTTCGCTTACGCATTGGGTTATGCTGAACCTGTAGATACCCCATATGTGTAGGTTGGTGTTAATGGGACCTTAATTTCGGTGCAAAACTGGAATGGGACCTTAGCAGAATAATATAGGGAGGGATATCTTCTAGTACGATGACTTTGCTGTATAATGGGAGCTATCGTGAAATATTCTCTAAAACTGCTTTTTCTTTTCTTTGATTTTAACTTTATTGCGTACTGTAGTTTCAAGATAATAATTATTAAATCTCATTTAAGTCTCAACATTTATGCTACTTTCTTTCTATTAGACAATAGACATTTACAAATAATTAAAGTTGCTCCTCTACGCTGAAAAACATCGTATCACGGATACGTTTTATTCGTCTATGAAAATTGTAAGTAACACGCGCACTTCAACAACTGGGATCTGAGTCTGCTTACCCTTGTTGCCATGGCAAATAGTGCCAGCGGTAAAAACAAAAATAAGTGTGTTTGATTAACTTCGCTGTTCTGAATTCCAAAATGCAGTTTGATTTTCCCTATCACATCTGATTAAATGCTTAGTTAACAATAAAAAGTAGTCGCCTCCGTAGCGTAGCGGTCAGAATGGTTAGCTGCCGCCCCGGAGGTCCTGGGTTTGATTCCCGGCTCTGCCACGAAATTTGAAAAGTGGTATGAGGACTGGAACGGGGTCTACTCAGCCTCGGGTGGTCCAAATGAGTAGAGGGGGTTCGATTCCCACCTCAGCCATCCTCGAAGTGGTTTTCCGTGGTTTCCCACTTCGTCTTCGGGCAAATACCGGGATGGTACCTACTGTAAGGCCACGGCCGCCTCCTTCCCTCTTCCTCACCTATCCATCCTAGTATTCCATCCCTTCCCATCCCTCACGAGGCCCCTGTTCGCTTTGCAGGTGTGGCCGCCTGGGCGAAGTGCTGATCACACCTCCCCAGTTGTATCATCCCGACCAGATGTTTCAAGCTACAGGACACTGCCCATAGAGGCGGTAGTGGTGAGTTCCCTCGCTGAGTCCGTGGAAACAACCAACCTAGAGGGTAAATTGACTAAATAAAAAAAAATTACAATGCCATTGTTGATTTAAATTTTAATAATAATAATAATAATAATAATAATAATAATAATAATATCAAAAAGCCTCCGTGGCTTAGGCGGCAGCACGCTGGCCTCTCACCGCTGGGTCCGTGGTTCAAATCCCGGTCACTCCATGTGAGATCTGTGCTGTACAAAACGGAGGCAGACAGGTTTTTCTCCGGGTACTCCGGTTTTCCCTGTCAAAATTTAATTCCAGCAACACTCTCCACTATCATTTCATTTCATCTGTCATTCATTTAATCATTGCCCCAGAGGAGTGCGTCAGGCCTCGGCAGCCGGCACAGTCCATACCCTCGCCGCTAGACGGGGGCTTCATTCATTCCATTCCTGACCCGGTCGGAGACTGGAAGCAGGCTGTGGATTTTCATTTTCAATAATAATATCAATAATAATAATAACTTAATAAACAGTTTGCTTCTTTCTTGTTATTCATAAATAATGACACTTCTTGCTATACGTTTCCTGAGTATAGGGATGTTATTTTACAACAAAAGCACATTTCTGGGAGGAGGGCGGTGAATGTTGTATTAAGGGACCACTGATCACTCTTTCATACCACATTCAAAATATCAACTGTGTGTTTGTCGCAAGCTACAGTATGAAGATACACTCGCATACCTGTTGCCTACTGGTGGCAATATCTATATTTTCCCCTTTTAGTGGTCCCAGATATTCTTTTCTCAGTGTCCTTCAGGTGATTGATTCGGCTGGGAATCAAACACGCCATCTTAGGGTCACGAAGGAGACAATCTACCCCTCGCTCACCGAGGAAGCTCGTATCGCTGTTATAAATGATATTGTAAATGTTGATATTGTTTTACTTGTTCAGTGTTTTTATATCCACCTTGTGGTGAAGGTTAAATACACAGTTACTGTACAACACGAACTCTACGAGAACTTCATTCGGTTTAATGTCGGTATGTTTCTCTAAGTTCGGCGGCTTCGGTGGCGTAGTTGGTAGCATGCTAAACTGCTGTGCCCAAGATATCGTGTTTAAACCCGGCCGAAGTCGTCGGATTTTTTAAGAGCGTTAAAAATCCTTCAGTATGCCTTCCTTCGGAGGGAAAGTAAAGCTGGCGGTCCCATGTCATAGATTTATGGCATGTAAAAGATCCTTCCACAGACTTAACTTATGTGAAGCTAAATTGTTAGGTTAGATTTCGTCGGAACGCTCTATCGAAGTTCCAACGTTCACAACTAGGTATCATTGATATCTGGTAGCGAAAGTTGGAACTACTTGAAATTGAACGGAACTTGTAGCTCACCCTAAGGGTGTCAGTTGGAAGCAGCTACAGACACAGGCAAGCCGAACATGTCCTCGGACACTCCCGGCACTAAAGGCCATACGATAAATAAATAAATAAATAAATAAATAAATAAATACATACATACATACATACATAAATCTCAAAGGCCACAAACTGTGTGCATGTCTAAGTACAAACAGAACCTATTAACTTGACGAGCAGCTCACATTTAACCATGAAGAACTTCCACGACAGGTTGGAAGTCGACATGTCTGTGGCAGATCGATTAATTATTAAATTATGGATTGACTGCTTCGTTTATTAGTTACGGTATTTGATATTATTCGATTGATTATTTGATCGATTCATCGACTGATTGATAGCCCGATTGATTGACTAATTGATTGATCATCATTCGATTATTTATTGATATTTAGGTTTATAGACTTGTGCGGTGAGAACTGGGAAGAAAACGTAGCCCAAGGAGTTTTTGTTTCACTTAGGGACTTGGACATCGTGGTCATTTAACCCAGTGCACTTAGGTGTTTGTGTGTACATGTATAGATATAGAATTTGTCTGATAACCTGTGTTATTGTGTCTTGTAATTGATGCGAGGATTGAGATGGAAGCAACTGTGGCCTTAAGTTAGGAAACATCACGGCATGGCAGTTGCCTGGAGAAGAAGTGGGAAAACATGGAAACTGAAGTGAAAACTCAGTTTTACCTCATAAGACCAAGTGTACCTCGTTCTAGCCCTCAGACCAGAATTAATTTCCTTGGCGGAGCCGGGAATCGAACCCGGACCTCCGGGGCGGCAATGACCAAGAATGCTAGCCGCAACTCTCGAAGTCCAAGGAAGATCGTATAGTAGATGTAGGGGAGTGATGACCTAACGGTAAGAAGTTTGCTGGGTTTGATCCCTTGTTGATGCAAGTGAAATTTTCGAGGTGAAATGTCACATGGTGGTTCGGATTCTACGTATACTGTAAAGGAGGTCTTGATGGTTTATGATCGCGTGAATAACGGTCAAGTAAACCTAAACGTTTCCTTCCTTAATGGAATTAGGGGTTTGAGACAACTTTGGTCATCCACCCCATTCACTGGTGTGTTTTTTTGTATAAATCTGATAACCTTTCTTCTTGTAGCGACGTCTGTAATAATATGTGTATTCTTTATTTGAGAGTTCCTTTTAAGTTGTAATACACAGCGCGCTGCAGCCATTATCTCGAGCGTACCTATAACGCCAAGAGTGATTTATATTGGTTATTCCTGAGGAATCAAAATGCTGGACGAGTTGTTCTCGAGGGTATTGTGAAAGAGTTGATACCGAACACATGCAAGCCTGCGATACAATGGAATTGTAACTGCTGCTTTGCCCGGTCCTAACATTGCCACGTCTTTAGCAGAATATACAAATTTCGTGTATCAGTTACGTGATTTTATTGTCTCCAGAACGTGGAAGCAGGTCCTCTGGATGTAGAGTGGTGCGTATACTGTAGCTCCAGTGAGTTCTTTAGGAGCTTGTTGTTATTTGAGGGTCTTGGATAT
The DNA here is from genome assembly GCA_946902985.2 of Meconema thalassinum. NCBI lineage: Eukaryota > Metazoa > Arthropoda > Insecta > Orthoptera > Tettigoniidae > Meconema > Meconema thalassinum. Next base: position 122,885,784 of record OX336396.1, on the reverse strand, counting down.
CGTGGTCACTCAACCCGAAGTATTTGAGTGTGTTTGGTGCAAATTTACATTCAATTCAATCCCTTAATATAATGTTCCCTGAGATTATTTTTAACAGCCCAGATAGGAAATTATTAACTCCTGTTATTTAACACTTTATATTTTTATTTAGTCAAGTTTACCCACCAGGTTGGTGGCTCCCACGGACTCAGCGAGGGAACTCACCTCTATCGCCGTTCCAGGCAGTGTCCTAGAGCTGGGAACATCTGGACGGAGGGGATACAACTGGTGAGGTGTGATCAGCACCTCGCCCAGGCGGCCTCACCTGCAAAGCGAACAGGGGCCTGATGAGGGAAGGGAGGAGGGGAAGATTAGGATGGATAGGCAAGGAAGGGGGAAGGAGGCGGCCGTAGCCTTGAAGTAGGAACCATCCCAGCATTTGCCCGAAGACGAAGTGGGAAACCACGGAAAACCACTTCGAGGTTGGCTGAGGTGGGAATCGAACCCCCTATACTCATTTGGGCCACCCAAGGCTGAGTAGACCCCGTTCCAGTCCTCATACCACTTTTCAAATTTCGTGGCAGAGCCGGGAATCGAATCCAGGACCTCCGGGGCGGCAGCTAACCATGCTGACCGCTACGCTACGGAGGCGACTAACACTTTATAGGACAAATCTATTTTTTTACATTTATGTGTTTCTACATTTTAATTTATTTTAATTATTATAATTTATTATAAATAATGTTTTTTTCTCTAATTTTAATGTTTATTTCTCATTTTCAATTTATGTTATTATAGATTTAATTTTGATATTTTCATTGAATTAATTAATTAACTAATTTCAAATTCATGTTTACAACTATTTTCATAATTCTTTTATAGTTATGTTTATTATTTTAATTTATATATTTCCTTTATTATTGTAATTTTATTTTAGTCGCCTCCTTAGCGTAGCGGTCAGCATGGTTAGCTGCCGCCCCGGAGGTCCTGGGTTCGATTCCCGGCTCTGTCACGAAATTTGAAAAGTGGTATGAGGACTGGAACGGGGTCTACTCAGCCTCGGGTGTTCCAAATGAGTAGAGGGGATTCGATTCCCACCTCAGCCATCCTCGAAGTGGTTTTCCGTGGTTTCCCACTTCGTCTTCGGGCAAATGCCGGGATGGTACTGAGACCGTATTTTGTATTTAGTTGGATATAGGTTAAGTTGGCAATAACACTGATGGCAGCACTGCGAAATTCCTTTGGAATGCAGGTGCGCGGTAGTCCTGTGGCGAGGTCAGGAGCTGTCAGCAACCCGCCGTACATGCCGACGACCACATGTTGGATATTTTAATACCTGTATTGAATACAAGATGGACACAGCACCACTGTCGTTATTTTTAACATCGTGGTAGAGTAATATACACAATTCAGTATGAAACAAAGAATGGGAAACGCATCCTGTGGATAAAGGAATATAACTGAGAACTTTTATATGAGTATAAATGCATACAGTATTATAACATGTGATTATCGAACTCGGCAATGATATATGTATCGATAGTTGCTGTCGATCAGAGAACAAGGTGCATTGTGGATCACCTGGAGACAGTATGATTTGCGGGAGCAAACGAAGAGTTGATTAGTGAATACAACTTCAGAGAGGAGGGTCGTAGAGCTCTCTGGTCTAAGACTTGTTCGTGCGTTGCCGCGAAGACGTGTTGGTTCGGTAATCGTGGAGTTGAGCCGACATATACGTGTTACAGTATAAAATGATAGGATTTTCGTCTGATCTTATTATAGTTTCAGACAGTGTTAACCTTCAATTCGAGCACAGCGAACTTGCAGTCACGTATGACAACTTCTTATTAAGCCAATGGTACAACATCGTGTTCTACATTGCAGTACAGAATAAACAGCTTTAGCCATGATTGTCATAGATGATATAAAGAGAGAGAGATATTGCTACGTTATGAAGATGCAGAATATGGGCTAAACACAGACAAGAAATGTAACACATAGCAGCGTTGAATACTCAGGATGATTACTTGATTCCAATTCGAGCAACTATAGTATGAGACTTTATATGAGGAGATTGAAGAGACTGTGAAAGTCTGAATGACAATTTGTACTGCTACATAATGAAACTGGCTTGGCTTACTACATCAATGTTGTCATGTTCTCTAGCAAGTGAAAGAACTATGAACTTTGTCAAATGAACATCTGTTAGCTTCGTCTCGTTTCGCGAACGGTAATCGGGTCTACTTGATATCCAGTCGTTTCGTGATCGGTACAGCTGAGCAGATATGGTTCGATCCCAGGCAGGAGTATGTGTTATAGCATTCTCACTTCATTCAACTATAACTTCAACAATGTATCTGGAAGTTTTCTTTTAGTAGACAGTATGAATTTGTCATGCTTTTGAATGTTCCTTTTCACCAATTTTGATTAGAGTAGTTAAGAATCACAGACGAGGGCTAGGGTGATTCTTTAATCATTTCTGTCCGAGTATGTGATTCTCTTTGTAGTTCAATTTAGTAGTTATTGTAGAGTTACTTTGAACATTACCTTGCTTTCATTAAGATGTAATTTGGGAATAAGATAGAAGAATATAGTTTGTTGGAAAGACAACATGAGAACAATTATAGGGAGAAGATGACGTTAAAATTATATAAGAATAATTCTAACTCAAGCAGATGTCCCATAATCCGTCGTATACGTGACTTCGACTTTGAACAAATTCTCTGGACTTTTTGAATTTGACTTCGAATATATTTTTGAAAGCTCATGCAAGTTATTAGAGAGACATTCAGGTCTATATTTTTGACAGAATGAGCATAGACATGGAACATAGTGATTTCTAGTATGATTCTTTGCGATTGTGCGAATTTATTTCTGGTAATCCAGATTTTTTTTGAAATTCTTTTAATTTTGACTCCCTTTGTGAGCTCGTTCAGTTTTTAAATTTTTGTGGATTCTTGTGGGAAACTCCAACTTGGTTTAGCATTCAAATCTAATGGTTAATTTGTACCTTCTCAAGATAGGCTCTTTCCCATGCTGTAGTTTTGACGTGTTTTCCTTTGAGGAGGATCTCCAGTGGAATTATTTTCAATTATGCGAAAACTGAATCGTTCTTTTCACAATGGTCGGTTGAGATATACGAAAGAAATACTTTGTTTGAGAAAATGTAATTAGTAATGATATGTAATGTAAAGAGAGAAATGTTTAAAATATATGTAAGTCATAATCGAGGTGACTGACTTCGAATTCTCACACAGTTATTTGGACTTGTGAATACAATATTTTATCATTGTTCTGATAAAGATTATTCTCGACACTTTAACTTTTGGCTAATTTGAAGCAACATATGTATCCATGATTGTATAAAAACTTGCGTAATATTCGTAATGTTTGGAATTTACTAAGAGCTGTTTAGCGATGATATGGTAATAATGAAATTTTGTATGCGTATTTGGATTGCAACTTAGGAGATATTTGACATATGTGGATAGTTAATATCAATTTTTCCAGCACTGAATTAGCTTTAGAGCTATTGCTGAGTGCACTACGGTGTATTATTTTGAACGTGAAATTGAGTCACGATTTTAGCTAGTGGAAAGCTAATATACAATTTTGAATCCAACATTTAAGAAACCAAGTATTGTAACAACATCGTAAATATTTGTTAAGTTTTAGTAACAATTGTTTTTAGAATAGAGTTTAATTGGAAAGACTGTAATATTAATACTTGTATAAACTTGAGCTATTTATAACTAAAATATTGAGTGATAGAAAATCTAATATCTGTGAGAAAGTGAAATGAAATATAATCAATATAATTAACAATACGACGTCCGATTAGCTTAATTGTTTGTCATTTAGGACGGCACGGACTTGAAAATTGAAACCAAATAAATTCATATGAATACATGAAATTAACGTGATGAATAATTCTAGGCGCAACTAAATCTCAGAAATAAAATGTAATTATGTAAAATATGTATATATTAATTGTTACAATTGAATAGAATATTTTTATAAATATATCAAAAAGGGTTTACGATAATACCAGAATATTTTGTGTGTAAATTTTTTTATTTTTTTTGGAACTTCATGATGATGAGACGATAGGCAGTTTGTGTGGCCTAATTAAGGCGATTGTTTCTTAATTTTTTTTTCATGCTTCGGCAGAGGCATAAGGTTATAAACTTTGTTCAGTGGAGTTTTCACTTCACGACTCTGCGGTTTCAGTTAATAAACTTTTGTTAAATTTTAAAATTCATACTAATGACTTAGTGATTTCTATTCGAATTAGAATGTGCTTCGAGAACCAGTGGGTCATTAGCTAGGATGCTTTTTAACGCGCCCGAGATTAGATTAATTTAATTATCTTTAAGAGTCTTGGTAGCTCACTTTGGGCTATTTTTCATTTTTTTATAGACCACTGGCATCTTCTTATCGCATTCTTTTTAATTTTTGTGGTATTCCTATCCATGGTCTATCCTTGGTGGTGGTGTCTTGGGGGGTTATTTTCAGCTGGGGCTTCCAGATTCTATGATCCTGCTTTTTCTTTTGGATTTCATCAGGTAAGACCACGTGGATACGGGTGCAGTACTGCCCCCGTAAAATGAATTATTTGGGATAAAAATGGGAATATTTTTCGAAGCCCATGATAAAATTTAACCAAGCAATATTGAGGTTGGAAGTTGGCAGAAACCAGTCGAGAGGCGACGTTGAGCAGGAGGGAAATTCCGTCACGGGATTGTATTGCTCAATGGAAGTTTCCAGAAGCTTAGAATCGACCTAGCAACAGCAAATAATCCCAAGAATTGTTTAAACATTGTTATAAATTATCCGATTGGATATGAGCTTACAGCCAATCAGAAGAAGTTTTAGAGAAGACGGGAGTTCCAGCAACTAAATTTTTATGGATATTTAACACATTTAAGCCCCTTGAGAGTGAATTTATATAATGGTAAAGAGAAGAATAAGATAATAAAATATTGGAAATATTTTATAAGTCGATAGCAGGTCGTTATTGGAAGGAATAAGCGATTTGCTAGAGCCCGCGCGAATTTGAGAGGGAACGCTAAAAGGCGGCCAGAATCGATGGACTTGGAGGGGAGACGCCAAGCATCGAGGCTCTTGATTATCTGAATGTCAGAGAGGTCAGACGTGTTGCCGGAAGAGAGAGGAGTTGCGAGTGTTTCACCGAGCTTGTAGAAGGTTGACTCGTGGAGACAAGGTATAAGCGAGGCAAGAGTTAGGAGATTACCGTGCGTTGAAACTAAGTGAAGTTGCGATGAACTTATATGCCGCAATTACTTCGGTCTGATCCACTTCAGAGACGTTATTTCGACTACAGATTTTAGCTTGCTATCGTATTTAGTATATTACGAACTTTGAGAAAATTGAGAAGAATATTTCAGAAGATATAAACGTTTTTGTGAAGCGTGAGAAAAGTGTTTGTTTCCAGCGCGATAAGACACTTTTGTTCGAGCGACTACAGCGCATGCACCAGACACAAGTGAGCAAGAGTGAATGTTAGCATTGCTTTTGTGGAACTGTATAACAACACCAATAAGATGAAGATGTATTCTATGTAGAAGAACATTATTAAGTCTGCTAATATGAAGTTAATTATGGACTAAATTAGTATGTGCGCCAGGGATATAGGCAGATGGAAGCGATATAGTCAGCGATGGAGCTTCGTTAAAGGAGTTTGTTCATGAATGTCTACTTGATGAGCGAACATGAGACTTGATGTACAACTGTATTCTAGTGCATTATTGCCAGACATGAGCTCGACATTAACACCAGCGACTACAGAACTATGTTTATATTCCATCTACATGAATGTTCGTTATGCGAGTGAGGTGCACGAGTTTCTTTTCGAATGTCTTTCGAAATGGGAAGCTGAACTTTTGACACTCCTCGTTGTTTTGATGAAACTGTACTGTGACGAAGTAAGAAGAGACATGACAATTATCAAGAGGTCCAGGGTAAACCCGGTCACAATGAAGAGATCCAGGGTAAACCCGGTCACAATGAAGATGATGATTGGAGGCCCGCAGTTCGATCCCGGTCGGAGCTTGCTGTTTTCCAGTAGGGGAATTCGTTCCTTTCCTGAGGTCACGAGTTCTTGGAGACGAGCTAGGATCCAACCCAAATCTTTGGAAGATGTAACAACTGAGTATTTTGTAATACTCTATCTTGAGCTTCTAGACTTCCAGACCAGGTAGCAGTGTTCACTAACCTAGTAGTTAGAGCTTTGTAGTGACATTTTTGAGCAAATCCTTTATCCATATTTCGACACAATATTTATATACTCCATGCATAGTCATTTCGTTCTTCGAGATCATTTGTAGTGATCGTCTTTCGACGCTTTTAGCTTTGTTTGTTTTAAATCCAGTTTCTGAACTGAGTATTTTTCTTGTTCGAGGAACAAGCATTTTGTCATTTCCTTTAAGGAATAGTAATTCATTTTCGACGTTTATGAATTCATTTTGAATTCAGGTGATAGACATTTTCGTCTACGTTACCGATTAAATTAATTTTTATTAGTTTAATTTGGGCATTTTATCCGTCGAGAAGAAACGTCAAGAGAGAAGATATTGGTAGTGATATATTGTGAAATATCATGGCATCATTTGGAAGAGAAACATTTAACGTGGAAACGATTATTATCGTCAGAACTCATAGACATTCGTTCAGAATGGAGATAATACGAATATGACTAATTGTATGTTTTATTGAAGAAAGCCATGAACTTTCAGTCATTTAAAATAATTTGAAGTTAGAATCTTCTTGGAAGATTTATTATTATCTGACGTTAGGGAAGTTCTTGTTTGTATCCTCGTCGTGATCGATTCTTGTTGGACACACATATGTAATTTTGTGATTAAGTATTTACGAGGAGTAATATAATGTCACGTTGTAGAGCCTCCGTGGCTTAGGCGGCAGCACGCCGGCCTCTCACCGCTGGGTCCGTGGTTCAAATCCCGGTCACTCCATGTGAGATCTGTGCTGGACAAAACGGAGGCAGACAGGTTTTTCTCCGGGTACTCCGGTTTTCCCTGTCAAAATTTCATTCCAGCAACACTCTCCACTATCATTTCATTTCATCTGTCATTCATTTAATCATCGCCCCAGAGGAGTGCGACAGGCTTCGGCAGCCGGCACATTTCATATCCTCGCCGCTAGTTGGGGGCTTCATTCATTCCATTCCTGACCCGGTCGGAGACTGGAAGCAGGCTGTGGATTTTTCAATATAATGTCACGTTGTAGACATCATATTCCTTCATCGGTAAAAGTTGAACCCAGAAGTGTGAAGTTAAGATTCAGTATTTTTATTAAATGTATACACAGCAGTTTAAATTTATCTGAGTAACGTTTTAAAAGTAATAGTGAGGAGGTCTGTATCGATTAGTCCAAAGGTCGTTAACATGTATAGATTAATGGTTTAACATTGATGTTATAGTTCATTAGACCAGCGATTGGTGCGACAACGCTGAGGAATTATGCCCTTTTTAAGGAATGCCAGTTTGAAATAAGTGAAGGTGATAACCCTTTGATAGCGGTTATATATATATGTATGTAATTCCGTGTGTAGTTGGCATACGAGGGTGTTGCGAAGGTGTTTCCGCATTTAATATTACAGTCATTGCGTGGGCATGACTAGCTTTGGCAAGGCATAAAGGTGTGAGTTGACAGTACTCCTTATTTTATACACGGCTTTGGATTAGAGAAGACAGGAGGGTCACGATTGAAATTGAAACGGGAAATGGATATTGACATCTGTTAAGTTGTACTCTTATTAAGATTATTAAACTTAAGTATGTAACGACATATGTTTCACCTTGAGTGGTCGAACGTATTTAATCTATTATGACACCAGATCAGAAAGGAGAGAATGGTGGTAGTATTTCTGAAGCTGTAGAAGCTTATGAGGATCCCAGTTAATTGTAATTGTCATAACTGTGAGATCGGAGCTCAGGCTCATGTGTATATAGACACTACTTATTTTAAAAGATTATAGCCTATGCTATTAGTGTCATTGTAAAGTCATTCAGTATTAACTTTCTTTATTTGCCAATCGAGTGTATGATATGTTAGGTATAGGAAGCTTAGTGATTGTTTAGCATAGTGGTTAGCGTATGAATGTTGATGTGACTGGATGTGGTTTGTTTCTTGTTCAGTGTGAATGAAATGAACTCCATTGGGACGTCACAATGCGAGAGTATGAAAGGAATAGTGTATAGAAGTTTTGTTTCATTAGCGCGTAGGATGTGTGTATGGTTCGCGTATTTGTCTGACGTGAATCTGTTCCATTTTAATATGGCTTGTGATTCGATGGAGAGGTGTATTTGCGGGCAAGGTTGGAATAGCGAGGGTTTGTTAAAACTCGTTTCCATCCAAGGCCAGTGCTCGGCCGCGCACAAATGTGGAGAGTTGTTGCGGACCGACAGGCAAGCAGCTTTTAAACCAGCCAGCTTTGGGAATGTAACGGAGTTGGTTATGTCATCAGACACGTGGCGAAGGTCGCGTGCTCTTAGTGCCCAGATGTGCATTGTGAAGCGCGCCAGAGGAATGTAAAATACACAGGGGTCTTTAATTGATGTATAGCTTGTTGTAATGACACAAGCTGCCCCAAAATTTGTCACAGCGTTCATGGAATGCAGTATTATCAGTGGCGTAAATGTGAAGAAGAAAGAAAGGGAGTGTGTTTTTATTTACTGTATGAATGTTTAGATTTAGTTTACACCTTTGTTATTAAATTGTTTAGTTTATTAGAAGCCGCGTCGTTTTGATTTATTTTAGATATAAGGAGATGCAACTGTGAAACCCATTATAGGTCCAGAGGCTGACCACGAGATCCCCGAGAACGAAAGGTAGGTGTTCTACTTCGAGCTAAGTGCATTTTATGTAATTCACAGTTGTGTCGTAGTTTCCGCCACGTATATTCACGAGGGTCTTGTTGGAGTGGATCCTTGACTAGTATTTGCGCCGGAGCTGTCAGGGTCTACGAATCCAGCCTTGCTTCGGATATCCAACAGACCGCCTCTAGAATATACGGGGACAGTACCTTCTTCAAGGCCACGGCCGCCTCCTTCCCTCTACCTTGCCTATCCATCCTGACCATCCATTACCTTCCCTCTTGAGGCCCCTGTTCGCTTTGCAGGTGAGGCCGCCTGGGCAAGGTGCCAATCACACCTCACCAGTTGTATCCACTCCGATTAGATGTTCCCAGCTCCAGGACACTGCCCGTAGAGGCGGTAGTGGCGAGTTCCCTCGCTGAGTCCGCGGGTCCCACCAACCAGGAGGGTAAACGACTAAGAAGAAGAAGAATTTTATTTTTATCATTTTTATTTCTATATTTTTATTTTATTTGTACACTTTAATTGTTAATGTTTTTAGTTTTCTCTTTTTAATGTTATCCAACACATTACGTCAGGTAGATACGTATATAATATTTAATTTTTAGAAATACTAGTACTTCGGCATGAAAATTCTCCGAAATTTGGCTGAAAGATTCAACTATCAGAATCTTAGAAAGCATGAACTGTCCTTATGATAGGTGGTTAATAAAGAGACCACTATCCCATAAAGGGTTAATAGTTTGGCCGACTTAACTACGAGATTGACTGGGCTAGACCATAATCTCTACTTAGCATAAAACTAAGTCTCTGATTCTTGGATGCATCGGGTAAGCTCTAGAATCACTGGATGGATTTTGATGCGATTTTCGCCATTCAGTAAAGGATTTCTCGAGGAAGGGTTTTGTAGAAAACCATTTATTTATGACCAAAGGAAGACGAGCAGTAACAATTTCAGTGAATCAAGTCGAAGAAAAACCTGCCGTCCGCGCGCTATTTAGGCTTACGCTAGCTAAACCGTTAAAAATATCTATATACTATGAGTGTAAGAATTGTTCAGCATGAAAAGTTCTACAAAAACGTCCGCGACAGCATATCTCTCTCTTTAATACATCACCCACTAAGTGTTTTTACGTTTTCATTTCTTCCAACAATCTCCATTCAGTGAAAATTTAAATTACTAGCTTTGGAGCAAGTTTAGGAGTTAGCGAGCGAGCCTATCACCCCAGCTACGGCCAGCATCAAACTGTCGAGGCGTGTCGAGTTAAGACTTCAGAGAAGAGTATATGTGTTTGGAGTTTCACTGTTCACCTTGGCATTTCTGAATTGTGTGTGGGTCCTGCCGTCCCTGCACCTTGAAGCGTACGCTGGGTAAACGGTTAAATAATGGGCGAAGCCGGGGTGGGTTGCTAGTACGGTATAAAACAATGTTACCTGCATCGTTCGAAGATCACACATTCCAATCCTGGAACTGGCAGTCGCTATTCTGATTGCGCCATTTATTATCAGGGGTTCAATACATTTTAAATACAGGTAATGGCTTTTTCTTTGGGGAGCGTAGAAAATTTACACTCATGATAGCCGTTGTCTGCCCCGGCATTCGCTAAACCAACATGCAAACTTTCTGCAACTGGCAATTTCGGTCGAGATGCGTCAATAAGGTAAAGGAAAATAGTTTTCCGGTACCGGGAGTCGAATCCGAGCTTCCTGGGTAACAGCCAGGTATCCTAGCCACTAGACCATACCGGACAGACACACAGTAAGCTGTTGGAAAACTGGCTATAATCTGTTGCATTGACATCATTTGGCACGAACTTCAGAACATTGATGATGTATCACAGTCATATAAGTAAAACCCAGCCAATAATTGATTACTGGCACACATTTAGATACCAACATAACGTTATCAGTTATATTCTAGTCACCAGATGCTGCAAACCAAGGTATCCTTAAAAGATAACAATGACTTAATGGGCACTTCACAGAACAACTTACTCGCCCTATGTCCTTGGGCTCTGAATACGTCCCTGTTTTACATGTTCGTTATTCTCGTTTAAGAAAATCCAAATAGTTCAAGATTTAACGTTTTTATATTTATATTTTTTATTTAGTCGATTTACCCTACAGGTTGGTGGTTCCCACGGACTCAGCGAGGGAACTCACCACTACCGCCTCTATTTATTTATTTATTTATTTATTTATCAATATGAAGGAACACAGGCACCAGCCCAAATACATTCCTTCTTGACATTATCTGATTAAACAACATGTATCAATGAAAAATAGAGAAAACAGATTATACAAATTACACAAATTACACAAATGAAGAACAGAACATAAATACTACAAAGGAGATCGTGAAAATATAAACCATAAAATGAAAACAAAACTGTACAAAGTAGAAAAAAAAATATACAAAAATAAAGGAGAAAAGAGTACCCAGTATTCAAGGAACAGCTGCTTTTACTTGTTTATTGAATAAGTTAGCGCCAGCGAATAAATCTACTTGATCATCAATTGAATTATAAAATGATAATATTTTAACTAAAGGCGAATTAGAATGGTGAACACTTTTAGATCTTGGGATGTGAAAGAGTGCTTGTTGTCGAGATCTTACTTGGTACATGAAAAGTGATGAATTGAAATAACTTTTCCAGTTAAAATTTTCCTCAGCAGTTGCAAAGAACTTAACGACCTTCTACTTTTCAAGGACTTGAAATTGAACAAATTTCGTAAAAACTGAGTCGAAGTATCAAATGGGAAGTGTCCTGGAGCTTGGAACATCTGGTCGGAGGATACAACTGGTGAGGTGTGATCAGCACCTCGCCCAGGTGGCCTCACCTGCAAAGCGAACAGGGGCCTCATTATGGAAGGGAGGAGGGAAAGATTAGGATGGATAGGCAAGGAAGGGGGAAGGAGGCGGCTGTGGCCTTGAAGTAGGAACCATCCCGGCATTTTCCCGACGACGAAGTGGGAAACCACGGAAAACCGCTTCGAGTATGGCTGAGGTGGGAATCGAACCCCCTCTACTCATTTGGGCCACCCGAGGCTGAGTAGACCCCGTGCCAGTCCTCATACCACTTTTCAAATTTCGTGGCAGAGCCGGGAATCGAACCCAGGACCTCCGGGGCGGCAGCTAACCATGCTGACCGCTACGCTACGGAGGCGACAAGATTTAACGTTTATCATGGAAATTCCACATACTGGTGACTAGCAGTAGCACATTCCAAGTAATTTCTTTATAATGCAAACCTCTTCGCCAAGAACTTGAGAATGAATTTGGTATCAGTTTCCGTAGTGTAGTGGTTATCACACGCGCAAGGATCCCGGTTCGATCCCGGGCAGTAACGGCCAATCCTTTTTTTTTTCATACGTAAGGTGACCCCCAATGCTGATTTCCTGTATGATATTGGGTAGTAGCTCCCCACATAGCGGCCGATTCTCGGCTATGATACGTACAGTATATCTTGGTATGAGCGTTCGAGTACGGTTCGCTAAATCTCCAAAGATCAACGCTGGAGTGAGGGGGTTTAGCAATCCCAGAATAGATTTAGGATTACTGTTTAAGTCCCCAGTCTTTTGACTGGTTTGGTGCAGATCACCATGCGTCTACTTTAGCTCCATGGGAATGTGAGGATGGTAGTGATATCAAGGTCACCTTAATACACAAATTCCGCATATGTCCTGACGTGAAACATAATCGAATTAAAACGGCCATGTCTCAGTTGTGTCCGCTTCTTCTATAACTGTCCGTAACATATCCATGGCCCTGTGGCGCAATGGATAACGTGTCTGACTACGGATCAGAAGATTCCAGGTTCGAATCCTGGCAGGGTCGCTTATGATTCGTAATATTTAGAAAATTTTAGTTAATACCAAGCTTAACATAATTTAGAATATTATTTTGGCAATCAATAATGGTACGGATCCCCTCTGCCCTGGTAGCAGGACATCCATATGGTATAAAATAAAAATTAGGAACCACTGCATTGTACTAATAAAAAGAGGGTTAACAGTGGAGATTATCTGCAGTAGGAAATCCGCCCAATATAATTGGTTAACATAGGATATCCACTGGACAGCTAAAACTAGGTGAGAGGTCAAATGTGGTATAAAAAATTAGAGTGCCTCTCTTCAAATTAAACTTATGTATATAATTTAGTAGGGTACCCGACCCGGTGTACCCTACATGTCATAAGCCTAAATACAGGGTGATTCTCTATGTAGTTTACAACATCAATAATGTGTAATTATTTATTGGAACCACTTACAGACTTGGTTTATATGTTATTATATTGCAAAACACTTCAAGTTTTTTGACAAATCCATTACGGGTCAATGTGTGCACCATTTGTCATCCTGGACACATCCCAACGGAAGTTGAATTCCCGCCACGTATGTAGAAGATGATAACGAGAATGAGTATTTTTTTATTTAGTCAATTTACCCTCTAGGTTGGTGGTTCCCACGGACTCAGCGAGGGAACTCACCACTACCGCCTCTATGGGCAGTGTCCTGGAGCTTGGAACATCTGGTCGGGATGGATACAACTGGGGAGGTGTGATCAGAACTTCGCCCAGGCGGCCTCACCTGCAAAGCGAACAGGGGCCTCATGAGGGAGGGGAAGGGATGGAATACTAGGATGGATAGGTGAGGAAGAGGGAAGGAGGCGGCCGTGGCCTTACAGTAGGTACCATCCCGGCATTTGCCCGAAGACGAAGTGGGAAACCACGGAAAACCACTTCGAGGATGGCTGAGGTGGGAATCAAACCCCCTCTACTCATTTGGACCACCCGAGGCTGAGTAGACCCCGTGCCAGTCCTCATACCACTTTTCAAATTTCGTGGCAGAGCCGGGAATCGAACCCAGGACCTCCGGGGCGGCAGCTAACCATGCTGACCGCTACGCTACGGAGGCGACATGAAATGTAGAACGGCTAAAAATTAATATTTGTGGGTCAGCTCATGGTATAAAAATTTAAGATGGCCCACGATCGTCCTACAGGTATTTTAAAAAGTTTAAAATTCCCACGAAGTAAATTTCCGGACTAAGTGAGAGATCCCACCTCTGCCACCCTGGAGACCCAAGGTTCAATTCCCGACTCTGCCACGAAATTTGAAAAGTGGTATGAGGACTAGAACGGGGTCTACTCAGCCTCGGGTGGTCCAAATGAGTAGAGGAGGGTTCGATTCCCACCTCAGCCTTCCTCGAAGTAGTTTACCGTGGTTTCCCACTTCGTATTCGGGCATTGCCGGGATGATAACTAAAGTAAGGCCACGGCCGCCTCCTTCCCTCTTCCTTGCCTAACCCTCTCACTCTTCCCATCCCTTCATAAGGCCACTGTTCGCATTGCAAGTGGGGCCGCCTGAGCGAAGTGCTAGTCAAACTCCCCAGTTGTATCACCCGTGGCAAAGTCAAAAGCTCCAGGACACTGCCGTCAGTGGTGGCAGAGGTTGGATCCCTCGCTTAGTCCGTGGGAAAAGCCAGCCCTGGAGGGTAAAACGATAACGCGAAAGAGAATTAATTGCTAGATGATTACCTCGAGTTGTATTCAATGTGTTATTGGTATGGCTTATTTCAGCATCGTCCCTTATATAGTATTTCTTCCTTACTAAGGTTAGTTTTAATTGTGTAATTATATTCTGAATGATTCACTATTACGTTTTGATATTACACCCGGCCACTATCTTGAAAAGTTAATGTCACTATTATTTTCCTTTAGGCATACTATACTCCACATAGGCTTCTACCTTACAAAGGAAGGAAGCTTTTAGTTTTACGAGACCGTTAATCATGTGATTATGAGCCACTGAACCTCCTTTTTTCGTGGAATCCGAACCACAGGACATGGCATTTCACTTCGGAAATCTCACATGCATTGACCGGGAATCGAAACCTTATAAAGGAACCATCCCGGCATTTGCCTGGGAAGCAGGAAGATAAGGGTGGAGATTTGAAAACACGGAAACCATTTTCAGGTGAATGGTGATACTGGATCTAAATTTCTCACTCAATAATAGAACTTTCGACGAGTATCCGTTCCTACCGTTAACACAGCACTGGAACTCCATAAAATAACCTCCGGGCCGGATGTGATCCAGGGACCTATGGATGTCTGAGGATTGGGCCACTACAGTCCACCGCAAGGATCATGTAAGTATAAGAGTTCGTCACTTTTGGTTATAGAATTTCCGAGAGAGAACACCGCCTGAGGCTATGGATTGTACTGGCAAGTCTGGCAATATAAAAAGTAAAAAGCCATATGAATGTAGCCTTTATTACGCGTAAATGAACAGTATGTTCTGCGATGAGTTACAGATTATTGATGAAAATAACACAAACATAACTGCGCCTTTCGCTAGGCGCTGAAATATACGTCCAGATAGGAAAATAATAAATGTTGATATATATCAATGTTGGCAATAGATTTGTCACGAAAGACACAGTTATGCCGTTCTAGAGCTTAATTCACCTCTAGGCTAATTAAAAATGCTCTCATACTCGACAGAATTGTTGGGATATTCGATGAATATAAAGAAAACTGTCCAAATGCACACACTACATTGCCATAACCTCACTTTTTGCCTAGCATGCCCGCTGCCACCCACCTCTCCCCGTAGCCCTAAACCACAAATTTTATTGCAATGCAAAGGAGAATGGGTAAGAAAACAAACAAGAGATGAAATGCACACATTTATTCTCTATATATTTCTATTCGAGAGTAGTCCATATTGCCCAGTTGCCCACTAGTTTTTCACATGGTCAACACCAGGAAGATGAAAATTGCCGTATTGTTCTTACTATCATAATTCTTACATCTCGGTGCTTGGCAATTTTTCCTCCCTTACAGGGGCATGATTGACTCTCAATTCAATTCAAATAAACAATCAAAATACTAAAAAAAAAAAACAACCAACAACACCACGAGGACAATCAATCAAAACAGACTATTCCCGCTTCCGCCAGTCGGTTTGATGTGAACGTTCATGAGTGCCAACTACGGAACCTTAGTGATAAAATTAATTCTTCATTGGTTGGCAGAACAGCCAGTACAGGACCTTACCCCGACCCACGCGCTCCCTATGAACTGTCATCCCCCTGGTCCACCGTTCTACCAACTGAGCTACCAGAGGAGATACGGAAGAGGGAGAACGCTCTCTAAATGGAACAACACAAGCAGCATGTCCTTGACTGAAAAGTGGTATGAGGACTGGAACGAGGTCAACTCAGCCTCGGTTGGTCCAAATGAGTAGAGGGGGTTCGATTCCCACTTCAGCCATCCTCGAAGTGGTCTTCCGTGGTTTCCCACTTCGTCTTCGGGCAAATGCCGTCAGTCCACGGCCGCCTCCTTCCATCTTCCTTGTCTATCCCTCCAATCCTGGAACTGGCAGTCGCTATTCTGAATGTGCCATTTATTTTCAGGTGTTTATTGCATTTTACATACTAGTAATGTTTTATTCTTGACGGAGCGTGGAAAAGTTACACTCATGATAGCCGCTGTCTGCCCCGGTATTCGCAAATCAAACCTGCAATCTAGCTGCAACTGGCCATTTCGATCGAGATGCGTCATTAAGGCAAAGGAAAATATTTTTCCGGTACCGGGAATCGAACCCGAGCCTCCTGGGTGAGAGCCAGGTATCCTAGCCACTAGACCATACCGGACAGATACAAATTGTGTGAAAACTGATCATAATCTGTCGCATTGACATCATTTGGCATGAACTTCAGAAAATTGATGATGTATCACGGCCATATAGCCTAAGTAAAAGCCAGCCAATAATGAAAATGTGTATGTACTGATACTTCTGATATCTATAGTAAGAATAAACCATCACGGCTGCGCAGCGGATTCTTAATAATTGATTACTGGCACACATTTAGATACCAACATAACGTTATCAGGTATATTCTAGTCACGAGATGCTGCAAACCAAGGTATCCTTAAAAGATAACAATGACTTAATGGGCACTTCACAGAACAACTTACTCACCCTATGTTCTTGGGCTCAGATTACGTCCCTGTTTTACATGTTCGTATTCTCGTTTATGCAAATCCAAATAGTTCAAGATTTAACGTTTATCATGGAAATTCGATATACAGGTGACTAGCAGTAGCACACTCCAAGTAATCTCTTTATAATGCAAACCTCTTCCCCAAGACTGGTAACTTGAGAATGAGTTGTATCCCCCAGGTCAGCGTCTCAAACTCCAGGACACTACTCTCAGTGGCTGTATAGGTTGGATCCCTCGCTTAGTCCGCGGGAAAAGCCAACCCTGGAGGGTAAAACGATAACGGGAAAGAAAAATATTTACTATTAGCAGGTACCCGCGGCTTCGCTCGCGATCAAGACAATGGGGGACGAAGCATTATTGCTGATAATTGGTCTATTCTATTACAGCAATCGCGGCTACAGCTGGGTCCATTCTAATTCTGAAAATTCTGATATATACAGTATGTTAATATGAGCAGCAAAGTGGGAATTTTATAGAGTTGTGAAAGTCTGCAGGGTACGATGTTACATTATGTGAACACATTTTAGAATTACGTTTTTGGTTTTGCCATCTTCTGCTGAGACATAACGATTTTGTTGTCCGGATACTCGCGAGCACGCCACATTCCGTTGCCCATGGGGAAAAAAATGGTTTTGTCTAAATGTACACCTGCTGCTGTTAAGTGTGTATCATTGCGCTTTGTTAATAGAAATTGCGAATATTGTTTGAAGAGGGAACTGCACTCTTGCACACTGGAATGGCAAATCAATCGGAATATGGGGAATTAAAAGTATTTTTCATTAAGTTATTCTGGGTGTAATTTTGCCACACTTATTGATGATTTGAACGTCAACATGTCGCTATTAATATACCTATCGTAAAATATCTCTCACCTTGGCCGCTGATGTACATTATGCAGTCTCTTCGAGTGTTACATCCCAGGGATTGAAATTCTCCAACAACCCTTTTGCCTCAAATGCCTCTCTAATTATTTAAAATTCCCGATTGTTGTTGTTTGAGTCTTCAGTTTTTTGACTGGTTTGATGCAGCCCTCCATGTCTCCCTCTCCTGAGCTAATCGTTTCATCTCTACATAGCTACCACACCCTACATCCGAGGCAATCTGTTTAACCCTGGTTTACCCCTACAGTTTCTAGTCCCCGACCCTCCCATCCATAACTAAGCTTGCAATTCCTGGGTGTCTTAATATGCGTCGTACGAACCTATCTCTTCTCTTCATTAGCAGTCACCAGAGCATCTTTCCTCTCCCACTCGTCTTAATAGCTCTTCATTTGTTACCCTATCTACCCACCTGATCTTCATCATCCTCCTGTAACACCACATTTCAAACGCTTCAATTTTCCCCTTTTCTGCTGCACCATTAGTCTAAGTTTCACTTCCTTATAGTGTCACTCTCCAGACAAAAGCTTTCAAAAATGACTTCCTAATACCTAAATCTATATTCGATGTCAACAGATTCCTTTTCTGTAGAAATGCTTTCCTTGCCTGAGCCAACCTGCTCTTTATATCCTCTTTGCTTCGTCCATCGCTGGTTATTTTGCTTCCTAAGTAAGAGAAGTCTCCTACTTTCCGTGGCGTTTCACCTGCCAATTTGAGGTCCATAGAGGTTTCTGATTTATGTCGGCTGCATGCCAATAATTTTGTTTTACATTTATTGATTTTTATCATGAATTCTTTCCTCAAGACGGAGTCCATACCATTCAAAAACTCGTTCATATCCTCTGGCGTATCGGCCAAGATGACGATGTCATCAGCAAATCTCAAAGATGAAATTATTTCTCCTTGAATCTTCGCTCCCAGTTTAAATGTTCCTCCAATTTCCTGATTTTTGTGTTTTTAGAGATCTCTGAAATGCGTTGCCCTCGCACACGGTGTAGATGCATTGTCAAAGGAAAAACATTCCATGTTACGAACATGGGCCGCATAACCTGTACCGAAAGCCTATTCTGAACAGCAGTTCCTTGAACTCAGATTTGCCAACATTTTATTGTAGCTTTCCATGTGGTATATCTCTGTACCTCAGCATACAGAAGAGTGCTTTAAAAATCATGTCTTGTGTAAATTTTGGAAAAGGTGGTGAGTGTGGTTTTTGCCGGAGTGGATACTCGCTCGTAGAAATTCTTTTCAGTAAAATAGACTGGTTCACAATTTTTTAAGTGCACATTGAGGTATGTGACGGTGGGATGCCTTAAGTGTTACGGAAACGGCAATAGTCGCCACAGAGCTTCGTTGCTACTGAAATAACGACCAGACTGATATTTGTACTTAACTATACGGGATTCGTAAGCTCAGTGTCTATGAAATTGAACGTAGCTATATCGCTACCTTTATTTAGTAGCCGCTACTGTAGTGTTTAAAAATTAAAAGTGGTATTAGAAGGCGCTAACCCTATTTTTTACCCCTGGCACTACAGACCATGAAGGGCCTAGGCCTATCATGCGTGCTTGCCAGCCATTGGCCTGCAGATATTGTGGTGACGCGTGGTCAGTGCATCGTGTCCCCTCGGCCGTTAATCTTGTTCTTCGTGACCGGGACGCTGCCTCTCTATCAGACAGCTACTCAATTGTCCTCACGAAGCTGAGTGCACTCCGTTGCAGCCCTCACGTCAGTGTCTAAAATCTCTGACGGAGCCAGGAATCGAACCCGGGGCCTCCGGATAAGAGGCAGGCACGCTACCCTGTTCTTATTGTGTTTATATATATCTTGAAAAAGATAATAAATGGATTGGCATTGCTTCCTACAGGGATATATAGAAAATCGGATGTCATACCTTGAGGTTCAGTTGCCATGGAAACGGACTTGCCATCAGTTCATCAGTTCATCAGTTTATCAGAGTGAAGATAGTTTTCTGCGAATATCTTTGAAACTGTTGGTTTTAGGGCCTTAAAATGTGCGCGTTACATGGACATGTTGCAAAACAGTTTCCTTCCACAACTCTTTGCATCACGACTACCAATAGAGACACAATGGTTCATGCAAGATGGAGATCGTCCGCACCCAGCAAATGTCGTTCTGAACTTTCTGAATGAACATTTCGGGCCCCGTGTGATGTCCCATCGATATCCCGAACGTTTTCGGAGCTGCTCAATCTGGCCACCACATAACCCCGATCTGAATCTCTGCGATGTATTCCTGTGGGGATATTTGAAGGAGACAATCTACCGCCAGAAACCAGAAAATGTACTGCAATTGTAAGCGAACATTGTGACTTTCTTCCGAGGGTTGAGTGAGGACATGTGTCGAAGAGTGGTCACAGACATGCAAGTTCGTCTTGAAGCTGTTGTACGCCGAGAAGGTGGGCATATTGAACATGTCCTGCATACTGACTAATCATGCACATTTCAGTGAATGTTGTAATGCCAATTTTTTTTAAATATGTTGTATATTAAATATTCTATAAACAATTTCCAGTGTATGACATTTCGTGCGCCATCCTGTACTTCAACTTTAACTGCAGTCGAAACTTCACACATATCCTTGTGCTTGTACTTCTTTTTTTTTATTGTTTTCATTATGTTGCATTCAGCATACGTTATAGTTAATTTAATTTCGTTGTATTTACAGTAGAACCCCTCTCATCCGCCCTCGGCTACTCCGTCGCTCCGGTTGATCCGACCGTGCTCGAGCCGAACTTGTCCCGACTCGTAGCGATGGTTCACTACTCGTCGCGCCATTGTTGTTTACAGGTACTTGTTATATCCGATATATCCGTTTTAGTGCTCCGTCATCTCTCGTATCGTTTCTGTCGTCCGTGTTTTGTACAATACGACTGTGAAGTTATTAGTGCTTACTGTTCGTTGGTTTTACGACATTGTTCTTCTGTGTTCGTTACAGTACTGTACAGTACACTGTGTGTTTTTTTAACATGTCAGGAGTGAAACGTAAACATGTTACTCTTTCATTAAATGAGCAATTAGCAGTGCTACGACGACTGGACAAAGGGGAATCACTCCAAAAAATTGCCAAGTAATTCAATGTAGGCGTTACGACAATAAAAGATTGGAGAATCATGTACAGTGACGATAGATGGTGAAAACGCTCTTAAGAATTACAATACATTGAAAAAGACTAAACTTGAACTGCTTGACAACGCATTGTGGCTGTGGTTCTACCAAGAAAGAAGGAAAGGAACCACGATATCTTGAGTTCAGAGATTATTTATTTTAATATAAATCCGTTTTTTTTTGTTTGTTTCTGATAATCCGGCTTTTTTGCGTTCCGACCATACCCTCAGTCCCAAAGGTGACGGATTACAGGGGTTGTACTGTATTATGTTAATATTAGCGTTGCTTCTCGTCCGTAGGTTTAACCTTAAAGTACCCTACACGTGTCCCCTGGGTGGTGCTAAGAAAGCAACAGTGATTCAGATGCCGCCGTACTGCCCTTCAAGGCCTCACGGCCACAACTCCGTAACACCTAATAGTCCTTTTAAGGACGTACAGTTTCAAACACAGACAATTGGCTCACAACTAACAATATGCCAATTAAACATCGAAGGCATCAGTAGAGCTAAGATCTTACAGGACAACGCAGTTGACATTGTAGTATTGCAGGAAACGCACACGGAAAATGACGAACAGTTGTTAGCTCGAGGAAGAATACCTGGATACAAACCGATAGCAATGCAACACCATGCTCAGTATGGTATCGCCACTTACATTAAGAGCGATATATACCAGTACACTGTCCATCCAATCAGTGATTGTCACACTTTCTTCTCCACATCAGTACAAAAAAGGAAGATCGTAGTTTTACGTGACCGTGAATCTGGTGATTATGAGCCACGGGACCTCCTTTTTACGTGGAATCCGAACCACAGGACATGGCATTTCACATCGAAAATCTCACATGCATTGACCGGGAATCGAACCCGGACCGCCTTGGTGAGAGGCATACAGCTAGACCGCTGAGCCACCACGCCCTTCACATTAGTACAAATAGAGAATACTGTGGTCACAAACATATATAAACCTCCATCCACATCCTGGCCTGACCCTATATCTATAGTCCCTACTAACGAAAATATTATCATAGGGGATTTCAAGTCATCATACATCTTGGGGCTACTGTCAGAATGACGAAAATGGGACTAAACTGACGGAATGAGCTGAAGTACATAACCTTACCCAGATGTATGACCCTAAAGACAGAGGCACATTTCACTCAGCTCGATGGAACCAAGATTACTCACCTGATTTATGCTTTGTTTCCAATAGCCTTACAACTCCCGTACCTCGCATTCGGCGACAAGTGCTTCAAGACTTTCCCCATAGTCAGCATAGGCCAGTAATATACAAAATTGGAGTACAGATTCCTGTTATTCATTCCACACCTCGTCCTCGCTGGAACTTTCTGAAGGCAGATTGGGAAACCTATGCAAAATACTCAGATGCCAACATTAGATGGATTCAAGCGGTACCTGAAAACTACTTAAGGTTCATAGGTCTAATAAAAGCAGCAGCCAAACGATCTATTCCGAGAGGCTTCAGGAAGGAGTATATACCAGGATGGAATGAGGAGTCCAACAGACTGAAAGGAGAGTATAATGAAAATAGCAGCAGGGAGAAAGCTACTGAACTTCTACAATCACTTGACAGAGGTAGAAGAGAGAGATGGATAAATACTGTTGAAGGTTTAAACTTCACCCATTCCAGCAGGAAGGCGTGGTCTCTGATACGGAAACTAGATTCCGCTTCCATACCATCGAAAACACCTACATCTATTAATGTAAATGCGATAGCTAACCATATTGTCCAAACCTCTAGAACAGCAAAGAACAAGAAGTTCAACCGGTTGGTGAAAACAAAGCTTAGGCAAGCCATACGCTCAGCTCAGCCACATGATACATATTCGAGACCCTTCTCTGTACAGGAAGTGGAAGAAGGTTTAATCTCTCTTCAAAATGGAAAAGCTGCAGGATTAGATGGGATTTATCCAGAATTATTAAAGAACTGTGGTCCAGCTACAAAACGATGGTTGGCTATGTTTTTCAGCTGTATACTAGAATCAGGAAAGTTACCTGCAATCTTCAAGAAGACCAAAATCATTGCCCTTTTAAAACCAGGGAAAGACCCGAACTTACCTCAAAGTTACCGTCCAATAGCATTGCTATCTGTGACATTCAAGCTCCTGGAAAGATTGATCCTGAATAGAATAGCGCCAGCGATTGAGGCACTGATCCCAATTGAACAAGCAGGATTCCGACCTGGCCGTGATTGCAGTGACCAAGTTCTTTCCCTGATCACCTTTGTGGAAGCTGGGTTTGAGAAGAAACTGAAGAGCGTATCAGCCTTTCTGGATCTCACAGCAGCATATGATACTGTTTGGAAGGAGGGACTGCTATTGAAATTGATCAAGGCTGTTCCTTGTTTAAAGATTATGAACTTGTTAGACAACATGCTAAGTAACAGATTGTTCCAAGTCTACTCTGAGCAGAACAAAAGCAGATTCCGTAAACTGAATAATGGCCTGCCGCAAGGTTCTGTTCTCTCACCCATTCTTTTTAATCTGTACACCCATGATCTTCCGAAAACAGTAGCCCGCAAGTTCATGTATGCGGACGATATCAACCTCACTGTTCAACATGCTAATTTCGCAGAAGCTGAGGCCGTTCTCACCCAAGACCTCAAAGTCCTGGATGACTTTTTCACAAAATGGCGCTTACAACCAAATCCTCAGAAAAGTGAGATAACTGCTTTCCATCTGGACAACAAGCATGCAAATTACCATCCTAGAGTCAATTTTAGAGGTAAAGAATTACAGTATAATAGCACCCCTAAATATCTGGGAATGACTTTGGATAGATCTCTGACCTACAAAACCCATCTGTGTAAATCTGCTGCGAAATTGAAGAGCCGCAATAACCTCCTTCAGCGCCTGGCTGGAACATCATGGGGAGCGGATGCCAACACTCTGAGAACAACTGCTCTTGCGCTAATCTATTCTTCAGCTGAGTTTTGCTCTGGGGTATGGCTTAATAGCTGCCACACTCAACGGGTGGATGTTCAGCTCCGACAGAGCATGCGTATTGTATCTGGAACACTACTTCCTACTCCAGTCCAGTGGTTACCAGTGCTGAGTAATATCGCACCTCCTCATATCAGAAGGCAGAAAAATCTGGTTCATCTTTGGTCGAGAGTGCAAAATAACAAGGCCCTCCCAATACATGAAGACATGAAACATCTTGGCCCATCTAGATTGAAATCCCGTAAACCTGCATGGAAAACTGCCTTGGATTTAACAAGCAGAAATTTTAAACCTAATGAAAATTGGCGGGTTGAGTGGACAACATCTACACCACCAGGCATCGTGAACGTTGAGGATCCTCACATAAAACTTGCTGGCTTCAATCTGCCCAGACATACCTGGACTAGACTCAATCGTATTAGATGTGGCTTGGGAAGATGTGCTTCTGTTCTCCACAAATGGGGTTGGAAAGACTCACCGAATTGCGATTGCGCTGACATTCCACAGACAATGGAGCACTTAGTACTGGAATGTCCTCTCCGAGTTTTTCCAGGAAGTCTGGAGGACCTGCATTCTGCTACAACTGAGGCTGTCAAATGGATCAACGAGTTGGACGTTGATTTATATTTTTTTTTATCTGCTTTATAATTTATATAATTTGTTAGTATTATTGCTGTGTTATATGAATCTGTATTTATGTAGGTGATTGTGTTGTGTTAACATCATACGATAAATAAATAAATAAACAGTACTTAATTCAAGTCTTTGTCACTGCACATTCGCTGAATGTGCGGAAAGTGTACGCGAAGCGCTCTGTACTGCCTCCTCTCATGGAGTGGAGGCGTAACGCGTCGTAACGTGCCATAAGATCAATGCTTCATTCTAAACGTTGGATGCCTTATAGATGATTACCTCGAGTTGTATTCAGTGTGTTATTGGTATGGCTTATTTCAGCAACATCCCTTATATAGTAGGCTACTAAGGTTAGTTTTAATTGTGCAATTACATTCTAAATGATTCACTATTACGTTTTGATATTACGCCCAGACGCCATCTTGAAAAGTTAATATAACTGTTATTTTCCTTTAGGCATACTATACTCCACATAGGCTTCTACCTTACAAAGGAAGGAAGTTTATAGTTTTACGTGACCGTTAATCATGTGATCATGAGCCACGGGACCTCCTTTTTACGTGGAATCCGAACCACAGGACATGGCATTTCACTTCTAAAATCTCACATGAATTGACCGGGAATCGAAACCTAATAAAGTAACCGTCCCAGCATTTGCTTGGTAACGAGGAGAATGAAGATGGAAATGGGAAACCACGGAAAACATTTTCACTCAATAATAGAACTCTCGACGATTAGCCGTTCCTACCGTTAACACTGCACTGGAACTTCCAAAAACTATCCTCCGGGCCGGATTTGAACCAGCGACCTATGGATTTCTGAGAATTGGGCCACTACAGTCCACCGCTCTACCAACTGAGCTACCAGAGGAGATATGCAAGGAGGAGAACGCTCTCTAAATGGAACTACACCAGCAGCATGTCCTTGACTGCGGTCTTTGGTACTGTGCTAACCCGTTACCAGATGATCCACTGGGCAACAAAGCGGTAATTGTTTCTTACAGAAAGGGGGGGGGGGGGGGAGGAACCATGGACATTTCAATATCGAATGGAATGAATAGCAACTGCACAATGGTCAGGAGCAGCCTCTGTTTCTTCCGTTGCTTACAGTCCCTCATTAAGGCACCTGCAGGCCCGACGAGAGGAAGGGGGGCAGGCAGGGCTGGTGCCCCGGTGCCCGACCCTCCCAGGGGGACCCGGCGACCTAGGAGGAGAGGTCCGATTGGGCAGTGGATAATTATTGCCTTTATGTGACTTGAATTTGCTATTGCTATAATTTGGTGAATGCAATGAATTGTCTGTGTACAATGTTACAAGGATTGAAAACATATTCTGTCAAGAGGACAATATTTTCCTTTACAAAGCGTTTGTGGGAAGAATAGCTGTCTCAGAGCGGTCAACGTAGGCGATGGGGCTTCCCTGTGTATTCTTCTCAGAATATACCCGAACACAGAGCATTCCATTATTCAAAATTTAGTTCGGGCGAGTTTATGGCTTATGCACCATGCCTTCATTTAACTTTTTCATCCCTTCACTTCAATTTCGCCAAGGCCAAATATCCTGGTGTGGTTGGTCAAATTACTCAAGGGTTTCGAGTTCGAGTTGGGTGCGACACGTAGAGCTTAGATATTAAGGTGAAATGAATATAACGAGGTATTGTCTCGCTAGACGTATTTTATGCCGTAAGGGCAGGTAGGTAAAATAGTTCTTAAAGGTGAGTCGACACAATAATTCATTTTCGCACTATGTGAAAACTATTGATGATGGCTAAATATCTTGCGAAAGGGTGGAATGTTTCTGTCGTCAGACATAGATAGAAACAAGTAGTTCCGTGAAGAACTATACAGCCTATTTTCCTATATCCTACTTATGTTAATTGCCTCTACCAACATACAAAATTTCAGATTGATTGCTGTAATAGATTCGTAAATATTGAAAACTGTCTAGATATTTTGGATTGTCGTCATGTTGGACTTTGATATATGTAGGCCATAGAGTTAGATGACGATTTTTGCATAGGTTCATTATTCAAACGTTCACTTCCCTAGCATGATTAATACACAAGAAATAGAATCTTAATTTTCAAATTGCGCGCAGACGCCATCTTTAGTTATGTGGACAATTGGACTAAATTAGATGCCAGTGTCTTACAATGAGTATAAACATTTACTGTACCAAATTTCACTGCGCTCAGATGGTTAAATCGCGAGAAAAGTCTATTAAAATGTTTTACCTTCGCTTGGCCGCCACGTTCGTTTTGTATTTTACAAGTTTTTGGAAGTATCATAGCGGAACTTCTAGTATTACCCTTTCCCACCCTTCAGGTGTGATATCAGTGATAGTTTCGGAGTTAAGAATGCCTGTAAAATATTTCGCACAGCCGCCATCTTGAGGTTAGGTAAACAATTAAAGTAAATTAGATGACAGTGCATTACAATGTGTATAAACATTTGCTGTACCAAGTTTCATTGCGTTTGGATGGTTAAATCATGAGAAAAGTCTACTCAAAAGTTTCAATTTCACTTGTCCGCCATGTTTGTTTTGTAGTTAATAGGTTTTGAAAGTCTCATAGGTGAACTTCTAGTAGTGCCCTCTATCATCGTACAAAATTTCAGGGTGATGGCTTCGGAGATATAGAATGCCGGTGAAATATTTCGCACAGCCGCCATGTTGGGTTGGTGAGACATAATAAAATTTGAAGGGAATAATCGGGGGCGACCAAAATAGTAGTATGATCTTACCGTGTTTCATTGAAATCGCTCCAGCCGTTTAGAATGTATTAGGGGACACACACACACACACACACACACACACACACACGGACAAAATTGATCTCATAAGCCTATTTTTTTTTCATAAATTAAACTAGGCTGGAAATACATGAAAAAATGTTGATGTTCTCGTATACTGTAGTTGAGTAATATGTCAAGTTCATATTCACTTTTTCTTTCCTTGTGAAAAAACCCACTCAGGATAGTCGCTGTTATCTCCGGGATTCAAACCTCCGATCTGTAGTTCCCCATCACGATCATTGGTGAGCTATGTAACGCGCATGGATACACCGTGTGTTCTTACTTGAAGAGACATTTTACTTCAATATTGATGCGACATTTCTATTGCCCCTGGGACAAATTTTTACTCCAAAATATCACAAAAACAAACACCCAATTGGCCTATAACTCACTAATTTGGACCTAATTTTTGCAAACTTTTCCGGGGGAGGACCCTAGGTCACCCTGTGATTTTGGGAATATTCCATATCACCCAGACCCCAGTGTGTTCGTTCCTCCCATAATCTTGGCTTAGATCCGCCCCTGAAGGTCACTAGTCATAGATAAGATTAAGAGGATCGTTAGGAGAACTCTGGCTCTAGATTTGCTTACTGCCAAGCAATATTAAATTATAAGAAATCCACTGCCTGAAAATTACCAAATATAGTTCAAATTCACGTTTTCTTCCCTTGCGAAAACACATATTGATATGGTGTCTGCAATCTACTGTTAGCACATGAACTTGACTTACCTGTGGTTAATTATGAAAATATATTTGGCTTATTTTAATATACTAAGATGTGTGATCGCCGTTCAACCAAAACACATATTAGTGTCTAGATTTTGACCCAAGGGCGTGACTCTTCAAGGGCAGCAATTTTTAGATTTTCAACATGAAAATACTATATGTAAAAACTATTTTAAAAATGTCTAGACTTTATTTGTATGTGTAAATCATGTTTTCATTAAGGAAAGAGATTACGTCATTTGTCATAGAGGCACATTGTACAGTACACCTCACGAGCCAAAACTTAACAGTATAGTGAATTTAATGAAAATTATTACCCAATTTACGAGGGCTTAGCTCCGATATTTATGTATGTTAATTGAAAATATCGCAGTTGTACAAGCTTGCCAGATATAAACATTGAATTTGCAATTAATTTTGCATGCATTCCTCCAGTTTCATTGATGTAAATTTTACATACCACCATTAACTTATTTAGGCTATATTGATAGTAATGCACGCTCTGCTGACCATGGTAGTAAAAATAGCCTGGTTTTAGTGGAATATAACATTGACATTCTATTATTGTTATTATTATTATTGTTGTTGTTGTTGTTATTCTTGCCAGTATTATTTTTATTAGTCGCCTCCGTAGCGTAGCGGTCAGCACGGTTAGCTGCCGCCCCGGAGGTCCTGGCTTCGATTCCCGGCTCTGCCACGAAATTTGAAAAGTGGTCTGAGGACTGGAACGGGGTCTACTCAGCCTCGGGTGTTCCAAATGAGTAGAGGGGGTTCGATTCCCACCTCAGCCATCCTCGAAGTGGTTTTCCGTGGTTTCCCACTCTGTCTTCGGGCAAATGCCGGGATGGTGCCTTCTTCAAGGCCACGGCCGCCTCCCTCCATCTTCCTTGCCTATCCATCCTGACCATCCATTACCTTCCCTCATGACGCCCCTGTTCGCTTTGCAGGTGAGGCCGCCTGGGCGAGGTGCCAATCACACCTCACCAGTTGTATCCCCTCCGATTAGATGTTCCCAGCTCTAGGACACTGCCCGTAGATGCGGTAGTGGTGAGTTCCCTCGCTGAGTCCGTGGGTTCCACCAACCTGGAGGGTAAACGACTAAGAAAGAGAATTAATTTTATTATTGCTGGCTTGTTCTTTTAATTGATTTCGTTATGAAAATGTTGTGCAAAAATGGCGCAATATCACTTTGGGCAAATATACGACGATTATAAATTAATTCTACAAATCCATCCTACCAAAGACGGGAGTCGATCGTTTTTAATATAACCTACTGTTGAACCGTTCCCTCGTGAGAAACAGGGAGTGTGTACTGATGGCCACTGATCATCGAAAAAAAAAAAAACATGTTTCCGCCCGGGATCGAACCGGGGACCTTGCGCGTGTGAGGCGCACGTGATAACCACTACACTACGGAAACATACCTTTGAGAAGCAGTTTCAAGGGACTTTCCTATTAGTCATGACGTCATGACGAAGCAGTTTCCCGAATGAAGATAATGAAGGTTTACAGTTTCCGCTGCCAGTAAGCGTAAAAAAATGTATGTTGTTGTTGATGATGATTCTTTAGGAGCTTTGCGACATCGTGGTCGTGTAGCCCTGTGTACTTGTGTGTGTGTAAGAAGTTCTATGAAATCCTGTGTCACTGTGTCTGTACTAGCATGTGGACTTGTAATCGAGGTAGGAAGAGGTCGTGGTCTTAAATTAGGCACCATCCCGGTATTCGCCTGGAGTAAAAGTGGGAAAACCATTTCCAGGATGGTTAGGTGGGAATCGAACCCGCCTCTTCACAGTTTTGCTTCGTGTGTACCCTGTTCCAGTCCTCAGACCACAATGAAATTACTTGGCAGAGCCGGGTATCGAACCTGGACATCCGGAGCGACAGAGTTACTTTGTGGGTGAGGACAGATTTTTGTGGCTGGTAATAAGGAATAGCAAAGGGTTGGGGACAAGAACTGTAAGGGTGGACCAAGGTTAGATGTTAAACAAATTACCTCGGATATAGCGTGTGATAGCTAAGTAGAGATGAAACGAATAGGTCAGTACAGAGAGGCTTGTATAGATGCATCAAACCCATCTTATGTCTTAAAGAATAACTAAACGCTAATTAGGCTATGTAAGAAGTAAACAACACATCGAGTTAAGGCTCACATTATCAACTAAATGTTCCACAATTTTCATTATTATCCATCAAGAGTGAAAAACACCAGAAATGAAATACGCAGGAACATCCATCCTTGTCAATAACAGTCCATTACGAGCATCTAAAAACTTTCCTCCGGGCCGGATTTGAACCAGCGACCTATGGATGTCTGAGATTAGATCCACTACAGTCCACCGCTCTACAAACTGAGCTACCAGAGGAACTAGTTCAGAATGAGAAAGCTCTCCAAGATATGCAACAGCAGCATAAGTAGCTTGTCCTTGACAAACCCGTTACCAGCTGATACTATTGAGTCACAGCTGTAACTGGTAACTGTTCCTTACAGGAGGGGAGGGGAAGAAGGCACCCCGGGCAGTAAACCATATAAGCATTCCATAATACAGTATCGATACGGGGATTGGATTTAATAGCGGCCTGTGTTCCATCCACTCTGGTGCTTATTTTTTTTTATTTTTAGATGGTTAACATTCTGGATTTGTTGCTCTTAGTTTAATGTTATTTTTTTCTTCTTTTCTTAGTCGTTTACCCTCCAGGTTGGTGGAACCCACGGACTCAGCGAGGGCACTCACCACTACCGCCTCTACGGGCAGTGTCCTAGAGCTGTGAACATCTAATCGGAGTGGATACAACTGGTGAGGTGGGATTGGCACCTCGCCCAGGCGGCCTCACCTGCAAAGCGAACAGGGGCCACATGAGGGAAGGTAATGGATGGTTAGGTTGGATAGGCAAGGAAGAGGGAAGGAGGCGGCCGTGGCCTTGAAGAAGGTACCATCCCGGCATTTCCGAAACCACGGAAAACCACTTCGAGGATGGCTGAGGTGGAAATCGAACCCTCTCTACTCATTTGGAACACCCGAGGCTGAATAGACCCCGTACCAGTCCTCATACCACTTTTCAAATTTCGTAGCAGAGCCGGGAATCGAACCCAGGACCTCCGGGGCGGCAGCTAACCATGCTGACCGCTACGCTACGGAGGCGACTAAGCAAAACCAGTACCGTACTATAAATGTTATCTTGATTTATATCTCAATACGGATAACTTCTATGAGGTATGTATATCAATGCGTTACAATTTAATGGTCTAGTTAAATTGACGCCGTCTATATCAGCTGATTTACCCAGGCCTTATTCCGTCGAATACTGCAATCTGAAGAAAAGAAACTTCCGGTACCGGGAATCGAACCAGAGCCTCATGGGTGAGAGCCAGGTATCCTAGTCACTAGACCTTACCGGACAGACAATAGTGCCTCCTAGAGTAAAGACTATCTTGCGGCATTGACGTCTCTTGGCACAGAATAGAGATAACTGCTGACGTTTCTCTGTCTCGGTTCTGCATCTCATGTTCTCTACGTCGAATCCCTGGGTCATGCATGCAATTATGCATTCATTTTTTTTATTTAGTCAATTTACCCTCTAGGTTGGTGGTTCCCACGGACTCAGCGAGGGAACTCACCACTACCGCCTCTATGGGCAGTGTCCTGGAGCCTGGAACATCTGGTCGGGAGGGATACAACTGGGGATGTGTGATCAGCACTTCGCCCAGGCGGCCTCACCTGCAAAGCGAACAGGGGCCTCATGAGGGATGGGAAGAGATGGAAAATTGGGATGGATAGGCGAGGAAGAGGGGAGGAGGCGGCCGTGGCCTTACAGTAGGTACTGTACCCGATATCCTGATAGTAGGCTGTCAGATATCCGCCCCCTCAATCGGATTGCCAATAATCAAACGCGCCGGCATAGCTACATCAATGAAAATGGCACTGACAGGTACTATCGAGATTAGAGCACAATAGTTAACAAGAAAATTATTGTGGAACACACCAAAATATACGGGGGTTCATACTTACCTTTACTTACCTCTTAAATTTATCTCGGGGACTGGGTTGTCAACTGGATCACTTAAAAGTATGCCCACACAATAACCTCCAACATGATATTTAAAATGAACCAGAACGGAGACGAGAAACTTTAAACTGCACAATAATTTATTTCACATAAAGAATGATTTTAACAAAATTAAACAACAAAATCAACGTGGCAATCAGAAGCCATCGACCACATAACCATGTCCTCCTGTAGGACCTGTATTCTCTACATATAATGTTTCAGCTTTCTCAAGCTCATAGCAACGTAAAATAATAATGCACTGGGGATGGAAACGGGATTTGGGATGAGACACATCTATCAATTGTTTTGCGTGTTTATATACTTCACATTTTATTTATAGCCACAAGGCTATTATGGAACCGTCCTTGGCCTCAGTAACACAGTTGTCCGGGCCAGCTGCAATGCACCTGTATGGTCAAAGCGGACTCCCGTTCGTTCAACCCTAGCATAAGCGTGTTACCTTAGAGCTTGGCTCTCCCTTTCAAACACGTAAATGTTCACATCTCAACTGAAATATTATCACGCAAATGTCTTACATGCTTCATTCAAACACCAGTGGATTCCTCCAACAATCCCAAATCATGTTTAATTGTTCAAACCACTTGCTTAATTAGCGTTATTTAGAGTATAAAAAAACTCTAAATGTTAATAACAAAAGTTCATTAATTATTTATAACAATAATAAATTGTTTATAACAATGTCAAATGACAATTGAAAATTTTATACACGCCTGTATTAATCACTATCATTTCAAATTATTTAACAAAGATATTTACAAAATTATTTTACAATGTTATATTGTTTATATTATTTATACAAGGAATACATTAAACCACACGTTTATCCGGTTGATAATTACTCAAATCGTGATGATATAATCGACCAATGAAGGTTAGTTATATTTAACTGTCAAATTCAGGTTTAATAATGTTTAATAATAATTATTAATATTTGTGACGGTAACCTCCATTCAAAATCTTTATCTCAAATTATTTAACACTCTTGTTAATTTTAACAGTATCTTCATATGAATAATCTTTCAAAGAACAAGAGCAATACATTCAGTGGGAAAATCCTTCGCTTATAACGCACAAAATTGCACAACAATTGGCCCAAAATTCATCATATATCTTCATATATATGGCATAAAAATCTTCCAAACTACACACAAAAATCCTCCACTTATTAATTCATCAACTTCATTAATTATTGTGGGAACCTCCTTCATTATTCAAGGGCATTATTCAACAGCGACTTTTACACGTCCACTGAACTAACGATTATACATCCATTGTTCCTCTTTAAAAATTCTTATATTCATCAATTGTAATAATGACTGTTATTATTTAACCTTCGTGGGTTTCATTCATGAATCGATATGAAGTAAATATTTGCCAATCACAAATAAATTTAATAGCAAATACGATTAGACACTCCTGCCTGGTCTATCAAAATTGAGATTAACATCTTCAAAGTAACGCAGTATAAAAATACTATCTTCAAACAAAGTTCATCTAAACAGCAAAATAGTCGAATAGAATACAATCAGATTGTGGAATGCAAACATTATTGTTCCAATCTAGAATTGAGAAAAACTCCTATCAAATGTTCATTACTATAGTGTATTCAATAAATTGTAATTAACGTTCATATTTCATAAAATTGTCTATAATGCAATGATAAATGTCTATGTTGCAATCATGTTCATAAGACGACTAGTATTTCAAAGATCGTCGATATCGAAATAGATTTTAACGCTCTAAAATCTTTTAATTATTCTTCTTTCTTGAGGGTGACAGAAAATTGGTCAAAGTAATTTACTGAATAGAATTACTTTAATAAAATGACACGCTGTCTGAATTCAAATCTGCCATAGCAAATCGTTAACTTTACAGTCAAATCGTGACTACAAAAATATGCAAATTACTGAAAGAATCTAAATCATCAGTCTCAACTGATCCAAAATTATTTAGAATGCCAATGACATAGCAATGTCTCAAAAATCGAAGAAAAAGGCATAAATCATCGAAGTGTACTGAGTACAGAAATATCAATCAAGAAAATGGGGCAAAAGATAGGACAGAAAATATGGGAAGAATGGTTGCTCAGATATCGCTACAAGACTCAAATAATACAAGAAACGTTCACGACTACCTTATCTGTTGATCGAAGTTCCAGAGGAAAGTTTTCAAAGAAAACTGCTTTTGGTTCCATTTCACCAGCGTAAAGATGTGCTCCGTCCTCGAATTTGGAATCAGCGTCCTCGGAGAATCGAACTGCTTCCTCCTCCGAAATTGCACTGCTCCGTGGATACGAAAAACATCCTTCTGGCAAAACTCTTCTTTGTGCGCCGGGACAACCCTGGCCTCTCTTGAAAGTTCTCTGAAGTTCTTGCAGGAATTCGCCATGAAGTTTAATGTAGTTATTTCCGCAGAAATATTCATAGTTGTGGAGTATGAAAATATTTCCACTGTTATCTGGTATAATTCAGCGATGGATTCACGATGCATGAGTGTAGTTGGATGTTCACTACATGCTCGCTTTTGTAGAAAGACGATTAACGAAGTTCCATGCTGTTACTTTACTCCAACGATATATGTCCCAATCGCATTAAAGCCTTAGCCTTCCATCTCAACTACTGTTATAATCATCGAAAGCACTGTAAGATTATAATGTTCCATAGTCGAATGTATCGTTGTAATAGCAAACGTATTCTCCAATATCACTGTTGCACTCCACGTGTCAGCCGTAGTGTATAATGTGGAATTTAAAAGTGTTTCTCATGTGGCGAGAAAATCACTTTTGTTGGCAGCCTAAAAGTTCCAATATCCTTCGAAGTATAACTGTGAAATTGTTCAAATCTTGTACACACCTCAATGTTGTACTGCCCAATAGAACTATCATAAAGGCTGAAGTTAGCGCTTGATATCTTGACTGGTGGAAACGTTAATGTGAGCGTTTCAACTTCACCTAGTTTCGAGCAGCGTAAAATGGAACTGCTCCGAGTTCGTTCGATGCGCCAGGCTTTAACCACGCTAAAGACAACTTACTTCACTGAATCACTTGAAAATAACTATATATCACCAGAAATATATATGCGATCTGACATATGAGATCTGAGTTCTGAGATCTGAGAACTCCTCTCTCCTGTGCACGACCTTTTATCAACTTCTTAAGGGGCGTATCCATCCCTTCCATAGCCTGTTGCTGCGTCATTGCTGGAAGTTTTAACTTTGGCAATACTTGACGGATTTTCAAATTTCAAAAACTCAAAATTAATTTCTTCAAAATTCCAAATCAATGCCATAACTGAAAATAGATTTCCACAAATCTGCATGCCAAAAGTAATCAACTATCGTAGTTTCAGCAATCTCCGTCTTCCTTCCAAACTATCGTTCATTGGTTCGAGTCTCTCCTCCAATAGCGTAGCTTCTTCCTTAGCACAATACCTTGTTTCCTGCGACTGCGTCGTAAATCTAAGATCTTTCTCGAACAAAATCATGACGTCACCAAGAATCTTAGCTCAATCAGCCTACTGGCATGAAGTCTGCGTCATCCGTGCCTACGTCATGAATATCCACGTCACAACTATGACATTCATAACTTTACTCATATTTGCCAATAAAGCCATCGTGGTCTCAATATAATTCAATTTCCGGGGGCATTCTCCCTTCACCACATTTTAAAAACAGTTGCAAATTGTTTTTAAACTCTGTGTTATAAATATCTCAATTCACTTGAACACGAAATTGAATTATTATTGGCTTACTCTTGGATAATATTTCTTCAAGTTCCCAGCATTGAACTTGCCATAAACGACATTATTCTCATCATCGTAGTGTTCATAACAGTTGTTTCCATAGGCATTCGTAATTCTGAACGGACCCATGAATACTATTCCAAACTTGGGATAGATTTTCTTACCTACGTCAGCCTTGACAGGTCTGCGTAATAATACCAGATTTCCAATTTCCAAGGGAGCACCAAAACGTTTTCCAGCTACTCTTTTCAGTCGTTTTTGTGCTGCTTTCTGGAGTTGTTCCTTCGCTCTGTCTATTCTCTGCTGCCTTCCTAAGTCGGGATCTCTAGGAACGTGGTTAAAAAGATTATCCCACGGCCTTTCTGGGTTTCTTCCTAGATGAAGTCTCATTGGCACCTCTCCTGTGCTCTCCTGCACTGTAGAATTTAGACATTCCTCAATAAGGGGTACAAATCTCACCCAACCAGAATGAACATTCGGACAGAAAATTCGACAGAATTTCGAAAATTCAGCCATATATCTTTCCGAAGAATTCGATTCCGGATATCGCACGCTTGAAAATATGTGCTTAATACCAAGCCTTTCCATATCTGCAGCAAATTCTAAGGACGTAAACTGAGCTCCATGTTCCGAAAGTAAATATTCTGGTTTACCAGCTTTTGGAAATACAGCATGTTCCAGTCTGCTTACAACGTTCCTCGTGTTAGCTTTTTGCATGGGACTCATTGTTACAAATTTTGAGAAGACATCCACGGTAACCAACAGATACTGATTACCCTGATATCCCTTCGGACAAGGACCAAATATGTCTGTCGCCATGAGTTCATTCGGTTTAGAGGGAATCATAGCCTTAGGTTTTCCTTTCAATAGAGCGGAAGCATACTTTGCTCTTTGACATTTATCACATGAACGAATGACATTAGCAATGCTGGAACGCATGTTAGTCCAAATAAACCTCTCTTTAGGGGTATCAAGAGTTTTATCTAAACCCGCATGTCCAGTTGCGTGATGAGCTACCCACACTAAATTGACAACAAATTTAGGTGGCACGACTATTCGAAGCTTTGTATGCGCAGAGTCAGCATACTTACATACGATGTCTCCACTCAAGACAAAGTGTCGTGAATCTCTCTGTGTAGCTGCATAGTCAACATCAGTATTGTCCATGTAACCCTTAAGGAACCTGTACATTTTCCTGATTGGAGCGTGTCTCTTCTGTGACACACCGATTCGGGCTAACCTCCTAACGGTCTCTTGATCTTGCTGCTCCAATTGTACATGGTGTATCTGCACATTTTTGATAGGGTTACGTGATAAAGCATCAGCCAGTAAGTTATCTTTCCCAGGCTGAAGGACGATAGTGACATTAAACTGTTGGGTGAACAAAGCCCAACGTGTCAATCTATCACTAGACATGTCAGTTTGCAGCATAAACTGAAGTGCTTTGTGATCTGTAATAATGATAACCTTATGTCCCAGCAACATTTTTTTCCAAGCTTGCAAAGCTGTTACAAAAGCTAACGCTTCTAGTTCTGTCGTAAAGTAATTTTCCTCGTGTTTCTTTAACTTCCGACTAGTGAACGCAATGTAGTGCTTGTTGCCTGCCTCGTCTTTTTGGTATAAGACTGCACTAATGCCTATTCTTGATGCATCAGACTCTATATAGAACACCTTCTCAAAGTCTGGGTACTCCAGTTTGACGTTGTTTCTGAGCATCTCCTTTGCTTTCTCAAAAGCCTCGTCTGCTGCGGTAGTCCATTTCCATCTATTATTTTTCTTGAGTAAATCATACAGAGGAGCCATAATTTCAGAGTATCTCGGACAGTGGCTGCTAATGAATTGGCATGCGCCTACAAATTCTCTGACTTGTTTCACCTTAGTTGGCTTTGGGAATCTGGTGATCGCATCTACTTTCTGCATGTTTGGATAATATCCATCTTTATCAATGGTATGCCCCAAGTAATTGATCTCCTTCTTCAAGAATTGACATTTTCCAAAATTGACCTTGATATTGGCCTCCCTTAAATTTTCAAACAACTTTCTCAAGTGCACTAAATGTTCTGCGGCGTTGGGTGAAGATACAATTAAATCGTCAATGTAGCAGATTACATTCTCCTTTACTTCGTCAGTGAGCTTGCTATCAAGTGCTCGAATGAGTGCTGGTCCACTGTTGACCATTCCAAAAGGCATTCTCACAAAGACCCATGACGTCTGGTCAAATAGGAATCCAGTGTACTGCATACTTTCTTCCTCCAGTTGAACTTGGTAAAACGAAGATGTCAAGTCAAGAACACTGAAACATGCTCTCCCTTTGAACTTTCGAAGCAGATCTCTAATCTTAGGTGGTCGGTCATTTTCTGGAAGAATCTTCAAGTTGATGGTCCGAGCATCGAGACAAAGACGTATCTGACCATTACTTTTCTTCACTACAGTGATGGGGTTTATGTAAGACGACGCCTGTTTTTTAATAATCCCGTCTACCTCCATTTTTCTGATCAACCCTCGTACTTCTTGATAGTATTTCTCAGGTATGGGGTATATTCTCTTTTGGTAAGGGGTTTCATCGGTCAGCCTTATCTTATACTTGTAGTCTTTAATTAATCCAGGTTTTTCATCAAAAATATCTTGGAATTCCTTTATCAAATCTTCAAATTCCCCCTGAATTTCTTCAAATCCTTCAGTTTTTCTACTGGGTATTTCTGTTATGTTCTCTACGTCGTTAATAATGGTATTTAAAATTTCTTCCCTAAGGTCTATCTCCAGACTGTTTTTCACGTCCTGTTCTTCGATCTCTTCTGTGATCATGTACCCATCATTAAAGCTAATAACCCTATTCTTCATGTCAATAATGGCTCCAACCTTCGATATAAAATCGATTCCTAGCACAATATCGAAATGGATCTTGTTAACCACAATGAAGATCTGTTCATAATTCCTTCCATTAATTTCAAAGTTCAACAGCACTTGGATCTTGCATTTCACTGCCTTGTCTTGGAAAATTCCTCTCACTTTGACGGTAGAAACTGGTAAAACTGTCATGTTTTCTCCTTTTAACAGACTTTGATAGCATTCATCAGAGATGATCGAAATAATTGCACCAGTATCCATAAGAGCTTTATACTGTTGGCCATCTATCAGTACAGAAATAATAGGTAATGCACATGGTCTTTCCTCTTTGACGATTCCCCTCTCTTCTAATAAATCCTCATCAGTTACTTCGTAAATTTCGTTAATGGTAATCAGGTGTGGTGTGGCAATGTATTCATGGTTTCTCACTGTCGTTGAGAAATCGGCGTTTTTTTTTTTTGTGTTACCAATTTCAAAGTTCCCCTGCTGACTTGTAGAAGGACCAGGATCGATCACTACATCCTGTCTTTTCTTTTGATTTTCAGCTTCCTTTTCTCGTAATTCCTTCAGATACTGCTGACTTTCTTTCTCTCTTTCCTGATACTTGTCGGGTGTCATAACCTGACCTTGAGAATTCTGATTCTGATTCTGGTTATTTCTGTTATAATTTCTATTATAACCATTGTTGTAGTATCTACCTCTTCCGTTGTTGTAATTCCCTCTATTATTATTCCAGCCTCGTCTTTGCTGATATGGACGGTAACCTTGGGATCTGTGGTTGCGGAAATAATTATTCCTGTGAGGACCTACATTTTCAGTTTTTCCTTCCTCAGGCTTATCAGTTTGTTGCACTTGATCCATGTAGACCGTATTAACGTCTTTGAATTCGTGCCTCTGACCTTTTTGTACCAAATTTGGCATTGGACTCGTATAGTCAAGCCTTCTCAACAATTCGTCCATACTTGTCAAATCTCTAATGTTTGACGATATGATCAGTCTTCTTACCTCCACAGGCAGCATACGTGAAATCGCATCTATCAACTGCTCTGTTGACAATGGGGGTTGCAAAAATCTCAAGCGTGATAGTTGACTCGTGAAGAAATCAGCGTACCGTGTTGGAAAAGTACCTGAATACTTCCTCGAGTATACCTCAGCTCTTAGTGAATTCTGAGCTTCTATTGACCAGAATCGTTTAATCAGTGCCTCTGCAAATTCGTCAAAATTGCTGAAAGTGTACCGAAATGCTCTAAACCATTCGAGGGGTCCTCCAGCTAGAAATCTTTCTACGATTCTCATCTCTCTCTCTCTAGGAATGTGGGCTTCTATGAAATAGTCTTTAAGATTCCTGACATATTCGATCGGTGTGAGACTATCAGTGTTGCTAAATTTTTGAGGTTTGTCTTCAAAATTCCGGATGACTGTCACATTTCTCGGATATGAATCCATATAATTCCTCCCACTATCACGATACTTCCATTCGGGTTCAATATTCCGATCCTCTTCTTCTTCCCTGAATCTGGATATACGTTCCTCAGGACTAATATCTCTCTCTTCTGTATTAAGGTTACCTCTTCTCACGTAATTTCTCTCCTCTTCACCAGTCAATCCTTCGGTATCCTTGTCTGTGATTTCCGTGATGACTTTCCTAATCAACTCTTCCTTATAGGTTTCCATCATGCTAGCTTCTCCTAGTTTCAAATTCTGCAGCTTGCTCGTAGTTTCATTAACATCAGAGACAACCTTATGAATCTGTTCCTCTAACGCAGTTTTTAATGCTTGCACGTCCTGACCTATTTGAGTTCTATCCTCTACTTGCTTTTCGGATAGCGAATCCATCCTTACATTCAAGTCTTTCCTAATCTGAACTACTTCATTGTTAATGTCTACCTGTGTACTGGCAAGTTTTCTTTCAATTCGTTCCTGAATCTGATCTACATGTTCCCCACTTGACCTGTTCCATTCATTTTTCCACACCGTTACATTTGCAGTTAACATTTCCGCGATATCTACTTCGATGTCTTCCTTAAGTAAACGATTGTGATCTAATACTTGGGTTCTCATGACCTCTACATCGTATTTTAAACCAGCTAAAGAAGCTGTTGTCCTGACAGACTCGTCAACTAACCGAGTTGTTAATGCACTAATGTTACGAGTACA
Source organism: Meconema thalassinum (assembly GCA_946902985.2). Lineage (NCBI taxonomy): Eukaryota > Metazoa > Arthropoda > Insecta > Orthoptera > Tettigoniidae > Meconema > Meconema thalassinum. The sequence goes on along the minus strand of OX336396.1, from coordinate 122,845,009 downwards.
AATTGTTTTTGAAGTTTCAATTTCCTCCCTAACTTTGTTAACATCAGTCTGAACTTTAGCAATGTCTACAAAAACAGTATTGACTTCTACTTGTATTTTATTGATATCGCTTTGCATATCGTTAACATCTGAATGAATATTATTGATGTCTACTTGAACATTTGACACATCAGTTCGAACATTACTAACCTCTCTTTGAACTTCTTCTACTTTATCCTGTACAGTAGCAACATCATTCCTTACAACAATTACTTCAGCTCTAGCACATGAAATATCACTTCGGACATTAGCAACATCAAGATTCAACATGGTAAGATCTTTTTGTACCTTAGACACATCATTTTTAACCTCAGACACATCTTTATGCACATTGGACACGTCTGTGCGCATGTCAGTTACAGCATTCTCGATTCCCTGGGTACTGATCTGTAAACGCGACACATTATTTTCTAGGTTTGCAGAACTGGTCTGAATAACTTTCAAACTTTCATCCATCCTAGTAGACAAATTACTAGCATTCTCCTTCATCATCTCCTGCATTCTAATAGACAAATTAGCAGACTAGCATTCTCCTCCATTCGACTAGTATTCCTAGCTTCCATTTCCTTCACACTTTCATCCAGCCTAATAGACAAATTAGCTGACAAACTACTAGAATTCTCCTCCATCATCTGCTTCATTCGGCTAGCATTCCTAACTTCCATCTCTTCCAACATTTTTCTCAGACTCTCGTCTGCCATTTCAATAATATTTCAATAATAAACTGCTTTAGGGACATACATCAAACAGAGCAAAATAACAACATCTGAGCAACATTTTTCACCATATATAAATTTGAGCAATTTTCTGTCTTAAATCTAACTTATAATTACCTTATAATTAACCTTCGTAGACACTTCATGTTGAAACAAACTCAAGCACATGTTCAAGTTTCTTTGGTTCATTTTAAAATATCCTAACACAAATAATTTACATTTATAATCCAAATAGTTTAATTTTATCTTTAATATGACTATACATGTCATAAGCCGGTCAAATAAAATAAGATTCCAGATCATAGGCGATTTTTCTAAGTTTCCAGCCTATTTAACCTCTTTCAAGTCGTATAAGATCTGATCTTTTCTGAGTGTAATTTTCCTAATACAATACAACATTTTATCCCTATATAATCACACTCTTAAATTCTACAATTGGCTAAGACATCTAACAAAGAATCAACCTCTTTATTTGAGTCTTCACAATCCCTTTGACATCGATAACTTGGTAATCCAATGTTATTCGAACACTCCACAAAAATTGCGGTGTCAATTCTACTGCAATAACTTGGTAATCCAATGTTTTGCTGATCGTGCCAATCGAGACAATCGAGCCCCACACGTTGATTGCGCCAATCCTACTGTACCCGATATCCTGATAGTAGGCTGTCAGATATCCGCCCCCTCAATCGGATTGCCAACAATCAAACGCGCCGGCATAGCTACATCAATGAAAATGGCACTGACAGATACTATCGAGATTAGAGCACAATAGTTAACAAGAAAATTATTGTGGAACACACCAAAATATACGGGGGTTCATACTTACCTTTACTTACCTCTTAAATTTATCTCGGGGACTGGGTTGTCAACTGGATCACTTAAAAGTATGCCCACACAATAACCTCCAACGTGATATTTAAAATGAACCAGAACGGAGACGAGAAACTTTAAACTGCACAATAATTTATTTCACATAAAGAATGATTTTAACAAAATTAAACAACAAAATCAACGTGGCAATCAGAAGCCATCGACCACATAACCATGTCCTCCTGTAGGACCTGTATTCTCTACATATAATGTTTCAGCTTTCTCAAGCTCATAGCAACGTAAAATAATAATGCACTGGGGATGGAAACGGGATTTGGGATGAGACACATCTATCAATTGTTTTGCGTGTTTATATACTTCACATTTTATTTATAGCCACAAGGCTATTATGGAACCGTCCTTGGCCTCAGTAACACAGTTGTCCGGGCCAGCTGCAATGCACCTGTATGGTCAAAGCGGACTCCCGTTCGTTCAACCCTAGCATAAGCGTGTTACCTTAGAGCTTGGCTCTCCCTTTCAAACACGTAAATGTTCACATCTCAACTGAAATATTATCACGCAAATGTCTTACATGCTTCATTCAAACACCAGTGGATTCCTCCAACAATCCCAAATCATGTTTAATTGTTCAAACCACTTGCTTAATTAGCGTTATTTAGAGTATAAAAAAAACTCTAAATGTTAATAACAAAAGTTAATTAATTATTTATAACAATAATAAATTGTTTATAACAATGTCAAATGACAATTGAAAATTTTATACACGCCTGTATTAATCACTATCATTTCAAATTATTTAACAAAGATATTTACAAAATTATTTTACAATGTTATATTGTTTATATTATTTATACAAGGAATACATTAAACCACACGTTTATCCGGTTGATAATTACTCAAATCGTGATGATATAATCGACCAATGAAGGTTAGTTATATTTAACTGTCAAATTCAGGTTTAATAATGTTTAATAATAATTATTAATATTTGTGACGGTAACCTCCATTCAAAATCTTTATCTCAAATTATTTAACACTCTTGTTAATTTTAACAGTATCTTCATATGAATAATCTTTCAAAGAACAAGAGCAATACATTCAGTGGGAAAATCCTTCGCTTATAACGCACAAAATTGCACAACAATTGGCCCAAAATTCATCATATATCTTCATATATATGGCATAAAAATCTTCCAAACTACACACAAAAATCCTCCACTTATTAATTCATCAACTTCATTAATTATTGTGGGAACCTCCTTCATTATTCAAGGGCATTATTCAACAGCGACTTTTACACGTCCACTGAACTAACGATTATACATCCATTGTTCCTCTTTAAAAATTCTTATATTCATCAATTGTAATAATGACTGTTATTATTTAACCTTCGTGGGTTTCATTCATGAATCGATATGAAGTAAATATTTGCCAATCACAAATAAATTTAATAGCAAATACGATTAGACACTCCTGCCTGGTCTATCAAAATTGAGATTAACATCTTCAAAGTAACGCAGTATAAAAATACTATCTTCAAACAAAGTTCATCTAAACAGCAAAATAGTCGAATAGAATACAATCAGATTGTGGAATGCAAACATTATTGTTCCAATCTAGAATTGAGAAAAACTCCTATCAAATGTTCATTACTATAGTGTATTCAATAAATTGTAATTAACGTTCATATTTCATAAAATTGTCTATAATGCAATGATAAATGTCTATGTTGCAATCATGTTCATAAGACGACTAGTATTTCAAAGATCGTCGATATCGAAATAGATTTTAACGCTCTAAAATCTTTTAATTATTCTTCTTTCTTGAGGGTGACAGAAAATTGGTCAAAGTAATTTACTGAATAGAATTACTTTAATAAAATGACACGCTGTCTGAATTCAAATCTGCCATAGCAAATCGTTAACTTTACAGTCAAATCGTGACTACAAAAATATGCAAATTACTGAAAGAATCTAAATCATCAGTCTCAACTGATCCAAAATTATTTAGAATGCCAATGACATAGCAATGTCTCAAAAATCGAAGAAAAAGGCATAAATCATCGAAGTGTACTGAGTACAGAAATATCAATCAAGAAAATGGGGCAAAAGATAGGACAGAAAATATGGGAAGAATGGTTGCTCAGATATCGCTAAAAGACTCAAATAATACAAGAAACGTTCACGACTACCTTATCTGTTGATCGAAGTTCCAGAGGAAAGTTTTCAAAGAAAACTGCTGTTGGTTCCATTTCACCAGCGTAAAGATGTGCTCCGTCCTCGAATTTGGAATCAGCGTCCTCGGAGAATCGAACTGCTTCCTCCTCCGAAATTGCACTGCTCCGTGGATACGAAAAACATCCTTCTGGCAAAACTCTTCTTTGTGCGCCGGGACAACCCTGGCCTCTCTTGAAAGTTCTCTGAAGTTCTTGCAGGAATTCGCCATGAAGTTTAATGTAGTTATTTCCGCAGAAATATTCATAGTTGTGGAGTATGAAAATATTTCCACTGTTATCTGGTATAATTCAGCGATGGATTCACGATGCATGAGTGTAGTTGGATGTTCACTACATGCTCGCTTTTGTAGAAAGACGATTAACGAAGTTCCATGCTGTTACTTTACTCCAACGATATATGTCCCAATCGCATTAAAGCCTTAGCCTTCCATCTCAACTACTGTTATAATCATCGAAAGCACTGTAAGATTATAATGTTCCATAGTCGAATGTATCGTTGTAATAGCAAACGTATTCTCCAATATCACTGTTGCACTCCACGTGTCAGCCGTAGTGTATAATGTGGAATTTAAAAGTGTTTCTCATGTGGCGAGAAAATCACTTTTGTTGGCAGCCTAAAAGTTCCAATATCTTTCGAAGTATAACTGTGAAATTGTTCAAATCTTGTACACACCTCAATGTTGTACTGCCCAATAGAACTATCATAAAGGCTGAAGTTAGCGCTTGATATCTTGACTGGTGGAAACGTTAATGTGAGCGTTTCAACTTCACCTAGTTTCGAGCAGCGTAAAATGGAACTGCTCCGAGTTCGTTCGATGCGCCAGGCTTTAACCACGCTAAAGACAACTTACTTCACTGAATCACTTGAAAATAACTATATATCACCAGAAATATATATGCGATCTGACATATGAGATCTGAGTTCTGAGATCTGAGAGCTCCTCTCTCCTGTGCACGACCTTTTATCAACTTCTTAAGGGGCGTATCCATCCCTTCCATAGCCTGTTGCTGCGTCATTGCTGGAAGTTTTAACTTTGGCTATACTTGACGGATTTTCAAATTTCAAAAACTCAAAATTAATTTCTTCAAAATTCCAAATCAATGCCATAACTGAAAATAGATTTCCACAAATCTGCATGCCAAAAGTAATCAACTATCGTAGTTTCAGCAATCTCCGTCTTCCTTCCAAACTATCGTTCATTGGTTCGAGTCTCTCCTCCAATAGCGTAGCTTCTTCCTTAGCACAATACCTTGTTTCCTGCGACTGCGTCGTAAATCTAAGATCTTTCTGGAACAAAATCATGACGTCACCAAGAATCTTAGCTCAATCAGCCTACTGGCATGAAGTCTGCGTCATCCGTGCCTACGTCATGAATATCCACGTCACAACTATGACATTCATAACTTTACTCATATTTGCCAATACAGCCATCGTGGTCTCAATATAATTCAATTTCCGGGGGCAGTACCATCCTGGCATTTGCCCGAAGACGAAGTGGGAAACCACGGAAAACCACTTCGAGGATGGCTGAGGTGGGAATCGAACCCTCTCTACTCATTTGGACCACCCAAGGCTGAGTAGACCCCGTTCCAGTCCTCATACCACTTTTCAAATTTCGTGGCAGAGCCGGGAATCGAACCCAGGACCTCCGGGACGGCAGCTAACCATGCTGACCGCTACGCTACGGAGGCGACCATTATGCATTCAATAGTAGAAAATATGCATTAAAATTTAAAAATATGCACTTAACAATGAGCCAAACTTATTCACTCTTCCACTCCTTTGCCATCGTATGTGCAGTCGGTTTTGCATTTTGTTCAAGTTAAAATTTATTTTCACATTTCACTTCCTTCGAGCATATCTGACAATAGACGATGACGCCATCCGTTGAATAATCACTATTACCTGACACCCACTGATTTAATAAATACTTTCTGCTCAGAAAAGTGCTTACATGGGACGTCCAACACGTAGGCGAAACCAATTTAGTTCAATTAATCTTAATTTCAAATGTAAAATGCTGAAATATGCTGTTATGTTCAGAATATTGAAAAATTCCAATGTATGTATTATTATTCCCGTGTTCCAACGGGGTCGGGGATGAGATGCGATGGAAATCTTTGTGGCGATGGTTTTTACGGCCGGATGCCCTTCCTGACGCCAACCTCATGAGTGGAGTTAATGAGAGATGAAATGAATGATGGAAGGAAAGGCCGTGGCCAGTCAGAAGGTACCGTCCCAGCATTTGCCTGGTGTTGAAAATGGGAAACCACGGAAAACCATTTCAAGGACGGACGACGGTGGGGCTCGAACCCACGCGTCTACCGAGTCAGCAGAGAGCTTGGCCCCATGACCTAATGCTGCGCGTTAGCCAGCGTAGCCACTACTATCGGTATTATTAAAAAATTCCAATAAACCCTCAAATATGCATTTGCATATGCATTTTCAAATAAAAAAAAAGTCTCTAATCATCGCTACTCGAGACAGATGTGTAACGTTGTACACTAAATGCTGTTACATCACTAAAATCTTAGAGGAGATAGGTGAGAAAGTCGATGGTATTTTCACCTGTTTCCTGTAAATTCCTTTTAACTTGATCGATATATTGTGTATTATTACATCCTCGTCTAATACTACAACCTAAAAAAAGTAAATTCCGGTACCGGGAATCGAACCCGAGCCTCCTGGGTGAGAGCCAGGTTTCCTAGCCACTAGACCATACCGGAGAGCCGAAAGTGTTTGGTGGAGTAAAGATTATCTCGCGGCATTGACGTCACTTGGCACGGAATAGAGAAAACTGGTGACGTTTCTCTGTTTCAGTTGTACATGTTCTCTAGATTGAATCCCTACTCGAGACACATGTGTAAAGGTGCACACTAAATGTTGTTACATATGATACATCCCTAAATATTGAAGGTTGTCATGGAGGAGTTGTTGTTGAATCTTTAGGGGCTTTGCGACATCGTGATCATGTAGCCCTTAGTAATTGGGTGTGTGTAGAATTTGTTTGATAACCTGTGACACTGTGATGTCTGTATTAGTTTCATTGTAATTCGTACACGGTGTAACATATTAGTGATGCGGGGCGGGCATCAATTCCACTCGCTCGAACATCAATTACCCTGGTATTCCTTAATTCCACTCGGTCCTCGAAGGGACCCAAAAATGAGTTCCTCAACTCCGCTCAGGCTTTGGCAAGGAGTCGGCAAAGGGGTTATCCCCTAAGACGTAAACAAATGTCTGTAGAATTTGTCTGATAACCGGTGTTAATTGTGATGTCTGTATTAGTGTGTATCATCTGTGATTCAGGCAGAAGGACTGCAGACGATTAATTTTTTCAAGTAGTTCCTACTTTTGCTACCAAATGCTACCGTCCACGACACCTAGATGCGGACGTGGCTACTATATGCCATCGCAATCAGCACCTGATGGCGAACGTTGGAATTAATATAGCGTTATCAAACTAACCTACAAATTTTAGCTTCCACAAGTGTAGTTAGTGGAAGCTTCTTTTTCATGCCATAAATCAATGACATGGGACCGCCGGCTTTATTTCCCCTCCGAAGGAAAGCATACTGACGGATTTTTATCGCTCTTAAAAAATCCGACGACTTCGGTGTTTATTTGTTTAATCGCACTTTAAAAAAATTGTCGCTATTTATGAAATCAGAGTGCAATTCGTCACTGCTGCAAATAATTTTCTTTCTTCCTTTCTTTCTTTCTTTCTTTCTTTCTTTCTTTCTTTAAGAGTCTCATTTGTTATGATCGGTTGCTTGTAATGCTTGGTGCAGCGGTAACGTTCTCGCCTGCTGTTCCCAAGATTGCAGGATCTAATCCTAGCGCAGTCAGTTGGCATTTGAGGGTGCGCAAATATGAGGGAGCCGCGTCAGTAGATTTAAGTTCCTCTTCGGGGCAAAATTATGGCACCCCGATGTCTCTAAAACCACAGTAGTTAAAAGGGACGTAAAAACAATAACATTATTGTGAGCGCCCCAGGGGTATATACCATAGGAGGTGTACTGTTAGGCCTATGCGGGGTGGACGCGACTCAGCTCCGACAAGGGTTATCGTCATGTTTATTTGTTTAAACGCACTTTATAAACAAATACATATATTTCCGTTGACTTTTCACGAAATTCAGTATTTTTTCTGTACGCATGAAGTTCTAGCTATAAGATATTACATTACCTCAAGGTTTTTATATTTCTTTTCTAAAAGATTCAACGCACGCACTCCTATATAGTGTTTGGTGATGCATACTTTTTATATTCTGCCTATTTTTTTTGTCTATGTGATACTTTTTGATAGTTCTTTTCAGTAGGTATATTTTAATGACTCGTGAGTGAATTCTCAATCCATTGTCATCCATTTGTTACACGTGGTGCACCCAGCTGTAAACTGACGAGGCTCTGGCGTCCGAATAACTCCAGGGATAAGGAGTTCTTTACCATGCCAATGACCTTTTTTGAGGGCAGATGAGCAAGGTGAGGAAAAGGGCACCCTATGTCCTTGGGATGAGAAATCTTCCCTAAAGGTGGATGATCCAGCAGATTGACAACGGCATAAGACCAGGACCAATAGGTATGGGTAAGGGTAGGTGAGACTCTATGAGCCGTGGTGAGAGCAACTCGCCTAGAAGAAGTTCACTTCCTTAGGTGGCAGCCCCATCACTGAGCTCGGGCTCGGAAGGCTGGTAACCTATATCAGTCTTAAATTACGAGATAAAAAAAGGGCAAAGGAAAATATCGGACTGATCAAATGGTTGACGACAATGGAATGATTGCAATGTTGTATATTTGATGTGTTTGTCTTTTTCTTTGCCTTCTGTTATGGGCCAAATGGCTTGCTATGTACAATAAATAATGATGATGAGTATTGAGATGATTTAGAATATTTTGGTACACATCGCACCTTATAACTCCCTCTGAGCTTGAGATTTGTGAAACATACACCTTAGTGTTTTATTTTTCTCTCTCTCTCATGTATATAAATAAATAAACAGTCCCCTATGTCCCTCTTGTCGGTCCAGTCCTGATTCAGTAGATCAGCTGCTAACGAAAGAGCAGAGCAACAGAACCCTGTCAGGGTCTTCAACCATTTCTTCTTCGCGGGTCGTAATTCAACTTATTTATTTGTTTATTACTTTCTCTAATTAAGGCATCATATTGTTTAGTCCAAAAATTCGAGGATAAAGGAGTTAAGACTAACTCTAGGATAGGGCTGAGTAATTAAGCAGTAGGAGCTGGTATCCCCGCTGTCCGATTGCACGTGAGTGTGAGATATAACGATGTCAGCGCTGCTCGAACCGCGGTTGCTGACACTGGAGCTTCTAAACATGACAAGGTTACTGCCAAGTGCCAATGCCAGTATTATGCTTGCCGGACAGTGCTCGGGGCGAGGGTCTCGCTAGTTATTTATACAATAATCCGAACAATTACCCAATACTCGTACTACCGTAATATTATCCAACAAAGGGGTTTGCGGGTTTTACTGAACTCAATCACTAGTACAGGATCCGGGGGAACTGCCGAGGTCGTCCTGTCCTGGAGATATCGGCGCTCAGTGTCAGTCCTCCACGTTCCGGGGACGCAGGACAGCGGTAACCTTTGGGTTACGTGCTGCTGGTCTTTCTCCCCTCCATGTGTTTCGCTCTGTTTATTTTTTGTATTACACTTCGTCGTGGAATTTGCTGATTGTGTTGTTTATCATTGTGGATCGGATCGCTTACTGTGGTTATGTTACAATGGTTGCACAACCTGGGATTCTTGCTTGGCTGCTCGATACGTATTCCCGGATATTTGTAACAGTATTCAGGTGGCAGAATTCAGTACTTAGTACAATATTTTACAAAAACATAGGCTCATTATTGGTCATGGTGAGTTCCGGTCATTAATAAATATACTAATGGAATAGGAACAGAAAACCATAGTTCAGAGTTGGAGGTCAATGATACGAATCAAATTACAGATACAAATTGTCATGAAAGTTTCATTTGTCTTGAAATAGCATTGTTCGTTTGAAGAAACAGCTTTTTTGAATAGAGTTGTTGTTTTGATATATTAATCTTTTCTCGGCCCGGGGTGGTTGGAAAATGATAACAACTTTGTTTCTTGGACACACGAAGTTTGGAAATTAATAACCCAGTTATACAACATTCCAATGTATATTGTGTTAAATATTGGATTCGATCTGATGACGGGTGTTTGAGATAATAATTATTAAATGTGACGCATTGCTGAAACACGCTTAAAAACGGGCCCTATTTGAGTGTCAACTGCGATAAAAAATATTGAAATATAAATTAAAACTTCCAAACCTACATGCCTAACGTAAAATAGAACGACGAAAATGATGATGTTATTGGATGTTATGTAGGTCTATTGGTCACTTCACAAACAACCTTCAAACTCGAGTGCACATAATACTTTGGTCGACAATAGTCACAACACCTACATTTTATTTGAAGTCAAAACCAGCGGCTTCGGTGGCGTAGTTGGTAGCATGCTGAGCTTCTATGCCCAAGATAGCGGGTTCAAACCCGGCCGAAGCCGTGGGATTTTTAAAGAGCGTTAACAATCCCTCAGTATACCTTCCTTCGGAGGAGAAGTAAAGTCGGCGGTCCCATGTCATAGATTTATGGCATGTTAAAGAACCTTCCACTAATTACACCTGTGTGAAGCTAAATTGTATAGGTTAAGAATGTAAACAACGCTCTTAGGATCCTACGTTCGTTGCCAAGAGCCGACTGCGGTGGCGTCTAGTAGCTAAGTTCTGAACTAGGCCTAGTAGTCGTTGACGATGGCGTTTGGCGGCAAAAGTAGGAACTATTTGAAATATTCAAAGTTGCAGTCCTTACTTGAATTAAAAACAGATACACACACAAATACAGCCATCACAATTAACACCGGTTATCAGACACATTCTACACACACCCAAAGTACACGGGGCTACATGACCGCGTTGTCGCAGCCCCTAAGCTGAGGAACCAACCAACCGAAGTCTAAACCACTTGGTGGGCATAAATCACCCGTGCAATAAACCTATATACTGCACCCTACCTCCTTCTACATGCACTGAAATGTTGTACAAGGTCCATGATTGACAGAACCTGCAACATTAGTCTAACTTAATACTTCAGTTAGCCAGAAGGGTGACAGTGAGATGGGTATGGTGGTATTATATCTCCTTTTCCATAATTACACCACTTGTCAATTACCATTCTTTTAGTATAGGAGTTTGAGAGTCCTTTTGGAAGGTGAATAAGCCCAGTATTTTGTTAAGCTGTATTGCTGTTTTAAGTTAAACTTTAGTTGGGAATTGTAATCTAATAGTATATACAATAAAATGACCATGATAGCCCGATTCCTTATTGACGTATTAATTATAACTAGCATTAGAGGAGACGCAAGAAAAGCTTGCCGAAGAATGCTGCGCAGATCTTCGGCCATGTTCGGGGGCTCGGGTGTGCTCGGTAATGGCATACAACGCCCCTCCCACTTCGCGGCAGTAGCTCGCTAGTAGCAGTTCTGAACGGATCGTCTGCCTAGGCTTGGCAGGCTGAACCAGGGGGGATGACAGATCATAGGGAGCGCGTGGGTTTCGATAAAGCTCCGCTATAGATGTTCTGCCAACCAATGAAGAATTAATCATAATGTTGAATTTTGGGCTTATGCCGTGTTTTATTATATTGCAATTCGACGCGTTTCGAAAGAAACCATGTCTTTCATCGTCAGGAATAATCTGGAATACGACAATGTTGCTAAGAGAAAGCAACGAAGAACATATAGAAGGTGCCCAAAGATGGACGCCATTATAGCCCCATGTTAGGGACAACGGAAAGCAGCAGTGAATTACTTTCTCAGGGTTCTGATAATAGGTAGCCAGGATTCACTGAGATTGTAGCCGGTGTCGCGGTTGAAATTATCTGGGTGTTTACGTATTTCAACCGCCTCCCTGATGATTCTGGGACGATATTGCTTTATACGGGCAAGAACATCCACCCCTTGGAACATGACATCATGGCCAGGTGTTAAAGCATGATCGGCAACAGCTGATTTATCAGGTTGAATGAGCCTGATACATCTATTATGTTCCTTAATGCGAGTGCATATTGTTCTCGAAGTCTGCCCGATGTAAACCTTGCCACAAGTACAGGGAACTCTGTAGATACCCGGTTGTTGCAATTTAGGCAAACTGTCCTTAGTTGGTCGCAGGAGTTGCCTAATCTTAACAGAAGTTCCAAATACAGTCCGTATGTTGTATCGACGTAGGATTTTAGCAATACGATCCGTTGTGTTATGTATGTACGGAAGGTAAGCAGTTCCTCTTACATCTCTTTTCTCAACTGACGTCCTATTATTATTTGTTGGTTTCAGAACCGTAGAAATCAAAGCCTTGCTATAACCGTTGCTCTCAAAGGTGGTTCGCAGGGTGTTAATTTCTTCTTGTAAAGAAGACACTTCACAAATCCTCCTAGCCCTGGTAGTTAGAGTTGTAAGGATACCATGTTTCTGGGCAGGGTGATGGTGAGAACTTGCGTGGAGATATCTATTGGTGTGTGTTGGCTTACGAAAAACGCTGTGTCCTAAAGATCCATCCTCTTTCTTGGTGACGAGAACATCTAAAAAAGGTATTTTGCCGTCAGATTCCTTTTCCATGGTGAAACAAATAGAAGGGTGCTGGAGATTAAGGTGATCCAGGAAATGGCTAAGATTTTCCTCACCTTCCGTCCAAACAACGAACGTGTCATCCACATAACGCCACCAGATCTTCGGTTTGAAAGGAGCCGACGACAAAGCTTTCTCTTCAAAGTTCTCCATGAAGAAATTAGCCACAACAGGAGAGAGAGGACTACCCATGGCCACACCATCAGTCTGCTCATAAAAATTCCCATTCCATAGAAAGTAGGAGGAGGTCATGCAGTGATAAAAAAGTCTTGTGATACCCGGTTGTTGCAATTTAGGCAAACTGTCCTTAGTTGGTCGCAGGAGACTTTTTTATCACTGCATGACCTCCTCCTACTTTCTATGGAATGGGAATTTTTATGAGCAGACTGATGGTGTGGCCATGGGTAGTCCTCTCTCTCCTGTTGTGGCTAATTTCTTCATGGAGAACTTTGAAGAGAAAGCTTTGTCGTCGGCTCCTTTCAAACCGAAGATCTGGTGGCGTTATGTGGATGACACGTTCGTTGTTTGGACGGAAGGTGAGGAAAATCTTAGCCATTTCCTGGATCACCTTAATCTCCAGCACCCTTCTATTTGTTTCACCATGGAAAAGGAATCTGACGGCAAAATACCTTTTTTAGATGTTCTCGTCACCAAGAAAGAGGATGGATCTTTAGGACACAGCGTTTTTCGTAAGCCAACACACACCAATAGATATCTCCACGCAAGTTCTCACCATCACCCTGCCCAGAAACATGGTATCCTTACAACTCTAACTACCAGGGCTAGGAGGATTTGTGAAGTGTCTTCTTTACAAGAAGAAATTAACACCCTGCGAACCACCTTTGAGAGCAACGGTTATAGCAAGGCTTTGATTTCTACGGTTCTGAAACCAACAAATAATAATAGGACGTCAGTTGAGAAAAGAGATGTAAGAGGAACTGCTTACCTTCCGTACATACATAACACAACGGATCGTATTGCTAAAATCCTACGTCGATACAACATACGGACTGTATTTGGAACTTCTGTTAAGATTAGGCAACTCCTGCGACCAACTAAGGACAGTTTGCCTAAATTGCAACAACCGGGTATCTACAGAGTTCCCTGTACTTGTGGCAAGGTTTACATCGGGCAGACTTCGAGAACAATATGCACTCGCATTAAGGAACATAATAGATGTATCAGGCTCATTCAACCTGATAAATCAGCTGTTGCCGATCATGCTTTAACACCTGGCCATGATGTCATGTTCCAAGGGGTGGATGTTCTTGCCCGTATAAAGCAATATCGTCCCAGAATCATCAGGGAGGCGGTTGAAATACGTAAACACCCAGATAATTTCAACCGCGACACCGGCTACAATCTCAGTGAATCCTGGCTACCTATTATCAGAACCCTGAGAAAGTAATTCACTGCTGCTTTCCGTTGTCCCTAACATGGGGCTATAATGGCGTCCATCTTTGGGCACCTTCTATATGTTCTTCGTTGCTTTCTCTTAGCAACATTGTCGTATTCCAGATTATTCCTGACGATGAAAGACATGGTTTCTTTCGAAACGCGTCGAATTGCAATATAATAAAACACGGCATAAGCCCAAAATTCAACATTATGAATAATTACACGGGCCGTGAAAGTCTAAATGACAATAATGAAGAATTAATTTCAGTACTATGTTTCCGTAGCTGGCATTCACCCAACGCTCACACCAAACCGACTGGCGGAGCGGGAATAGTCTGTTTTGATTGATTTTCCTCGTGGTGTTGTTGGTTGTTTTCATTTGTTCGGTATTTTGATTATGTATTTGAATTGAATTGAGAGTCAATCATGCCACTGCAAGGGAGGAAAAATTGCCAAGCACCGGGATGTAAGAATCATAATGATAGTAAGAAGATACGGCAATTTTCATCTTCCTGGTGTTGATCATGTGGAAAACTAGTGGGCAATATGGACTACTCTCGAATAAAAATATATAGAGAATAAATGTGTGCATTTTATCTCTAGTTTGTTTTCTTACCCATTCTCCTTTGCATTGCAATACAATTTGTGGTTTAGGGCTACGGGGAGGGGTGGGTGGCAGCCGCCATGCTTGGGAAAAAGTGAGGTTATGGCAATATAGTGTGTGCATTTGGACAGTTTTCTTTATATTTATCGAATATCCCAACAATTCTGTAGAGTAGGAGAGCAATGTTTAATTAGCCTAAAGGTGAATTAAGCTCTAGAACGGTATAACTGTGTCTTTCGTGACAAATCTATTGCCAACATTTCAATTTCAAAATGGCGACAAGTGACAAATCAACCAAGTGCGGTCAGTGTGAAAAATGTGTAACTGATAACGAAGACTACATAATTTGTGATGGGGAATGTGGTAAATCATACCACAGAACCTGTGTAAACATCAAAAAGAAAGTATTTAACCGGCTTTTGTCCGACAAAGCCAAGCAATGGTATTGTGTCGAGTGCAGTGCAGTAAGTAGGTCAACTACGGAAAAGGTTTCGCCAGACGAGAATGTAAGTAAACCTGATTTAGAAGGTCTTGTTTGTGAAATCAACCTCCGACTGACAAAACTCGAAAACATTGAAAAGACTCAGAATGACATGCTCAAGTCCGTGACATACTTTTATGATTGTTTCGATAGTATGAAAAGTGACATTTCAACTGCCACACAAACTCTGAAGCAAGCTTTGTCAGAAATTACAAAGCTCAGCCAAAGAGTTTGTGAATTAGAGAAGAATAAGGAAATCGCTTGCAGTGAGGTTAAAATGTTAAAGCAAGAAAATCTCGAGCTTCAACAGTACGTTCGGCGAAACAATCTAGAGCTTCATGGCGTGCCGCACACTTCAAACGAAAACACCGTTCAGATTGTCCAGACTATCGCTGACCAATTGGGTGTCACAGTTGTTGAGTTCGATATTGACGCCTGCCATCGGCTACCACAAAGCAGAGAAGGTCTTCCACCTCCTTTACGGCTTCGGTGGCGTAGTCGGTAGCATGCTGAACTGCTGTGCCCAAGATAGCGGGTTCAAACCCGGCCGAAGTCGTCGGATTTTTTAAGAGCGTTAAAAATCCTTCAGTATGCCTTCCTTCGGAGGGGAAGTAAAGCCGGCTGTCCCATGTCATAGATTTATGGCATGTAAAAGATCCTTTCACAGACTAAACTTGTGTAAAGCAAAATTTGTTAGGTTAGATTTCGTCAGAACGCTCTATCAAAGTTCCAACGTTCGCCACTAGTTATCATTGATATCTGGTGGCGAAAGTTGGAACTTCTTGAAATTGAACGGAACTTGTAGCTCACCCTTTAGGGTGTCCGCTGGAAGCAGCTACAGACTCAGGCGAGCCGAACATGTCCTCGGACACTCCCGGCACTAAAAGCCATACGATAAATAAATAAATAAATAAATAACTAGTCAAATTCTGCAGCCGGCTAAAAAGGAGGCAATTTTAAAAGGCAAAAGGTCCAAATCCAACCTGAACTCAAGTGATGTTGGAATCAATGCAAGGGCTAGGCCTATCTACATAAACGAGCATTTGACGCCAGCTAGTAAAGTACTCCACAAACAGGCAAGAGACCTCCGTAAATTAGGGTTTAAATACGTCTGGACCCGGGACTGCAAGATATTCGTCCGTAAATCAGATAGTGACAATCTGTCAGGATCAGCTCACCGGAAGACATTGAAAGGCTAGTAAGAGACTCTTCCATCAACAAGGCTCAGCCATCCCATTCACAGAAATAATAATGCATCAAGACATGGACCTACTAGTTGATGTTGACTTACACACATCAATTGATAAGAGTAAATATGACTGTATCCACGACTACGTAGCAGACACTAAAAATGAGGTTAGCCAAATCAAGTGTCTTTACCTAAATAGCAGAAGCATCAAAAATAAACTAGAATATATCGAGATACTAATACATATTGTTGAAAATCTAGATGTCATAGTGGTAACCGAGACTTGGGTAAAAATTAATGAAGCTAAATACTTCAACCTAAACAACTATTCTGTTGCTTTTGTACACAGAGACAATCAGGACGGTGGAGGCGTGGGAGTTTATGTCCACAAAAAATGGAATATAAAAGTTCTTAACCTAATTGAGAGTAACCATAGCTTGATCCAGTTAGAGCTTATAAAAAGTGATACTGTTCGTTTCAATAACCTTCATACTATTAATATAATTGCAGTACATAATCCTAACATAAATAACGCAACAAATTTCATGCAATGTCTAGAGCACATTCTCTCGAAAAATAATGCCAATCTTTGCTTATGCATTGGTGATACAAATATTAACTTACTAAACAAAAATAATGTAACCAAATCATACCTCAATCTACTATCAAGCTATGGTTTCACACAAGGCAATACTCGGTATCCAACAAGAATATGTGAATCAACAAGTACACTCCTTGATCAGGTAGCCACTAATAACTGTAAATATACCTATAGGATAAGCAATATAAATAGTGATATTAGTGATCATAATATTCTTGTAACTGAGATATTCTGGTCAAATTACTATCCAGGCAAAAGCACAATCTCGAACATGACATTTAAATACCCCCACAACAAGCAAAGGTCTAGTTCAAAAAACGTAAATAAAAATTACCGGTACGTGGACAAAAACATATTCTCCAATGATCTCAATCAAATAGACTGTTTAGATGATGTAAATGAAACTTACATCGCCATGAAACACAAAATCTTGACACAGACACCCAACAAAGAAAACACTGACACACCTTTGAAGGAAATACACCAGAACCACAATAACCCATGGATAACAACAGGATTAATTCAGCTAATAAAACAAAGGGACCTACTACATGCTAAACTTAAAACTAACATTCACAGAAACAACAACCTCTTAAAGGAAGAGCACATAATATGTAGGAACGAAATGACAGCTTTAAAACGGAAACTGAAATCCTCATACTATGAACATAAATTAACATTGAACGCCAATAGCATAAAATATACTTGGAAAGTAATCAATGAAATGATCTACAACTGCACAACTGAAAACATGATGGTCCCAGTGAGATAATAATTGGCGGTAAATCTTTCACAGGAAAAGAAGATATATGCAATGCTCTAAACACTCACTTTATAAACATAGCACACAAGTTAGCCAAAAACATCCTCCCAGGGAAGAAAGTTAATAAAATTAATGCCAATACAGATTCCATATTTATGACCCCGACTAATGAGATGGAAATTCGCAATATTATATTGAGCCTTAAAATGAAAAGTAGCCAAGACAAAGACGGTATGTCAGTAAAATTGTTAAAAAACTCCATTGACATGCTAAGTAGCCCACTAACTACTTTAATTAATTTATCGTTAGAGACTGGTCTGGTGCCTGATGATCTAAAAATAGCACGAGTCATACCAGTCTATAAAGGAGGTGACAAAAGCAATCCAGACAATTACAGACCCATTTCCATCCTCCCACACATACCCAAGGTACTCGAAACAGTAGTAAAAAACAGAATTGTTAATTTCTTAAATAAAAATGATAACTTCTACAAAGGGCAGTATGGATTCCGTGAAAACTCAAACACAGAAATAGCCACAATTGATATCATCTCTAACTTGCAGGATGTCATAGACAATAAGATGACAGCGAGTGGCCTTTTCATAGACCTGAGAAAGGCGTTTGATACTGTTGACCATGAAATTCTTTTAGGGAAACTTGATAAAGCAGGTATCCGAGGAGTAGCTTGGACATGGTTTAAAAATTACCTGTCTAATCGTAAGCAGTATGTTGAAATAAATGGCTACAGAAGTGAGGAAGTAAATATTAACCATGGCGTGCCCCAAGGATCAATACTGGGTCCTTCCCTCTTCTTAGTATATATTAATGACATAGCAACACTCAGTTTTTATGGTAATATAACGTTGTTTGCAGATGGCTTAAGCATCTTTTACAATGCGTATATCACCAACACGCTGATTACACACATGCAGGAGGACATGAATACAATACTTGGCTGGACGCAGTCAAATAAATTAACAATAAATGAAGATAAAACAAATTATTTAATAATATATAAGCGTAGAACAAAGTTAGACATCACTCAGAATATAATGGTGAATGGAAAGGCAGTTAAAAGGGTCTCATCTGTCAAATACCTAGGCCTGATAATAGATGAAAATCTCTCCTGGCAAAAGCACATTGATGCATTAGTTAAAAAAATATCACCTGCTGCTGGGATGATAAAAAAATTGAGCTACTATATCCCAAAATATCTACTCAGGAAAGTGTATTTTTCCTTAATCCATAGCCACTTACAATATTTGAATACAATTTGGATAATATGCTCAAATTACCTAAAAAAAGGAAATTGAGGTAATTCAGAATAGAGCCATAAGAAATATGTATAACTACCCTTTTTTAACACCAACCAAACACCTTTATATTACGAGTAAAATTCAACCAGTAGCCCTAAATGCAGAAATCAAATCAAATGTCCTGATGTACCAAATCCTACACAAAGATATCCACACAAATTTAAACTTCACTAAACAATCTGATTTACACGCTTACAAAACTAGACATGCAGATGCAGATGACATATCACTTTTCCATATCAATTCCAAACAATATGGCAGTAATAGCATTAAGTATAGTGCCTTTGTAAAGTTCAATAGACTACCAGAAAATATAAAAATTGCACCTAGCCTACCAATCTTTAATACAATGGCGGCTCTATGCAATCAGTGACGTTTAAGCAGTCGATTTTCGTGGAATACCAGACGACATCGTGTGATTATAAACCAGTGAATAATATTAAGATAGACGTAAGTAAGTAAGGATCTAATACTGTTTTTGGGAAGTCCTGTAGAATCGTAAAATAGAAGACTAATTTAATTCTTTATTGGATATCGGATACAAGTTTGGCATTTTGTCACCGCCCTCTTGGTTTCCCCATAATAATTATGCCTGACGTAAGCATTCAACATGTATCAACATCCAATGAGTTAACAGATGTATGCCCCATCTGTGAAAGAAAATGTGAAGATGAGTTGGCCGTCGCATGTGATGGTATATGCCAGAGATGGCACCACTTAAGCTGCACAGAACTACAGCAGGGGCAGTTCAATGCACTTAAATCATCCAACAAGAGGAAGTCAAAACTTCTATGGTTGTGCTACAAATGTGATCAGGACTTTCAACTATTCAAAGTAAGTAAGGGATTACGGGATGAATTAGAATCGATTAAAGTTGACGTCAATGCAAAATTAAATAGTCTGTCTAATGAAATTCATAAGCTAAATCAGGCTACCGTAGAAGGAAGTTCTAGTGAACCAGTTCACAAAATTCAACAAAGTCAAATAAATATCCAGTGCCAATTAGGATCTCAGGCACATGAGGATACTCAGGGACATCACGTAGAATCTGAAATTAATGCAAACAACAACTCCTTCATTGAGATGTTGCCGTACCGTCAGAATGAAACTGTTGATGATATGATTACTAAATTCCAAACAATAATAAGGGAAGACATACGTAAAGTTGTTAGTGAGGAATTCAAGAAAACCAAAGGATCCACCGGGAAAAATAATGAAATCACTATAACTGAAATCAAGAATGCCATAGGCTCTAACGACGGAGAGCTGGAGGACACATTATCGGAAATAAGTAATGCTGAGAAATCTCACCGCACACCCGTAAAGAAGAATTATCATAACACTAGGGAAGAGTTGGTTCAGAAAAGTAATATGTTGACCAGGAAAGGCACCAGAGCTGAAGTCAATGCTAATCGTATGACAGAAAAAATAGATTTGCCAGCAGAATCATATGCTCACTTTAGTCGAAAAGTTACGGATTCCATTGCTCCCTTTAGTCAAGAATTAACGGATGCCCATCCCTCACGAGATGAAGGATTCCCTTACAGTCCAGAACAACCATCTGACGAAACAAAATGGTCTGAGGCCGTAGGTCGACGACGTAGGGGCAACCTTCAGTTAATTCATACCCCAACAATCATAGGGACTAAACATAATTCTGTGGAAAAAGGAAAGGAAAGACAATGTGATGAACTCCAAGCAGTATCACATCGAGCATGGCTGTACATTGGACGACTACTTCCGAGTGCGACCACTGATAAAATAGTGAGCCATCTAAAGAAGCTGCAAGTAGACGAGATATATGATTGTGAAGAACTTCAATCCAAAGGTACACTCAAATCCTTCAAAGTTGGAATCCCCATTACAGATCTCAACAAAGTTGTCATCCCTGAACTCTGGCCAACAGGAGCTCTTATTAGAAGATATCGTCTTTTTCGCTCCAAATGGCAAGGAGCAAGATTTACGGATTAATCTACTAATCTGGAATGTGGAAGGATTGAAGAGCATCATCGACCTATCCCCGAGAAATATATTTGATAAACAAGACATTCTCATCTTAACTGAAACTTTTGCGACCAAGGCAATACATATTACCGGATTTTACTCAGAGCATGTCCTCCCTACCCAAGGACCAAGAGGAAGACCTATGAGAGGTATTTCCTGTTACTTCAAACCCACAATTGGAAAGTTACTAGCTGCCTACAGTGACGAGGAGACCATAATAATCAAATTAGAGAACTTAACACTCATAGGCCTTTATATAGAACCTTCAACATCCTTAGAGGATGTCATAACAACGGTCCTGACTGCACTAACGAAAGCAAACCCTAAAACCAACGTAATCATTGCTGGTGACTTCAACTGCAGATTAGATACTGACAACATCAGGAGCAAAGAATTACTATTGTTAATGGAAGAAGAAGGATTTACCCTCGTCAATAAAAAAGATGACAAAACGTATTTCGCATACAATGGGAGTAGTACAATAGATTTAATTTTCTTCAGGGGAGTCGGGATGAAATTATTGGACTACACAGTTCGTTCCTCAGGAGCAGAAGCACCACTTAAGAAACATTGTCCTGTTGTGGCACGCTTCGTAATTACTGGTAATGCTAAAGTTCAGAATGAGAAATGTATCACAAAGAATATCTCCAGAAAGTTGAATGAAAGTGTGCTCCTGCAATGTACAGACAAACTTACCCACTTTAATGATAGAATAAAAGCGAACGATCTTGATTCTGCTGCTATTGCGCTAGAGAATATAATTCAATCCTCAACCACCACAAAAACAGATCGAAAATCACAAAAATGGTTTAATAAAACCTGCTACTTAGAAAGGAAAAGAGTATTGCATGCCCTTCACAAAGCAAAGGTTAGCAATAAGCAAGAAGACCTAACAACGTATAGTCACCTGAGAAAGGAATATAAGAAATTACTCAAGAAAATTCGAAATGACTTCATCGAACTCGAAACATACAGGATGGTGGAGGAAGCAAAGAAAAACCCTTACTTAGCTCTCAGACCCCGGAAAACACAAGCTGCAGGAAAAATCGATATGTCAGCCTGGGAGGAACATTTTACACTTATTCTGAACCAGAATGGATCCACAACAGCTTATCATAAGAAAGAAATCGACCCTGACGGCTTCAATATATGCTCGTTCACGACAGAGGAGGTTCGAAATGCTGTGTCTGTTTTGAAAAACGGAAAAGCACCCGGACCGGACGGTATCTTTAATGAGCATATCAAGACAGCAGTTACGGTATTACTCCCAGCTATTACAGACCTAATGAACCTATGCTTACAATCAGGAGACATACCATTGTCATGGAAAACTTCTACAATAAAGGTACTACACAAAGGAAAAGGAGATGTGTGTGACCCCAACTCATACAGAGGGATTGCCCTAGAAAGCAATTTATTAAAGATACCTACAAAGCTCATGACGAACAGACTTACTGAAGAAATCGACGTTAAAATACCAGAAGAGCAATTTGGTTTTAGACGAGGGAGAAACACGCTTCAGGCAATTAGAAATCTAAAAGATGACATAGAGAATACCCTTAGAACACCTCAAGGAAAATTCCATGCAGTATTTATTGATTTCTCGAAAGCCTTCGACAATCTAAGCAGGACCATCATCTCCACGAAACTAAATTCGATATCGACAGAAAATAAAGCACTCACAATTCTGGTTCATAACATGTTAAGGAGCAATAATATAAAAATCTCCGACAACGTAACCATTTCCAGACAGATCATACAAACGAACGGCGTACTTCAGGGAGATCCCCTCAGTCCCCTGCTGTTCAATGTCGCCACGCACGATATTGTTCATGCAGTCAGAGAAGTTTCAAAGGAAACGAAGATATACCTTTACGCCGACGACATGGTTTTGGGGTCGCAGAACATCAGGGACCTCCAAATTGCAACCCATGCTCTGGAGAAATGGGCAGATAAGAATGAATTGCAAGTTAATGCAGAGAAGACCGAGCATATGATTTTCAGGAAGGGTGGACGTGTTTCCCAAGAACAGAGAATATTTTTCAAAAGTAAACCACTGAAGACTGTCAATAGCTTTAAATATCTGGGTGTAACGTTACAAACGACAATGAACTCGTTCAAAATCCACGTAAAACAAAGAGCGACAGCAGCTACCAAGGCTATATTTGACGTCAAAGCCATTACAAGACTTTCCTTGAGATCCGCCATTGCACTCTTCGATGCAAAAATTGTCCCAATCCTCACGTATGGCATAGAGATAATTTGGGACAAGTTAAGCATAGGAGACCTCCGAACATTGGAACAGGTAAAGGCTAGATACTTGAAGGCTGTTCTTGGAGTATCCAAATACACGCGATCGAGATTAGTGTATGTGCTCTCTCGGGAACCCTTCTTGATGGAGGATTTTAGATTCAAGTTCGCTTTGCCTACTACGACCTGCTGGAAGAGGGTTCTAGCAGAAAGAACGTTGAAAAGAAGTGAAATCTGGGAAGAATTCTACTCGACCGAGGCTATGATCAACAGAGCATGGATGGAACCGAACCAGGACTTGCGGCACTTTGTGACCTCTTTGGCTGTGCACGGTTTCCACCATAGAATGTGCAAGACAAAGACATTCCATGATCCGGACCCGGCCTGTGTCTGTGAGCTGTGTGACGAAATCTGTGAACGTTATCACGTTCTTCATTGCAGAAATAGAGGGAAACCCATCATAGATCACTGCATAGGCTGAAGTGCATCTTTCCTTGCATGTTATTTGTAATTTTGCACAACTTGTGCGCAATAAAACGTTATTAAAAGGAGGCTAAAACAGTTTATGTGGAATGATTATAAAATGTCAGTTTGAAGAAATTCCAAAATCTGAGAAGACAAAAGAAGACTACATTGTGTACAAAAACTTATGAAAACTACAAAATGTAGTATATATTTTCATACTGAAAACTTTGAAACTAAACATTGAATTGTAATTTGTCGCCAACAAGATAAAACTGTACGATTCCTTTGTATATGAGTCCTTGACTCGTTAAGGGATTAATAAAATGAATTAATAGAATAATAAAAAAAACATTGATATATATCAAAATGTATTATTTTCCTATCTGGACGTATATTTCAGCACCTAGCGAAAGGCGCAGTTATGTTTGAGTTATTTTCATCAATAATCAATAACTCACCGCAGAACATACTGTTCAAATACGTGTAATAAAGGCTACATCCATATGGCTTTTTACTTTTTATGTTGCCAGACTTGGTATATCGGTACGTAGCCTCAGGCGGTGCTCTCTCTCGGAAATTCTATAACCAAAAGTGACGAATCTCTTATACTCACATGATCCTTGGGCTGAACTGTCGGTTTACGCTTGGTTTACAGCTGTAGACCGCGACTCGGAGCGAGCGGCGTTGTTGAAGAATGGAGTGTGCAGTGAGCCCGGTAATCAGCTTTCGGGGGACACACAGGAGCCCCACAATGAGCATTAAAATACGCCGATTGATATTGGTCTCTGCGCATCGTTGTGTTTCGGCAAGCTTTTCTTGCGCCTGCTCTACCCGTCGCAGCCAGCACAGTTCATATCCTCGCCGCTAGATGGGGGCTTCATTCATTCCATTCCTGACCCGGTCGGTCGACTGGAAGCAGGTTGTGGATTTTAATTTTCATTACCCGTCGTGGCTTCGCCCGCGAATATTCTAGTTGTAAAGAGTACACTTGGCAAAATCTCAATCATGAATGCTATGCCTGATATATCCTTGGTATGAATAATCAGACTTTATCAATTCAGCTACTGGTGCAGCGGTTAGGGGTTTGTCATTCCTTTATAAGGTATCAGAGTGAAGTTATTTTTCTGGGAATATCACAGACACTGTTGATTTAAGGGCCTTTAAAAGTGGTTTTCGGAGACCCTTTATAGTCGGGTGAAAAAGACCTTTCATACCATACTCACACGTGAAAATTAGGTAAAAACATTGTAGAGTGCCCCTTGACCCCCTTAAGCGCATTATACTGTATGTATTGATGAATTTTACAGCTTAATTTGGTTCAGTGATAACCGTATAACCGTCTGGAAACTTTCACTGTAATGTAATAATTGGAATTGCATTGCGTCTTACAGAAATAGATGCACCTGTGAGATTCTGTTACCATGGTTACCGTGTTGTATTCTTTCATTATTTCGTTGTAAATACACATGTTTTAAGGTATTTATTTAATTTTGAGGCATTTAAAGAGAAGTGAGTACGTTTCGCTTACGCAATGGGTTATGATGAACCTGTAGGTACCCCATATGTGTAGGTTGGTGTTAATGGGACCTTATTTTCGGTACAAAACTGGAATGGGACCTTAGCAGAATAATATAGGGAGGGATAAACTATTCATTACGGTTGGTTGGTTCCTCAGTTTAGGGGCGGCGACAACGCGGTCATGTAGCCCCGTGTACCTTGGGTGTGTGTAGGATCTGTCTGATAACCGGTGTTAATTGTGAAACTATTTATTACCTTAAGTCAATATTTAGTACAAAGAAACCGTGCCGGTTTCGGTCACATTGTGACCTTCTTCAGCGTGGTATAAGATAATGTTACGTACCACCCCCTGGTGGCACTTACGTTAACTGGATTACGGTGGGTGAAAGCACAAACACAATTGTTCCTTTAAAGAAATATAATTAGCTTTATTGTGGGCCTGAAAGATACACCACACAAATAGCAAATACAAGCAATCAGTACCTCACTCCAGTTTTCTCTCGTAGGGAACTCTTGCCCTTCACTTGTCAACAGACCACAGAAGTTAATCCGTCCTAATGAGTCCGGTGGCCTTGACAGAACTACCTGCAACACTACAGTTATTTACGATAGCCGCTCACTCACCACTACACTCTGCTTCGCTGACCGTTGGCTAGGGAAACAGCCCCCGGTGCTTTCGCAATTCACCACACTAACCTCTTCTGCACTGGAAAACACACTCGTTCAAGACACAGTTCCTCTGTAGGCTTCACACTCCCTCGCTGTCAAGAGAATCAGCTTCACTAGGTTTTCGCAAGTCACGTCGCCAACAACTGTCGCTCAAGGTAAACGCTCGCACTAGCTCGAAAAAAAAAAACAGTCCACCCCGCTTGCCAGGTCGCTCTTATATAGCAGGCCGGTGACTCAATAAATGCTTCTAGATCCTTCCAGGATTCACGGCTTCTCGAGATTTCCATCACTGGTTGGGTCACGAATATTCTGGACCATCCCTTTGCCCTAGTAGCCCTGTTGCGTAAGGCGCAAGTAATACACTGAGGCAGAGCACAGCCCGGGCAGCTGTGACTCAACCGGCGAGGCGACGAAACAACTCACTGCCGAAACACCACCCCCTTCCTAAAAGGCTGATCGTCCCGATCAATCATTGGTCCGTCTGTGTCCCTCCCTAGGCTGCCAGGCGATCTCGATGCATGATCTTCATCTTCGCCCTCGGGCTCCACTGGATCCTGTAGACGACATCGTTGATCCGTTTCACGACTCGGTACGCGCCCTCCCAGGACTTCTGCAGTTTGGCTGACAGGCCTTTCTTCCGTAATGGGTTGAAGAGCCAGACCAGGTCGTCCTCATGGAATCCGCCGGCATCCGTCCGTTGGTCGTATCGGGTCTTCATTCGGTCGGTCTCGATCCGCAGTTTCCTCCCCGCGAACGCGTGCACGTCCTCAAGTTGGTCGACCAGATCTTGACAATACTGGCTTACCGGGACCGGATCATTCCCAGGTCGGCCGAAGGCAAGATCGACAGGTAGACGGAGTTCCCTCCCAAACATGGTCCGGGCTGGTGTGCACCCGGTGGCTTCATGCACGGCGGCGCCGTACGCCAGGAGAAATAGCGGAAGGTGTTTGTCCCAATCCCTCTGGTGCTCGCTGACGACTATTCGGAGATGGTTCTCGATGGTGCGATTGAATCGCTCTACCATCCCGTCGGACTGAGGGAGTAGCGGCGTCGTATTTGTCTTCCGAATTCCCAGCAGCTGTCATGGGTTCTGGAACACCTGCGACTCGAAATTCCTCCCTTGGTCGGAGTGCAGCTCCAGGGGTACTCCGTACCGGCTGACGAATTCCATCACCAGGGTCTCTGCGATCGTCGCGGCTTCTTGGTTAGGGAGCGCATACGCCTCCGGCCATTTGGTGAAGTAGTCGCTGACGACCAATATGTAGCGGTTCCCTGCCTCGCTTAACGGGAATGGCCCAGCAACATCGATGGCCACTCTCTCCATGGGGCCGTCCACGTTGTAGGTCTTCAGTGGACCCCGTCGTCTTCGTCCTGGGCCCTTGCTGGCTGCGCAATCGTGGCATCTCGCGCAGTGGTTCTCCACGTCTGTTCGGCACCCGATCCAGTAAAACCGCTCTCTCAGCTTCTCCAGGGTCTTCTTTATCCCTAGGTGTCCACCAGATGATCCTCCATGGACTTCCTTCAGGACTTCCTCCGTCATAGCCTTTGGTACGACGACTTGTTCCCGAGATGTCTTCCCGTCGGTGCTCTCCCAGGTCCGGCAGATGAGGCCATCCCTTACAATCAGCGAGTCCCACTACGCCCAGTAGGACTTGAACTTTGGACTGCAGTCGCTCACAATGTTCCACCCGGGTCTTCCATTCGGCTATCAGTCCCAGGTCATCATCTTCTGCTCGTGCCCGCGTGAAAGATTCACGGCTCCAGCTCCCATGAAGTTCCACGGTAGTCCTTCGGCACTGTATCCCGGTGTTCGGTGTTCTCCTCTCTTTTAGTACAGAAGGTGCAGTCTTCGGGGCACGGTCTTCGTGACAGGGCGTCGGCGTTAGAATGCAGTTGGCCTTTTCTGTGCTGGATCTCAAAGTTGTACTGTTGAAGCCTCTCTATTCACCGCGCGAGTTGACCCTCGGGCTGTTGAAGTTCAGGAGCCACCGCTGGGATGCATGGTCGGTCCTGATGAGAAATTCTTGCCCGTACAGGTACTTGTGGAAGTGTTCGATGGTCTTCACGATGGAGAGCAGTTCCTTCCTGGTGACGCAGTAGTTCCTCTCTGGCTTTGACAAGGCTTTGCTGAAGTAGGCCACTACTCTCTCCTCGCCGTCCACTATTTGCGACAGGATTCGCCCTATACCAAAGTCGCTGGTATCGGTATCGACGATGAACCTTGTTCCAGGTCTGGTGTAGGTCAGAATAGGCGCGGTGCACAGAGCCTACTTGAGTTGTTCGAAGGCACTGTGGCATTCTGCTGTCCATGTGAAGAGTTGGTCCTTCTCAGTCAGTCGATGCAGTGGTTGGGCGATGTCGGCGAATCCTCTCACGAAGCGACGATAATAAGTGCAGAGTCCCAGGAAGCTTCGTAGTTGGGACTTGTCCTGCGGAACTGGCCACTCCCTCACTGTTGCGGTCTTTTCTGGGTCGGTGCGCACCCCTTCCTCGGAGACAATATGCCCAAGGTACTGGACCTGCTTCTGGAAGAGCTGACACTTCTTGGGGCTCAACTTCAGCTGGGCAGCCCGTAGCTTCATCAAGATCTCCTTCAGGTTGCTGTAGTGCTCCTCTAAGCTTCTCCCCAGAACGATGACGTCGTCTAGGTAGACCAGGCAGGTCTTCCAGTGTAGTCCCCTCAGAATGGATTCCATTAGCCTTTCGAAGGTCGCAGGGGCGTTGCACAGACCGAATGGCATGACGGTGAACTGCCAGAGCCCGCTGCCCACAGAGAACGCAGTTTTATCGTGGTCCTTAAGGTGGACCTCCACCTGCCAGTAGCCACTCTTCAAATCCAAGGTGGAGAACCATCTTGACCCTGATATGGTGTCCAGGGTGTCGTCAATCCTGGTTAGAGGGTAGCTGCTCTTCTTCGTGACGACATTCACCCGCCTGTAATCCACGCAGAACCTGGTGGAACCGTCGTTCTTCTTCACTAGCACGACCGGAGAACTCCAAGGATTATGTGATGGCTCGATCACTCCTTGCTCCTTCATCTCTTCTACCATCCAGTCGACTTTGGCTTGCTTGGCAAGCGGGACACGTTGGAATGGGGCCCTAATCGGCGCGCTGTCCCCAACGTCGATTCTGTGCTGGACCAAGCTTGTCCTGCCGAAGTCTTTGCTCCCCACGGAGAAGACATCCTGGAATTCATGTAGCAGGTCCCGAAGTTGGAGTGATTGTTCCTCGTCTAAATGGGATCCTTGGTACAGCTTCTGTAGTTCTTCTGGCAGGGCGCGTCTTCTTCGGTTGTCCGTCTGCAGGTGTCCGTCCGTCGTGTCTGTGATGCGGGCAATCCAGGTAACGGGCTCGTAGACTCCTAGGTTGGTGTCCCGGTGAACCGTAATGTCGTAGTCGTTCAGGTTGGACAGGCGGACGTACGGCCGAGACGTCGTGTTGATGAGAGTCTTGGCAATCAGCAATCCTTTTGTCTGGATGTCCTCATATTTTGGCTCGATGATAGCCGCCACTCCCTCAGCAGTTCCGTCGACAATTACGACAGCGCTGACTTCCGTCCTGGCGGGAACGATGACGTCCTCTCTCAGCCTTACTCGTCGTGCGGTGACGGCCTCGTGTGCTGGTTGCAAAGCAAGTTCCCCACCTCCGAAGTGCAGAGTGTTGGTACTCAGGTCCAAGATGATGTTGTTCTGGTCCAGGAAGTCCAGTCCGATGATCACTTCGTTTGATACATCAGCCACGAGCACTGGATGCTTCACCGCCCGTCGACCAATGACGAACTCCAGAGATGCTTCGCCATGTACCGGTGCGGTCTCTCCAGTCGCAGTTATTAGCTGGAGGTTCCTTTGCGTGTGTTGCACTCTCCACTTCGGGATTACGGTGGGATTGACGATGGTCCTCGTCGCTCCCGTGTCGATCAGCATGGGCCAGCTCACTCCGTTGACGACTCCGTCGACCATCAGGCTGCTATTATCCCTCCGTAACTGCGTCACACGAACTTGGACTGCCGGGGCTTGACGACTGTCACAAGCCAACCTTTGCCCCCCAAGACTGGCTAATACTCGTTTCCCTGGGCCACGCGGTTTCCGGACGACTGATTTTCCGTCGGATACCCTCGGCGGCGGCGATCATCGCAGTCCTTGCTCAGGTGGCCTTTCTTACCGCAGGTCCAGCAGGTCGGTAGCCCTCTTCCGGGCCGCCTCTCCGGTAGTCTTCCGGCTGTGTCGTTGCTGGTGGTGCCGCGACTATCGAAGAAACGGCTTAGCGCCTCCATTAATTCGTCGGCCAGGGGCTTGGTCTCGTTGGTTTTTACTGGTTCGTCGACGTCCACTTGACGCACCCGCGCGTGCATTCTGGATGCCTGTTTTGCCATCTCGAACTCAAGTGCGTGGCTCAGCGCATCTGCTAGGTTCTTATTGAGCGCGAGTCGCAGCGCCTGTTGAGTGTCCGAGTTCCGTAGCCCGTCGGTGAAGGTCTGCGTCGCTATCTACTCCAGAAAGTCGGCCGGCGCTGTTGGGTAGGCGAGCCTTACGAGGCGTGCGATGTCCATCTCGAACTCTTGCAGGGTTTCCGCGTTCTTTTGTACCCGGGTTCGGAGCTGCATCTGGTAGGCCTGCTGAAGTCCATATCGGGACTCCAAATGGGCGATTAGTGAAGCGTAGTCCTGGGATCCAGTCGGGATGGCCTGAAGGACGTTAAGGGCGTTCCCTCTCAGAGCTAAAATGAGAGCTGTAGCCTTTTCCGTGCTGTTCCAGTTGTTTATGGAACAGGCTGCCTCGAACTGACGTAAATAGGTGCTCCACGGGACCTTTCCGTCGAAGGTTGGGGGCGTCACTCTGCTCTGTCCCGTTCCTGATATTACCGGTCGACCTGTGGGCGGGCGTCCGCGCAGCTCGGAAACTTCCTCTTGAAGAGCGTTGAATCTCGCTTCCATCCGCGTCGACGGGCGTTGGTTCAGCTCAGCAATTTTCTTTTGTAAAGCGTTGAATTTATCTTCCACCCCCGTCAGTGGGCGTAGGCGCAGTTCGGCAACTTCCTCTTGTAAGGCGTCGAACTTCTTTTCTACTGCTGTGACTTCCACTCTTAGGCCCTGCAGACGGTGTTGACTTCCTGACGCAGACCCTGTTCCAATTTCTTTTGACTTTCCTGTAATTTCGTCAGCAGACACTCTTCCAGATTTTTCTGGCCATCCAGAAATTTGGCGGTTAGGTCCTCTGCTAGCTTATTCTGACCGTCTTCTAATTTGGAAGTTAGGTCCTCGGCTAAACTTTTCTAGCTGTCTTCCATCTTCTTCAGGTCCTCCGCTAACTTATTTTGACCGTCTTCCATCTTCTTCTGGCCGTCTTATAATTTGGCAGTTAGGTCCTTGGTTAAATTCTTCTGGCCGTCTTCTAATTTGGTTTCCATGCCACTTAACTTTTCAAGCAATGCTGCCAATTGCTCTTTCATTTTGGTTGTTTGTCTTGTAAAGGGCATGCACTCACAGGAAAATTTAAAAAAATGACCTGCTCGGGTTTTGAAACCAGGACCGTCAGGTGTTGTGCTTGTATTTGAGTTCGTAATCCCACTTCTGACACCAGTTGTTACGTGCCATCCCCTAGTGGCACTTACGTTAACTGGATTACGGTGGGTGAAAGCACAAACACAATTGTTCCTTTAAAGAAATATAATTAGCTTTATTGCGGGCCTGAAAGATACACCACACAAATAGCAAATACAAGAAATCAGTACCTCACTCCAGTTTCCTCTCGTAGGGAACTCTTGCCCTTCACTTGTCAACAGACCACAGAAGTTAATCCGTCCTAATGAGTCCGGTGGCCTTGACAGAACTACCTGCAACACTACAGTTATTTACGATAGCCGCTCACTCACCACTACACTCTGCTTCGCTGACCGTTGGCTAGCGAAACAGCCCCCGGTGCTTTCGCAATTCACCACACTAACCTCTGCCGCACTGGAAAACACACTCGTTCAAGACACAGTTCCTCTGTAGGCTTCATACTCCCTCGCTGTCAAGAGAATCAGCTTCACTAGGATTTCGCAAGTCACGTCGCCAACAACTGTCGCTCAAGGTAAACGCTCGCACTAGCTCGAAAAAAAAACAGTCCACCCCGCTTGCCAGGTCGCCCATATATAGCAGGCCGGTGACTCAATAAATGCTTCTAGATCCATCCAGGATTCACGGCTTCTCGAGGTTTCCATCACTGGCTGGGTCACGAATATTCTGGACCATCCCTTTGTCCTAGTAGCCCTGTTGCGCAAGTCGCACGTAATGCACTGAGGCAGAGCACAGCCCGGGCAGCTGTGACTCAACCGGCGAGGCGACGAAACAACTCACAGCCGTAACAATAAGGAACTGTGCAGTACCGGTAACATACAACTTAATAAACTTTTTGTCATAATAGAGGATACTATATTTTTTTTTATTCCAAAAGCTCACAGAGTAAAATTTCAAAAACCAGATCTGTTACAAAAACGTTTGTTAATAAAGCACAAAAATGTCTTGATAAAACAGCGTTGAATTGAAGATATCTAAAAAGAAGAAATTAACTGAGAAACAAAAGTTGAAAACAGAACAGAAAAAGATATAAACAAATTATAACACTTATGTGTATGTGAAAATATAGAATATGCTGAATAAGTTAGGTTAGAGAGAAAAAACAAGCAATATGAATAGGCTTGTATAATGAAAGTAATGTGTTAAATTATTGAATCTTGAGAGCAATGTAAGTAAAAGAAGTTTTTGCTCTCAAGATTCAATAATTTCAAACATTAAAATATTGTAACGAGAGCGGGGTTGCTTCATTCCCTCTCGCGTGACTCACAGCCACCTGCGGCTACCTCTGGTCTCTGTCGGCGGGCTACTTGCGCAGCGGGAACAAAGACATGGTCTGGAATGTTCCCGGCGTACCTGGTGATGGAACTCTCGGGAGGAGCCGTGAACTCTACTACTCTGGAAACGTCCATTGAGTCACCATCCTCCCTATATAAAGCGGCCTCACCTGCGAGGGAGGGACTGTGTCTTTGGGCTAGTGCGTGCTTTTACCTGTGCGACAGTAGTGTGGCGACGTGACGTGCGAAGTTACGAAACCCAAGTGAGGCTGATTCTCCAGACAGCGAGGCAGTATGAATCATACGGACAGTTCTGAGGAGTGTGTACTTACCTAGTGCGACAGAGATATTGTAGTGAATTGCGAAACGCAGTGGGCTGTTCCCTAGCCAGTGGACAGAGAAGCAGTGTGTAGTGGTGAGTGACTGGCTATCGTGAATAACTGTAGTTTGTGTACAAGGCAGAGTTGCAGGTATTAATAGCGAGGACAGTAGTGTGAAAGTAGGCTAAGTATGGAAGCTATAGTGACTAGTAGTGTCTTATGAAGTGAGATTCAGTGCTTATTGTGTGGTGTATTTTCCTGGCCTGCAATAAAGCTAATATTTCGTTAAAGGAACAATTGTGTTGTGCTTTCACCCTCCGTAATTCAGTTAACGAACTTAGCACTAGGGACAACACTTAACAATATTAAACCTGTATCAACAACGTAGATTTTCTGTCTGAAAAGAGGTGTATAGTGACAGGCTTAACTTAAGATAATAATTATAGCTGGGCTAAATTTATTAAGTATTCAGTCGCACAGCACTATTACGGACCCATTACACAATACAATGCAATCGAATACCCCTCCGAACATGTGCACACGCTGTAAACAGACCATCCATTCTGACCGCGCAAAGTCGTCACCAATAAGCCAGTAGGGTTGGTTTAAATTCAACCAATAGCGAGACTTGCACTTGAGGATCTTAGTGGACGTCCTCAGAGCGCCATTAAACAGACCAAACCTTCCCCTTACCCCTAAGGGCTGCCATACATAAAGCTATAAACACGTGCTTTGAGGATGCAAGGCTTCCTTCCTCAGCTTTCTACTCCGGGCGATGAAGGTCACACTTCACCCATCTAGGAGTGAAATGAAGAACTAGTTACAAGTACTGACAGTGACAGTGAGTCAAAGCTTATCGAGAGGGCGCGCAAGGTAGCCCCAAAGACTATTTTACAAAACAATCAATTTTTTTAAGTTACAGCTGAGAGCTGACTGTAGGATGATCCTCACGTCCTACATGGAGGAATCGCCACTGAGTACACCCCGTTCCAGTCCTCACACCACTTTTCAAATTTCGTGGCAGATCCGGGAATCGAAATTCGGACCTTCGAGGTGGCAGCTAAGCACGCTGACCACTACACCACGGAGGCGACGACCAAACATACCCTCAGTTTAATTTAGACTCTTTGTTATGAGTTGGCGTCAAAACCTCTGGAGTGAATGGCATTAAAATTGGTATTTAAGTAAAAGATAAAACTTGGCTACGAATTATGTATACAATCCTAAGGAATGAGGGGTTAAGAGGGAGCCCTTAATTGTTTTTCACTCTTCTCTTGAAAGCGGTTTAATTTAGAAACTAAACAGAACAAAAGTCATTGGAAATGTAAATATGATTATTGTTAGCTAATAATGTTTATGATGGAATTGACCGCTTACTGAGATACAGTAGAGCGTCGTTTATCCGGACTAATTGGGACCGAAAGTGTTCCGGATAACGATTTTTCCGGATAATCAAACATGCGTTTATTTCATAGGAAAAAAACATGCACAGTACATAATGGTGATAACCACAAAACTTCTCATTTAGCAGAAACGCTTTCTCACATAACAAAGATCCAGAAAAGGGATCGCCCTTACTTCTTGTCTGAATAAACGATAAGTACGCCGCTTCTTCCAATTTTTCATCCGTAGCTGAACTCACGGTTTTTCTCTTTTTAGACCCTTCTTCACTATCTAACTTCGATGCATAATTTCACCTTTTCGCTTCTTCAGATCATAAATTGTGGATTTTACAACAATGTAAGTTTTCATTAGACACTCCACACTCTCACCTTTATCCAGTTTATTAATGATCTACACCTATTTCTCAATCGATAAAACATTGTGATTTCGTGTTTCCTTTTTGCCACTCGTAGAATCCATTTCCACAACGTAATACAGTACAGTACGCACACCCATATACTGTATAATACGTTGAGACATCATGAACAAACTGTAGGAGACAACAGGGTCATCAATAATTGAAAACGGGAACCGACTCACTACTGTAGGCAGCGCGCACTTCCTCATTACAATAAGCGCACGCTGCTCCGTCTTTTTTTCTATATATATTTTTAAATTTATTTTTTGCTCGTCCGGATAATTGACGTTCCGGTTGTTTGATGTCCGGATAAACGACGTTCTTACATGCAAACATTTGCACGACAATAATTTGAACAATCTGCTATCACTTCCGTTCCTCACATTTATGCTATGATAGCAAACGGACTCATGACTCGCGACGTAGGCCTACGTCAGCATGTCACGACATGTTAAGGTGGCATGATATATGAGTAGACTACTGTACATGTGTCCCCATTCAAGTTTCTTACTTCTCTTTTCTTTCGGCCGGCGATGGTCAGAGTCAAAGATTGGTTATGAAACGGTGCTCGCGTTTGAATGCCGGCTCGAATCCAGGCACGGGCGTGTGCGATGTCTTAAATCGTTAGCCCCTTTAATTCCTATGATAATATAACTTTACTTTACTCCTTGGCGCTACAGCCCTTGTAGGGCCTTGGCCTCCCGGACAATCTCCACCCATTCTTCCCTGTTGACTGCTTTGGTTCCCCATCTTCTGACTCCCATCCTTCTCAGATCCTCCTCCACGTTGTCCAGCCATCTGGCCCTAGGTCTTCCCCTCACACGCCGTCCTCCTGGCTTCCCATTAAAGACCTTCCTTACTACCCTGTTCTCTGTCATTCTTTCTACATGTCCCAACCAACGCAGTCTACTACTCTTTATTTACACTACCATACAACTCTCTTATCTCCATATTATTTTTGATTCGCCAGAATTTGCCCTTTTTTTCTGGTCCGTATACGTTCCTGAGTATGTTCCTTTCCCATCTCCTTAGCAATTCCTCATCATCTTGTGTTATGGTCCAAGTCTCTGAACCAAACATCACCACAGGTCTCACTACCGTACGATATAGTCAGCTTCAGATTTCTACTTAGACTTCTTGCTTTAAAATCTTAGCTAAAAGCAAAGTAACTCCTATTTGCAGCTGCTATCCTTGCATGTATTTCTTCTCTCATATCATTGTTTTCAGCTATCAGTGACCCTAAATATTTAAAATTTTTACAGCGTTCATATTCTTTCTCATTCAGTTTCACATTTTTCTCTAATTCATTATATTTTCTCCTAGATGTTAGCATATACTTTGTTTTTGACTGATTAATCGTCAATCCAATCTCTGCCCCGTATTGCTCTAATTTCCTTAGCTTCTCTTCCAAATCCTGTTTCTTCCTAGATAGTAAATCAATATCATCTGCATAAGTAAGGTCTTGCGACACTCGGTTAAAAAATGTTTCTCCTGCGTTGCCCTCTTGTATCCTTTGCATTACGTTCTCAAAGGCAATGTTAAACAGTAAGGTGGAGAGAACATCACCCTGTCATTCTTTCCAAAGTCATTTGCACCATTCTTGTTAATTTATTAGGTATTCCTGCCTCTTCCATTGCCTTCCATAGCTGATTCCTTTTAATGCTATAATTATGCTTGTTTAAAATCTATAAACAGCTGGTGTACATCAATGTTGAACTGGTAACATTTTTGAAGGATCTGTCTGATGGTAAAAATCTGGTCCGTAGTAGATCTATTAACTCTGAAGCCACACTGGTAATCTCCTAGATATTCGTCTACATATATTCTCAAACTTCCAGCTATAATTTCTGCTAAAACTTTATACACAATACACAGCAATGCTATCCCTCTATAATTACCATAAATCTTCTTTGTCATGTTTCTTATGTATAGGGCAGAGTATTGCTATGTTCCACTGCTCTGGCATTTTCTCCTTTTGTCATATCTCTACCATGATCTCATGCATCCGTCTTGTTAGTTTTTCCTCTCCATATATTTTATTATTTCTGCTGTGATGTTGTCTTCTCCCGGCGCCTTATTATTTTTAGGGCCTTAATACCATCTTCAACTTCTTCCAATGTGGGTTCCTTGACTGATTCCAGGTCCGTCTCTACTCCATTTTGTTCTTGTCTCATCTCCTCCCTCTGTACAACTTCTATCTCACCTTCATATCCAATTTCCAGCAATTCACTAAAATACTCCACCCATCTATTTAACGTATCATCTTTACCTCCAATCAAGTCACCCTCCTTATCTATACAGAAAGCTGCTCTGGGTTGAAATCCTTTCTTTATATCTTTATCCCCGGAATAGAACTCTCTGGTTTCCTGAGCTGTCTTTCTCTCTTCTAACTCCTCAATCCACTGTTTCTCAAAATCTCTCTTCTTCTTTTCATCATTCCTTGTCCGCTTCTTTCCTGTTCTCCCTATATTCCTCTACAGTGGTTCTTGTTCTTCTTTGAAACATTCTTCTTCTTCTTGCCTCATTCCTTTCTTCAATCTTCTTTCTACACTCTTCATCGAACCAATCCTGCATCCTCAGTTTCTTCTTTCTGCCCAGCACAGTTTCCGCCGTGTTTTGTATTATATCTTTGACCGTCTGCCACTGTTCTTCTATACTTTTTCCTTCCTTCTCTTCCACTTCATTAAGCTTATTTGTCAAAACCATTGTGTATTGCTGAGCTATGCTCTCATTCTTTCTTAATTTAGCATCATCAAACCTACGTATAACAGCTCTCTTAATCTCTCTCTGTACTAGGCTATCCTTTGTCTATATTTAACTCTTACAAGATAATGATCACTATCTCCGTCTGCTCCTCGACAGCTATCCACTTCCAACACATCTGAGGCATGTCGTCTATCTATAAGCACATGATCAATTTTGTTTTCTGCGATCCCATCAGGGGAGCACCATGTCACTCTCCTTATATATTTCCTTTGCATCCATGAGCTTTTGATAAGCATGTTACTGCCTATAGCAAAATCAATCAGTCTAATACCATTATCATTGGCCATCTCATGTAAACTCTCCTTTCCCGCTGTGCTCCTGTAGGCAATTTCTCTTCCCACTTGTGCATTTAAGTCCCCCATAACCACCTTAACATCATGCATTGCCACTCGTGGTAGTTCCTTTTACAGTTGCTCATAGAAAATGGCATTTTCTTCTGCATCTTCGGTTGGTGCGTATGTACATTTGAAGGATATATTGAAGAAACGGGCTTTCACTCTTAATACACACATCCTTTCGTTAACAGGCTTAACATTCAGTACGGTATAACATTTTTATACCCATCATCAACAAAAAAAACTCTAACTTCATACACTCTGTTCCTACAACTGTAGAACAGGGTGTGTGTCCCCGTGGCAAGTATTCCTCTTCCATTCCATTTTACCTCCTTTATTGCTGCCAGCTTTACATTATATTTCTTCATTTCCTTCTTCATGTTCCGTAATCCTCCAGGTTTACTCAGTGTTCTTACATTCCATGTCCCAAAATACCAATTCATGTACCGTTTCCGTTGCCAAGGTCGTTTGTCCATTTCGTCCGTCCGGTTTCCTTTGTCCTTTGGTTCCGTAACAAGTGTTTTTTCCGCGGTAGGGTTGTTAGCCCAACACCCAACCCCCAACCTGGAGGACCAGGGTACCGCTCTTAGTCTGGCCCAACACCCTTAAGGGCCCTACACACGTCCTGACACGACCACCCTAATCTAGGAACTGACAGCGGTTGATCCGGCAGCTGGATCGTGTGTAGGCTTGTCGGGTGGTGAAAACTGTCAGGCCCTAGACTAGAGTGGTCGTGTCGGGAGAACCATCCAACCCCCCTAATCCTCATCATTCTCTCTGTCGGGTCGGAACGTGTGTGGGGGCTGTCGGGGGCTACTTCACTACCCAACCGACCCTTCAGAATCATTTGTCGATTAACATTTGACGAACATGGACGCGGAAAAGTGACTATGGTCGAGTTCCGCGAATGTTGGAGGGAGTGCCGGTGTTTATGGGACGTCGAAGATGAGAGTTATTCCAACAGAGACAAGAGAATTGAATACTACAGTTTACTGCTGAAAATTTATATATATACCCATATATATATAAAAATAACACCTCATGCTACAGTGGGAGTTCTAAAAAAAATTGGAAAACATGCGAGCCGCTTACAGAAGAAAAGCGCGAAAGGTAAGTAGATTTCCTCTCCTGCAACCACGTCTTGGACCACACTCTTCTTTTCTTTCTTCGTTAATCATCTGAAATAATAACTGCGCTCAAAGCTACACATATCTTTTGATTTCATGTTAAATACGGAGCCATTTTAAGAACACTTTAGCACCACAAGCGCTTGTTCTAAACTGGATTGGTGGTGGTAGCTCCCCCTTGTTTGGTTGGGTAGGGGAGTCGTGTTGGGACGTGTGTAGGAAAGGTCCCGACACGACGGTCGGGCCCAATCGGTCGGGCAGGGTAGTCGTGTCAGGACGTGTGTAGGGGCCTTTAGGCCTGTCCGGCTTCGTTGGCCCTACCAGGAGCCGAAGCTCCCGCTGGCATAGCCCCAAGGATCATTTGAGCTCGCAAGCCTCCAAACACTCGGCAATACCTGATTGACTTCTGAAAGGTGACAGTACCGGTGGGAGGATGATAATATAAGCATTCCAATTATCCTCTCTTATCGTTGTTGATTCTTGTTGATTTATTTACGGGCTTTTAGCCCCGTATATTTGGGTGTGTGTGAGATTTGTCTGATTTTATTTATTTACTTATTTATTTATTTATTTATTTATTTATTTATTTGCCCCGCAAAGGCCGGCTCTCCTCCGCTTACAAAGAGCTTTCAACACATTTCCTCAAAGCCCATCAAAGCTGCTGCACGGTTGCATTCACATGTTAGTTAGTTATTGAGGTTTTAAGGGCCAGAACAGTGAGGTCATCTGCCCCATGCATATTTTACTAATAGGGCTGGCATGTGCTCTTAATTATTCTGTGGGAGGAATACGGCATGTGACCACCAGGTGCTAGAATAATATTTGTGTTGTGCTAGAATAATATTTGTGTTGCGAGGCAGGTGGCTAAATATATCACATGAGGAGTAAAATTAGCAGTAGAGAGTACACAGTCTTGTTCACACCTCCATTCAGAGCTCCTGTATCAGCTGTTGACCACACCAACATGTTTTCATTATCATTGTACGCGCATTCCGGTCAGACCATTTTGACCCTCCTACGCCCCAGACATGGGCGCCCGCAGAATGTTTTCCAGGAGGGGGAGGGGGCAAGTAATATTTTTAATTTCATTACCTACCTGTCACTAGGGGATGATGAGACGTTTCCTTTCTTACTTGCTTCGTGATATTCATTATTTGGCTGCTCTGAAGCCGTTGGGTACATTATCTTTATGGCATGAATGGGAGGAATAGTTATTTTTAGTTTTGAGTTTTTCTCCATAGAAGTTTGCTTTTCTTGTGAATCATCGTCATAATGTTCATTTCTTAAAAACAGGTAAAAAATAATAATTTGGATCAACATGTATTGACAAGAATGAAAATCAAGCAGTTCATTTAAATGGTAATGTTAATCCAGTTCGCCGATTTTCTAAATAACTGCAGATATTTTCAAATAATCCCAAATTACTAAGTTAAATAAAACTTTGGAATTATCCCTACATCTAAATTAGTTAGCTATCAGTAACTTCAATTTATGAAATAAACTGGTGTGACAATGGACAATCGAAATATTCTTGGAATTCCTGGGACACTCCTTGCCCCTCGCCCCTCGCCCCCGCCTTGAGG
This sequence comes from Meconema thalassinum, assembly GCA_946902985.2. Lineage (NCBI taxonomy): Eukaryota > Metazoa > Arthropoda > Insecta > Orthoptera > Tettigoniidae > Meconema > Meconema thalassinum. The sequence goes on along the minus strand of OX336396.1, from coordinate 122,804,496 downwards.
GGACCCATGGCCCCAGAGCTAGAGAAATAAGGGCTGGTTGATGTTGAGTTTGCCGCCTTGAGCCTCAGGTAGGCGAGACAGTGGGGCAACCTACCACTCCAGCGTACTCTCTCCCCCAGAATTCATATTTCTGATGAACTAATTAATTGTTGGTTTGTATAGAAATTAACCATATCTGAGATAAATTGGTTCTTATTGACAACATATAATTGAAATATAAATGGTGTTAAATTAAACCACCAATAGTCAACAAATATATTATTACTAGCTTCGCCCGGTATCTTTAACGGTTTACCCAGCGTAAGCTTAAAAGGCGCATGGTCGGCAGGTCCCAGACAAAATTCAGAAAAGCCGAGGTGAACAGCGAAACTCCAAACACATATACTCTTTTCTGAAGTCTAAACTCGACACGACTCGACAGTTTGATGCTGGCCGAAGTTGGGGTGGTAGGCTCACTTACTAGCTCGTTAACTCGCTCCGAAGCTAGTAATTTAAATTTCCAGTGAATGGCGATTGTTGGAAGAAATGAAAATGAAATAAAAACACTTATAGGGGGTGATGTATTAAAGATAGTGATATGCTGTCACGGACTTTTTTTGTAGAACTTTTCTGCTGAACAATTATTCTTACACTCATAGTACTGTATATACGGTAGATATTGTTAATGGTTTACCCAGCGTAAGCTTAAAAGGCGCATGGGCGGCAGGTTTTTCTTCGACTCGATTCACTGAAATCCTTACTGCTTGGCTTCCTTTGGTCATAAATGAATGATTTTCTACTGAAACCTTTCTCGAGAAATCCTTTACAGAATGGTGAACACGGTAACGTTCTTATATGCTGTACCTCAGGTTGCAGGATCGAATCCTAGCGCAGTCAATTGGCATTTGAGGGTGCTGTGAGCAAATGTGAGGGAACCATGTCAGTAGATTTAAAGATCCTCTACGGAGCAACATTTCGGCACCCCGGCGTCTCTAAAAGCCACAGTAGTTAAAAGGGGCGTATAAAAATAATATTACTTTACTATTACTATCGTGCATTCCCTTTTAAGGGAGCGTGTGAACTTGAGCAATTTTCATGACAGCCCAGTCTTGCGGTGACGTTCTTCCCAAATACTCTTCATTCGTGCACTATGTTCTTTGACTTCTTTCTTCCGTTCATCTGCCCAAGCGTTTCGTGGCATCATTGGAAACAGTTCTTTATCAAATTTAACACTATTATTATTATTATTATTATTATCTTATATTTCCTGACGACTCCCACACCATAATCCTAATCATATCTGCACACTACTCGTACGGAATTCTCCCATAACAAAACGAGCCGCTCTTCTTTATACAGTTTCCATATCATTAATAATCTTGATGAGGATGCATTGTGGCCAAGCAGAGATAAATAAGCCTTTCATTTCCTTACTACAATTTCGCATTGCATTCATTACCACACTCTGCAATCACATCCAACATAACTACCCCCAATGAAGCCCCTTTACCAAACTACACTCGGGTACTTGTAGAAATCACTTTCTGGTATTATAACCTCACTTATTTGATAATAAAATTAGAAATTGTTATTTTATGTGTGAATTTCACTAGTTGACTTTTATCCGACCACTACATTCCACTCAATCCAGAATTTTATACAGTCTTCTCTCCCAGTAATGTTCTTATAAATAATGATATCATCTTGCAAACAACGTCATTCCCGGTGCGACAAAACATCGGAAGAAATGTCATATAAACATGCCAGGAAAAGTGGAGGTCCAAGAATTCTACCCTGAGGGATGCCTCTCTTTATAAATACTGGCTCAGAATCGGAATTTCCCAGAGTAAGTTTTGTTATGGGGGAATACGTGTAGTGTGTAGAATATGATTAGGAATTTGTAAATCTCTGCCTCCTGTCCTTTAAGAAGGTATCAACCATGCTTATTAACCTAGCGTAGAGTTTTATACGTATTTTTAAATACATCTATTAATGGGATCATAGGACCCCACTTAAACCTTTCCTCTCGACCTCCCTAGGTCAACTGTTATTCTCTTCCTACCATGATAGTATTTCTTCTGGAGGCCTTTCAAAGCCTTTTCCATATTGCCTTCATTTTATTGGGTCAAAACCCTTCATTTTCCTTCTTTAACAGCGTATATAGATGACCTCGATGTTCCAGCCTAAAGACAAGAAAGATCACCACAACCAATACTGCTTAACTCTGTCGGCTCTACCAAACAAAGGCCCTGCTCTCCTTGTTTGCCAAGAAAAGTTAGTCACGAACGACATTAACGTGAAATACGATGCGCTTGTTCCCAATGACGCCAGAACCTTACACTTACCGATCATGTGAACATTCTGGCAGTGTTACTTGGCATGACGTCCACGATTCGTGGAATTAGCCGAGAGGTGAACGTGACAGTTTTCGTAGGTCACTTTCAACCTATGACTTTTCGGTGAGTGACAGCCGAACCAGATTTAGCGGTGACATGTGATATTTCATGGAGTGATGTACTGTACCGTGTACAGAGAAATCTAAGAGAGGGCCTTCCCTACTCACGAGGCTTCCGCGGACACTTGACCAGGCACGAGTGATTCACATTACGTCAGTGTACCACTTCAAACAGGAGTAAAGAAATAGAAGAGTTGCCCAAGGCTCTTTCCGGTGAAGCCAAGTGCCAAACTTCAAGTGGGTGTAACCTGGTTTAGCTTGTGCATGGAGCACTGACCTTAAAATTATCATATTGTTACGTGCCACCCCCTAGTGGCACTTTTGTTAACTGGATTACGGTGGGTAGAAAACACAACACCAATTACTGCTTTAAAGAGAAGTTAGCTTTATTGCTTGCAGGAAGATACACTACTCATCAGTAAATACAAGCAATTGGAACCTTACTCCAGTTTCCTCAAGTCTCTTGCTTATGGAGAGCCCTTGCCCTCTTTCACTTGTCAACAGTTAATCTTCTCGCTATTGAGTCTGGTGGCCTTGACAGAACTACATGCAACTCTCCCCTATGTACACAAATTACAGTTACTTACGAAAACACAGGCAGTCCCCTGTATGCTTCTCAATTCCTCGCTGTCAAGAGAAACGGCTTCACTAGGGGTTTCGCAAGTCACCACACTTCTGTCGCTCACGATAAACGCTCGCACTAGCTCGTAAAACACACAACAACAACTGCTTGACAGGTCGCTCTTATATAGCAGGCCGGTGACTCAATAAATGCTTCTAGACCCATCCAGGGTTCACGGCTTCTCGACATTTCCTTCACTGGCTGGGTCATGAATATTCTGGACCATCCCTTTCACTTCGCAGCCCGTTGCGTAACTCGCACGTAATACACTGAGGCAGAGCACACACAGCCCAACCCTGGGGCAGTTGTGACTCATGCGGCGAGCGATGACACAAACTCACAGCCGTAACAATATATATTATTTCAGTAGTATAGATCCCTCCTGCGGCGCTCACAAGCGACCGATCGTGACAAATGTGCATTCAAATGAAAGAGGATAGACATTAGCAGTGACGAATTGCACTCTAATTTCATAAATATCTATAATTTCTTTAAAAAAATACTTTAAAAAATGTACGAAGTGTGCGATTTGCAGATACTGTTGCTGTAGGAAAATATGCTCCATAATTGCTGTCCACTTCACATTTTGGCAGCTGTGACGCCTGTTTCATGTCATTTTAACATTCTGAGGCCTAACCTGTATCATTTTGAATGGATTTCAGAAACAGTGAATCAAAGGAATGAGTATTCAAATCGTATAATTTCATAAATACCGGTATCGAATAACCGGTGAGTGTTATGATGATCCAATTTTCAGTGGTTGCCTTCAAGTTAGGGAACGTAGAACTCGGAATTCTAACTGAAATGTAAATAGTGTTCAATAATCATTTGGTTGAAATAAAAATATAACAACCTTTCTCCTTAAGTGTCTCATAAACCTAAAGTGAGGTTTATGAACATGCGACATTTCTCGCACGGGTCCGCTAGTTTCAATACAACGTCTCTGCAAATCCCACGCTAAGGAAGGAAGTATGAGGCTAACAGCCAAGTTCCTAGCCTACAAACAACAAGTAGTTCCGTGAAGAACTATACAGCCTATTTTCATATATCCTACTCATGTTAATTCCCTCTATCAACATACCAAATTTCAGTTTGAAGGTTGTGATATATTCGTAGATATTGAGAACCGTCTAAATATTCAAGATGGTCGCCAGGTTGTATTTTTAGCCTACTTTTCACATTTTGCAAAAATGAGGAAAAAGTAGACTTACGAGATCGATCCGGGAAAATGTGTGTCTGTCTGTCTGGCTGTGTGTGTGTCCCCCCTATCAACTCCTAAACGGCTGCAGTAATCAAAACCAAATTTAGTATGAGTAAAGATGTGCACCGGAATATCTCACGTCCATATTTTAAATGATGTCAGTGCTACCAACTGCTGAAAAAACGCACTAGAAATTTGAGCTCCGTGTTGGATATCTTGCAAGGTATGCATGGGAGCTATTCCAAAATTGGCACACATGTAGATAAGAGTATTTCACGTTAATTTCCAGGAGGCCAACCATGACAGTGTTGCCAAAATAATTTTAAGCCTTCTGATAGGTCCAATGTTTAAATGCATATAACTTCTACACTATCAATTGGATTTCAACCAAATTTCGTATGTGCGATGTGTACATAAACAGATATGACTGAGCGTATTCTTAAGAGCCACCAGGGCTGCCAACTGTTAATAATTGCTCTCTCTATTTTTTTTTATCCAAATACCAATATATCAGAAAGTATGCAAGCCAACAGCTTTAAACTATCCACACGTATATTCTGACATTTTAGATTAATTTGGAGTAACTTATATACGTCAGTTCTACCAACATGATGATAAGCCTGCTGATAGGACCAATTTTTAAATACATGTAACTTCTTTACTATCAGTTGGATTTCAACCAAATTTCGTATGTGCTATGTGTACCATAACAGATATGACTATAAGTATTGTTAAGAGCAATCAGGGCAGCCAACTGTTAATAAATGCTGTCTATATTTTTTTTTACCCTAATATCAATATATCAGAAAGTATGCAAGCCAACAGCTCTATACTTTGCACACGTATAGCACCTGACATTCTAGATTATTTTGGAGTAATTAATACAAGGCAGTGCTGCCAACATGCCTGCCTGCATATATGTACATTTTTAAAATACATGTAACTTCTATACTAACAAATGGATTTCATCCAAAATTGGCACAACAAGCTATCATAATATTTCAGATTATTTCTGACCAGCACACGCATGACAATGTTGGCAACATGCTTTTACGCGTGCTGATAGATCCAGTCTCTAACTGCATGTAACGTCCATTGGACTTCAACCAAATTTTGTATTCTGTACCTTAAGAGATGGAACTAAGAATATATTCAGTCACCAGGGCTGCCAACTGTAGTGCTCTATTAGGCTACATTATACCAGGTATATTTTGAACTAATTAGATATTTCTATATTACCAACTTAATTTCGTCATTATTCTAGATAGGTTCATATACTGTAGAATTATCATTGGCATGAAAAGTAGGCTGTATAGTTCTTCACGGAACTTCTTGTTATTTCTGTACTATTACGTTAAGATTATTGTGTACGTGTGGTATTCAAACTTCAATCGCATGATTAGAACACAAGAAGGAAAAACGAGATTTTAAAATTTCGCACAGCTGCCATCTTGTGATTATGCAAACAATTGAAATAAATTAGATGCCAGTGGATTAACATTTGTATAAGCAATTAACGTGCAACGTTTCACTACACTCGGATAGTTAATTCGCGAGAAACGTCCATTTAAATATTTATACTTCGCGCGTCGCCGCCATGTTGGATTTGTGCTCACCAGGTTACTGAAAGTCCTATAGGTGAACATATGATCATAGCCTCTATGAACATAAAAAATATCAGTTTGATTGCTGTGAAAGATTCATAGATATTGAGAACCGTCTAAATATTTCAGATGCTTGCCATTTTGGATTGTTATATGTATAGGCCATAGAGTTATGTACCATTCAAGGACAATTATTGCCTAGGTTCATTATTCAAACTTTCACTTCGATCGCATGATTACGACACAAGAAATAAAAACTTAATTTTAAAATTTCGCACAGTCGCCATCTTGAGGTTATGTAAACAATTGAACTAAATTAGATGCCAGTGCATTACAATATATAAAATCATTTACTGTACCACATTTCACTGCGCTCAGAGAGTTAAATCACGAGAAAAGTCTATTAACATGTTTTAACTTCGCTTGGCCACCCTGTTCGACTTGTACTTTACAGGTTTATGAAGGTTACATAGATCAACTTTAATCAGTACCTTTTATCCCCGTACAAAATTTCAGGGTGATATCTGTAATATTTTCGGAGATATAGAATGTCAGTGAAATATTTCGCACAGCCGCCATTTTGAGGTTATGTAAACAATCGAACAAAATTAGACTCCGGTGTATTACAATGCATATAAACATTTGCTGTACCAAGTTTCATTACGTTTGGATAGTTAAATCACGAGAAAAGTCTATTTAAAAGTCTCAAATTCGCTTGGCCGCCATGTTGGTTTTGTAGTCACCAGGTTTTCGAAAGTCTCATAGGTGAACTTCTAGTAGTGCCCTTTATCACCGTACACAATTTCAGGGCGATTTCGGTAATAGTTTCGGAGATACTGAATGCTGGTGAAATATTTCGCACAGCCGCCATGTTGGATTGGTGAGACACAATAAAATTTGAAGGACACGGTCGGGGTCGGCCAGAATAGTGCTATGATCTTACTGTGTTTCATTGTAATCGCTCCAGCCGTTTAGAAGTTATTTGGGACACACACACACACCTCACACACACACACACACTGACAAAAGGTGATCTCATAAGCCTATTTTTAGCCTACTTTCGATTTTTGCAAAAAATGAAAGTAGACTTATGAGATCACTACAGGGCGAAAAAAGTGTGTGTGTATGTGTGTGTGTGAGTCTGTGTGTGTGTGTGTGAGTGAGCGAGTGTACTCTGAATGTCTGTCCCCCCCTATCAATTCGAACACGGTGAGCGCAATTTGAACGAAATTTGGTACAAAGGTAGCACTAGCAAAGGACACCTCAGTGTCATGTTTTATATCGCCGCCATCTTGACGGAAACGTAATGGCGGCCACACAAATGTTCAAAGCTTAAATCAAATTACGACTAACCTAATTATCCGATCTCTACCAAATTTTGCAACAACATACCTTTATGGGGGCAGCATCCTTTGACCAAACTAATAGGTCATCAGCCTAATAGTTTGCGGATGGCGGCCATCTTTGTGTGAAAATCGATTGCCCCTATTAATTCGAACACGGTGAAACCGAATGGAACGAAATTTGGCACAGAGGTAGTACTAGCATAGGGCACCCCAGTGTCATGTTTTATATCGCCGCCATCTAGACGGAAACGTAATGGCGGCCACACAAATGTTCAAAGCTTAAATCAAATTACGACTAACCTAATCATCCGATCTGTACCAAATTTTGCAACAACATATCTTTATGGAGGGAGCATCCTTTGACAAATCTAATCGGTCATTAGCCTAATAGTTTGCGGATGGCGGCCATCTTTGTGTCAAAATCGATTACCCCTATTAATTCGAACACGGTGAAACCGAATGGAATGAAATTTGGTACAGAGATAGCACTAGCAAGAGGCACCCCAGTGTCATGTTTTATATCGCCGCCATCTTGACGGAAACGTAATGGCGGCCACCCAAATGTTCAATGCTTAAATCAAATTACGACTAACCTAATCATCCGATCTCTACCAAATTTTGCAACAACATACCTTTATGAAGGGAGCATCTTTTGACAAATCTAATAGGTCATTAGCCTAATAGTTTGCGGATGGCGGCCATCTTTGTGTCAAAATCGATTACCCCTATTAATTCGAACGCAGTGAAACCGAATGGAATGAAATTTGGTACAGAGGTAGCACTAGCAAAGGGCACCTCAGTGTCATGTTTTATATCACCGCCATCTTGACGGAAACGTAATGGCGGCCACACAAATGTTCAAAGCTTAAATCAAATTACGACTAACCTAATCATCCGATCTCTACCAAATTTTGCAACAACATACCTTTATGGAGGAAGCATCCTTTGACAAATCTAATAGGTCATTAGCCTAATAGTTTGCGGGTGGCGGCCATCTTTGTGTTAAAATCGATTACCCCTATTAATTCGAACGCAGTGAAACCGAATGGAATGAAATTTGGTACAGAGGTAGCACTAGCAAAGGGCACCTCAGTGTCATGTTTTATATCACCGCCATCTTGACGGAAACGTAATGGCGGCCACACAAATGTTCAAAGCTTAAATCAAATTACGACTAACCTAATCATCCGATCTCTACCAAATTTTGCAACAACATACCTTTATGGAGGAAGCATCCTTTGACAAATCTAATAGGTCATTAGCCTAATAGTTTGCGGGTGGCGGCCATCTTTGTGTTAAAATCGATTACCCCTATTAATTCGAACACGGTGAAACCGAATGGAATGAAATTTGGTACAGAGGTAGCACTAGCAAAGGGCACCTCAGTGTCATGTTTTATATCGCCGCCATCTTGACGGAAACGTAATGGCGGCCACACAAATATTCAAAGCTTAAATCAAATTACGATTAACCTAATCATCCGATCTCTTCCAAATTTTGCATCAACATACCATTATGGAGGGAGCATCCTTTGACCAAACTAATAGGTCATTAGCCTAATATTTTGCGGATGGCGGCCATCTTTGTGTGAAAATCCATTCCCCCAATTAATTCGAACACAGTGAAACCGAATGGAACGAAATTTGGTACAGAGGTAGCACTAGAAAAGGCCACCTCAGTGTCATGTTTTATATCACCGCCATCTTGACGGAAACGTAATCGCGGCCACCCAAATGTTAAAGGCTAAAATGTAATTACGACCAACCTAATAATCTAGTTTCTACCAAATTTTGCAACAACAAATCTTTATGTGGGAAGCATATTCTGACCAAACTGCTAGATCATCAGCCCAATAGTTTGCAGATGGTGGCCAAGTATGTGTGCAAATCGATTCCCCCTACCAATTCAAACATGGTGAAACCGAATTGAACGAAATTTGGTGCAGTGGTAGCACTAGCAAAAGGCACCTCAGTGTCATGTTTTATATCGCCGCCATCTTGACGGAAACGGAATGACGGCCACCCAAATTTTAAAAGCTTAAATCAAATTTCGACCATCTTAATAATTTGATTTCTACCGGATTTTGCAACAACATGCCTTTTTGTGGAAAGCATCTTATGACTGACTACAAGGTCATCAGCCCAATAGTTTGCAAATAGCGGCCATGTATGTGTGCAAATCCATTCCCCAGATCAATTCAAACACGGTGAAACCGAATTGAATGCATTTTTTTACAGAGGTAGCACTAGCAAAGGGCACCTCATATTCATGTTTAATATCCCTATAGCACGTTGTATTTCAACAAGCTACTACAACCAACATTCAATTATACTCCTTGAAAAGGACAAAGAGTTATAACAATACCCATGCATTTAGGAGAAAGTAGGCTATATGTTCTTTACTGAACATCTTGTTTCATAAAATGAAAATAGGCTAAAAACCGTAAGGTACCGATCTGTGGCGTCTGGCGGATAATTGTTCCGGGTGTTGCACTATTTTCATTAGAGGAGGGATAGGTGGTAAGGTTAAAGACTTTCAGTATTTGAAAGGTTCATGCTGGTTCCGTATTGATGAACTAATTATTAATAATTGTGGCAAAGGTTCCGCCTATCAACACCTTTATTTTGATAAATGATCACTTTGTGGTCATTGGGTACATGTTTCGAGGCCTAATTGTTTTGGCCCCTTCACCAGCCGATTCAGATTAAAATATCAAGGAAAACAGGTGGATGGAAAGCTAACCACACTAAAAACATTCCCATCAATAACCCTATTAAGGTGGAAGATGCTTACCCCAAAGATACATTAAAAAATAAGTGACTGAATATAAAGAAATAAAAAAAGGAAGAAAGAAAGAATTAGATGATATTTGAAAACCAAAACAGGAAAGGGTGACATTTTAGAGTTGGTTCATATTGTGTTTTTGGTTTTCAAATTTCAACTATTTATTTCCTTCTTTTTTTATTTCTTTATATTCAGTCACTTATTTTTTAATGTATATTTGGGGTAAGCATCTTCCACCTTTCCTTGTGGTGCACCATAATAGGGTTATTGATAGGAATGTTTTTAGTGTTAAGCTTTCCAACCAACTGTTTTCTTTGATATTTTAATCTGTATCGGCTGATGAAGGGGTCAAAACAATTAGGCTTCGAAACATGTACCCAATGACCACAAAGTGATCATTTATCAAAATAACGGTATTGATTAGGCGGAACTTTTGCCACAATTATTAATAAGGTTAAAGACTGCTTGATATGAGGGAAAACTGTATTCAGTTGCGCGGTAAAAACGATGTACCTCATTCATCACGAATGCCGCGGTTCATAGAACATCACATTGTCATCGGATTAAATGGATTATAAGTTAGTCTATATGAAGACCTTCACGAGAACAAAACAACGTAAGTTAAATACGAGGGCGAGAAAGAACCGCGAATGTCACAAGTACGCGCAAATTACATTGCAAGACATGGTATCGGCAGTTGACGGAGCATCACGGTTGTCTCCGTCCGCGCCTCGGCTCCCTTGTTGCAACCAGCGGTCTACGACCAGCCGAGTTGACTGTTGGGGTAGGACTTACTCGGTTTAGCATCTCTGCCATACCCTTCACTATTGAGATTTGGTCGGTGCTCGGGCCTGGCAACGACCAATCGGACGAGCGCTCCTAGACAGTTGGTGCACTTCGCTTTCTCAGACAGTTCACAGTAACTTACTATAAGATTTCCCGAATTATTAAAGAACAACGTATAAGAGGAAACGTACAGCTTTTATGACTAAAAATATTATTACGGGATTAATTGTTTTTCTTGAATTAATCTGGTCGTTGTGCAACACTGCAACCTTATTACCGGCGGCCACTGGTACCGATACTGAAAGGTTTAGGCTATATTTTTGGATTAATATGCACGCATTTTTTCAAATGATCTGATTATTAACTTAAAATATTTTTATCGCTTATCCTCCCAGCCCAGCCCCACAGACTCCGCGAGGGATCATTCCTCTACCGTCGTAAGGACGGTGTATTGGAGCTGAACACACTTCGTCAACAAATACAATTGGGGATGGTGACAGGCCGATCGCCCAGGCGACCGCTAACTTGGGTCTAATAAAGGATCAGAGAAAGGCTTTCAGAAGGAAATCGACCGTGGACCTGTTGAAAGGAACCATCCCGGTACTGGTGGTGAAAACGGGAAACCACGAAAACCAATTTTAAGGACCGTCGAACTTTGAACTCATGATCTCCCGATGCCAGCGAGGCACGAGATAGCAGATTAGTGCTCTCGGCCAACGCAGCCGGTAGCATTCTTATAATATAAATTAGCGTCACACGAAACCTTAAATTAAACCGTTCAATTTACCGGAGACATTGGGCATTTTAACACATTATACAGAAATTAAAACTTGTTAAGACTACTGTATATATTAAATTTAAAAGGGGCCCCTTTTCGCACAAGCTACAGAAATCATTCTATACAATAATTTGTATTTTTTATATCGTATGGCCTCGGGTGCCGGGTGCAAGCATTGTTATTTGACACCCAGAGGGTAGCTTGCATGTCGAATTTCGTTGTTCCTTGACTATGAAAGTCAAGGAGGTTAGATGTTAGATATCTAAGCTCCTTGAACATTATAGCGCTTTCTAGTAGACAAATGAGGAACTTTGTGTTGGCGGAAACTCCCGAGATTAATTTTGCCATTATGAACTCGGCCTACTGAATTCAAATGGGTTCTTTGATATGCCAACATCGTATGACATGCGTATCGTATTTTTGCCGCCTTTCAAAAATCACTTACCACGGTCAGGAGCGAACCTGCAATCTTGGGGTTAGTAGACCGACACGCTATCCACTCACCCACCGTGGCAAGCTAATAATTTGTATACGTGGGCTGTTACTACTTGACCGGTACATATTATATGCGCAGTGGTGTCTCCATGCACAGTGAGCCTTCATACCTTTGTGATCAATGTAAATAAAGTACGTAATGTGTCCTCAGCAGCGCATGTGTATATTCAGTGGTCTCAGTGTTAATTCGGCCTTTAAGAAGAATTCCCACGCGCTTACGACCGGCCACGAATGACCGGCCCATCTATAACATACTACTGTATTGAAGTAGAGGGATGTTATGGGGAAGGCAGTTGGGTTGCCTACCTCAACAGACGATTAGTTGATGTCTGATAGCGATCTACGGCACCAGTTGCGCTCTCGCATAAACCTGGCGGGTTTCCTAGGTCAGGGCCTCACAACTTTTTGAGCTTGGTAGGCAACAACAGACTTATGCACAGAATCCCGTATTGATTCCAATCACTTGTGCAGGGGTTCTCCTTTTCATTTCTCCTGCATCCCTTATGCAACATCTTTCTTAATATGTTCAGTAAGACAGGCTTTCCTGCTTTGTCAGCTATGAAGTCAAAGAGAGGTTCATACAGTAGCTAAATATTGCTAAATAACTTATAAAGTGGCCATTTCCATTTGTTCACAAAAGCAGGCCCATCCGTTACATTAAACTTTGACATTTAAATGTTTGACTATAATTCCAGAGTGACATAAATTGGTTGTTAATTAATATTATTTCATTTCAATGTAGAATTTGGTTAATTGTAGGTTTAATATTCTGATAGTTTTATCTTTGAGTCAAAGTACTGTTGAATTATGTATTTAATGTAAAGTTTTGAAGCCATATACAAACTGTCATTTGTAACTCTTCAGTCCGCCAACACGAATTTGCCCAATGACTGGGCTGGGTACAATATGTGTATACTATATGAATAATAAGTAAATAACACTCCTGGAAAAAATTACATGTATTAGTTATGATCGATGTGGCACTGCTCGAACTAGAGCAGCCTTACATCAGTGGGATTGGATAGACTCGCCTCGTTGTGAATGTGGATATTAAGTGCAAACCATCAAGCACATTGTGCAGAAATGTACTCTGGGACCTTAGAAGAGCTCCATGCAGCCACTCCACAAGCTTTTGAATGGATTCAAGACCCGGCAGCCCATATATGAAGGGTCCTAATGCTGAAAATTCTTTATTTTGTAAATGTATATAATTACTGTCTTGTATGCATCATACGCTAAATAAATAATAACTACTCTAATGGGGCAATATAAGGTTTACGGTACGCGTTTCGGCCTTCAAGCGGACATCATCTGATCCTGATCACTGTGTTGAGGTTTAAATTTATATACAAATGTTATCTAACAACAAAATTGTAGTGCGTTTAATTGGTTTTTATATTATGATTCGCAGTTTGAATCTCGTTATATCTCACCTGCCGGCGTAACAACTGTACGACCAACGGCTCCGCTTAGATAAGTAACCATATAGGCCTAACTATATTCAAGTTTGTTTTATTTTATGCTAGCAGGTACCCGCAGCTTTGCTCGCGATGAAGACGATGGGGACGATGTATTATTGCGGATAAATTGGTCTATTCTATTACAGCAATCTCAGCTACAGGTGGGTCCATTTTAATTCGGAAAATTCTGATACATACAGTATATTAAAATGAGCCGCAAAGTGGGAATTCCATCGAGTTGAAAGAGTCTACAGGGTATGATGTTACCTTATGTGAACACATTGAAAATTACGTTTTTGGCCATCTTCTGCTGAGATATAACGATTTTGTTGTCTGGATACTCGTGTGCGACAGTAAACTGAATCATTCATGATGGAACGATATTCGCTTCTCTTACTACGTACCGCTCTTAAACATATGATTCGTATCGCAAATCAGCAACTTCTCTCACCTTTACCAACAATAACTAATTCTTATTCTATCTTGATTACTCTCAAAATCCCAGAAACACAACTTCACAATTTAAAATTATCCTTCAATACTGAACTAAAATATAGAAGGGTAATGCGTAATGCGAACCAAAGATTTTCAACGTATACACTTGGGACCACTAGTAGTCGCTACTGCAGTGTTACAAAATTAAAGGTGGTATTAGAAGGCGCTATTTAGTTAGTTATTGTTCTTTTATGGGGCGGAACTACGAGGTCATATGCACCTTTAAAAGGCGCTATCTTTTTTTTCCGTGGCACTACCCTTGAAGGGCCTAGGCCTACCAAGCGACCGCTGCCCAGCCAATTGGCCTGCAGATTTTGGGGTGACGCGTGGTCAGCGCGTCGCGTCTCCTCGGCCGTTAATCTTGGTTTTCGTGACCGGGGCACTGTATCACTGTCAGACAGCTACTCAATTGTCCTCACGAGGCTGAGTGCACCCCGTTCCGACCCTCACGTCAGATTTAAAATCCCTGACGGAGCCGGGGATCGAACCCGGGGCCTCCGGGTGAGAGGCAGGCGCGCTACCCCAACACCACGGGGCCGGCTCTTTAAAAGGCGCTATCCTACACTAATTTTCGTCATTGTAGTTCTAAAACATAGAAAGTTATTTATTTTAAAATTATGATATAGATATATCTTGAAAGAGGGATGACCTTTTAGATTTCTAATGTTCTTATCGTGTTATACACACATCAAAAAACGTTTTGCATCACCTCGGTTCCAAGAGTTCCGGAACCTTTAAATACAAAGGGAATAGAGATCAACACAAACAACATTTCAGCTCGTTTTATTGCTCATGAGACCCACACATTGCATGTTGTACCATCATACAGCTAGACTTTCAGCATTTGTGGTCCAGATTGCAGTACACACCACTACCTCTAATACCCAGTAGCACGTCCTCTTGCATTGATGCATGCCTGTATTCGTCGTGGCATACTATCCACAAGTTCATCAAGACACTGTTGGTCCAAATTGTCCCACTCCTTAACGACAATTCGGCGTAAATCTCTCAGAGTGGTTGGTGGGTCAAGACGTCCATAAACAGCCCTTTTCAACATATCCCAGGCATGTTCGATAGGGTTCATGTCTGGCGAACATGCTGGCCACTGTAGTCGAGCGATGTCGTTATCTTGAAGGAACGCATTCACAAGATGTGCACGATGAGGTCGAGAATTGTCGTCCATGAAGACAAATGCCTCTCCAATATTCTGCCGATATGGTTGCACTATGGGTCGGAGGATGTCATTCAGGTATCGTAAAGCCGTTTCGGAGCCTTCCATGACCACCAGTGGCGTACGTCGGCCCCACATAATGCCACCCCAAAACATCAGGGAACCACCACCTTGCTGCACTCGCTGGACAGTGTGTCTAAGACGTTCAGCCTGACCAGGGTGCCTCCAAACACGTCTCCGACGATTGTCTGGTTGAAGGCATATGCGACACTCATCGGTGAAGAGAACGTGATGCCAATTCCGTGGGGTCCATTCAGCATGTTGTTGGACCCATCTGTACCGCGCTGCATGGTGTCGGGGTTGCAAAGCTGGACTTCGCCATGGACGTCGGGAGTGAAGTTGCGCATCATGCAGCCTATTGCGCACAGTTTGAGTTGAAACACGACGTCCTGTGGCTGAACGAAACGCATTATTCAACATGGTGGCATTGCTGTCAGGGTTCCTCCGAGCGGCAATCCTTAAGTAGCGGTCATCCACTACAGTAGTAGCCCTTGGGCGGCCTGAGCGAGGCCTGTCATCGACAGTTCCTGTATCTCTGTACCTCCTCCATGTCCGAACAACATCGCTTTGGTTCACTCTGAGACGCCTGGAAACTTCCCTTGTTGAGAGCCCTTCTTGACACAAAGTAACAATGCGGACGCGATCGAACTGCGGTATTGACCTTCTAGGCATGGTAGAACTACAGACAACATGAGCAGCGTACCTTCGTCCTGGTGGAATGACTGGAACTGATCGGCTGTCGTACCCCCTCCGTCTAATAGGCCCTGCTCATGCATGGTTGTTTACATCTTTGAGCAGTTTTAGTGACATCTATGAACAGTCAAAGGGACTGTATCTTGGATACAATATACACAGTCAACGTCTATATGCCGGAGATCTGGGAACCGAGGTGATGCAAAACTTTTTTTGATGTGTGTAGATAATAAATGGATTGCCAATGCCTCTTACAGGGATAGATGGAAAATTGGATGTCACGTCTTGAGCTACTGTTACCATGGATACAGACTTGCCATTAGTTCATCAGTTTATGTGTAGTATCGTATGCGTTGGGTTGTCAATACTGACCCAGTGCATTCACGCGGATAATGCCGAAGGTTGGGAAGGTTTGAGGAGCCTTTGCCGTGTTGTAACCAAATGACGAGTCTACATGCCATTTAGAGTAGAAATTACTCAACTGGTACAGCACAGCAAGGCTGGTTTATCGCGAAACCACCAGTATAAGAACATCGGGTTTCATTGAATTATTTCATCATTACGATTTTTACTGAAAAATAACCACTGTTTCTTACTGTGCAAGCTTATTCGTTAAAATGATCAGCGTCTCTTTTCTGAATGCATCACTCACATTCTTCACTCTACTTTGTTTGGAAATGTATTTACACTTCATTTTTAAAGAATCATTTATAATAGGCTAAGAAGAAAAAATCGTTTCGTATGTCCACCTCTCTGGAAATATCCCGTAGCTCCCCGTGATATTGTTTTATGCAGGATACGATAACCTACAGTATAAGTTAGACACATCAACAACAACAACAACAACAACAGCAACAACAACAACAACAATAATAATAATAATAACAATAATAACAATACCCTCTCTACAATAATTATTTTTCAATCAATTTTTCTAAGCTCGCTCAAGCACCTTTTCACTGGCAACTGTCGTTGTTGTTAATTCAGTTTAGGGGCTTGGGACATCTTGGTCATCAGTCCCGTGTAGTTGGATGTGTGTTAAATTTGTCTGAAAACCTGCATTTGTGAAGACTGTAGGAATGTGTGTAGCTGTATTATGTAGGTGCCCCGGAACTTGAAATAAGGTACCTTCCCGGAATTTGCTTGGAGGGAGTGTGGAAAATCCCGGGGGAAAACCACACTCAGGATAGCTGCTGCAAGCGCCTGGATCCGAACCTATAATCTCCGGACTTGCTGCAGCTGCCCGCTTGGTGCATGATTTAACGAGCACGGCTACGCCGCGGGGTGGAAACTACTACAATACAATTCCTATGGAACGAAATGATCCAATATTTTGTTATCTGCGGGGGTCTCTAAATCTTCGGCAAGGGGACAGGGGGTCGTAGGAACGGCTGCTATGGCTCCTATACCAAATAGAATAATCGCTTAATTGCAGTGGCGTACGCAGGATATACTTCTGGATATCCTTTACTGCCATTAGGCTACTATTTACTCTCAAAATCTGCCTATGTTGATGGCTTTATCTGCATCATTGGTAAGAATAAATTGCAGAAACTCCTCATGTACCGAATTATCCTTAACGAAACGGACAAACACAATTAAAGCAACCCGAAACGACGCGAAGAAAGTTACCGATCGCACACTTCAACAGCAAACCTGATCCATTGCTAGCTCCAACGCTGGAGGGGTCTTGCCGCGAGTAGGGTGTACGGCATTTACCAAGTGAAGAACGTGATCACTTTTAAAAATATACACAGGAGTAAAGAAGCCTCACTAGCGTAGTGAAAACAGGTGATAGATGGGACAATATAAAGAAGCGATATACATTCCACATAGCCAACAGTACGTCGTGGTACCAATCTCCGCCACCACGCGCGCTCATTGTTTCCGTTCCATTTCCGTCCCTTTTCCAAAATCACTCCCACAAAAATATCCAGCAACCGAGTGGAAAGATGTTACACATCAAAAAAGTAGGGAGGATCAGGCAAGGAAAGCATTTCTACCGAAAAGAAATATAGAATATAGATTTAGGTACTAGGAAGTCATTTTTGAAAGCATTTGTCTGGAGCGTGATACTCTATGGAAGTGAAACTTGGACTGTTGACGCAGCAGACACGAGAGTTGGTTGGTTGGTTGGTTCCTCAGTTTAGGGACTGCGACATTGCGGTCATGTATTCCCGTGTACTTTGGGTGTGTGTAGAATCTGTCTGATAACCGGTGTTAATTGTGATGACTGTATTAGTGTGTGTTATCTGTTTTTAATTCAAGTAAGGACTGCAGACATTCGATTTCAAGTAGTTCCAACTTTTGCAACCAAACGCCACCGTAACGACCAACTAGTTCTGAACTTTGTTAATAGATGCCACCGCAGTCAGCTCTTGGCGACGAACGTTGGAACCTAAGAGCGTTAGTCAAATATAATGTATAATTTAGTTTCACACAAGTGTAATTAATTAGTGGAAGGTTCCTTATCACGCCATAAATCTATAACATGAGACCACCGTCTTTACGTCCCCTTCGAAGGCATACTGAGGGATTTTTAACGCTCTTAAAAAATCCGACGACTTCGGCCGGGTATGAACCCGCGATCTTGGGCATAGAAGCTCAGCATGCTAACAACTACGCCGACGAAGCCGCTCAGAAACGAAAATAGGAGCATTTGAAATGTAGTGTTACAGGAGAATGATGATGATCAGATGGGTAAATCGAGTAACGAGATATTAATATGAGTGGGAGAGGAGAGGTGTTTCTGGCGGCTGCTAATGAAGAGATAAGATAGGCTGGTAGGACACATACTAAGACACCCAGGAATAGCAAACTTAGTTATGGAAGGAAGGGTCGAGGACAAGAAATGTAGGGGTAGACCAAGGTTAGAATGTGTTAAACAGATTGCCTCAGATGTAAGGTGTGGTAGTTATGTAGAGAGAAAACGATTAGCTCAGGACAGGGAGGTATGGAGAGCTGCGTCAAAACAGTCAAAAGACTGAAGACCCAAACAACAACATAAAGAACGTGGAGGGATTAGGTGGCGCAGTCGACAGCATGCTGAACTGCTATGCCCAAGATCGCGGGTTCAAACCTGACCGAAGTCATCGGATTTTTAAGAGCGTTAAAATCCTTCAGTATGCCTTCCTTCGGAGGGGAAGTAAAGCCGGCGGGCCCATGTTATACATTTATGGCATGATAAAGAACCTACCACTACAGTTGGTAGTGTGTAGTTAAATTTGTAGGTTATTTGGTAGAAACGCTCTATCAAGTTCCAACGTTCGCCGCTAGGTGTCAGTGACAGTAGTATCTCTGGTAGCCAAAGTTGGAACTACTTGAAATTGAACTACGGGCGTTCAATTAAAATACCCCGCTATGGCCATTGGCTGCAATTCAAATATAATTTGATCTAGATAAGAGAGTAGTGCAATGGGTGAGTTAAAAGGTTCGCGTTTGAGGTTCATCATCTGAGAAAGTAACTGTAGGATGGGAAAGGGCGTACATCAGGACACGTAAATGATATATAGGCTATGTAAATTTTTCATCTCAAATAAGATTATTTGCAGATTACACTGAAAAAAAAGTTAAGGATGCTAATGATTGTAACGTATTAGAAAAATCATAATTTTATTAATGCAGCTAATGGCCATGTATTTTTCTTTTCAGGACGGGTCAGAGAAGGGATTATGAAAGGAAATCGGCCATGTGATATATAACTGAGCAGTTAGAAGAGGCAAGCAGATAAATGTTAATAAATGTCAAGTTTATAAATAAAAGGAATGAAATTGCTTATTATTAGCAAATGTATAATTTTAGACTATTATAAGGCCTATATTCAGAGCCTCCGTGGCTTAGGTGGCAGCACGCCGGCCTCTCACCGCTGGGTCCGTGGTTCAAATCCCGGTCACTCCATGTGAGATCTGTGCTGGACAAAACGGAGGCAGACAGGTTTTTCTCCGGGTACTCCGGTTTTCCCTATCAGCATTTCATTCCAGCAACACTCTCCACTATCATTTCATTTCATCTGGCATTCATTTAATCATTGCCCCAGAGGAGTGCGTCAGGTCTCGGCAGCCAGCACAGTTCATATCCTCGCCGCTAGATGGGGGCTTCATTCATTCCATTCCTGACCCGGTCGGAGACTGGAAGCAGGCTGTGGATTTTCATTTCATAAGGCCTATATTCAAATGACCTACTGTCGACCAAAATATTATGTGCACTTGAGTTTGAAGTTTTTTTTTTGTGAAGTAACCAATAGGCCTACATAAAATTCAATAACATCATCATTTTCGTCGTTCTATTTTACGTTAGTTTGTGTAGGTTTGAAATTTATATTTTAATATTTTTTATCGCAGTTGGAACACATAAAGTACCCGTTTTTAAGCGTGTTTCAACCATGCGTCACATTTAAAAATTATCTAAAAAACCCGTCATCTGATCGAATCCAAATTTTAACACAATGGAATGTTTTATAACTGGTTTATTAATTTCAAAATGTGTGCGTTCAAGAAACAAAGTTGTTATCATTTTTGTAAGGCAACTTTTTCTCTGCTCGGGTGGTTGGAAAATGTAGTTCTTGGTCACGTGGTAATCCTCATACATCAAAAGGTTATGCTGTGAGACTGTGAAATATGTACATTAATTCACTTATTTTATATCGGTTTGTATTTCTACGGGAAAATAATGCATGGTTCAGCAGCTAGCCGATACGGTGAAAGCTCTACAGCGTTGCCGAGATGGAGCCCATCACTGCGAGGCGCGCCATGACGCGTGATGGGCTCCATCTCGGCAACGCCGTACAGCTTTCACCGTATTGGCTAGCTGCTGAACCATGTCTTATTTTCCCATATATATATACAAACCGATACAAAATAAGTGAATTAACTTACGATTTTCACAGTCATACAGCATAACCTTTTAATGTATGAGGATTACAACGCGACCAAGAACTACATTTTCCAACCACCCCGAACAGAGAAAAGGTGGCCTTACAAAAATTATAACAACTTTGTTTCTTGGACACACAATTTTGAAATTAATATACCAGTTATAAAACATTCCAATGCATATTGTGTTAAAATTTGGATTCGATCTGATGACGGGTTTTTATGATAATAATTCTTAAATGTGACGCATAGTTGAAACACGATTAAAAATGGCACATTTTGTGTTCCAACTGCGATAAAAAATATTAAAATATACATTAAAAATTTCAAACCTACACAAACTAACGTAAAATAGAACGACGAAAATGATGATGTTATTGAATTTTATGTAGGCCTATTGGTTACTTCACAAACAACCTTCAAACTCGAGTGTACATAATATTTTGGTCGACAGTAGCTGTTCCGCCACTTAAAACTCCAATATCTAACTCACTATTATTATTATTGTTGTTATTATTATATTATTTATTTATTATTATATTAATTTCTCCACATACGTGGGACAAATCAACATAATCCTCGGCTTGTTTGCAAGACGGTATGCCAACTTCTTTTAGGGTGGCACATTGAGAAACGAGCGAACTATGGAACAGGTCTCCAAGATGACGGCCTTCTGCTTGATTATAATGTAGACCAGGATGTATTTTCAATATTTCTAGTTTGGGAGCCAATGATTTATGGATTATTTTTTTTATTATCATTATTATTATTCAGTAGAAGGGACTAGTGTTTAGTTTGGTGGAGAATGTATGTATTTAGGGATTATGGAAGGGGGTATTTTCATTTAGGAAAGGGAGATAATTAAGAAGGCGTACAAGTCACTGCACTTGCTTATGCGGGAGTTTAAAGGTGCTGGTGAGGAAATTAGGGAGAGGGTTTATCTGTCTTCAGTAATAAGACCTCAGCTGGAACAGATGTGAGGGATCCATATCAAACATACCTGATAAATGAGTGGGAAGGGGTGTAAAGGAAGGCCGCCAGGTATGCACTGGGGGACCACAGGTGGACAAGTAGTGCGAGTCAAATGTTCAGAATTCGTTTGGAAAAGTTCGGTAGATGAACGTTCTAGAGCAAGAATACGGGGTTGTTTTAGCTTATAAGGGAGAGAATGCATGAGAGACTGGGAATAGTGGAAAAGTTGTTCTGAGATAATAGAATAGTAACTGGGGAGAGGGGAAACAGAATGGAACCAATCACCAGAGGACATTTTCAGTACTATGCCTCCAACTGTTTCGAGGTTTAAGGAGCTAGTCAGGCAGTGTCATCCAAACAAGGTACTGGGCGAGTTAGCCGTGGTCGTTACGGCATGACTGCTGGCAGTCGCTCACATCCGGGAAGCGAAGAGGTTCGAATCCCCACGCCGGCAACCTTGAAGATGGTCTTTTGTGGTTTCCCATCTTCCAGGCAAATGCCGGGGTTGGTCCCTAACTATAGGCCACAGCCGCTACCTTCCAACTCCTTGTCCTGACATCCAAACTTTCCTCCCGAACGGTACTTGTAGCTCTCCCCTTGGGTGTCCGTCTCGAAGCAGCTACAAAACTGGTGAGCCGATCATGTCCTCGGACACTCCGGGCACTAAAAGCCATACGCTAGGAAAAAAATAAATCTAAACAAGAAGTTGTAGATTAGTGGATAGCAGTGGATTTATGTTTGTTGAAAGGAAGAGGTTGGATTGCTGTTGTTTGAGTCTTCAGTCTTTTGTCTGGTTTGATGCTAATCGTTTCATATCTACATAGCTACCACACCCCACATCCGAGGCAATCTGTTTAACATATTCTAACCTTGGTCTACCCCTACAGTTCTTGTCCTCGACCCTTCCTTCCATAACTAAGTTTGCTATTCTTGGGTGTCTTAGTATGTGTCCTACCAACCTATCTCTTCTCTTCATTAGCAGTCACCAGAAACATCTCTCATCTCATACTAGTCTTAATACCTCTTCGTTTGTAACCCTATCTACTCATCTGATCTTCATCATTCTCCTGTAACACTACATTTCAAACGCTTCAATTTTCCTCTTTTCTGTTGCACCAATAGTCCAAGTTTCACTTCCATAGAGTGTCACGCTCCAGACAAAGGCTTTCAAAAATGACTTCCTAATACCTAAATCTATATTCGATGTCTACAGATTCCTTTTCTGTAGAAATGCTTTCCTTGCTGAGCTAACCTACTTTTATATCCTCTTTGCTTTTTCCATCACTGGTTATTTTGCTTCCTTTTTTTTAGACGGTAGAGGGTGGATTTTGGTCGGGAGTTGATTAAGCATGGGAGCTCTAAGTGGCTCAGAGGTGGCTGGGGGGAGGTGAAAGTTTGGTGATCCAATATTCTTTTCTGTGAAAACATAGGAGTCATTTTATCTTTCTGTTTTGGATGGGGTTTAGTTGAGGATTAAAGGGGAAGTTTCTTTATAACACTCGGGAACTCTTGGTATCTTAGTCAGTGGCGATTGGTGGAGGACAAAGTTTGGGGAAACTTTTGTGTATTCCGTTTTTGGGTGGGGATTAATTAAGCTCGGAAGCTCTGTGGCTAAGTCAGTGGTGGTTGAAGGGGTTCACATTTTGGCGATCATTTCCCCCCACCCTCTTTTTAGTGTCGTATAACGGTTTATTTGGGGTGATGTTACTGTTGAATTCGAAACTGCTGCGAAGCTTCAAATTAGGTGTTTTCTCAATGACCTTAGTATGTAGACCTAGCGGCTAAGAACAATATACCACCACATGCATGTCACCTGCTTAGGCAGAGCATGTCTGGTATTGGCAATCTATTTGCTGCTAGACCACTGCTATCTATCATAAGCAAACGTAACGATGATGATGATGATGATAATTGTTGTTTTAAGGGGCCTAATATCTAGGTTATCAGCAAACGTAACGAAAGCAAAGAAATTATGTTTCCCTACCGTCAGCACTTGCCAATATCATGTACGGTAGTCGGTATTGAATGTTAAGTCCGTCCGAATAAAACGCTCTTCATAATACAATACCAAGTGAAACATCACACCACACACACAATATAAAAAGTTCACGCACTCATAAATATTCGCGAAAATATTCCGGCACACATTTGACAATGTACTTAGAATACTCAATAGGTAAGCCATTCCGGGGTATGCGCTGTCATTGGTCGGCGCTCCGTGACGCAGTCAGGCAGGCAGAACGCTCTCTATCGTTGAGTTACCCACAGAAATATGAATACTGTTTCACTCTTATTTTACTTCTGTCCGCCTTAAAGGACAGCACCAATGAACTGTATTGTATTTTAAATCTTTTACTTTCGATAGAAAGACATTGAATAACAATCAGACACATAAACTGGCAATAAACTACGTTATATTTGCCAGCATTGAAGTAAACTTTATTTAGGCATGTTCAATATGTAACGCACTGGCTGCCTAGGGCTGTCAGCTTGGGAGTCCTACACCAGGGCTCTACGGAAGCCACACATCATTATCATTTTAACTAAACAATATTATAATAATACTATGAACGCGCTTCTTTTACCCTTTCAATATGTACACCTCAACAAACGTTAATCAGAGATATTCCGTACCCTAGTGTTTCGTAATTATTTTAATTCATAGAAACCTCCTGGTGAAGCGCCTAGCATTCTTAGCTGTCGCCCTGGAGATCCGGGTTCGATTCCGAGCTCTGACAAGAAATGTAATTCTGGTCTGTGGGCTACAACGGGGTACACTGAGCCTCATGAGGCAGAACTGCGAAGAGAAGGAATCTGTTCCCACCTCAGCCATTCCAGAAATTGTTTCCCGTGGTTTCTCACGTCTACTTCAGGCCGCGGCCGCCTCCTTCCCAACCCTCACCTGAATTACAAATACACGGACTATATCAGACACCACAATAAGACAGATTATCAGGCAAATTATGCAAACATGGGACTAAATGACCACGATGTCCAAGTCTTAAATGAACCAATTGTAATTGTCCATGTAATTGTACCAATTTTAGAGTATTGACAAATCTGACCTAAATCATTTATTTTATAATATACTGTTTAGCCGTATGTCATGTAATTATCTGTTTAATTGTTGGACCGTGAATAATGTTTACATTTTCCATGCTTCTAATACAAACAGTACTGGGCTAATATTTATGCAAGCAAATCGTTTCATTCCAAACTTTTACTAAACAGACGTTAATCAAAAAGACTAACAACTTACGTTATAACGTGTCTGAACGTCTAAACCTTCAGTCCTGAAGATGATGCCATCCAGAGCAGGTTCTTCCTTGCTGCATTTTCCTTCATTATTTCAAACTTCTACGTATTGTTCAAGTGCCTCATGCGAATAAAAAGTCGTGTGCGCAAATACAAGGCGAATTCAGGGAATTTAGTATGTATGATAGATGTCCGAGTTCCATCACCTTGTTGGACTTAGAATATTGTTACCCGTGGAAGGAAGCGAAAATTACTTCAAACTGCGTTATTGCAATCATCCATTCTGGTGTTGGAGAAGTGAACCCTCCTTTAGAAATGATAGTGAACCAGTCGTGTTCAGCAGTTAATTTTTCAACAATAGGACATTTTTCAGCTACATTTCCTAAAGAACTGTTAATGTTTTTGCATTTGAAAGCAATAAAACCTGCGATGTATTTTAAGGCATCGTGAGTCACATCCTCATTGCGACATGTTGAATTGCCATGGTCGAGGTTGATATCTTAAAGCAACTGTTCTTCACTTCTATCGCCTGAATACTCACCAAGTACATGGGATGAGGTGCCTATCACTGAGATGCACAGTTCACTTGAGAGGAACTTCTCGAATTCTTCTGTTGTTTCTTCTACAATGCAGTCAGAAGAGGAACCAGGTTGACTTGCATCCTCAGCAACAGAGACACCACCGGACTAAGGTATCTCGTTCGCATTCCCTTTTAATATTAGGAGGCGCATTCGGTTCTTTACTTCGAAGGGCGTAGGGTTGTTATAGAATACACCAAGGCCGCGAAGACGAGAAAATAAATTTTCGTGGCAATCTTGGTTTAGTCTTGAGGTCTAAATACAGGTCACACCAATGATTTTGAGATCTAGAAAAAGTCCAGAAAGATAGTTTATTGACATTAAGAAACCTTTCTGAAATGGGAGAAGGCCGCTTCTCATCCCTAGACGCATGCCTGAACAAATGTCTAGGAACCTTCTTAAGGTGTTCTCCTGGCTTATGTGATTCAGTCCATAACCACTTCTAAGGGGAGCCTTCTCATTCTTGGGGAATCTAGAATTTAGTACATCAAATACATCGTTAATTAATTCAATAATAATTCCTTCCTGATCTTGGTTTAGAATGTACTTCACAGCTTGGGCAGTGCGGCGGGAAAAGAGCTGTACAGCCATTCTTACATTTTGGCGAGCACGTCCACTAACAGTCAGGTGGGCTTGAGAAATATGGTGTGTGATTGTTAGATCACCTCTCTGATGTTCCAGGAGATCTTCTATCAATTTTTTCGTGACAGTTGTTCCATCGGGTAGAGTTATTCCTTCATCTAGGAAGTGAAGTGATTTCGGAGAAGTTTTAACAAGTGAGGGACGTCACAAAACACCCACACTTTCTTATTACAGTCTGCAGGGTTGTAGAAATACGTCTTGTTAGAGGATACCCCCAGTTCTTTCCACACCATCGCATTTTTACCCCCCCCCCCCCCCCCCCCCCCAATATCACAAGTTACAGCCACAACACGCACTCCAGCTCCTTCACCTCCCGGATTATGGATTGTATCAGTGTGCTTGTCATCGTGACATCAAAGTCATAGTACACAGGTTGTTTCCATGGCGAAAATAAGCTGAGAATCATCGCCACCTGAACGTTCTTATGAGGCCCAAGTATCACATCATCAGATGAATCGTAACTCACGCGACCATCGATGTTCATTTCATCGAAACTTAGAACAGCCAGTACTTTGAAAGGTTTGAAAGTTTCCGACCTAGCTTTGATTAAACTAAGAACTTCGGTTAAAATGCCCGGTCTACAATTGAACTGTCTTGCCCATTTTTGAAGAGTTGAACGGCAAGGCAAGGGGTATTTCCTTTACCTCAAGTACGCATACGCCTTGGGAGAAATAGCTCTTAAAGTGAGGACATTCGCAATGTCTCTAGGACCCATCTAACGCACCTAATATACTGTATTTCCCCGTCCCTAGAGAACAATAGGGTAAAGGAATTTCAAGACCCTACTCCTACTGCACAAACGTGAAGTTGCACTACCACTTAACTTCAATTTGTAGATTAATTATAAAAAAGTAATGCCATTTTAAAACTCTCAAACATGCCCAAACGATGTAGGCCTAATAAAAATGTATAATATAGAAGTAAAGAAGACGGTGTTTAACATCAATAATAAATTATATCGTACCATATCTTCTATATTGCTGGCCCCTGCTACAGGTCATTCAATTTTATCTCCATGCCAGTTGGGTATTTTTTTGAGATGGAACAGCGTCCGATTTCAGTATCTTCCTTAAAGGCAGACCCAATAATTCATTTTTCAAATCCCGCTCGTAGTCCTCGGGAAGGAAATGTACTGAACATATTCGTGCATTGAGCACATTTATGAAGTCCGCTCGTTTGCACCGCGATAACCACTTACGTTGAAATTCCAGGTTTTGGGGGAAACGATGGTAAACTACGGTACTTTGAATCTTGTAAGCAATATTATTGCATTGTGCAACGGCACAATTAGATTTATTTTTATTCATAATGTTGAATTTTGGGCTTATGCCGTGTTTTATTATACTAAAATTCAACGCGTTTCGAAAGCAACCATGTCTTTCATCGTCAGGAATAATCTGGAATACGACAATGTTGCTAAGAGAAAGCAACGAAGAACATATAGAAGGTGCCCAAAGATGGACGCCATTATAGCCCCATGTTAGGGACAACGGAAAGCAGCAGTGAATTACTTTCTCAGGGTTCTGATAATAGGTAGCCAGGATTCACTGAGATTGTAGCCGGTGTCGCGGTTGAAATTATCTGGGTGTTTACGTATTTCAACCGCCTCCCTGATGATTCTGGGACGATATCGCTTTATACGGGCAAGAACATCCACTCCTTGGAACATGACATCATGGCCAGGTGTTAAAGCATGATCGGCAACAGCTGATTTATCAGGTTGAATGAGCCTGATACATCTATTATGTTCCTTAATGCGAGTGCATATTGTTCTCGAAGTCTGCCCGATGTAAACCTTGCCACAAGTACAGGGAACTCTGTAGATACCCGGTTGTTGCAATTTAGGCAAACTGTCCTTAGTTGGTCGCAGGAGTTGCCTAATATTAACAGAAGTTCCAAATACAGTCCGTATGTTGTACCGACGTAGGATTTTAGCAATACGATCCGTTGTGTTACGTATGTACGAAAGGTAAGCAGTTCCTCTTACATCTCTTTTCTCAACTGACGTCCTATTATTATTTGTTGGTTTCAGAACCGTAGAAATCAAAGCCTTGCTATAACCGTTGCTCTCAAAGGTGGTTCGCAGGGTGTTAATTTCTTCTTGTAAAGAAGACGCTTCACAAATCCTCCTAGCCCTGGTAGTTAGAGTTGTAAGGATACCATGTTTCTGGGCAGGGTGATGGTGAGAACTTGCGTGGAGATATCTATTGGTGTGTGTTGGCTTACGAAAAACGCTGTGTCCTAAAGATCCATCCTCTTTCTTGGTGACGAGAACATCTAAAAAAGGTATTTTGCCGTCAGATTCCTTTTCCATGGTGAAACAAATAGAAGGGTGCTGGAGATTAAGGTGATCCAGGAAATGGCTAAGATTTTCCTCACCTTCCGTCCAAACAACGAACGTGTCATCCACATAACGCCACCAGATCTTCGGTTTGAAACGAGCCGACGACAAAGCCTTCTCTTAGCCATTTCCTGGATCACCTTAATCTCCAGCACCCTTCTATTTGTTTCACCATGGAAAAGGCATCTGACGGCAAAATACCTTTTTTAGATGTTCTCGTCACCAAGAAAGAGGATGGATCTTTAGGACACAGCGTTTTTCGTAAGCCAACACACACCAATAGATATCTCCACGCAAGTTCTCACCATCACCCTGCCCAGAAACATGGTATCCTTACAACTCTAACTACCAGGGCTAGGAGGATTTGTGAAGCGTCTTCTTTACAAGAAGAAATTAACACCCTGCGAACCACCTTTGAGAGCAACGGTTATAGCAAGGCTTTGATTTCTACGGTTCTGAAACCAACAAATAATAATAGGACGTCAGTTGAGAAAAGAGATGTAAGAGGAACTGCTTACCTTTCGTACATACATAACACAACGGATCGTATTGCTAAAATCCTACGTCGGTACAACATACGGACTGTATTTGGAACTTCTGTTAATATTAGGAAACTCCTGCGACCAACTAAGGACAGTTTGCCTAAATTGCAACAACCGGGTATCTACAGAGTTCCCTGTACTTGTGGCAAGGTTTACATCGGGCAGACTTCGAGAACAATATGCACTCGCATTAAGGAACATAATAGATGTATCAGGCTCATTCAACCTGATAAATCAGCTGTTGCCGATCATGCTTTAACACCTGGCCATGATGTCATGTTCCAAGGAGTGGATGTTCTGGCCCGTATAAAGCAATATCGTCCCAGAATCATCAGGGAGGCGGTTGAAATACGTAAACACCCAGATAATTTCAACCGCGACACCGGCTACAATCTCAGTGAATCCTGGCTACCTATTATCAGAACCCTGAGAAAGTAATTCACTGCTGCTTTCCGTTGTCCCTAACATGGGGCTATAATGGCGTCCATCTTTGGGCACCTTCTATATGTTCTTCGTTGCTTTATCTTAGCAACATTGTCGTATTCCAGATTATTCCTGACGATGAAAGACATGGTTTCTTTCGAAACGCGTCGAATTTTAGTATAATAAAACACGGCATAAGCCCAAAATTCAACATTATGAATAGTAACACGGGCCGTGAAAGTCTAAATGACAAGATTTATTTTTACTCATTTCACCATAAACGCAAGTAAAATAATGCGGAAATTAAATAAAGTATGACCAGGTACTGTAACTTCTCCACTAAATACGTTTTGTACACTATAAACAATACCAATACCGCTCATAAACAGACAATGATTACACAGGGACTGCCGCGTGTGGAGACTAGATGCCTGCCCAGTGACGTAGGTGCTCCCTGGATGGCTGTATGGCGGGAAGCCGGAATACACCTACCTCCTGCACATTTGAAGTGTGGAAGACGAGGACGAGCCAGAAGTCACTGTTACGTCAAAGATATTCTATTATACAATTGACAATTACTAACTGCCCTTCTAGGGACCAAAGCAACATCTTCTATTATAGGTGGTGTTGGCCAAAGCGGTTGCATGCATATCACATTCAATTGTTTATGTTGTCTTCACTTTGACAACAGATTGCGTGAATGCCTATTTAATAACAGATGGAAAGCATGGTTGACTGTGTAGCTATTGCACAGACTATAGACTAGGACAGACACGGTACTAGGAGTAAGCGACCACCCACTCAAAATTAAATAATAATTTGATTTAGCTACTGCATGCAAATATAGTTTAAAGGTTTATCTATTCAGTGAACTAATCTATGCACAGCATACCGAGCCTTTAACTTTGAGTGTCACAGGTACGTTTCTTAAACTGCTCAACGTTTACGCCCTTGCGCACCTTGAAATGGAATGCCCAAATAGTTAATGAGTGTTTTAAATTCATGTTTTTCGTACACAAACAAATATAGATGCTTGTAATAGTTTCGTACTTAATCTCGCCGTAAAAAAATGGTCGAGAAAAATAATAAAAGGTACCTACCTGGGAATTGAAAATAGAACGGAATAGTACTACGAACCAAAATGGCGGACGAGTATACCGAGTGTTATTAATAAGACATTGAATTGCAGCCGAATGGCCAAAATACATTTCATGTTGATTCTTTACAGATCTTTACTATATCCCAAAACTGATTTTGTCGTATTTCTGCATCGGTTGATGTGATAGCGTTCACAACCTTCACCAAACAAAGTACACACGCACTCCTTTGTTACTTCGTGGAAATGTGTTGTCGCACATAGTTTGTGGTGATATCCATGAACCGCTAAACTTGTGATGACATGCCTTAATTCTTGATTCGCCTCCGTCCAGTATCTGTCCCACATAGCGTCTGTACAATAAAATTCAGGCCAAATATCCTCCCTATTTTTGTTTTCTCTCTCCAAGTACCTTGCGACTATTTCGAGTGGAAGGTAGGAAGAACCTTGCCTTTATGTCCTCAATATAGAAAGTATCTCTGGCCAGTTCATAAACCAGTCTCGACTTTGTGTTTATTCCAACACAGAGAACTCTTTTAAAGAGCTTTTCCTTCACTTTTTCTATGGACCAGAGGTTTGCAGTGTTAGATGATTCCATGTAATCTGTATCCCATAAGTTGCTACTGGGCTCCCTACTGCATGCAACAGTTTCATTGCTGATTTTATTGATACAATTTGTAGGTCTTTTATTGTATATATTGCTCTAATAACACCACCCTATCTCCTATAGTAACTTATGGATTAGAACTGATCTGGGAACGTCTAAAACTCAGGGAATTTGAAAAAGGAAAGGTCGAAGCCCGCTTCTTCAAAAATGCATTAAGAGTGGAAAGAGCACCACCAACAAGAATAGCCAAGGGGACCTTCTACGCAGAAAACCTGAGGACACAACTGCTCCTACCAGCTACAGAACAATATACACAACATCTGGAGCGAAGAGAAGCTAAGAGTAAAGAGATAGATTCGGACTTCTACGCTACATGCTCCATGGTGGAGAGAAACTGGATGAAGGAATATCAGGACCTTAGACACGTCGTGACTAGATACGCCATCCACAGATTTCATTACAGAATATGCGCGACCAAATCGTATCACAATCCTAGTGACAATTAATTGTGTAGCCTATGTGAGCTGTGCAACCGAGAATGTGACAAATATCACCTAACAAAGTGCTCTAAAAGAACAATGTCATTAACTGAATACCGGTACAGTATTTTTTATGGCCTTTCGGCTGCAATAAATTCTTAATAACAGAACCCTGTAGGACACTAATAGTCGAAAGCATAATTATCATCTACCGACGTTCTGCGACACTCCTGCTACACAAATTAACTATATCGTAGGATGTAGAAAAATTGCAGACTTCGTGTGAATCTTTGGTTCAGGTTACCAAAGAAACAAAATATATATTTGCTATTCCGCGCTATTTAATTGAGTAGCCTAAATTACTATTGTTGAAATAATGACTGTACTAACCATACTGGAATACGCAAAACTTGCGTTGGTTTCTTCGAATGAAGGTCTCTCATATACTCGCGCCGGTTTCATTCTTAGGAGTCTGCCTTCGTTGAAAGAGACTACTAATCAGATCTCAAGGTAGTATTAAATTACATCCGAATCACTCCCGTTTAAGTTATCAGTAACACATTCAATGATACAGATATACGTGTGTATTGCAACAGAGTGTAGATAAACCCTTGTATTTGTTTGGTGATAATTTGGTTATCTTAGTAGAATACAGCACCGAAGTGGACAGGAAATGGGGTTACTTTGTTTTCATTCATACCTAATTTCCTTTTCTAAAAAAAATCTGTGTACAAAAATGTTAGATACTATATTTCGCTCCCATGAGTTTCTAAATTTGAATTCACCTTTTGTCTGTTTTCCAGCGTCTTGCCACTGGGGAAATTCTCTCTCGTCAAAATCCAACCATCTTTAGGAGAGGTTTCCATAGATCTACATCCCTCTCGTTTGTCCGCCTCCTAGCTCAGCCTATTCCAGGAAGAACTTCACCCATATGGGCTGTAATTTGGTTAGTTACGAACGATCCATGGACGAAGTATTCCCTCATGTAATAATTAATATTGTGAAAAATTATACCGGATTTGTTTAATCTAAAATCGCTCATCTTGAAGTGAGGAAGGCCATTGAACGATCGTTGCTACGAGAGCCAGACAGATGGTGGGCGGAGTGGGGAGCGCGTGTTTATAAGCGCTAACTTACAGCCGGCAGGCACATTCGAGCAGCTGTGAGTGAGATTCGCTGTGTGGTGTGAAAGACAGAAGACGCTAAAAAACTGCCGCGTGTTAAGTAATTGCTACCGCACACGAATTGCACGAGAAGTGTTGTGTTAAATAGTTCACATGAACAGAAAATCCAGTATACATTTATACTTGGCTTAGAAGGAATTCAATAATTTCAAAATGTGTTTCCGTTCAAAAATTGGGGAAAGTGACACAGTGTCTCCTGTGGTGGAGTCCAGATTCCAGGTGGCACAGAAACTGAAGAAACAGAAACGTAAGGCTATGCAACAACATCAGTCAAATTTAGAACGTGAAAATTGCCCTGAAGTTGCCGCTTCTACGGTTAATTCTTTGAATCGAGACTTGTTAGCTCTCTCAACGATTTACTATCGCATGCTGCTCTGCGCAATCACAGATTTCTTCGTCAAATATCAGGACTCCAAAGTCTATAGGTATGTATAAAACCTAAGATTTACTGTCGTCCTAGGCTAACCCTTTTCATGTCAAGGAGTCAATTCACTACCTTTGGTTATAAAGCTCTGGACAGTTCCCGAAGTACTGTATATCAATGTTTTATTGATTGATTATGTTTAAGGGGGTTTAACATTAAGGCCATCAGCCTCTAGTGCTTATAATTTCCTAAACGTCTAAGGGAAGATGTTTTTTTTAAATAGTGCGACTCAGGTAGCCTAACCATCCTTTAATATACAGTATTTTGTTAATAATAAAGTTAAATTATGTATGTTTGGTACCACGTCAGTCCTGTGCAAAGACTACAAGTCTTGTGATTGCTATAATGATTGAGATGGAGAGGGAAGGGGGTCATACGAACATCATGGCCTCGGTATAAATTGCAGGACTGTTTTCGAAGGGGGAAAGGGGTATTTTAACTACTCTGACCCCGCCTCTTAATTGTGCATAGACATTTACCATCCAGTTTGAAGCTTTATACTTTCACGCAACATTAGCCGGAATTCCATTTTTTAAATATATTTTTTATTAAGGACGAATTTAAAGGAAAATGAGGGTTCTACTCACGAGGCCCTACCACTCCTCTTTACTGAATAATATTGCAAAATATTTTAACAATTCCAATCTTTATCAATACATACAAAATCTCGTAATAAAATTTCTTTTCATTTTCATGCCAATGGTGACTCTCGGTCATGATGAAGAAATTGTTAGACTGTGTCGGTTTTCGTGTATTAATATTACTTTGTCAACAAACACAATCTGGCTATTGTGCTATCGAAATGTGATGTTAATGGCGTAAGCCGTGTAATAAACCATTTTTGCACTAATATGAGGGTTAGTTACATAGTTATTGTTGTTTTAAGGGGCGGAACTACGAGGTCATCTGCCTTAATGAAGGTGATAAACGGGCTGCATAATACTTTCAGCCGTAAACTGTACGCCCAGTACCGTAACAAAATATCGAGACATGCTCTCATAATAGGCCTACAGGCTATTTATTGAAAGTCAATATCGGCGAGGTGGAGAAACCTGCCGCCAGCACGCGCGCTCTGCAATTTGGAACTTAAAAAGTTAAATTATGTGACCGAGGGCTGATGATTCCTTACATGATTACTTTAAATATTACATTATTACATATCAAATAAGTTATTGTAAGAAGGCTATAGGATGATGCTGATGATATAAATCCATCTGCTCCTACATACAGTCCAAGTGTCAACTAGAGACCATTTAACCTAGCAACCCCTCCCCTTAAATGGCCCATACTGCTTTAAAGAAATTACTTAAGAGGTGGCCGAGAGTCAAACTGGGACATACGGTACAGGCCATCATTTGATCAAGATGTGTTTGCAATAACTTAAAAATAAATTCTACTCTCTTCCTAACAATAAAAATACCAGCTAAGTTGAATTGCACTTTATTGCTCAATAATGGTGCAATTGTGTGCATATACAGTATATTCTCATCTCCCCCACTTTCCTAAATTTGGAATGTCCTGTAAATCTGTTCATTAGATGCTAAGACAAATTCAAGATTTTTTACTGGAAATTTGATTTGTATATAAATTCATCAGTTTTTATTACAAAATGAACAAATATTAAAACATCAATTCATGTTTGCCCTTGGGTGTCGGCTAAAGAATTTTCTTTTCTCCCCTCCTCAGCAGGAAAAATTGCACCCTCGAAGGAAAAAAGAAACACCTCCATGGCATAGCCGTGAGCATTAATTAATTCATGCAACATGACTGTGATAGGGTGCTGCATCAAGTCTAGAGTTCAGTTGTTCAAATCCCAGTGCTGACAGCGGCCATTCTGAGTGTGGTTTGCCCCGGGTTTTTCCATAGGCAAATGCTGGGATTGTACCTTCTTTGAAGTTCTGGGGCACCTACTGTGCATTAATACATTACCCTAATATTTAAACTGTTAACCATTATTACAATCATCACAGGAACACAGGTTATCAAACAAATCTAACACAAATTCAATTAACAACAACCACCCTTAAGTACACACACCTCCTTCGCTTCTAAAAATACAACCACCAAACTAACAGATTGTCTACCATGTTATTAAGTTATAATCCCATCAGTTTTCATACAATTTTTACCTTAAGCTAATACGTTTCAGAACTGTTCAGTGCTTACAGTACTTGGCTAGTTCTGAAATATTTGCAATCTGTCAATGCCCTCCAAATCTTTCTATTATTATATTTAGTGTAAGAATATTTTGTTATTGTCATAGAATCCTGTTCTGCACGACGCAGCCTGCACACGTTGTGCTCCTCATCGCTGTCATCACCACTGTGACTTTAGTTTCACCATACCAGAACAATGAAGAAGTGCGCAGTAGTGGATCCTCTCCTCTTACAAACCTCATCTACCTCACAACATTCATGATGCACTTTGGAGCACAAATGTGGATGACTTTCGTATCTGGTGTGTAAATTCATGCAGCAATTCTTTAGTGTTTTGAGCAATGCTTTTTTGCTCGCCACAAAAAAATTAACCTTCCATGTTACCTTTATACTTTGACTTCTGCCATTCTGACTGGTGATGCTAGACACAAATTTCTGGAGTTGTTTGTAAGTCCCTAGAAAGTTAGAGTATTGTGAGCTACAATTTAAGTTACAGTTTTCATGTTGTTATTATTATAATGCTGAAATAAGCCATTTATTCTTAAAGGTAAAATATCGTAAGAGAAAAATTATTTTACACCTAAATTCTGTTATCTTTTCATCAAAGTAATTCATAAGACACTCCTGACTTTCTAGGGATGATATATTCCTGTACAGATAGCAGCGTTTGGCTGTGCACTTGGCCTTGAGAGCTCAACGGTAGGAAAGGGGTGTAGAGCAGTGCGGGGAGCGGGCCGAATACTTCCCTATCTGTGAACATTGGCGCGTGTGACAGCAGGTTCTCACAATCATACACAAGACATGCTCAGCATGGAAGTAGTATTCCGGAGGAGTGGGATTGGGAAGTGCAGAGCTAACTGCCGGTAACTGTACAGTCGCTCAAACCTAACTTCCTACTAAATGGCATGTACCATTTGTACTATACATGACCTAATAGCTGAAAGCCTCCATTTGTCAATGTGGTCATGAAACATTACTTAATCTTCAACTGAAGAGAACACTTCAGTAATCATAATATTGAAATATTTTAAATTCCATAGTAACTGAAATTATCCAAATATGAAAAGATCAATTTTTTGATAGTGAGAGAGTGAAACGGAAAAAAAAAAAAAAAAGAGTGGGATAGTTTCATAAACAAAGGCTTGAACTCTCCACTAAATCGCATGTATAGAATTGATTGGAATTTATCCCCATAGTGGGTTACTTCACATTGTAAATTAAATGTATTAGGTGAAGTAACCACTAAAGCTATGCTTGGTGCACAGCGTCAGAAAAGTGGTTTCCCTAGCCAGCGTTCATTGTCCTTAAAAGAGTAGAGAATATGCTTTTACTTTTCTCCTCTTTTCTCTATGGTATGGATATGTTCTTTATAAACATCAATTAGATGATTACAAACTAATGAATTAATTTCCCAGAATAGCCTTTAGATGAGAAAATGTCCATATTACTGTTTGATTATGGTTAATCTCTATTTAGTATAAAACAAAGTCCCTGATTCTTGGATGTCATGGTTAATCTCGAGAACCACTGGATGGATTTTGATGCGGTTTTCACCATTCTGTAAAGGATATCTCGAGGAAGGTTTCTGTAGAAAATAATTTATTTATGATCAAAGGAGGCCAAGAAGTAACGATTTCAGTGAATACGTCGACAAAAAAACTGGCATCCGTGCGCTCTTTAAGCTTACGCTGGGCAAACCGTTAAAAATATCTATATACTATGAGTGTAAGAATTGTTCAGCATGAAACAATCTACAAAGAAGTCCGCGAGAGCGTATCTCTATCTTCAATACATCGCCCACTATAAGTGATTTACGTTTCCATTTCTTCCAGCAATCTCCATTCAATTACTGAGGCGACAGTTGACGAGCTAGCTAGCTAGTCTATCACCCCAGTTACAGCCTAGCTAGCTGGTGAGCCAATTACCCCAGATACAGCCACCAGCAAACTGTCGAGTCATGTTGAGTTAAGACTTCAGAGAAGAATGGTTGTGTATGGAGTTTCCCTGGAAGTGCAACTTGGCTTTTCTTCATTTCGCCTGTAAACCTTTTGTTCGGCAAAACACACAGTCAAGTTAAGATTGGATGGGACGGGAATTTGGGTTTCATGCACCTCGCCATTCTTAAATTACGTCTGACAAGAATTCGTTGCACATGCATCTCCATGATAATGTAATTAATAGTCCAGTCAGTGATTTTAACCCATGATGCCGAGACGTAACACGGATATAGTTCGCAGTTCATTGACATCGAAAGAAAAAGCGCTTATCACGTAATGCATTCATAACTGTTCCCGGGCAAAGCCGGGGAGGGTTACTAGTAATGAATGTAAATGAAACAAAAACCATTAAAATTAGGCACTATTATTTTCAAGCCCTCTATGTATACCGTACTTTACTACACATGTCAATAAAAGGTCATTAGCAACACAATGAGTAGTTATTATTGTTTTAAGGGGCAGAACGGCAAGGTCATCTGTCCCTTGTTAGCAACACAATTTAATAAAGTCTCATAATTAAATCTCACTAAATAACAACAACAAAAATGCATTGTTTTACTGCCATGATGCTTTATCGCTATTCTTTTGTTCACAAAATGGCCAGCAATCATCGCTGCCGAATTGAAATTCAATCAATCCTGGTGATGATCGCCAATGCTCTGCAGAAGCAGCGCAAATCGCTGTAAGGAAACCAGCCTCATTTCTTTACATGCATTGATAAAGGAACAAAGATAACCGGCGATCATCATAGCAAAACCAGAAAAGAGAAGAGAAGAGTCGAGCTCTTTTAATATTAAATGCAGTATGTGTTGGAAAATTATGGGAGGGGGAGACTGTTCTACCTGTCTGCGACACCCATGTATACTGCCATTGGAATATAAGCCTAATTATTAGACCCCCTAAATAATGCCTTCCATGTTCTTTTTACTGTTAGTATTTTTCATTTGTGAATTTGTATTCATTATTGTATTTGTTCCTTGTTTCAGGTCTGACACTCTACTTTGCTGTGCCTCGTCATACATTTGGAGAGGTCCAGAGGGTGTTGTTTCCAAAATATTTTGGAATGAACAGTATTCTTAGTGCTATAACACTGTATATATTCATGAGTCTGCATCCCAGCAACACGTGGGACACCTGCATTGCACTACAGGTGAGCTTCTTCCTTAACTAGGTTCGAGTCCAGATCATTTGCTCCAGTATGGAAGCAAGAATGAAGTTTTTCCTCTCTTACAATAGTTTTCAGGGGTAGACATCTTGCTTCACAATGTAGGGGCAAATGGTCTCACTCTTGTCAAGCCATTTGCTACATTTTGTAGCTTGTCCAGATGGTCATCACTGGTTGGAAGGTGGATCATCAGTAGCTTGTCCCAATAATTATTTTACAAACTCGTGACTGTATATGGCACTACTGTATATAATTCTAATCTTGTTAACTAAATCCTCTTGCCTAATCCTCATTGAATAGAGAAACAGTAGTAATTTTAGACGTGAAAATAATTTTTTATTCAATTCTCATTCCTAAAAATAAAAGACACCAGGCATTTTAGAGTCCAAAATAAACTTCCATTTCCTTCATAACTGACCCTATAATTTCTATGCAAACCAGAAGAAATTAGTTTGGTTGGTGACCCTAGTACCACATAGCGAAAAAAGAAGGTACCAAGAGACAGTATTTTAGTATTCGTTT
This sequence comes from Meconema thalassinum, assembly GCA_946902985.2. Classification (NCBI taxonomy): domain Eukaryota; kingdom Metazoa; phylum Arthropoda; class Insecta; order Orthoptera; family Tettigoniidae; genus Meconema; species Meconema thalassinum. The sequence continues at coordinate 122,765,313 of OX336396.1, read as the reverse complement.
GATAGCAATAAAATTAATGTGATCGTTTATTGTTATAGGTTGGTGCAATGGTTGTCTGCTTCCTGGTAGAACTTATCATCCGCCTTTACCTGACACCGCCCCTTCTGCAACTTATGTCTGCTAAGAACGCAATTGAGACTGCTGCTGGTGTTGGTCTGGAGATTGGCAAACATGATCCAGGATTACTAGCTCAGTGCCCCCACTATGTCAAGATTCACAGAGCATTTAGGAAAATTCATATGACTGTTGCCATTGGAAACATGGTCACAATGGCATGTACTCTTATACATGCACATTATTTAGCAAGTAAGATCTGTATGCTTTAAGTATGTGATCTTACATATTTTTTTAATAGATCTGAACACATTATCTATGATAGGATCTCAAATTTATGTCGTAACGTACTGAGCAAATTTTTGGAAATCAAAATTGTGTGTCAGTACAAACGTCATTGAAATAGCATTGTGTTTGATCATTCAAACATATTTACCATAAATTAATTGATATCAGTATTAATTGATTTTATGACAATTACAGTCAGCATTCTTGCCCTGTAGGTTTAATTTAAATCTCCAGTTTTGCTGCTATGTAGCAGTTATGTAAGTCTTTGGTTACATAACCAATTATTTGGGCGATCGGTTGTTCTGCAATAAGCTTTAATATTTGACTGATCAAACAGTTCCAAGTTTGCCAAAGGCACAACAATAAAATGGTATCATTGATGTGTGAGTATTCATTAGTGGGTGGCAGAGCTGGGACCTGTCGACTGTCATGCCCATACCTTGGACAGTATTAATGATATTGCCTCATTTCTCGGACATTCATTGTGTACATCATGCAATTAATTCATCTAGTCCAGCATCATCATCATCATCATTCCAACTTCAAACATTTGTCAAACATTGTTTCAATGAAGCTGTGTTAATTTATTCAAGCAGTATTACTCGAATGTAGATGTTTAGCTAAAATATATTTATATTTTTTACTACGAAAATCCTGTTTGTGTAATAAAAACAATGTGTTCCGTCTTGAATGTTGTAATAAACTCAAGTATATAATGAACCAGAGTTTTATTTCCCCAACAAAATCAAAGAAGAGCAGTCAGTCATATTTTGTGTGAGCAAGCATTTGCTTGGTGTTTTACTACATTTTACAAAATCTTCAAAAAAGACTGTTTCTAAGGGTAATTCCTAATTTGTTAAGTGGAGGATAAAAATTGCATTTCGCTATTGTTTGTGTTAAACAACACCCTTAAAAATGAATCATCAAATAACTTCTATTAGTGGAAACATGCTAGACCTGCCCGGCTTTATTGTTATTCGGGTTTGATGCGACTCGGTTCTGGCAGGTGCTATTGACAAATTGGTAATATTTATGAAATCAGAGTGCAATTTGTCACTGATGAGGGTAATTCTCTTTAGATTGAATGCTCATTTGTTATGATCGGTTACCTGTGAGACTGGCTGGATGGTGCAGCGGTAATGTTCTCGCCTGCTATGTCCAAGGTTGCAGGATGAACCCCGGCACAGTCAGTTGGCATTTAAGGATGTGCAAATGCGAGGGAGCCATGTCAGCAGATTTACTGACACATTAAGGATTCCCTTTGGAGCAAAATTCTAGCATTCCGGAGTCTTTTAAATCCTCAGCAGTTAAAAAGGACGCAAAACCAATAACATTATTAAGTTATAGGTTAGTTGTGGAACCATTACAGGATGATATAGAGAAATCTAGACTTAGATGGTATGGACATGTGAAACGAATGGAGGAGAAGAGGATACCCAGGAGGGTACACGAGACGAAGTGGGAAGGAGAGAGACCGAGAGACAGGTGGCTGAAAGAAAGCGTGAAGAAGAGAGAAGACTGGACAAGGGTGGAGGCTGAGAGATGGTGGGAAGACAGAAGACATTGGAGAGGCTTGTGTTCCAAACAGACCCGGCCAGTGGCTGGAAACTGTGCAAGATGATGATGATGAGTTGTGGCGACACAGTTCTGATGGGCTATAGTCTTTTTTATTTTATTTGAGTTGCAGCCAATGGCCATTTGTGACTTTATAAACAAATATATTTCTATTGACTTTCCACGAAATGCAAGATTTTCCTGTACTGTAGACGATTTGGAAGATTTTGGTACAAACTGTTCCTTCCAACTCTCTCTAGTTTAAGAGCTCGAGTTTTGTGAAACGCACACCTTAGCGTTTTATATCTATGATGAAGTTTAACCCTACGCGGGCAGATGCGTTTTATGTCTGTAGGCGGACCGAAAATACGGCAAATTAAAACTCGTCCAGAATTATCGACAACTAGTTATAAACATGCATATGTACGTAATATCAATGGCTTACCTTGATTATTGGATGTACTCCGTCTCAGAATTGCGTAGGATATTATCGAAATCTTTTAGTGCATAAAAGACATTAGGGAGACTACTTGAATATCCATCTTCAGACTCTTCAAATGAAAAATCACTTTCATCTACAACCGTGGAGTCCAAAATTGAAGCAATCTCTTGCTCACTGACCCTCTTTTCACTGCACGTCGCAAAATAACTACAGTATATAAAACACAAAAAGCCGTTCTTAGAACTCGCGACGCAAGCTCGACTGAACACAACAATCTCTCACAGTTTGTTAAAAGCTAGCAGGGAGATAACACCACTCAATTCAGGGATTCCCTGCTAGGCCAGACCTAAACATGTAGTTTGGTTGGTTGGTTGGTTCTTAAGTTTAGGGGCTGCGACAACGCGGTCATGTAGCCCCGTGTACTTTGGGTGTGTGTAGAATCTGTCTGATAACCGGTGTTAATTGTGATGACTGTATTAGTGTGTGTTATCTGTCATTTTAATTTAAGTACTGCAACTTAGAATTTTTCAAATAGTTCCTACTTTTGCCGCCAAGCGCCACCGTCAACGACTACTAGGCTAAGTTCACAACTCAGCTGCTCGACGCCACCGCAGTCGGCTCTTGGCAACGAACTTAGAAACCTAAGAGCGTTGTTTACAATAACCTATCAAATTTAGCTTCACACAGGTGCAATTAGTGGAAGGTTCTTTAACATGCCATAAATCTATGACATGGGACCGCCGGCTTTACTTCCCCTCCGAAGGAAGGCATACTGAGGGATTTTTAACGCTCTTAAAAAATCCGACGGCTTCGGCCGTGTTTGAACCCGCTATCTTGGGCATAGAAGCTCAGCATGCTACCGACTACGCCACCGAAGCCGCCTAAACATGTAGTTTAATGCCATCTGTTGAGTTTTTAGCGTATCACTAGTGCCAGTGTCGGCGGATCTCTGACCATATAATACAGTATATTAAATTCCGCTTGTGGGTAACCTGTCTTACGATTTAATATATTAAATTCCACCCCTGAGGGTTAGCAATGGTAATCCAATACAAATGCACATTTGCTACATAGTAAAAACTAGGATAGTGTATTACACAGCCTTTGCTCAAGATGATTGTTATTTCATCACCGTCTGCTAGGCTCTAACGCCAAGCCATTCAGCGCGAGTTGCGTGTTAAGCAACGAACATCCCCTACTTGACGATCTTCCCGACAGTAGCGCTGCTAGGTTGAACCGATTGTGAGCCTGTCCAAGCGTGCAATTCTGCCTATGCTGTTTTGTGGCAAAATAAATGCAACCTTGCTACAAGTCCCTTTGTTGCTTTAATTTTGTACACCAGTTTAAGTGCTGGTGCTGATGCGTTGATATTTTGTATTACTTACAGTAGTTACAGCATTTTCACTACGACTCCATAATCTTGTCATGCCTATGGAATACCATATACAGACAGGTATGTTTATTTAATTTAAATACCAATCTTATGTTGTGTTGACGTAATCTCTGGAGTATCAACCTACTAGCGCTGTGAGGTAAGTGGTGGAGAATTTTAGTACTCCTGCATGTTCACTGTTTGAAGTGAAGTGGGGAGGCGTTAGATCATAGTAGATGGCAGTGGTTATTTTAAGGGGATGTTTCAATCTCTCCCATCCAATAAATGTGTTCTACAGTGTCCCTTGCTGTGTGGACGGGGTCTTGCATTGGGAGAGATTGAAGCATCCGGTCTACAGTCCCAATCTTGGCCCATTGAATTTCCACCTGTAGCCTACATCAATGTCCATACTATCAGGACGTAACTTTGTAAGCAATGACGAGGTACTACAGCAGGATTGGCAAAATAACAGTTTTTTTAATAAAACATTAAAACATGTTTTTTTTTGTTTTAAACAGTTTAATTCTGAACATGTTTTAAACAAAAATGTTCAAGACTATCTCAAAAAACTTAGTCTCATTAGATAAGGTGCAGCATGATGACTGTACCATTGGGGAAGCAGTAGAGGTTTGGCTTGACCTGCTCATTTTTTCAAAAATGAAAACAATCCCAATGACTTAAAGACATTCATGAAACGAATTAACACCGCTGTAACTGATACCCATCTCCTTGCCAATCTCATGGATCCACGCTATCAAGGACAAAGACTGAGTGAAGAACAATATCATTCTGCTATGGAGTATGTTGAAGCTTACCACCCAGATGCAATGCCTGACCTAATTAAGTAAAAAGCAAAATGTTCACCCTTCAAGGAATACCTGTTTGGTCCTGCAATACTAAAAGAAATTAAACCCCCGACATGGTGGGTGGCACTGCAGAATAACATTCATCACACAACTTCAGGCCTAGCACATCAGCTGCATAGTGCAGTTGCTTCATCAGCTGGGATAGAACATCTTTTCTCCACTTTTGGGTTTGTGCATAGCAAAGTCAGGAATAGGTTAGGGACTGAGAAGGCTGCCAAACTAGTTTGTGTTTTTCGTGAACTCAACAAGAAACCTGTTGAATAAAGACAAAGTGGCAGTGACATTTGGATTTATAATATTTTAAATACATCCCTATATTTTCTGATGGATGTTCACTTGAATTTTTTTTAACAAGGACATCAAAACCATTACAAAATCACTCTATAAACTTTATATTATGACGTAAAACCTTCAGTAGAAGGCAGAGAAGACCACTGTACTCTACTGTATTGCAAAATGATTAATTAAAAATATGAAAGAAAAAAAAATCTTCTAAAGAACATATTTTAGACGGTTGTTTGAAGCATTGAGTTTAAAACTAATTTTAAACAATGTGCATTGTTTTAAACACCCTGTTTAAAACATGTTGTTTTAAACATGCCAACCCTGACTACAGGTTATGAAGAACTTCCTGTAATTGCTGGGCACTGAATTTTACCAGGAGGGTTTCTTGAAATTGATTTCATAGATGACTGGGTGCATGGCGCAGAGGATGTGCAAATGTGAGAGAGCCGTGTCAGTAGATTTACTGGCATGTTAAAAATCCCCTTTGGGGAAAAATTCCGGCACCCCAGCATCTCTAAAAGCCTAACATTATTGTATGTGAATTGCAGCCAATGGCCATAGCAGGGTATTTTAATTGAAAGCCCGTGGGCTCCTAGCAAGTTCAATTTCAGATAGTTCCAACTTTGGCTACCAGATACCACTGTCACTGACACCTAGCAGCGAACGTCGGAACTTGATAGAGCATTTCTAACCAACCAAATTTAGCATTATTATTATTATTATTATTGATTTCACAAACAGCCTCCGTGGCTTAGGCGGCAGCACGCCGGCCGCTCACCGCTGGGTCCGTGGTTCAAATCCCGGTCACTCCATGTAAGATCTGTGCTGGACAAAACGGAGGCAGACAGGTTTTTCTCCGGGTACTCCGGTTTTCCCTGTCAAAATTTCATTCCAGCAACACTCTCCACTATCATTTCATTTGTCATTCATTTAATCATTGCCCCAGGGGAGTGCGTCAGGCCTCGGCAGCCGGCACAGTTCATATCCTCGCCGCTAGAGGGGGGCTTCATTCATTCCATTCCTGACCCGGTCGGAGACTGGAAGCAGGCTGTGGATTTTAATTTTCATTGATTTCACAGTATGACAAATGTATCAATGTCGGTGGCGACTATGTGGACAAATAACCAAATGTTTTCCTTTGCTTATGACAATGGGTGATATGAATAAAACTGAGTATAAACTTCGAAGTATATACTTCGAGCATGAGCATCAGTTTTGAGTATATACTCCGTTTGTTATGAATAAAAGATCTTGAGTATCTACTACAATTTCCCCTCCTTTTGGAGTATATACTCCACTTGTGCCACAATGTTACACTCGTTTCGTCGACGCACGTTTAGTCAGTCAACTGTTTTACATGCCATTTGTTAATGCAAACCAGTCGTCTGCTGTAGACTTGTCTTGTTGATTAATTGAAAGTTCCTGGTTAATTGTAAATGCCTGTTAGTGGGGATGAATATGAGCCATCCAGTTGCAAAAATCGTTTAATCCACTTGTGAATAAGGATCATGACATAAAATTATTTATTTAATTATTTTATTTTACTTTATTTTATAATTTTTTTCATTTTTTATTTTGTTTTATTTTATGTTGTTTTATTTTGTTTTAAAATGTTATTTTTTGTTTTGGTTTGTTTCGTTTTATTTTTGTTTATATTTTCTTTTGTTTCTTTTGATTTTGTTTTGTTTATTTTGTTTGACACTAATTTGTTTTGTTTTATTTTGATTTTCCAGGAAACAAACACAAAAACAAAAAACACGAATCAAAAATCAAAATCAAAAACAAAAGTAAAAGCAGAAAACAAAAAACAAGAAACACAAAGCAAACAGCAAAATTCAGAAACAATAGCAAAAGCAGAAAACAAAAAACACAAAACAAAAACAAAAGCAGAAAACAAAAAGCAAGAAACACAAAACAAAAAGCAAAATTCAAAAACAAAAGCAAAATCAGAAAACAAAAAACAAGAAATACAAAGCAAAAAGCAAAATTCAAAAACAAAAGCAAAAGCAGAAAACAAGAAACACAAAACAAAAAGCAAAATTCAAAAGCAAAAGCAGAAAACAAAAAGCAAGAAACGCAAAACAAAATTCAAAAACAAAAGAAAGAACAGAAAACAAAAAACAAGAAATACAAAGCAAAAGGCAAAATTCAAAAACAAAAGCAAAAGCAGAAAACAAACACAAAACCAAGAGAGAAAAGCAAGAAGTAAAATTCAAAAGCATAAGCACAAAGCAAACAGAAAAACAAAAAAGCAAAAAGAAAAAAGGAGAAAACAACAAACACAAAAGATACGCGAGGCAAAGTCCAGAGAAGCGTTTCTCATGAAAATCATTCTTATTCACAAGTGGATTAAACGAGTTTTGCAACTGGACGACTCATATGATCCTATATCAAATGTTTCCGATTTGGCATTTGTAAGAATTGTCTGTGACTATCCTTCAGTATTTGACAAGTCTCAAACACCTAACTCGCGGAAGGAAAAAAGCGAATGTTTAAAAGCTAGAAAGATTCGCTACACTGGAAACTTTGGCAAATGTATCACAAAAAGTCAAATACTGAAGAAAATAGTTTTTTACAGCTTTTCCTCTTGTTTCCGTGTATTTGCCCAAAAGGTTATCAGAAAGCCATAGAATATTATCTATCTTAAACCGATATAATGATCTACAGTCCCTCTCTGAAACAGTTCTTCGTAATTTATTCACTTTCCTAGCCCGCAAGTTATTTACATCTACAAACATAACCTCAACCATCTTGAGATTAGACAGCTGAGCATGGTAATGGCCAGACTTCAGAAATTTTGAGTATATACTTCAGATTTGTAGCATATACTTCTTTTATTCATACCACATTGGAGTATATACTCACTGAGTATTTACTCCCACCCTTGAGTATGTACTTCTCAGTGAGTTTAAACTTCAACTTTTATTCATACCATTCGGAGTATATACTACAAAATTGTTGAGCATGAGCATATACTCCGTTTTATTCATATCACCCAATGTGTTTTCTCACTTCCCTGGTTAAATAAAATTAACAAACTTCTATTCAGAATGCCCCTCCTATGTACGTAGTATATACAGCAACCCATTAACAATGGGTTCGACTGCCGATTCTTCAAGCGTGCAATATGTCAGAAATTAAAACCAGGTCAAAAAGAATACTGTATATACACAAATACTACCCCGTTTTATTTATTTATTTACATATGTTACACCCTCATTGGAGCACTTAACCAAAACAAGTATATACATGTCTCAAAAACAATATTAAAGATTCAGCTTCTTATTTTTCTTCTTTTCCCAAAACATTTTCATTGTAGTCGACCTAGCCGCTCTCTCTGCATCGCTTATGATGTAAGTTTTGCGGGTAAAGGTTTTTAAAGGAAGTCGGATGTTCTTGTTTTTCAAGATATTCTTCTCATCTTTGTTAGCAATTTGGGACATTGTCAAGCCGAGTTCATCCAGATCATTTTGAATTTCCATAAACCAAGAGCTCTTTGTTTTACTTTTGAAAAAATAATTAAATAATATTTTTAATTGTCTGGTATCCGGCAGGCATGAGATATGACAAAAAAAAGCAATTCGCCTTTTTCGCATAGTATCGACTATAGACTCAGTTTCTTTATAAACCACTTCATTTGGTAATAGACGCCATTGACCATCCACCTGACGTTTTTTATTAATTATAGTTCTGAGAATTCTTCTATCAGTCTTCTGTAATGTGTCAGTAACTGATCGAGCGTTTAACTTGAAAAGTGTTTCATAAGCATATATTGCTTCCGGTTTAATAACTGATTCGTAATGTCGTAATTTGGCATTTATGGAGAGTGATTTTTTTTGTAACTAGACCAAGTAATATATTGCGCTTGTCTTAACTTTGTTGATCTATTTTCGATTGACGCTTTCTCATTCAAATTCCATGTTATAATCTCCCCTAAATATTTAAATTTATGTACAACTTTAATTTCTTTATTGTTAATCAATGTAATAGCTAGTGTTTCCACATCAAAGGATGCCATTATTTCAGTCTTTTCAAATTAAATTTGAAGTCCTACTTTTGCTGCAATAGACCCAAGTTCTTTAGCCTCATCTATACTGGTTGCAAGCAGTGCAAGGTCATCCACAAAAGCCAAGCAATACAGTTTTATATTAGTACCAATCTACATTCGGAGGACAAGTTTTGTTCCACTCACGCATGATCTTTTCAAGAACACAAATAATAACGGTAATAGACCATCTCCCTTGTCAAAGTCCAGTCCGGATATCAAATGGTTCAGACAAGGCTCCTCGAAATTTAACCTTTGATTTAGCATCTTTCAAAGGAACGCCGATGAGGTTGATAAGCTTTTGATGTAACCCAAATTCCCTAAGGATGTTAAGTAATGACCTTCGATGGATACTGTCATAAGCTTTCTTAAAATCCACAAAAGTAATGACCAAATCCTTTTGTCTCATTCTATAGTCCAGGACACCTTAAATAAGGTACTAGAAAACCAACATGGCCGCCACATTTGGTGTTGCCAACTTACATCATTTAACACCAAAAAGTCAGCACACACATCCATGTAACACGTATCGCAAATGATCCAAACTAAGTAAAGGCTCCTTTTCGAAAATACGTTTTACATGAAGTTGTGAAGCAGTCCTTGCTCAAGTTAGGGACATCTTAGTCATCAGTCCTCGACAGTAACTCTTAAGCAGTATTGTGGTAGTGAAGTTAACTTAAATTATCTCTTCTAGATTGATTTTTAAAGCATCATATAAAATGCATAAGAACAGAAACATTAATACTTACTCAATTATTTTCGCCAGGGAGCTAAAGATGAGCATGTTCATTTCTTCTTATAGGCTATATTTTTATAATTAGTCCAAAAATGCAGACCATTCTGTTTTAAGATGAGTGTTCAGAGAAGGATTTAGGAGTAGGAGAGAAATATAATAGTAGGGTACATATTAGCTTATTATTTCTTTATTTTTTATATGTACCGTACTCATTTCTTGCATGTATTGGCAACTCAAACTAACACTTGGGGCGCTGCGGTCGGTCTGGATAAGTAGGGTAAAAATACTCAATAACACGCGTTTGATATGGAACACTTTTTATTTTTCGGTTATAATCAGTAAATGTGGTCCCTAAAATAATGACAGTGTTATTTTTGATTGTATATATGTATAACTGTGCGATACACGTGATCTAATTTTTGTGTTCCACTGGATTTTATGTGTCAATTGCATATTATCAAGCATCGGTTGTCTGCTGGTTTCTGTTTTTGAGCAGTTCGAGTCATGGCGCTGTTACTTTAAAAGCTATATTTGAGTTTGCTCACTGTACCATAGACTGTTGAAATTATTTGCTGCTTGGTAGGGCGAAGGGATGAGTTTAACTTGTATTAAAGCTCGGGGGACACAGGAATTGCTTGATTTAGATGGTTAGCTGGTGGGTTTGGTGTAGAATATCGGACTGGTAGCAGGTTCTCGCAGAGTAGATATTTACCCTGCGAAGTCAAATTAGGCCTATATGACTCGTAGTGGAATGGCTCGGATATCGCAGAGCGAGGTGATGGCGATTGGTAGGGTAATTGGAAATGAACTAGGGAGGGGGAAGGATACCTGACTGATGAAGCTTGGCTGTAGTCGGCTGGTGTAGGCCTAGCTGTCTTGGTACGGCTTGGCTCGGCGTAAACAGTGAACAACCCGTCCTGTCGTCAGTGAGTGTAGTGGTGAGTGGTCCAACCCGCTCCTGTTGCCCGTATTTATTTGGTATCGTCACCTTTTGGCCATTGCTATTTACATCTTTTGGAAAGTGATGAAAACTTATATCCGCAGCCCTCTTTTATGCATCGACTTACAGCCGTAAACCGAGCAATATAGCCTACGTTGCTTTTACTCATTTTACACTCCATCAACGAGTAAAACTTATTACTTATGTATAAAGACACGAAGAAATTACCTCGATCTGCTTACGAATACAAGAAACCATATACAAACAGTCACCACGTGACAAATGTACCCTACTTGGTAAGTTTCTAATTTTTACCGCTAGATGTTATATCAGATAGCTGGAGTTGCCAATAGGCCTACATATATGAAGGCAGAATTGAGACAAGCTGTTGAAAGCCTGTTGGCAAATCCCTATTGAGATGCAAGAAGATGGTTGATCCAATGCTTTGGCCTAAAACCATTCGAACTAGTCGTGGATTTTAGGGGCATTAGACTAATGGCAACTCGAAGATTTCGTCTTGGTAGAAAGCAGCAGTTGGTTGATTTTGGGGCTTTGTGACATCATGGTCATGTAGATCTGTGTACTTGGGCATGTGGAATTTGTCTGATAACCTGTGTTATTGTGATGGCTGGATTAGTGTGTGCATTTATTATTCAGATGAGGATTGGGAACGAGGTGGCCATGGCCTTAATTTAGGAACCATCCCGGCATTTTCCAGGAGTAGAAGCGTGGAAACCACTTCCAAGATGGCTAAGATAGGAATCGAACCCTCCTTTTCTCAGTTTTGCCTCATGAGGCTGAGTGTGCCTTGTTCCATCCCTCAGACCAAAATTAAAATTTCTTGGCAGAGCTGGAAATTGAACCTGGACCAACTGCCAAAAAAATGCTAGCCGCACAACGCGAGATGGTTGGTAGAATAGTCTCCTGACCTCTCATCAACCGGCACATTAAAAGCCACTTGTAGAAAATTCAATGAATTCACTGAGAAATTGACGAGTTAAGTACAGGCGTTGAAAGGTAAGCTTTATCGACGGAGTAATATCTCGAAAATTATAATTATAAGATACCAACACAAAACAATTTTCTGTGGAGAGCTGAGTTATTTAAATTGCGAGAGCGGAATATATGAGAGGGAATTGAACTGAGGCAGCGTTGTCGCGAATGGGTACGTCCTCTACACTTCCACTCATTTCTACATGATCATAATAATAGCATTATCATGACGAATACAATACATAGTGTTATCACTGACCGAGTTCAAGTGCGCCCCGCTGTTGGCCAGCGCTAGTGGTGCAGATCCCCAACGCTACGGTCAACCGCAGTCAGCTGTTCAAAAATGGGATACGCGCTGGCCTGCGTAAACCTCTTTACGAAGGCTGCGGTTACGCTGATTACATCAAATTTTCAGTGCATATTCTAAAATAAAATAATAGCCTGCCTTCAACCAAAAATGTTCAAGGCAAAACAACATACGTAATAGAGGTAACACTTCAGGAGTGATGAACCAAGTAGAATACTTAACTTAGCCTAAATACCTTGTGTAACGATGAATAATAATTATGGAAGTGATGTCCTAATAGATGCTTTCTCCTTAGCTGTCTGTAACCCACCCGCTATGCCCTTTTATAAAACGACATATACTGTAGTGAAATTTCAGATTAATTCTGTACCACGTATCACTCCTTTTTCTTTTTGCTTTCACTTTGATAATATATCATTTTCATACCTTATTTCATCTTCTGGCGGGAGGGAGGGGGGACATTATCAATTGTAACTGCTAACCTTGATCACTTCTGCACCGGATATATGTGCTAAATCACTTAAACATGTGTTTTTATTTATTGTATATTTAACAACCGCAGCCATGTTCGACAGCATATTTGGTATGTGAAACTGCCGCAGTGGGCGATCACATTGACGTCATTAGTTACCAACATATCCGATACTAAATAGGCCTAAATTAGACGACACATGTAATGTTGTAATTATGTGAGAAAAAGAAATAAACGAGCTCTTCTTGGTTAGACGACTGACTGGACGAAACCATTGGTCGCTACTTGTTTAGACAACTGTCTGGACGAAAATTAGCGATTGCACTACAAGCAAGGAGGTCTGGGCATAAGCCCTAGGTTAGGTTTGTTTTGTATGTAGAACAGTATTTACCACTGTAATGAACGCTGATCGCAAGAATTTCATGTTTTGAACTAATCGGGAAAAAACTAGCGCCTCACTGCCTAAAAGTTATTGGTCTAGGCACAAACCATGGGTTTGGATGAAAATTATTGATGCGTGTCTACCCCCACTGTGCGTGACAAAATCCAGGGGTGTTTGTATGGCCTAATGAATTAACAATTATTGGTTTAGAAAAAAACAGCTTGCACAATCCATTGCGAACTGGTTCAAACTTGGCGCTATTTTGTTTCATGGTACCGCGCTTATACAAAGTAGTCCCGTAAGTGTGGAATTGGCAATACTGTACTTGTGCATAATTAACAGCGAAAATGGCAGACTCAGCTGGAATTCCATCTATATAAGTCGTGATCCTATTTGGGACATCCTGAGATCTGAAAAATGCACACTTTGTCACGAACCTGGAAGTAAAATGGATAAGGGGCACCTGCCACATTGCAACAAACTTGATGTGACTGCTAGAACTTCAGGAAACCTCACACAACTCTATTGGAATGCAAGAAAGCTGATGGATTGGAATCTGGGCTAGCCATAAGAAACAACAACAACAATGCTTTAATATGAAAAATTGAGGTAACGCGGGCCGCGTTAGCTAATATATAACACCCCCGGTTTTTGTCATGCACAGTGGGGGTAGTCAAGCATCAATAATGTTTATCCAGACCAATGGTTTTGCCTTTTATTTCATTATTCACGTCCAATGTCCAAGCTGTGTAGTATAGGCCTACGAGATCTATGACATTTTTAGTTTTCTATTACCGTATAATGTATAGCCTACAAATATCGTTACCTGTGTGCTACTAATTCTAGCGCAGCCATCACAGCATACAGTCACAATCATGTCCGATGCAGGTGTATAAGCCACTTTCTACTTTCATTCAGAATTAATAATACAAGTAGGCTATAGCTGCGACCAATATTTATAACTTATTGCAACCAGTGGCTTCGCCCAAACCGTGTCATCTAACCAAGTAGCGAACAATGACTTTGTCTCACCCAACATTAGTACGGTACATCAGTAATTTTCACCCAGACATTCAGTGGCGCAGTTACTTTTGTCGAGAACTAAAAGAGAGCTATGAGATATTGTTGGTATTCTCTGAAAATTTGCATATGTGACTCTAGCGCAGTACATATACCATGCACATGTGAGTATATGGCTCTTCAGAATGATGATTGATTCATGTTGCACAACCCTTGAAGTTCGTTGAAGGGCATCACACTACTCTGTCGCAACCATGACTGAAACAAATAAAAAGAGGCCTAATATAAATATTTTATCTGCCTACTACTAAGTAGGCTATAGGTCAGTAGCCAAGTACATAAGTTATAAGCTTCATAAATAATCACCAATACATTCACTACCACCAACCGAGTGCGAATCATAGACTAGGCCTACTTCCAAGCTTAAAGAGTTACATGTGCAATGTATTATAATATTATGGCTGACGACATTTGAAAGTCGAGAATAATATACATTACTATATTAGAAGGCGAATTGAACCTAAGAATACATTCCCGAGAGAGAACTTACATAGGCTATATTTTAGGTTATGTTTGAATTAGGCCTATACGGAAAATGCAGTCGGAAGACTATTTCAACATTTCCAAAGACCATTAAGGTTTTTTATTACGTTATTTGTGCTCTGACTGAATATAAAAATAAATAAAACAACGATTAAATAACTCTGTACTTTAAATTGTGTAGGTCTAGGCTAGGCCTACTTACTTAAATAGTAGTGATCTTTGTAGAGTTACTCCAATCCATCTCCAATCTTGTTCTCGTATGTTTTTAGGCGTCATGATGAAATCTAAATAAGAATTTATCCAAAAGTTAATTAAATAAAAGCTTCGAAACATCTCAGACAAGTGGATTTGACACACACATATCAAGAGTCTATAATAACTGTATAAACTGTTTTAATCCATGTATATTACTAGTACTTACCTTGTACAACTTGTTACAACTTCATTAGACTTGAATTTCCAAAGAAAACTGTGAAATTATTTAAATAATAAGTCATTAGTTACAGTCATAATTATAATGTTGGCTGACTTTGTGAAAAATGCATTCTGGGAGTTATTGCCAGAAACATGTCGGCAACTGTGTGGTACGGAATTTTACTGGAATTATGTTCTTTGGAGATCGCGGGATTTTAAGCAGGGTTGGCGACAATGTGCTCGCACCTGAAAACAACTTACCTTCAAGAAATGCAACCATAAACCAACATTTACGTAGGCATAGGGGACGGCTGTTAATGTTGCCTACCCTGTCTTGATCTAGTAACTCATTTAAGCTGTCCCAGACTATATGATATTTCATTATCCATTTCAGACTGATGATCTGATCCGGACAGCTGCGACCTGGTCGGAACCCTCCTTGAGATTCTCCTAGTTCTTGATCGAGTTGTTGTTGAATTCTTATAATTCTAGATAGAATCTTGTATGTTACATCAAGCAAAGAAATCCCACGGTAGTTGTTCGGGTCTGATCTATCACCCTTTTTATGAATTGGGTGGATTACAGCCATTCTCCATTCCTCTGGTATTTGTTCTGAATTCCATACATCGATGAGGCGTTTATGGAGGTTTTAAAAGAATTGGAAATGAAAATAAGGGGCACATGCATTATCTGAGTTAAGGTTGGTACCAAATTCCTCCCATCCGAATTTTGATGGCATAATATACTGTATATAGGCCTATATAGTCAAACGATGCTGACCACATCCCAAGAGCACAGGTACACTAAAATATTGTGATACCGACTCTTGAGGATGCTAAAACAGTTAGTTATTGAGGTTTCAAGGGACGGAACTACGAGGTCATCTGCCCCTGAAACAGAGTTCCAATAACTCTTAAGTCTACTTATGGTGGAATTTGACAAACTCATGAGTGATGCCAATCTTATTTCTGGGATGTGTGCACAATACAGACTCCCGTGTCTGTCAAAACTGTACCCTAAGGATAGTCGGTAGAACGCATACCGGTATGTCACTGCAAACTCACTAGTTTTATGGTGCTGAGAATAGCAATTGGCTCGTGAGTGACGCTGACCTTATTTCTGGGTGTGTTCACCGTAATGTTCACCTGCGGCTGCCAAAACTGAAGACGATGGCCAGTGGATGCTAAATTTTCAGGAGGGGGAGCTCGAGACTGTTAAGAATCTCGTCTAGGCTGAGACTGTCACCATAGCATCGTGGAGCCTACTCTCATGGCCATTGTAAACCACTAACACTAAAAATTATAAATTAGAAAGAGAAAAAAAAAACTTAAAATTAGGGTGCAGGGATTATTAACATATCATTATATAATATAGGACAACTGAAAGAATTAAACAATTATTTTGTACTAAATAATTTTTAACTCAATATAAGATACAAGTATGCAATGGACTTGCTTCAAACATGAGTTCCATAAATTAGATCATCAGGGAAAAGTAGGGGGATACAATAATAATGAGTATTTTATACACAAAGTACAGTTGCGGGGAGTAGAGAGAAACGTTACAGAAATTTAACATTACAAAATTCTTTACTTCAATGTACAGGCAATACATAATGAAAATGAACTAGATCAACTCTTTAAAAACAGTAACTCAGATCTGCACAGTTGAACCTAACACCAGTTGAGTAGTGGAGCGGAAACATCCAAAATCTAAACTGGGGAGGCCACATGAACTGCATGTTATGATGCCAAATCATCTTATTGAGAAAGATCATAAAATATAAATTCCTGATAAGTGTAAGCAGGACTAAGTTTGTTGCAAATAAAAGTAAGAAAAATGGGTAGTGCAAATGAAAAAGTTTGTCTCCACAAAATGCTCTCTTACAATAATAAATTAAATAAATATGTTAAGGGAAAATTATATGTGATGGAAATGGCTGACCTTCGAAATGCTGTATGTATTAAGCATTTTTTTTTTGTGTGACACTTTAGTCCTAAAATATTCAATCTCAATCAAGAGGAATAATCTATTGACGAGATATGCTCTGATATCTAAATGCATTCAATTTGTAACTATATATATATACCGCATATATCAGCAAAAGGAGTTTCTATAATTTGATCATTTTTGTGCTTCAGATTTATAATTTGAATGAGAGGAAATGTCTTGAGGAACCACACACTTCGGAAGCCAAGAGAAAAAGAAATAAAACAAAATTATTTTGTATCAAATAATATTTAACGTAAACATGTTACAGTCCATACACACATACACAGGAACTTATTATTCCATCAATCTCAATTGGTATTCCATAATGCCACATTCATGCATACCAATGGTGCTTATATGAAAATACCATGTTATTTCATTTTGTGCCAACTGTTCCAAACAAGGGTGCCCGTAGTTCTCCATGATGCTAAATTAACTGCAAAGATGTATGACTCCACACGGATCTTCTTCCTCATCTTTCATATCATTTTTAATAGAGCATCTTTCATGATTCAACGACACATTGCTTATACTACCACACATATCTCTTTTCATACGAATTACCATCTGGTATTGTGAATTAGAGGGACAAAGTCTAAAAATTTCTTCCTTTCTTTAAATAATATTTTCAGAAATGTACGAACATTCACAGTAAACAGTTATTTATTTCCCCTTCTTTCCTTCAGCAAGATTTCAATATATTGTCTGTACGCATCGTCTTCAAAATTGTACGAGAAGTCCATGGTAAAAAGTGCTCAATGACTCGACTCGACAGACCTCGTCTGCTATGAGAGGTGTATCCTCATTGGGGGTCAGGGAGTCTTCTACGCTGCTCAGCTGAGGTCCATCAGATCCTGGCTTGGAGCTGTGCAGTCTTTCTGGATTGAATCAAATATCAATTGGAGCTCAGGGGTCGATTTGATGTGAGTAACGAAGTCACTGAGATGAGGATTTTTATCTGTGAATTTAAAAAAAAAAAGCTGAATAAAGAAGTGGGCTTGCATCTTGCCCCTAGAAGACATGAGTGACATAAGCAACAATTTTGGTGATGGGAGCTCTGAAAAGAGCCATTTGCATTTGCAGGTAAAATATTGTAAATGATTCATTGTAATCGCCTTGCTCTGTTTTCCTACATAAATTTGCAACTGACAAATGTTTATTTTTATACCTAAATTCAGTTATAAAGGAAGCTTACCTAACATTCATGGTTAAGTTTTATCAGGATTTAAAGTCTCATCAAATTATAGCTAATAACATTCAGGCTATCAAGGGATGATATATGGTAATACAAACAGCAAATTTCATTTTATATCCGATTAGGCACGTACCAACTTAACAGGAAAGCAGTGTGTGATCAGGAAATTATGAACTACACGATGCCCTCCAAACAACCAACTTCATTTCCTGGTTCCAGTGATCAGGGTCGGGGCGGGAATCAAGGACCTCCATCCAAGGCCTCGACACACACTATCATATTTAGGCTATTTGCCACATCCAAAGGTAAACAACCATCTATTAGATGCAAATACAGTCCAAGAGGGAGAGAGAGACAAAATGAATGAAATCCACAGCCTGCTTCCAGTCTCCGACCGGGTCAGGAATGGAATGAATGAAGTCCCCATCTAGCGGCGAGGATATGAACTGTGCCGGCTGCCGAGGCCTGACGCACTCCTCTGGGGCAATGATTAAATGAATGACAGATGAAATGAAATGATAGGGGAGAGTGTTGCTGGAATGAAATTTTGACAGGGAAAACCGGAGTACCCGGAGAAAAACCTGTCTGCCTCCGTTTTGTCCAGCACAGATCTCACATGGAGTGACCGGGATTTGAACCATGGACCCAGTGGTGAGAGGCCGGCGTGCTGCCGCCTAAGCCACGGAGGCTCGAGGGAGAGACAAAATACATTTTTTTATTCCAAAAAACTGTTCTTATATGGACAGAGTACAGGGCGAGCAGCAGTACCTGAGCATTCTAAGAGGGAGGTAGACAACATATAGTAGGAAGGATCATATTTCTTCCCATTTTAGAAATTTACCTCAGTGGCACCACGCATTCGCATTATTTTTCATTATTCCTTCACCAAGGACATCTTCGTTATCAGCCCTGTGTAACTGTGTATGTATTGTTCAGACTAGTACTGTAACTGCGATCATTAGGGTCTGTTATTGATTGATTATAGGTTCTCCTGAGACTAGAAATAGGGTATCATCCTTGCAATGCCTAAATGCTTTTGATTAAGATAGTTCTGAATCCTTCACATTCACGACATTTCCCAGTCTTCCTGTCCTGTGTGTGTCTAGTTTTCACCATTCACCTCAAGAGACAAGTTCTCAATGAAAAGTGGCCCCTCACCTATGCAGTAATTTGAGAAACTGAAGAACCACATGTGCCAGCCCTCCTGATACAGGAAGGTCAAAACAAGCTTTTATGTAATTATAGCATTGAACAGCTATTGATTAGATTGATGGGGTGAATAGTCCACCTTTGAAGACAGCAGTGTAGAGATTGTACTTGTTTTTTGGTTGGTTCCTTGGGCTGCGACAACACGGTCATGTAGCCCCGATTAGTTTGGGTGTGTGAAGAATTTATCTGATAAACGGTGTTAATTGTGATGGCTGTATCAGTGTGTGGTATCTGTGATTCAGGTAAGGATTGCAGATGATCAATTTTCAAGTAGTTCCGACTTTTGCTACTAAATGCTACCGTCCACGACACCTAGCTGCCAAATTGGCT
Source organism: Meconema thalassinum (assembly GCA_946902985.2). Classification (NCBI taxonomy): domain Eukaryota; kingdom Metazoa; phylum Arthropoda; class Insecta; order Orthoptera; family Tettigoniidae; genus Meconema; species Meconema thalassinum. Next base: position 122,745,874 of record OX336396.1, on the reverse strand, counting down.
ACTAGATGCCATCACAAACCGCACCTGGTGACGAACGTTGGAACCAATATAGCGTTATTAAATCTACCCTACAAATTTTAGCTTCACACAAGTTTAGTTAGTGCAAGGTTCTTTTACATGCCATAAATCTATCACATGGGCCCGCCGGCTTTACTTCCCCTCCAAAGGAAGGCATACCGAGGGATTTTTAACGCTCTTAAAAAATCCGACGACTTCGGCTGGGTTTGACCCCGCGATCTTGGGCATTGAAGCTCAGCATGCTACCAACTATGCCACTGAAGCCACAAGTACTTGTTTTACCCTTTAATCTCTCCCTCCAACCACACCTGGCTGTCACTACATTTGCCTTTTAACCATGTCTCTGTCCTTCTCCTGTCCAATGATCGCTTGTAAGATTTAATTACTTGACATGTTTTCATCATCATCATCATCATCATCATCTTGTACAGTTTCCAGCCCCAGGCTGGGTCTGTTTGGAACATAAGCCTCGCCACTTAGTCCTTTCTTCCCACCACCTCTCCGCTGTCACTCTGGTCCAGTCCTCGCCTCTCTTCTTGACACATTCCTCCACGCCTTTCAGCCATCTATCTCTTGGTCTTCCCCTTGGTCGTTTCGTCTGCATCTGCATCTCATGTATCCTCTTGGGAATCTTCTTCTCATCCATTCTCTTTAAGTGTCCATACCACCTCATTCTTGATGTCTCAATCCTACCTTGCAAGGGCTCCTCTTTCACCATTTCCCTGACCTTTTCATTCCTCACCCTGTCTCTTCTTGTTACTCCGATCCTACTTCGCAGGAACTTCATTTCACCTGCCTGTATTCTGCTTATGTCTCTTTTCTTCATTGTCCACATTTCTGAAGCATAGGTCAGTATCGGGATATAGTAGCTTCTGTATAACACTTCCTTGCTTTTTTGTGGGACATCTTTATTCCACACTAAGCTCCTAATGCTTCTCAGAAATGCTTCTGCCTGTCTACCACGTTCCGTAATCTCTTTGTCATTTCTCCCATTTTCCTCCACTATACTTCCCAAGTACTTGAGACTTTCCACCTTCTTCAGCTGTCCACCTCCAAGTGTTATTCCACTCATTGGTCTGTCCTTTTTCCTGGTCGTTAACAGGATCTCACATTTACTGATGTAACTTCCATCCGTACTCTCCCACTGTTTCTTCCCAAGCCTTCAGTTGCTCCTGAATTTCCTCCTCCTTGTTTCCCCAGACCATGAGATCATCTACAAACACCATTGCTTTCATCTTATCTTCTCCTATCTTTCCTGCTATCCGTGTCATCACCTCGTCCATAACCACAATAAAGAGAAGGGGTGACAGCGCACTACCCTGTTTCAGGCCACTCATTTGTCTGAACCAGTCTGTTCTTTCCCCTCCAACTTTCACACAACTCACACTTCCACAATACATCTCCTTCACTCTGCCTACAGTCCCTTTTTCCACTCCCATGTTTTCCATTGCTTTCCAAACCTTCTCCCTACACACACTATCACATGCCTTTTCGATGTCCAGAAAGGCCATCAGCAGATCCTCTCCAAATTCGTAGTGGTGTTCCTGGAGCTGTCTCACTGAAAATATGAGATCCACTGTTGATCTCCCAGGTCTGAATCCATACTGCTCCTCTCTCAATTTTCTCTCCACTTTGGCTCGTATTCTACTTTCTAATATCTTTTCATATATATTGGCACAGTGAGGTATGAGTGTGACTCCCCGGTAATTTCTGCACTCCATTCTGCTTCCTTTCTTAAATATTGGGTCAATTAATCCTTTCTTCCAATCTTCTGGGGTCTTTTTCTCCTTCCATATCACCCTCATCACACGGTACAGCCACTGTTTCCCAACCTCCCCAGCTGCCTTCACCATTTCAACACTCACTTCATCGACACCCGGTGCCCTTCCTCCTTTCATCTTGTCTATAGCCATCTCCAGTTCTCTCCAAGTCAGGTCCTTTTCCATTCCTGTGTTGTCTTCTCCATCTTCCAATACATTGTCTTCCTCCCTTTGACCATTTGGATTCAACAAATCCTCAAAGTACTCTTTCCACACGGTCTTGAGGGCCTCTTTGTTGTGTACCGCATTTCCGTTTCTGTCCATCATTACCACATCCTCTCGCACACCTCTTCTCTTACTTTTGACCATCCCATAAAGTACTTTCTTATTTCCTCTGCTGTCTTCCTCCATCATCTCTGAAGATTAACTGGAGGGTTATCCATTTTTTAAGTCCGTATTGACGCTTACAAATCAAATATATTGAGTAAAAAGTTTCCGCCCAATCAATACTTTTTCTGAAAAAATTTTTACTTTTTTCTCACATTAGGGACATGTTTCGAACAAATAATTTGTTCTTCTTCAGCCTATACATATATCAACTTAGTAATTATCTTCGACATTGCATAATTAAAATACATGCACATTAGACAATTCATTAAGAGTATACTATTACATTCATTAAGAAACATACAACTAAAAAACGCAATGTTAAAATACTTGATAACACATTAAAATATTTGGAAAATTTCTTGTTCCCATTTGTACTGGATGGCCTTGTTATGAAGGCTTATTAAACGGTTATAGGCAGCAGTTCATTAAAAGCTCAGAATCATCCCTCTGGTTTATTCTTGCCGGTGATGTATTGATGGGTTTACATGGCCTTTGGTTGATTTTCTTTAATATCTGCGTCATACGGATTGTTGTTTTTTTTGTTGGTAAGGCGATCCTGCCGTGAGTTGTTTATTGTGGAGAAACTGTAAAGATACGAAATTAAATTAAACTGAAAGATGCGTCTGAGAAGAAGAATGGATATGTTTGAAGGGGCTGATCTGTAACTTACTGGGTGACGTCTTGAATGTGACTTACGGGTTTGAACTGAGTGAAATCTTCTTGCCTGGTGCTGTAATGAGCCAAAGGACTAGTATCAGTAAGTGTGTGTGAAACGGAAACTGTTGCCGCATGAAGTTGCATTGAACGGCTTACCTGTCCTGCCTGTGAGATGTGTAGCGTGGAGCCGTGTTACACTGACTGAACTGCTGTGCGCTGGCTGAGGCAAGTGTTTACGTAGTGCGTGGCGGGGAGGGGAGGGTAAGGAGAGGTGAACTTGTCTTGGCTGAGTGGAAACAGGTGTGTGGGTGTGACGCGTGACGTCATATGTTTTGATTAGTAACTTCATGGGGGGTGCAGGGTTAGCGTTGATGTGGGAGGGAGATTGGTTTGATTGTTATTCGAAAACGTTTGTTTATACTGTTTGGAGTCTGGAAAAAATTTGTTGATATTCTCATACAGAATGTTTACTTCGAAGTTGATTTCGTTGAGATTGTGTGTTGGGTTGTTGCGCTGCGCATTATCAATTTCTATTTGTTCAAGCACGTTCATTATTGCTCCCTTCTTGGCATAGTGGATGATCTCCATATCATTCCCAGAATGATACTGCAACTTCCAAGTATTCTGGAATACTCCCAGAATGATATGGAGATCATCCACTATGCCAAGAAGGGAGCAATAATGAACGTGCTTGAACAAATAGAAATTGATAATGCGCAGCGCAACAACCCAACACACAATCTCAACGAAATCAACTTCGAAGTAAACATTCTGTATGAGAATATCAACAAATTTTTTCCAGACTCCAAACAGTATAAACAAACGTTTTCGAATAACAATCAAACCAATCTCCCTCCCACATCAACGCTAACCCTGCACCCCCCATGAAGTTACTAATCAAAACATATGACGTCACGCGTCACACCCACACACCTGTTTCCACTCAGCCAAGACAAGTTCACCTCTCCTTACCCTCCCCTCCCCGCCACGCACTACGTAAACACTTGCCTCAGCCAGCGCACAGCAGTTCAGTCAGTGTAACACGGCTCCACGCTACACATCTCACAGGCAGGACAGGTAAGCCGTTCAATGCAACTTCATGCGGCAACAGTTTCCGTTTCACACACACTTACTGATACTAGTCCTTTGGCTCATTACAGCACCAGGCAAGAAGATTTCACTCAGTTCAAACCCGTAAGTCACATTCAAGACGTCACCCAGTAAGTTACAGATCAGCCCCTTCAAACATATCCATTCTTCTTCTCAGACGCATCTTTCAGTTTAATTTAATTTCGTATCTTTACAGTTTCTCCACAATAAACAACTCACGGCAGGATCGCCTTACCAACAAAAAAAACAACAATCCGTATGACGCAGATATTAAAGAAAATCAACCAAAGGCCATGTAAACCCATCAATACATCACCGGCAAGAATAAACCAGAGGGATGATTCTGAGCTTTTAATGAACTGCTGCCTATAACCGTTTAATAAGCCTTCATAACAAGGCCATCCAGTACAAATGGGAACAAGAAATTTTCCAAATATTTTAATGTGTTATCAAGTATTTTAACATTGCGTTTTTTAGTTGTATGTTTCTTAATGAATGTAATTGTATACTCTTAATGAATTGTCTAATGTGCATGTATTTTAATTATGCAATGTCTAAGATAATTACTAAGTTGATATATGTATAGGCTGAAGAAGAACAAATTATTTGTTCGAAACATGTCCCTAATGTGAGAAAAAAGTAAAAATTTTTTCAGAAAAAGTATTGATTGGGCGGAAACTTTTTACTCAATATATTTGATCCATCATCTCTGTCCACATTACCATCCACTTCTTCCTCTCCTCTGCGACAATCTTGTTTGCTTCTTTCTTCTTTATCTTATAATCTTCCCTTGCCAGATCAGTTCTTTCCTGGAACCACACTCTGAAAGCCTTGTTCTTCCTTCCCACAGCTTCTTTTACTCTCTCATTCCACCATGGTGTCTCCCTACACCGCTTTCTGTTGCTCGTTCTTCCACATACTGCCACTGCAGCTTCCACCATTGTGTTTTTGAAATGCTTCCATTCCTCTTCCCCTGTTTTAGGATTGTCTGTTGGCATTCTTTCCCTTATTATCTTCTGGAATTCTTCCTTGACTTCCTTTTCCTTGAGTTTCCATACTTTGATTCTCCTTTCCTGGTACTCTGTCCTCTTGCTATCCTTAACAACTCCCAGGTTCATTACAAGTATTCTGTGGTCGCTATCTAAGGCCTCTGATGATATTACCTTTATATCTCTGACACTTCTCTTCATTTCCCAGTCGTACAGCATGTAGTCTACCAAAGATTTCTTTGTTAAATCACTGCTGTACCACGTTACCTTGTGGCTTTCTTTCTTCCGGAACCAGGAGTTGCCTACCACTAAACCGTTTCTCTTGCAAAAATCCAGCAACTTTCTCCCTTCTTCATTCCTGCTGCCCCATCCTTCTGCTCCCATTACATTTTCATATCCTTGCCTTTCACTTCCTACATGTGCATTCAAATCTCCCATGACAATGATGCTCTGACCATTCAACTGCTGTTGTAGCTCCTCCTCAAAGTCTTCCTTCTCTTGAGCTGTACATCCAACTTGAGGGGCATATACCTGGGCTATCTCCAGGCTTCTTCCCTTTACAGTTACTCTGATCTTCATGATCCTGTCACTTATTCCCTTTATCTCTTCCTTCATTCCATCTCTCACAACTACTCCTACTCCTTCCTTCACTGTTCCCACTCCAGTACAACCGGTACTCTTTCCTCAGTTCTCTGCAACCTTCTCCTTTATATCTTGTTTCTGCCAAGCCCAGTACATCCAGTTTTCTTCTCTCCATCACATCTACAATCTCCTCCACCTTTCCTGTGAGTGTTTGAATGTTTAACGTGCCAACTCGTAGTCCATTAACATATCCGGGTCGTCGTCGTTTGCATCCGTCCTTTCCGAGGCCTGTTCCTGTCTTGAAAGCAAATATAATATCCACTACTGGCTTGCTAGGCCTATCGTAGCTTCACCAGAGCCCCGTCAGCCGTCACTTTTCAGGGTTCCTATAGGGCCTTCACAGCTACCGTAGCGGTCCCGGGGCACACGAAGTCCCCACTGTACTTCACCCCTACAGGCAATCCCCTACTTCATGCCGTTGCCCGTCTCCCACCACGTGGAGGAGGGGTTGGAATTGTGGGAGACATGTTTTAACATTTTATTTTGCCGAGACCTAAAGAAATTTATGTATAAACCGAAATTATGCTGAATTATGCAGGCTCAACTGTATAAACATTGCAGCAAATTTGTTGAAGTGTTACAACTTGTACATGGAAATATTTAAAAGACACGTACTATAACAAGAGCCCTGCACAGATAAACAAAACCTTATCCGCACCCGCCCCAAATCCATACATTTGTTATCCGAATCTACTGGCATTACAATAATATTTTTAGATAAAGCAAAAAGTTTTAAAAGCAACACATTTAGACACATTTGAGGACAAAGTCGATCCCCTAGGCTATGAATGTCATGTGCTGTGTTTAAAATGAATGTTATACAGCCAGAATTGCAACCCTTTCAGTTCGGAGTGTTAATTATGCTTAATGACATAATTTGAATGAGATTAGCTTAAATCATCTTGCATACCGTATTTGTTCGCGTAAATCTCGCACCCCATTTTTTAATTTGAAATTTCAGGGGGAAAAAAGTACTCGCTTATATAAATGACCGTAATAATCTTGAGGTAGAAACACGTTCGATTTAGCACGCCACAACAGTCGTCATTGTCCGGGAACTTACCCGAAGCGATACTAACAGGAAGAGGGAGCAACAACGAGTTGATCCGAACTTGTCCGATACGAGCCGATTAGGGAATGAGGCACCGCCTTGAGACACGTTTGAATTAGCGATTAGCGCGCCACAACAGTCATCAATACGCAATGTTATCGTTCGTTTTGGCGGCAGAGGTTTCCTTTATTGTTGTCCGTCAGTTGCCTTGTAGACATCAGTACCGATACTCTGGCTTTGAAGATAAAGAAAATCTGTGCTACACCACTCGTGCCAACAGGCTCTTTATGTTTCAAAGATTGCGCAAGTAGGCCTACTGTTACATCGCAGAGAAACGTAGTTCAGTCTTCTCGAATCTCAATGATTTAGTCTTTACGCATTGCGTCTTATCAGAGTTAGGCCGCGTGCACTCGTGCAGGCATGCGGCGCGGCGGGACTGTTAGCACGTGGTACATTGTTAGTCTTCGGCCGTGGTCGGCTAAGTTAGAGCTCGCTCGTGCATGTAGCGAGGAATCGATATGGAAGATGATCAATCGAAACGATCGCTAAGCGTCTGTGCTCTAAATTCCTTTTCTGCCTTGAATTATCCCTAACGAGCGTATGACTTCTTCATAGGTTCTTAATGTCGCATAACCATGTGTCGACGGACATTGTTGTGAAGAGCTTCTTGAAGACAGGCATCGCAAATGCATTGGACGGAAGTCAGGATGGAGTAGTATGGGATGATGACGAGAATGATGCACGCGAGAGTACCTCGGAGATTGGCAGCAGTGACAATGAATAGGGCGAGTACCGTATGCCAGTTGTCTTGTTTCAATACTGCAAATTTTGTGGTTTCTTTTTCGGGAATACAGTCATTCCCTGCGTATATCTCGCAACGAAAATTTTCACACATATTTTCGGTCAAAAAAGTGCGAGATATGCGCGAGCAAATACGGTATATCATGAAAAATGAAATAACGTAACGGAAAAATATGATATAACATTAACATCTGGGTTCTAGTAATGATATTAAACAAATTCGGATTGTAACTTAACTCTCCGCAAATTTACTCCAAACATTATCCGCAATCCGCACAGCAATGCAAACTATATTCGCATGGTGAAAAATTTCGTGGATATCCGCATCCGTGCAGGGCTTTTTATGCAAAGTTGACATAATGTTGTGGTGGTTTCTGTGCATAATATTTCCTCTAAGTATTCACTGGACAGGAAAAAATGATGGAAAACACAAAATAAAAGATCAAACATGATAGGAAGATTGGGGCAGAGGCAGAAACAAAGAGGAATGACAGGGATAATTACAATCTCATACACACCATTATCAATCCACTCAATAGCTTTTCAATGCTACAGCCTCAATACAAGCTTGTTTTACTGTCCTGGTCTCAACAATCAACACTCAGTTGTTCTGCCACTCAAAACTGTGGGTAGGATCTTCAACAAAATCTTATGTCTTGAAGTATAAGTCCATAACTTGAAAGATTGACCCACACAAGAAATCACAACTAAGGAACAACAATGATTCGTGAAGACATAACACCGGTACTAGTCGACAATGCAAGAGACGGACTACAGGTACCGTGAAAGAAAGGAAAGCATCCGCTGCCAAAACAATAACATTGTGGGCTAGACATGTGATGCATAGTGGACGGGAATTTTAACTTAAAATTACTACAATCATCTTTATGCCAACATCAAAAATTAATGCGAGATATATGCGAGGATTTCTTCCCCTCCAAATTCTAATTAAAAAAACGGGGTGCGAGATATACACGATGGTGAGCTATATGCAAGTAAATATGGTAATTGTATCTAGGAATATACCTGTTGATTTGTAGAAAAATATGTTTCATGTAATAGCTCCACCTATGTGTACATAACATGAGGAATTACAATAACAAACTTATACTGAAACTCACCGGCATCGGAGATGGTGAGCAGTGCAGCCACAGCTCTCATGGCTGATCTCTTCAGTTCATCTTGCTTCTCATACTCCTGCTTCACAGAGTTGGCTTTCACCTTCATCGTACACGTATTGCGAAGAGGATCCACTAATCGTTCCAACCCTACAAACAACATGTGGCTTTAATCATGGATTCAAAATAAATGATAGGAAGGATGCTGATACAGTATTTATTGCATCTGTCGGTTACGCACTGGGCACCGACTGAAAGTTATCAAAGAAAATGTGTGAAGACAGATTGCCATATAACTGAAGTACAACAAATTTCTAGGCACATAGATAAAACCACCTACTTTGTAAGACAGCAGTGGAACAGAGCTGGGCCAGTCTTGCTACCATCAAGTATGTCAGCATCTTGATGTCGTAGTGATCCTTAAGACCATTCTCCACATGGTTCAGGAACTCAAAGATGTCCAAACGGTCTAGGCACGAGTCCAACAGGGTGTACATACATTCAAAGGCAGCTTTGCGAATATCCAACCCATCATCAACTGTGTGTTTGAAAGGACCCATCTCCACTTCACGTATTAACTCTTTCTGCAAGATATGAAAGAAAGTATGAGAAGCATTGTTGGGAACAACTGAATGAAATCATACACATTACTCACCAGTAACCGAGTACAAATAGGCCTTCAATCTAATACCACTCTCTAGTTCTGGGGCATCCAGCTTTTCACACTCGGTGTGCTAGCTAAGTTACACCGCACACCGGCAGACTGACACATGCCTCTCTTGGCTGGGTTGGCAATCAGCTTTCCACCGTGTCTGACCGAGTCAAGTTAGGATCGCTAGTGCACCAGATGTACTGTAATGTAAACAAACTGTTCGTTCAATGTATTGGTTGTCTGACACATCTACATTGTGTTTTGCACGTTTCTCCGCGTACTTGCAGACTACGCTGTTAGTATTAAAGCAGTCAGAAATACTGATAGGTAACATGGAAATCATTCAAGGTATTGCAATTTCGGTCAAATTATTGTGTTTTTTTTTCTTTCTTTGCGTTGTTTTCGTTCTGTTTCAATTCATTTTCATATTTACAATTATACTGAATACCATTTGACATTCGACCGCTCAACCACCACACAGCAAAGGCAGTACAGGAGGTAGTGAGACGGGTCAAGCAGTTAGAAACGTTCAAAGACTTAAATTCTCCGTTGCCTGGAAGGAATAGTGAGAGCCCAAAGCTTGCATCTGAAATTACCTAATATACCCTCAGTTTAATTTTTATATGTTTGTCGTTTGTTATGGGTTGGCATCACAACTACTGGGGCAAATGACATGATAATTGTATTTAAGTAGATGACATCCCTGGAATTATTTATGGCAATACAAAGGAAGCATGATAAGCCAGATATAGTAGTGGAAATAAAATAATAAGGAATAGTGGACTGCATTGGTTGGGACATGTAGAAAGAATGACAGAGAACAGGATGGTAAGGAAGGTCTTCGATGGGAAGCCAGGAGGATGTCGTGTGAGGGGAAGACTTAGAACAAGATGACTGGATAACGTGAAGGAGGATCTGAGAAAGATCATGGTGAACCAAGGCAGCCAGCAGGGAAGAATGCGTGGAGATTGTCTGGGAGGCCAAGGAGGGGAAAAAGGAGGCATGATGGCATTAAGAGGAAACTTGAAATCCAGGCAGTGAGGCAACTGCCTTTCAAAAGAAGAAGAATTTGTTGCTCAATGAGCACCTCAACTTGAAGATAAATAAGTCATTTTTCAAGACCTTTGTTGGAGTGTGTTGACCTATGGTTGTGTATCATGGACACTTGGGAAAAGAGAAGAAACAAAATTTGAGGCAGCTGAAATGTGGTTTTGGAGATGAATGACCTGAACAAGCTGGATGGAAAGAAAGACAAATGAGCTTGTTCTGAACGAAATTCAGGAGAATCATTGCCTGTTGAACACCATCAAGAAAAGGAAAGCAAAATTCATGGGACACATACTCAGACATGACAAACTCCTCCAGGTCATTTTTGAAGGAAAAATTTTGGGGAATAAACCAAGGGGACGACCATGACAATCGTATCTCAAGAGCATTGTCAAGGAGATGGAATGTGACTCGTATGCCAATATGAAGAGAACTGCTGAAGACCGTAAGAAATGGCTGCAACGATAAGGCTTTTAGCCTCTAGAAGCTGATGATGAAGGCAACTGCATAATTTGTATCCCTCTTGCGAAGACAAGGCCAGGTGTGAGAAGGGCCTAGTGACTTACTTGCTACTGCCAATCTGATAATATCACAAGGTGAGAAGGATACCTATCTGACAGGGATATGTTGCAACACAGTTCTAAGGCATGTGTCTCAATCAAGCATATGTAAGAAGTCGCCACATGTCAATCAGAGCTACCTTTAAAGAAAACCATATTGGTTGTTTAATTTGATGCTTCCATATTGAGTAAAGTTACATGTATCGAGCCCAATACAAAGCTCTTCTTCAGCACAACTTAAACCATTCCGCTGCAATGACGGGTACAACTGTAACGAACTTTGCATTCAATAACATGCAGGGTACAACCGTCACCATGTATGAAATACGTCTGTCTGACCATCGATTTACTTTGATTGTGATGTTGTACTTTAGAATTGCGTTCCTACATTGCGGCAGCGTCTTTAAATATCAATGTTATTATCCGAAGGCTATTTCGTCAATGTATGTTTTGCTTCTAAAGTTGGTCATCTTGTTCATGAAATGAATGCTACTGAGCAAGATGTCATGTAAACATCGCAAGGAGGAAGAGGAAAGAATTCGACAATTTAGATAGTGGTGATGATAACTCAGAATTATCCGATAGTAGTTTTAGCAGTGATAGTGCGTATGAGATCAGTGGATCTGCTCACGAAAGCGCTAGTGAGGATGAAGATAACTCCATGCATAACCTACCACATCCAGCATTTGGAATTGGAATTTGGTCAGTAATACTCCGAAAGGCAATGCATGTCCAGTTGCTGGGGAGCTGAATACAATACCTGTAGTCAGGATGCGTCTGGGTGATAATCCTACAGAATATGAAGTTGTGAGTCAGTCTTGACCGACTCTCTTTGGGACGTAATTTGCAAGCAAACCAATTACTATGGAAGTAAAATACTTGATTCTATTGAAAACGACCCAATGAAAAAAAAAAAACTGTTATGACGAAGCTCGCTGGTTCCCAGTGTACTTTGGCATGTGTAGGATTTGTATGATAACCTGTGATATTTTGATGTCGATAGTAGTATGTGTATTTGTAATTGAGATGTAGTCTGTTTTGAACGTGAAATCCGGAAGGAATATTGTTTCGAGTGCAACAAATCCAAAGTTGCCCTCCACGTAGATGGAAGTTTAAAGGTGTACCATACCTTAAAAGACTACAGTTAATTTTAGGAAGTTAAACTGTAACCAAAAATGTTATTAGTTTGATGCAGTATGCCTTTGTAACCATTTTAGCACCCCTAACTTAAAACGTAAATAAAATAATCGCATTTCAAGATACACTTTTCAAGAAAAATAATTCCATGGCAATGGGTTAATTCAACAAATCAAGGTTAAAATCCAATAATATAAAACATCACTTAAAATCTTAAATATTGTTAGAACATTACTCATGTTTGGTTGTTAACATTTTCAGTATATTTTAATGAAGTAAATAAATGTAGTTGTCTTATAGAAAGATGGTCAAGTGGTTTTCCATTCCAGTGCTCAAGTAAACTAATGTACAAGCATAGTAAATTAATCTTGGATTATCATCTGATATTCCTTGTCTAAATATAGGTTCATGTTAATATGGCTTCATACTACCAGTTGGTCTTGTTTATAAACTGTAATACAAATGAAAGGGTTACCTTAGCATGTAAAATACCGTATTTGCTCGCATATAACTCACACTCTTTTGTCCGAAAATAAGTATGAAAATTTTCTGTGAAAGATATATGTGGGGATTTGTGTTCGAAATACCTTATTCCCGAAGAAAAAAAACGTAAAATTTGCATTATTGGAACATGACAACTGGACTGTCAACTGCAGTCACTGCTGCCAATCTCCGAGCTACTCTCGCGTGCATCATTATCCCATTCTGCATCATCCTAACTTCCGTCCAATGCATTTGCGATGCCCGTTCTCAAGAAGCTCTTAACGACGTCTGTCAACACCACAACCCATACCCGTATAACCCAATCACACAAGGGTTCAACTGACGGCCTTCTTTATTTTGTCTTCTGTCGTCAGCTTATCGTGTCTAACAATACCAGATCTCAACGTTTTCTAACCCAACAATTACTTATTTAGCATGTGGACCACCAACAAAACAGCTGACGATCACACCCCGCGTTTACTGTGTTGCCACTTGGAAAATACCTTACGAATTCAGTTAGTGGTTTCTAGCCCGTCTTTCTGTTGACGCCAGTAGCAAATATAAAATTCATTCACAATGAATTCTCAACTCACAGCTCTATTACCATCGTCGTCTGCGTATTTTATCAGTAAGTTTAAACCCTGCCGTATAACTTCCGTGTTTTTACATAACTAAAAGATCTACTTCCACAAGAAAATCACAACTAAGAAACAATGGATTGTGAAGACAGAATACTGGTACTTGTCGACAATGCAGCAGATGGAGAAATACCAAGGAAAGCACTGCCGCCAAAACGAACAATAACATCGGGGGCGGCGATCATCATGACAGCGTCAGAAATTAATGCAAGATATATGCAGAGATTCTCTTTCCCTGCAATTTTAAATTAAAAAATGGGGTGTGAGATATATGCGGTGACGAGTTACGGAGACAAGATTAACGGCCGAGGGGACTCTGTTTTAGGGGGTTGGTTCAAAATCGTAAATTCTGAAATCTTATTTTCTTCCCCATCACTTTGAATTATCGAGGTTTTACTATGCTTCTCTTTATCCCAGGTGTTTATAGATCAAGTAGCCTATAGCTCCCTTCAATTTAAATTTTTAACTGAGTGTATTTCAGTATCACACCAGAAATATAAAATAGTACCTACCCTAATTTCGGTTTCACTGTACAATTGAGGCAAAACAGAGTCTAGGAGGTCTCGCACAAGTATTGGTTTGTTGTGCGCTGCCGAGTTAAATGCCACCAGAGCCACTCGGCGAACGTTTAGGTCTGGATCCTGTAGCGTACTTAAGAATTGCCCTATGCACTGCCTGAGAAGTGGGTCTATCGCTTGTGGCTGAAACAGAAAAGTACACAATTATAGCAATAAGAGTACACTAAAATACCATGACAGAAGTTATTCTTGTTTTACAGTCAAATGTCTGGTGGAAAATTACAAATAACTATGTATGCCCCTCTCGAAGCTTTAGCTTTCAGTTTCATCCACGTTAAATATGATGACAATGATTATTGTTGTTTTAAGGGGCGGAACTACGAAGTCATCTGCCTCTGAACGGTAAATATAAGAGTAACAAGGTAGTGTGCCATTTGTTGATCGCAAGAAACATTTAGCCAATACACTAATGCGGTCATGCTCCAACCATAATACATTTTCAAGTCTTAGATGGAGAGGCATTACCTTTATTCCCATGGCTACTCAGATATGTTGACAGAAAGCTGTATACTTAGGCCATTCATTGGTCTTTGGTTCATTCAATAGATGTTGGCCCATTTTCAAAGGCACAATAACTAATTTCTGCCTGAGGAATCAATGGATATTTTTAGTTAACTGGCTTGCCAAACAGTGTATCACATTTATTTGGTGTCAGTGCATGAAAAGTAATAATACAGCGAGAGCCTTCTCTATAGAACCGAACCTTGCAGGTGCCATGTGACGGCCAGGGCACTGTGGCTATTTGCCTGTCGAGCAAGGCACTGGCACTAGCAGCAGCGTAGCGCCCAACTAATTCAACACGTTTACACTCTTTAATGTATTTAATAATCATCATTACTTACATGAATTTCAGAGTTGTTGCTGGAAACGCTGTCCTCCATTTTCTAGACACGTTCCACCGACGTAGGAACTTTGGGTACACTCGCTGTAATTTATCCTCACTGATATTTCGTAACGAAGTAGTTATTTCGTTCGAGAGCCTCCAGAGTTCGTGGATTGTTTATGTATACCTTTTGTTGAAGGTTCCCTCACAAGAAAAAATCGTGCAGCACTGAAACGTACTATAGGGCTACCACATAGAAAAGAATGTTTCATGCGCATGCGTACCAAAGTAGGGGAAAGTGTTTCCATCACTCTCGTCTGTCCACTGCTAGTCTTTCTTCTGCACATGTGCGTCAGGTAGGGGAAGTATCTCTCTCTTTCTCGCTGCTACTGGCTTCGTTGTCGTTGGACCTTGTGAAGTCGTGTATGGAGGGGGGAAACTCTTCAGCAGCAACGTACAGTGACTCCCACCTCCAACATTCTTTTCTACCTGGTACCACTATAACACATTTACTGGAAGACTTCTTGAGAAGATAAGTTTCCTCTAGGAAAATTTGATGTTTTGTTCTATACCCAACCATGCTCACGAGCACGAGATAGGCTACAGTACTTCACCACAAGTCTTAATTATCTCAATTAAGGAATCTTGCCAGCTGGGAATGAAATCAATGCCATGATAGCGTCCGGTGCTTTCCGACACGCTCTTGTGTAATCGGTAGATACTAGTCAACTGGCGGTGACTAATCGCTCTCCGCCTGTCAAAAGGCCCCAGTGAGGTTCCATTCTATAGAGAAGGCTCTCGCTGTATAATAATGTTAATGGTTTTAACTACTGCAGCTTTTAGAGATACCGGGTTGCCAGAAGTTTCCCCCAAAGGGGATATGTGCCAGTATATATACTGACACGGCTTCTGCATTCGAGCACCCTCAAATACCAACTGGCTGTGCCAGGATTCGATCCAGTAACCTTGGGAACAGCAGGCGAGAACATTACCACAGTGACACGCAGCCAGTTGGTACATGAAAAGGCAGGCACATGTAAGTTCATCTGGCTGTAGTTGCTTTCGTGAAAATGCTAAAAACCACAAATCAACTTACCTGGTCTGAGATGGTGAATTTTACAGCTGTGACAACAGTAGTCCTCATAAGGGCAGAATCTGAGTTGAGGGATTCCTGAAGCTGCGGCAGAAGACTGGCCGGATCAATGAGGGTCAGCTTACCCAGACATTCAGCCACGACATTGCGAGTGCCTTCCTCTCCACACTCGCAATGACGGAACAATTGCTGCCATATGGCAGGGACAAATGGCTGCAGTAACTGAACTCCACCAGGGGTGGTTGACTGGCATGAGATTATCTGAAAAAAGAAACATATGGTACATGAAAGTTTATGAGGTCAACATTTTGTCTGTTAATGATAGAAACAAAAAGCAGCTCTTCCATAAAGTTGGCCCCAAATTGAATAGGTGCACCTCAAGATAGAATATTTACCTATACCCCAGAAGCAGATGGTATTTATATTTTGGAGCTCCCTATTAAACATTAAATCATTTAAATGTTTTCTTACTAACTAAGTTTTGTAAAACATTTCATTAAATGGATGTTTTTTAAATAATTAAATGACAATTTTTTTTAACAAATCGTTTTGTAAGTAATTGCTAACTGAAAACTGTTTTATGATTTTTTAAGATAAATCGATTTTTATACCAATTTTTGCTCACATTTGTCTCTATAGCCTCTAATGTGTTCCATTGTTTGTTTCCCTAATTAAATAAATTCACTGTAATGACATTTTGTGTTTGACAGGTGTTACTATATGTAAAATAAACAACTTTCCTTTCATCAGCTTTAAACACAGAGCGATTTACCGGTATTTCTCATATTGGATGGCGGTATTAAATACTCCAAAATACCAGTACACTGTGCATTTATTCCTTGCACCAGACTTGTGAACTGAAAAACCTTTGTAACACTTCCCTCAAAATCAGTCAAATTGTCAGTAGTCAGAAACAAATTTAAATGCAAAATCTATAAAGAGGGTCAAGATTAAATAGGAACTCTAAATATTAAGAAAAAGTTTCTTGACAAAACGTTTAGTTTTTGGAAATTGTTTTTAAGTTAAAAAAACTTTTTATGACATGGTTTTAAACGTTAAATTGAAAAATTTTACCGGGATATTGCAAAAACATCTCCGATTGTGAGCCCTATTATATTTTCAGATGTGTCATATTCGGGCAAATGACCTTGATATTATTCATTTTAACTAACATTCAGAATCTATAATCAATAAATTAATAAACCATATTAAATAAGATGAAAGGGAACCAAGTTATAAATATTTATCAGGATTAGGTATTATTACTATTAATTTTTAATTACTAACTTTATTATAATTATTACTACTACCACCACATGGCCTATCGTTATGTTTTTGATCGATATCAGTACAGAAAATAATTATAAACCCACCAACCTGGGCCCAATGTTTGGGAAGCCAGGCTCTGCCTGTCACAAGTCAGGACAAAGGGCGAGTGATAGAGGAGTAACACCTCTGTAAAAAAAACTTGGACCAGCTGGTCCGGCTGGTAGTACCATATGAGGGTCCCTTGCCAGGGTTACTGTGAAGACCTCAGTGACATCTGCAGTGGAGAAGATGTACTTCGGAACAGTGTAGTTGGCAGAAGGGTCACCCAGTGCTTGGGTTCTAAGAGCAAAAGGTATATGGTTGCCATATCTCATCGGGGCCAATGCTCCAGAGAGAAAACTCTGTTATAAAACCCACATACAATCAAATACATCTATGTCCAAGATCGCGGGTTCAAACCCGGCCGAAGTCGTCTGATTTTTAAGAGCGTTAAAAATCCCTCGGTATGCCTTTCTTCGGAGGGGAAGTAAAACCGGCAGTCCCATGTCATAGATTTATGGCATGAAAAAGAACCTTCCTCTAACTACACTTGTGGAAGCTAAAATTTGTATGTTAGTTTGATAACGCTATATTAGTTCCAACGTTCGTCGCCAGGTGCTGACTGCGATGGCATTTAGTAGCCACGTCCGCAGCTAGATGTCGTAGACGATAGCATTTGGTAGCAAAAGTAGGAACTACTTGAAAAAATTAATCGTCTGCAGTCCTTCTACCTGAATCACAGATAACACACACTAATACAGTCATCACAATTAACACCGGTTAGCAGACAAATTCTATACACACCCAAAGTACATGGGGCTACATGACTGCGTTGTCGCAGCCCCTAAACTTAGGAACCAACCAACATCAAATACAGTTTTCATCTTAATCAACATTAATAGGACAAATTGTAAATTTTTAAAGTTTTA
Organism: Meconema thalassinum; assembly: GCA_946902985.2. Lineage (NCBI taxonomy): Eukaryota > Metazoa > Arthropoda > Insecta > Orthoptera > Tettigoniidae > Meconema > Meconema thalassinum. The sequence goes on along the minus strand of OX336396.1, from coordinate 122,728,090 downwards.
ATGCAACAAGAAAAGAGGTGCCCACATGGCACAGAATATAGGTAACAAATATGAACCAAAGAAGTTTCTAACATGATTTTAATTTTATAATTCTATAATAAGCAGGATAATATTATAGACTAGTGACATAATAACAGATGTTAATAATTAAGTTAGTATTAATTCTAAGTTGAAGTGCTAATGGACTATGTGTGTTTGTAAGTGTTTTTCCATGTTTTTATTGAGTGCATCTGGCCGAGGAAGAGCGGAATAAATCGCTCAAAACATGTCCCAGGTTGAAAATATTAATAAACGAACAGTATTGAAAAGACGGAAACATTATAATAATTGTAGTAGGATATTCATTCAATACGGACCTAAATGGAGATTAATACTCTTTATAAAACCCATTCAAGGAGTTTCTTCGACATAATCGGAGTAGAAGTCCTTGGTTGGGATGAGCTTATGGGTCTGAGGGCTCATTAGAGATGGCGGAGGAAAAACCAATATGGTCAACGGCGGCTCTTAGGTCTTCCAAGAAGATGGCGTCAGGTGGCAACCGACCGTAAAATTGAAAGCCAGTCTTTATATTAACCATGAGGCAAAACGGAAAATGGAGAAGAGCTCTCAAGTCTAATGGAGTGCACATTAGTAGAACCAAGACTGAATATATGGTATGCGACATCCACCACTATAAACCCAGTATGACAAATATGGAACTTAAACTAGATGGTGAAACCTTACCAAGAGTAACAAAATTTAAATACGGTATCCAGGTTGTGTCAATGCTGTAGATGGCACGATAACCGCCGATATAATCCATAGGGGCACGTCTGGATGGAACAAATGCCGAAAAACTAACAGGAGCTTATGTGATCCAAAAATATCCATAAGAACCAAGGGTAAAGTTTATAAAACTGGCATATGGTAGTGAAACATGGGCTACTACAAAGGCACATGAGCAAAAGCTACATATCACAGAAATGCATATAGTGCAGTCTTATTAGGGGTTTCACCTCGGAATGAGAGATAATAAGCTGTAAACTTGTATACACCTTCATTTTGGTGTTCTAAAAGTTGTCTCAAAAGTCTCATAAAATCTAGTATCTGCACCGTAAGTTATTCAAGGTCACAAAAATCATTTTTTCGCGATTATCTCGGTTTCTATAGCTCCAATGATGTTAACAATTATTATAAAAATTGTAGATCATAACATTTGCGACAAATTTTGTCTGAAAACAATTTTCATACGCCCAACTGTTTTTGAGATCGAGGGCAGAGAGCCCGCAGCGCTCAGCCATACTCACTGCAATGCAAGGTCAACCGTGAATCTCAGTGAATAATTCCTTGTATAAAGTTATTAAATCATTGAAATATCATTGACAATAAATAATTTGTATTATTTATTAGACAATACATTATATACATTATATTCATTTAATAATACTTACCTACTTTGTGTAATTAAAAACTCATTAGATGAAATACTTATTGTAGGGCAAAGGGATGTATTTTCATGATATAGGTAAGTTTGTAACTATTATTTGGTAATTATTTGATAATAATGGCATGAGAAAAGCCACATTATAGTGATAATATGACACCTGTTGATATCGGACTTGGTGAAAATAATGTGACGTATGTCGTCGATAGTGGATTTCATTTGTATCGCGTCGTATGGAGTAAAGACGATACTTTTTCCGTTGTTTTAGATAAATACATTAAGTATTTACAAAGACATTATGGTCCAAAAAATGTTGTATTTGACGGATACTCAGACTACACTAAAAACATAAAAGCAATGGAAAAACTAAGAAGAACTGCTGCTCTTTCGAAATCTTATGAAGTTAGTTTCGACGATGAATGTGCCAATTGGAATCCGGGCTAGCCATAGGAAACAGTTTTTGTCAAATCGATGTAATAAAAAGGAACTTATTGATATGCTTATTGAAAAGTTAAGAGCGTGTGAATATTAGAACAAAACAAGCAAGAGGTGATGCAGATGTACTTATCATAGAAACAGTTATCAAAGAATCCAAACATGAGAGGACTCCCGTCATCATTGGAGAAGACATAGATTTGCTCGTTATTTTAATTGAACGCCCTCAACTACTTCAAGAAAAATTTTCTTTAAAAAGATTGGAAAAGGCTAAGTCAAAGCACAAATCCATTCATCATTCATCCCCTTTCTAAAAAACACATACATTATTTTTACATGCATTCAGTGGCTGTGACACAACTTCTGTGCTGTTTGAAAAAGGGAAAAAACTTTCATAAAATCTCTACAAAAACTTGCCCATTTCAACCGACTGGCTCAAGTTTTTCTATAAGTAAACTGCCCTGTACAACAATTATACAAAAATAGATTACGCATCTTGAAAATGAAAATCCACAGCCTGCTTCCAGTCGACCGACCGGGTCAGAAATGGAATGAATGAAGCCCCCATCTAGCGGCGAGGATATGAACTGTGCCGGCTGCCGATGCCTGACGCAATCCTCTGAGGCAATGATTAAATGAATGACAGATGAAATGAAATGATAGTGGAGAGTGTTGCTGGAATGAAATTTTGACAGGGAAAACCGGAGTACCCGGAGAGAAACCTGTCTGCCTCCGTTTTGTCCAGCACAGATCTCACATGGAGTGATTGGGATTTGAACCACGGACCCAGCGGTGAGAGGCCGGCGTGCTGCCGCCTAAGCCATGAAGTCTCAGATTACACATCTTACTGCTCCTAAATCGATCATCTTCGATCTCAGTTCATAAAGTCTACAATGCTTCATAAACCCATCCAGTTGTCCAATCTTCCACCGACAAGTGCAGCAGCCCATCAACATATAAATCGTGTTTATTACCAGGTTCAAAAATGGTTATGGCATGATTTAGAACCCCAGGAATGGGGTTGGGTGCTGCAAAATGAACTCCTGGAGCCAAAAACAACAATATTACCACCAGCTCCTGAGGAACTACCATATTTACACGGCTATAAGACCCCCCTCACCTATAGCAACCCCCGTTAATTTTCGAGAGCAAAAATAAAAAATTCTTGGAAATCGCTTATAGTAGCCTACTCCTTAATTAATACCAACATTCTTGGAAACTGACAAATTCTTTAAAAAATTTATAATTACAACAGAAATTCATTCTCTTTTATGACAAAAATATTTTTCTTGTTACGGTATATTAGCCTAGTATGTTATTCAGACGATATGACCGCCATTTTGCGTACTTCGTACGCGATTGGGCAGGATATCGAATTGTGTAGCCAATGGGCTTCACCCGATATCCAATAGAAGATGCAACACTATTGGCTGAGTAGAAGCCCCATATGAAAGTTATGGTTTCATCTTGCCTGCATTCTTATGTTTAGTATTATTTATGTTGCGATTCGATTGTGTTTACGACAGTCTCCTTTGTTTTATTTTAAACACATTTCATTTGTTGGAATAACCATCGGCGTTTGTGTGTGTGAAACGTTATTGGTATATGAATGTGAAATTTGTGAATAATACGTGCTCAGTTGTGTTTACAAATGTTAGAAGTGATCCTGCATCCCTAATTGATGCATTCTCCCTCCCTATGTTCAAATAAAAATACATTTTTCATTTGCGTGTCTGATACTTTGTCCATTTAATTCTATTTCTTTGATACTAAGATTTTTGCTTAGCAAGGGATAGTAGTGAAAGTCATTGGGGGATAGCCGGGAAAGTGAGGTTATGGCAGTCTCATAATGGGCTGATTAAAGATGTAAACTTTGTTTATTTAGATTAAATATATCGTACTATGTAGCATCAAAATAAAATAGCTTATTTTTCCTCTCTCCCTTTCCCATAATAATGGATTTTTGCTAAGTATGCGTCTATAGTATCCCCCCTCAATTTCAGAACTGAGTAATTACGGTACTTAATACACTATTTTGTAATTGTAAGTATGGATGTGGTGTACGCTGTGGGGTTGCAATGCACTTTAGCTTGCGGCCAGTGTAATGGACAAGCTTTGCCTCAATGCTGTTTCATCACAAAGCGAATGAGGGAGAGTGAAGGCGTTCCAGAAACGCCTGGAAACAACGATTCAGGACGACGAAGATGATGACAAATGACATTTTCACATGCCCGAAAGATGATGAAGATGAGGAAGAAGAAAATTAATACTTTTATTCATCAAATAATTAAAGATTTATATATTTTCCTTTAATTTCAATTCAAATTCTAAGAAATATAAAGCTACTTAATAAAGGTAAAATTACAATATATCGTCAGTGTAGTCTCTAAGTAAGTGGACTTTTGTATGTACTGGTGCCCCAGGACTAAGAAAGCCAACCCCGCGTAGTGGGAAAAGGCGAGGAGGAAAAAGAAGAAGTACAGAAAATAAATTATAACAATAATAATAATAATGTTATTTGTTTTACGTTCCTTTTAACATCTGTGGCTTTTAGAGACGCCGGGGAGCTGGAATTTTGACCCGAAGGGGATCGTTAACGTGCCAGTAAATCTACTGACATGGCTCCCTCAAATGCCAGCTGACTGTGCCAGGATTCGATCCTGCAACCTTGGGCACAGCAAGCAAAAACATTACCGCTGAGCCACGCAGTCAGCCAGTACAAATACACAAAAAAAAAGTGAGTTATTAAAATCTTAATCTTGCCTTAATGTGTTAGGTCAAGTAATATGCTCAGGCAACATTGTATCATGAAATCATGAAGGAGGAAGAATGTTTTCCACTAATCAAATCATTTTGCCTATGTCTCCTTTGACAGCCCTAAATCTATACTCGATTATGCAGTTGAAGTGTTCTTAAAATATCCCCACTTACACCTGGAGTACACACAATTTGGATACCACAGCTGTACAGAATTAACATCGGTAGTCACTTGCAAAACCTGTCTGGGAAACCGCACTCAGAGGGTTACCCCAACTTGCGGTCAAAATCATGAAAGAAAGAAATCTACGTTCATCACTATTGGTGCATGGAACGTCAGAACATTATTAGACAACGATAACAGACCAGAAAGGAGAACAGCTCTCATCAGCCATGAGCTGAACAGACTCAACATTGATGTCATTGCCCTGAGTGAAACCAGATCCGCGGGAGAAGGAAAAATCATTGAGGCTTCATCAGGCTACACCATCTTCTGAAGAGGAAAGGAAGAAAATGAACGTCGCATCCATAGTGTGAATTTTGCAGTAAAGACCAAATTGGTGAATGTTCATCAACTTGTTCCCATTGCAGTAAATGAACGACTCATGACTCTCCGCATACCTCTTGAAGGAGGCAGGTTCATTACTCTCATCGCTTCATATGCCTCCACTCTTACGGATGACGAGGATTCTAAGAACCGCTTCTACCACCAACTGAACACAGTCCTCAATAAGGCGCCTGCTACAGACAAGCTTGCATTACTAGGAGATTTCAATGCCAGAGTGGGGACGGACTGTCTCTTATGGGGAAAAGTCATGGGTAAGCATAGAATTGGGAACTGCAATGCTAATGGTCTGTTAGTTCTTGGCCTGTGTGCTGAGCATGAGCCCTTTATCACCAATACCCAATTCCAACTGCCAAATCGCTTCAAGACCACATGGATGCACCCTTGCTCTAAACATTGGCATATGATTGATTATGTCATTACCTGACAGTGCGACAAGAGTGATGTCCTAATCAAGAAAACAGCCCGGAATATTGACGACAATTGGACAGATCATAACCTTCTAATTAGTCGATTCAGAATTTCTATCCATAAAAAGCCATGTACCCATTTCATGAATCAAACAAGGAAGAAGTTCAATACATCTCAGCTTCAACTTGAGAGCGTTACCACAGAATACCAAAACTCTGTTCTTGAACAACTAACTCACAATCCAATCAACACAAAGAATGTAGAATGTGAATGGACCACACTTCAAAATATCATTACAGAGTCTGCACAGAAAGTCATTGGCTATGAGGAAAGGAAGAGACAAGACTGGTTTGAAAAGAACAATGAAGAAATCTTGAACCTCATCAAAGCTAAACGGGATGCCTGTCGATCTGTTTCCCAAGATCCATCCTTCAGAGAGAAGAAATTGCGTTTTGAAGAACTAAAACGGCAGTGTCAGTCGAAAATCAGAGAAATAAAGAACAACTGGTGGCAGCAAAAAGCTAAGGAACTTCAGAAATTCTCAGATATCAGGGACTTACGCAACTTCTACACTGGACTGAAAGAGCTGTATGGACCGGTCCGCTCATCATCAGGAACCTTGAAAGCTGTTGATAACTCCACCATTCTTACAGACAGCCAGGACATCTTGAAAAGATGGAAAGAGCACTTCAGTTCACTCTTGATCCGCAGCTGCTGCTGCTGATGATGATGTTCTCCGGCATATCCCTCAACATACTCCCCAACCCTGGATGGACACTCCTCCAAACTTCAAAGAGTTTATCAAAGCTCTCGGCAGAATGAAAACAGGGAAGACTCCAGGATCAGACAATATTCTTCTTGAACTCATTCAATTTGGAGGCTTACTTCTAAAGCCAGGCTTTTCTATCTGATTCTTCTATTTGGGAAACCAAATATGTTCCTGCTACCATAAAAAACTCCAGAATAGTTATAATATTCAAGAAAGATGATCGCGGTATCTGTGACAACTATCATGGTATTCCCTGCTTGCCATAGCTCTGATCTTAGTGTTCTATGACCTTGAAAAGGCCTTTGATACAGTTTCTCGTAGCGCTATGTGGATGGTTTTGAGGCGCTTTGGATGCCCCGAACATTTTGTTGGTTTGATCCAAGCTCTCCATGATGGCATGGTGTTGGTTAGGTACTATATCAGAATGATATCTCAAAGGAATTTCCAATTACAAATGGGCTCAAGCAAGATTGTGTACTTGCACCTACACTTTTTTGCCCTGTACCTGGCAGCTATGCTTTATGAGACATCGCCTGCAAACAACTCAGGTGTGGAAATTAAATATCGGTATGACGGGGGGCTCTTCAACCAGGCCAGACTCCACTCCAAGAGATTAACCTATTCCACTCGGGTCACAGGATTGCAATATGCAGATGTCAATGCTTCTCCAGCCCACACACCAGAAGAGCTTCAGCAGTCTGTCAACTGTTTTGGGCTGACTGTCAACATTCATAAGACCAAAGTGCTAACTCAGCCTTCTCCTGGAACCATCCCCCCAGATTTTGATATCAACATATCTGGCTCAGCTCTGGAAAGGGTGGAACACTTCTCGTACCTTGAAAGTATTCTATCAGCGAACTGTACCTCTGAGAAGGACGTGGAAAACAGAATACAGGCTGCTCATGTGGCTTTTGGAAGTGTCTCACATCGTGTATTCCTGAACAAAGATCTAAGTATCTGCACAAAAGTATTGGTGTACCAAGCTGTTGTTATTTCTATGCAGGGTTGATACGCTTTCAGGATTCCAAATTTTCCTGACTTTTCCTGGTTTTCCAAACCAAAATTTAAGAAATTCCCTGACCGCAGAGTCGTTTATTTTCCTGACTTTTCCCATTTTCCAGAGCAAAGTATAGAAAATTCATTAACCACAGGGACGACATTTACCTCGCTGTTCCTTAGGTTTTCCAAACCTAGCCAAAGTGCATTTACCTTCAGGAAACGTTCTTCTGTATGATCGATTAAGATTAAGTTAGAAAAACTGATTTTAGACTAATTATTTGTGCAAGGCTATTCTTAGATGCGAGGAGAAATGTTGTAGTAGATGAAAATAATAGTGATAAAAAAATATCCGAGCAATGTTTCATTATATAAACCGGACTTATACGTAGATCTCTGTATAAATTAACGCGTTTCTTTAAAAGTATAAAAACAAATAACAAAAATAAATTTAAAAAAACAGTTCTTTACTGTAATAAATAACTTTTATTACGATAAGAACAGGAACACATTTTTACAATAAATGTTAATTTGCTAACATCAATTTAACCCGGCAGTGGTCGCACACATAGTGCATCCTAAAGAGGTCGCGGTGGGTCACCATGACCCACATATTATTATTTAATTATGTTCGTCAGGACTTGCACTTTTATAAAACTTTGTTTGTACATCAGTTAGTAGCCTACTATTATCTTAGACATAACAAACGTACCTTTATTTATGGTCTTATTATACAACTACATATTTGTTTTTAAATAGTTAATACAAAACTTCCACTTAATTGCATGCTATACAAAGTTGGTATTCTTTTCTGGAATAATGGTTAAAGTCAGAAATAATTTTACCCTAATGGCTTCTAAGAACATGAAGAAAGTCTAAAAGTTCATTTTTGAACAGGCATCACATTGAAATTTACGAAGATTTTCACACATATACTTTTGGTACGAGTAAATATAGAAAAAATTAACAGAAACTAACAATTGTCAAAACCAAGTGATACAAGCAGTGTGATATCATCATCTGAAGTGGATTTGTATTCCGAATGTTCACCCTCAGTAGCTACTTCGTAGTTACTGCCATCACTTTGTTCCGTATCTGTGTTCCGGACTTGGTCGTCTTGTATCTCTTCTTGTGGATCGACATCAGTCCCTACATCACTTTCATAACCACCCAGTTCATGTCTGTTTCTGCCGACATTGATTCATTCAGCATAGAACGAATAAGGTCTGCTTCTCTCTCAACTATTTCACCGAAACAAGGAAAACATACTCAAATGTAAAATTTTACTAATAATTTTTATGTGAACACAAAAGGTCACGGTGGGTCGTGGAGACCCGCACACTACTTTCCTCGAGAACTGCTATGCTCGAACCAAATGCTGTCTGCTGGACTGTGTAGAGGGGATAAACTTAAGAAGGTACTGGGAAGGGGGTTGCTGTGTCACCGTTGGTGGAGGCGGGATGGACGGAATTGTTAGCGTGCGGGTCAAACTGTGAAGAAAGGAATCAATCGCCAATTCTTACTTTCTAGTCAATCACAATAAAAGTATCTAGAAACTGTCAATTGATACATTTTATTCTAACATTAGATATTTAATATCAAATGAGTTGTTTCAGTTAATATGCCGTCATATGTACAAGAATTTATGATTACCAAGAAGTTGCTCTGATCTTGACCATTTGGGGAGATTTCCTTTGTCCCCGCGGAATATCACAAAATATAAGTGACGTTACGTGATTGTCACCGAATCATGTCTTCGCAGTCAAGTATGGAGATATATCGAGACGTTACACGATCGGCGCTGGTCTCAGCCGTTTGACGTGATTTGTAGTTTTCTCGATCGAACACGGAAAAAAAAACGCGATTTACATAATCGGTGTCACTTTTAGTCGTTCAACAAGATTTCTATTGTCCTGTAGGTCAGGAACGGAAAAATATAGTATTATTACGCAAGCGGCGCCGCTTGCTGTCCGTTTGACAAGAATCCAGTTGTACTCGTCATCGAAAGCGGAGAAATATCGCGATGTATCACAATCGCTACCGCTCTCGGTCTTTTTACGAGATTCAAGTTTCCTTGCGGCTGGACACGGAGAACGCGATAGTATGCAATCGGCCTTTCAACGATTGTCTGCCTATCTGTCCTGGTAGAATGGAGGAGGCAAGCTCGAGGTTGGGCTTGGTTAAAATTCACGGGCAGTTATGGACATGGTCGGTGCCATGATTCCCGCTGTCCCTATGCTGTGTTGGAAGTTCACGGGGGATCACGAGAAGAAATGGGTATCGTGATGCTACGTAGCGGTTATTTCTAAGTGGGTTGATGCACTTCTCGCTCCCCGTACACTTTTAAGTATACGGTAATGGGAAAAGTGGCTAGTAGGGTTCGGTATGTTTCGTGATGGGTGCCCAACCAACTTTGACAGGATTCCCGCAGTCCTCGTAGACACAAGTTCACGACCGGGCACGGGTTTTATGACTTACGCAACTGGCGTCGATCTCGGTCCGTTTGACGAGATTCCCGCAGGCAAGTCGTGTGGTCAGCCGGCCGTTTTGAGGATGTGATTTTGGAGGACGAACGTTCGAAGTAGGTATCGGATATTACGAATTATTCAGAGAAGATAGCACGAATAATACGACAAGAGGCACATTTTCTTTTGAATTCAAATTATACAAGTTTTCGAGATAACCGGTTAGGTTATATATCCAATGGAACCAAAGTTCGAAGGAAAAGTAGACATATAACGCAGTTTCGAATTAACCGAACTGGATGTCGCAAATTTACGAGATGGATAGATTTTTTAAATATACTGTCGCCTATGTATTTCGGAGCTTTTTTGCGATTTTCTTTCGAAACTGTATCATTTTGCAAGATAGCGACAATAAATTATATCGCATTATTTCTGGACTTCAATTTTAGATATCCAAATTTATAGGTCAATATCAGAAATGAGAGGTTTCTGTTGAGTTTCAGATGTTATTACGAATAAACGTCTCGCAAAAAGCCAGATTTTCGAATAATACAGAAGAACTTTTCACACAAAATTAAACTCTCTTCTTGATGCCGAAAACATACGTTGAACCGATGTAGACAGTACCACTGAAGTTATACTCAGTATCCATTTCCTTGAGGTCGTGCACGGGGAAGCCTACGCAATCGGCGCCGCTTGCGTGAAACTCGCTTCATCACAATCTGTGAGCCGAGCGGCACGGGTTTAAATGATCTAAATCGACCTCAGCGAATTTTTGTTACCTCCAACTATCCAGACATAAAAATTAGCTACTTTTCGTTACCCGTTTGTAAAATTAGCTACTTTTCCGTTACTTTTCGTTACCGGTAGACACCCTGGTATAACAACCAAAAATTACTGTCAAACCTTAATAATTCTTTTTTTTTCTTCTCTTTTCTTTCTTTTCTTCTTTTTTCTTTCTCTCTCCTGCTTTTTTACAAAATCCCTGACTTTTCCCGGTTTTCCCTGACCGCAACAAAATTCCCTGACTTTTCCCAGTCGCGTATCAACCCTGCTATGTTACTCTACAGATGTGAAACCTGGACCCTATATCGCCGGGACATCAAGAAACTGGAACGCTTTCATCAACAAAAACTTAGATCCATCATGAACATCAAATGGGATGACTACCATATTTACTCGGCTATAAGACCCCCTCGCCTATAGTATCTCCCCTAATTTTTGAGAGCCAAAATACAAAATTCTTGGAAATCACTTATAGTACTTAATTATTGAGAGCCAAATTACAACATTATTTAAAATTGACGAATTCTTAAAAAAAATTATAATTACAACTGAAATTCATTCTCTTTTATGACAAAAATAATTTTCTTGTTACGATATGTCAGACGATATGACCGCCATTTTGCGTACCGCGTACGCGATTGGGCAGGATATCGAATTGTGTAGCCAATGGGCTTCACCCGATATCCAATAGAAGATGCCACACTATTGGCCAAGTAGAGGCGCCATCCGCCAATGAAAGTTATGGTTTCATCTTGCCAGCATTCTTCTGTTTGGTATTATTTATGTTGCAGTTCGATTGTGTTTACGACAGTTTCCTTAGTTTTATTTTAAACACATTTCATTTGTTGCAATAACCATCGGTGTTTGTGTGTGTGAAACGTTATTGGTATATGAATGTGAAATATGTGAATAATACGTGCTCAGTTGTGTTTACAAATGTTAGTGAGAAGTGATCCTGCATTCCCTAATTGATGCATTCTCTCTCCCTATGTTCAAATAAAAATAAAGTTTGCATTTCCTTATCTGATACCTTGCCCATTTAATTCTATTTCTTTGATACTAAGATTTTTGCTTAGCAAGGGATAGTAGTGAAAGTCATTGGGGGATAGCCGGGAAAGTGAGGTTATGGCAGTCTCATAATGGGCTGATTAAAGATGTAAACTTTGTTTATTTAGATTAAATATATCGTACTATGTAGCATCAAAATAAAATAGCTTATTTTTCCTCTCTCCCTTTCCCAAAATAATGGATTTTTGCGAAGTACGCATCTATAGTACACCCCCCCCCCCCCCTCAATTTAAGAACTAAAAATTTAGAAAAAAAGGGGGTATTATTTTTCAAGAGCCAAAATAAAATATTCTTGGAAATTGCATACCGTATAATACCCCTCCTTAATCATTGAGAGTCAAAATACAACATTCTTGGAACTTGACGAATTCATAAATAAATATATATATACGACGACCCGGATATGCTAATGGACTACGAGTTGGGACATTAAACATACAGACACTGACAGGAAAGGTGGAGGAGATTGTAGATGTGATGGAGAGAAGAAAACTGGATGTACTGGGCTTGGCAGAAACAAGATGGAAAGGAGAAGGTCGCAGAGAACTGAGGAAAGGATACCGGTTGTACTGGAGTGGGAACAGTGAAGGAAGGAGCAGAGGAGTAGGAGTAGTTGTGAGAGATGGAATGAAGGAAGAGGTAAAGGGAATAAGTGACAGGATCATGAAGATCAGAGTAACTGTAAAGGGAAAAAGCCTGAAGATAGCCCAGGTATATACCCCCAAGTTCGATGTACAGCTCAAGAGAAGGAAGACTTTGAGGAGGAGCTACAACAGCAGTTGAATGGTCAGAGCATCATTGTCATGGGAGATTTGAATGCACATGTAGGAAGTGAAAGGCAAGGATATGAAAATGTATTGGGAGCAGAAGGATGGGGTAGCAGGAATGAAGAAGAAGGGAGAAAGTTACTGGATTTTTGCAAGAGAAACGGTTTAGTGGTAGGCAACTCCTGGTTCCGGAAGAAAGAAAGCCACAAGGTAACGTGGTACAGCAGTGATTTAACAAAGAAATCTTTGGTAGATTACATGCTGTACGACTGGGAAATGAAGAGAAGTGTCAGAGATATAAAGGTAATACCATCAGAGGCGTTAGATAGCGACCACAGAATACTTGTAATGAACCTGGGAGTTGTTAAGGATAGCAAGAGGACAGACTACCAGGAAAGGAGAATCAAAGTATGGAAACTCAAGGAAAAGGAAGTCAAGGAAGAATTCCAGAAGATAATAAGGGAAAGGATGCCAACAGACAATCCTAAAAAAGGGGAAGAGGAATGGAAGCAATTCAAGAACACAATGGTGGAAGCTGCAGTGGCAGTATGTGGAAGAACAAGCAACAGAAAGCGGTGTAAAGAGACACCATGGTGGAATGAGAGAGTAAAAGAAGCTGTGGGAAGGAAGAACAAGGCTTTCAGAGTGTGGTTCCAGGAAAGAACTGATCTGGCAAGGAAAGAGTATAAGATAAAGAAGAAAGAAGCAAACAAGATTGTCGCAGAGGAGAGGAAGAAGTGGATGGTAAAGTGGACAGAGATGATGGAGGAAGACAGCAGAGGAAATAAGAAAGTACTTTATGAGATGGTCAAAAGTAAGAGAAGAGGTTTGCGAGAGGATGTGGTAATGATGGACAAAAACGGAAATGAGGTACACAACAAAGAAACACTCAAGACAGTGTGGAAAGAGTACTTTGAGGATTTGCTGAATCCAAATGGTCATAGGGAGGAAGACAATGTATTGGAAGATGGAGAAGACAACACAGAAATGGAAAAGGACCTGACTTGGAGAGAACTGGAGATGGCTATAGACAAGATGAAAGGAGGAAGGGCACCGGGTGTGGATGAAGTGAGTGTTGAAATGGTGAAGGCAGCAGGGGAGGTTGGGAAACAGTGGCTGTACCGTGTGATGAGGGTGATATGGAAGGAGAAAAAGACCCCAGAAGATTGGAAGAAAGGATTAATTGTTCCAATATTTAAGAAAGGAAGCAGAAAGGAGTGCAGAAATTACAGGGGAGTCACACTCTACCTCACTGTGCCAAGATATATGAAAAGATATTAGAAAGTAGAATACGAGCCAAAGTGGAGAGAAAATTGAGAGAGGAGCAGTATGGATTCAGACCTGGGAGATCAACAGTGGATCTCATATTTTCAGTGAGACAGCTCCAGGAACACCACTACGAATTTGGAGAGGATCTGTTGATGGCCTTCCTGGACATCGAAAAGGCCTATGATAGTGTGTGTAGGGAGAAGGTTTGGAAAGCAATGGAAAACAATGGGAGTGGAAAAAGGGACTGTAGGCAGAGTGAAGGAGATGTATTGTGGAAGTGTGAGTTGTGTGAAAGTTGGAGGGGAAAGAACAGACTGGTTCAGACAAATGAGTGGCCTGAAACAGGGAGAGCGCTGTCACCCCTTCTCTTTATTGTGGTTATGGACGAGGTAATGACACGGATAGCAGGAAAGATAGGAGAAGATAAGATGAAAGCAATGGTGTTTGCAGATGATCTCATGGTCATGGGAAACAAGGAGGAGGAAATTCAGGAGCAACTGAAGGCTTGGGAAGAAACAGTGGGAGAGTACGGATGGAAGTTCAACATCAGTAAATGTGAGATCCTGTTAATGACCAGGAAAAAGGACAGACCAATGAGTGGGATAACACTTGGAGGTGGACAGCTGAAGAAGGTGGAAAGTCTCAAGTACTTGGGAAGTATAGTGGAGGAAAATGGGAGAAATGACAAAGAGATTACGGAACGTGGCAGGCAGGCAGAAGCATTTCTGAGAAGCATTAGGAGCTTAGTGTGGAATAAAGCTGTCCCACAAAAAAGCAAGGAAGTGTTATACAGAAGCTACTATATCCCGATACTGACCTATGCTTCAGAAACGTGGACAATGAAGAAAAGAGACATAAGCAGAATACAGGCAGGTGAAATGAAGTTCCTGCGAAGTAGGATCGGAGTAACAAGAAGAGACAGGGTGAGGAATGAAAAGGTCAGGGAAATGGTGAAAGAGGAGCCCTTGTAAGGTAGGATTGAGACATCAAGACTGAGGTGGTATGGACACTTAAAGAGAATGGATGAGAAGAAGATTCCCAAGAGGATACATGAGATGCAGATGCAGAAGAAACGACCAAGGGGAAGACCAAGAGATAGATGGCTGAAAGGAGTGGAGGAATGTGTCAAGAAGAGAGGCGAGGACTGGACCAGAGTGACAGCGGAGAGGTGGTGGGAAGAAAGGACTAAGTGGCGAGGCTTATGTTCCAAACAGACCCAGCCTGGGGCCAAATTAAGACTGTGCATGTGAACTGTGCAATAAACATTGTGAAAGATACCATGACCAAGACTGAAGAAAAAGAGAGACATGTTAATAATAAGACTAGGACTAGAATAATATAATTTACCTTGGTTTTTGCCCATTATACGCATAAAATATTTTTAAAAACTTTCAACATAAAATTTACCATATTTACTCGAATGTAATGTGCACTTTTTCCAGGCAAATTATAACTTGAAAATTATGGTGCGCAATAGAAGCGATGACGCACTAAATTAGAGCACAAACTTGGAAGCATCCTTGATCAGAGTACAGTGCCTCCTCACTTATAGAGTAAGCTTACTTCTAGAGTGCGCTTGTCACTTCTGTGTCTTGCGTTCAACTTACAAATGCGCCATTATATTACACTGTTTGTCAATATTGACTCAGAATGAATCAAAATATTCCTACTGTACATACAAATGCTGCTCTACTGAGCAAACTTGCTTTCGTGGTGAAGTCCAGTCATAAGCTGGTTGCGACTTAAATTAAACTTGATGGATGGGCGATCAAGCATAGACTACGATTATGAAATTTACGGCTTGCCATAAAAGATTGTACATTGTAATGGCAAAACGCTTTGGTCGAGCTTTCTTAGTGACAAGAATGAAGCCAATGCAATGAACAGCCGATCTTAACAATGAAAGTTGGTTGGCGCAATGTACATCAAAGGCATAGCCAAAGCTCACAATGGCATTCAATTTGACTTCAATACATATCATCATCATCATCTTGAGCAGTTTCCAACCGCTGGTCGGGTCTGCTTGGAACATAAGCCTCTCCATCGTTTCCTGTCCATCCACCATCTCTCGTCATTTACTGTGTCCCAGCACACTCCTCTTTCCTCCACACTCTTCCTAACTCCTTTTGTCCATCTGTCTCTTGGTCTTCCCCTTGGCCTCCTTCCCGTCATTTCCATTCCAAACATCTTCTTCGGTATCCTCTCCTCTTGCATCCTCCTCACATGTCCATACCATTGTAGCCTAGATCGCTCTATTCTATTTTGCAATGGTTCCTCTCTTACCATCTCCCTGACTCTCTCATTCCTTACTCTGTCCATTCTTGTCACTCCTACCCAACTCCTCTGGAACTTCATCTCCACTGCTCGTATTTTATTCTTGTCCCTTTCCTTCATCACCCATGTTTCTGAACCATATGTCAAAATTGGCACAAAGTAGGTCTTGTAGATGATTCCTTTACATTTTTGTGGTACATCTTTATTCCATATCATCCCCCTAACACTCTTGAAAAATCCATCTGCGCACCTTCCCCTCTCATTTCCATCCTATTGCCTCCCTTTTCTTCAATTATGCTTCCCAAGTACTTGGAGCATTCTACTTTCTGCAACTGCTGTCCTCCAAGTGTTATGCCCATATCCAGTCTGTTCTTCTTCCTCGTTGTGATGACCACTTCACTTCTTTTGTGCTGAGAACTTCATCCCATATGATAACACTACCTTCTCCCACTCATCTAATTGCTCTTGTACTTCTTCCTCATCCTCTCCCCATACCAGAAGGTCATCAGCAAACAACATTGCCTTCATTTTCCTTTCCCCAATGCTATTTACCACTTTTCGTATGATTTCATCCATCACCACTATAAATAACAATACATATCAGTACGGTAATTTAAATATAAGACTCACTGCATATCCCTTAAATAGTACATACAAGTCATCTTTAAGAAGCAGGGTATCAAACACTGTATTTATCCATTTACAGTTATGTTATCGGCGATCTTTGGATACGAATTTTGTAAAAGACACATGGACTCACATTCAATTCGTCTTTATTTATTTACATATGTTACGCCCTCATTGGAGCACTTAACCAAAACAAGTATATACATATCTCAAAAACAATATTAAAGATTCAGCTTCTTATTTTTCTTCTTTTCCCAAAACATTTTCATTCTAGTCGACCTTGCCGCTCTCTCTGCATCGCTTATGGTGTAAGTTTTGTGGGTAAAGGTTTTTAAGGGAAGTCGGATGTTCTTGTTTTTCAAGATATTCTTCTCATCTTTGTTAGCAATTTGGGACATTGTCAAGCCGAGTTCATCCAGATCATTTTGAATTTCCATAAACCAAGAGTTCTTTGTTTTACTTTTGAAAAAATAATTAAATAATACTTTTAACTGTCTGGTATCCGGCAGGCGTGAGATATGACAAAAAAAAAAAAGCAATTCGCCTTTTCGCATAGTATCGACTATAGACTCAGTTTCTTTATAAACCACTTCATTTGGTAATAGACGCCATTGACCATCCACCTGATGTTTTTTATTAATTATAGTTCTGAGAATTCTTCTATCAATCTTCTGTAATGTTCTGTAATGTGTCAGTAACTGATCGAGTGTTTAACTTAAAAAGTGTTTCACAAGCATATATTGCTTCCGGTTTAATAACTGATTCGTAATGTCGTAATTTGGCATTTATGGAGAGTGATTTTTTTTTTGTAACTAGACCAAGTAATATATTGCGCTTGTCTTAACTTTGTTGTTCTATTTTCGATTGACGCTTTCTCATTCAAATTCCATGTTATAATCTCCCCTAAATATTTAAATTTACGTACAACTTTAATTTCTTTATTGTTGATCAATGTAATAGCTTGTGTTTCCACATCAAAGGATGCCATTATTTCAGTCTTTTCAAATGAAATTTGAAGTCCTACTTTTGCTGCAATAGACCCAAGTTTTTCAATTTGGTGTTTAGCCTCACCTATACTGGTTGCAAGCAGTGCAAGGTCATCCGCAAAGGCCAAGCAATTCAGTTTTATATTAGTACCAATCTTTACATTTGGAGGACAAGTTTTGTTCCACTCACGCATGATCTTTTCAAGAACACAATTAAATAATAACGGTGATAGACCATCTCCCTGTCGAAGTCCAGTCCGGATATCAAATGGTTCAGACAAGGCGCCTCGAAATTTAACCTTTGATTTAGTACCTTTCAAAGTAACGCCGATGAGGTTGATAAGCTTTTGATGTAACCCAAATTCCCTAAGGATGTTAAGTAATGACCCTCGATGGATACTGTCATAAGCTTTCTTAAAATCCACAAAAGTAATGACCAAATCTTTTTGTCTCATTCTATGATATTTCATTATCCATTTCAGACGGATGATCTGATCCGGACAGCTGCGACCTGGTCGGAACCCTCCTTGATATTCTCCCAGTTCTTGAACGAGTTGTTGTTGAATTCTTGTCAAGATAATTCTAGATAGAATCTTGTATGTTACATCAAGCAAAGAAATCCCACGGTAGTTGTTCGGGTCTGATCTATCACCCTTTTTATGAATTGGGTAGATTACAGCCATTCTCCATTCCTCTGGTATTTGTTCCGAATTCCATACATCGATGAGGCGTTTATGGAGGTTGGAGATGGTTTGTTCATTTGCATATTTCCATAGTTCTGCTACCAATGAATTCTCTCCTGCTGCTCTATAATTTTTGAGCCAATTAATCGCTGCACATACTTCAGTCAAGTCAGGAGGAATAATGTTCTGTAAATTTGTTTTATTTTTTGGATTAGGCTCAAAATCAAGATATTCCTTAGGTTCATCAGCATTTAGTAGTTCTCTAAAATAATCTGCTAGAATTTTAGCATTATCAGTATCATTGTGGGCTAGTTTACCTGATTTATGTTTCATTAATAGTGTAGGAGGGCTGTATTTAGAATGATATTGACGAAATGTCCTGTAATAGTCCTTTGTTTTGTGTTGCTTAAAGGAATCATCAATAATTTGTATGGACTTTTTTTTATTTTCTCTTTTAATTCTCCTAATTTCTTTGGCAGTTTCCCTTCGAACAATGGTCAATTCTTCTCGCGATTGTGTGGTCCTCTTTTGCTGATCATTGAGCCATGCTGTGTGTCTTTTCCGAATTGCAGCATCACATTCCGCATTCCACCATGCATGCTTTTTCCTTTTCCTAATAGGGGCAATTTCGACATAAACGGTTTTCAGTGTGTCAACCATCGTTTCTAGCTTGTCACTTATGAAAGTTTTAGACTTTTCCTTATAGGACACATTATTTATTAAATAACTAGGGTCATATTGCCTTTGCATGGTCGAGTTTGACGATTTTTGTTTACGTCGTGGAGTTAACTTGATCTTTATCTTGGATATATAATGATCAGTCAACATCGACCCCACGTAGTACCTTCACGTTATATATCTCTTTGTAGAACTTTTTATCCATTGCAACATGGTCTATCTGGAATTCCCCTAGTGCACTATTAGGGCATTTCCAGGTCATAAGTTTGTGTGGTCTTCGCTTAAATCTAGTAGTTACGAGACGTAGGCCATGTTCTTCACAAAGGGTGATTAATCTTTGACCATTCTTGTTAGTGAATTTGTGAGCTGGCCACTTACCTACTATTGGACGAAATTTTCTTTCTTGACCAATTTTTGCATTAAAATCCCCAAGCAAGATTTTAACATGAGTGTCTGGAATGTTTGATATTAGTAAGGCAAGTTCTTCCCAAAAATTGTCCGTTTCATCTCTAAATTTTTTGACATTCTTGTCATTAGTTGGGGCATGAACGTTTATCAAAGAGTATATTTTGTTTCCTGACGTAATTGTTAAAGTTGCTAACCTTGATGAGTTCGACGAAAAGTCTTCCACTGAATCAATAATACTGGTATGTACTAAAAATCCCATACCAAATTGGGGGACATTTTTCATAACTCGTGGTCCTGGAGGTCCCTTGTAGAGACGGTATCCTTCAGATTCAATGGGGTCTTGATCTGTGTTTCTAAGTTCTTGAAGTGCTGTTATTAAGATCTTATGTTGGTCCAATATATCGGTTAAATGCTTAAGTTTTCCAATTTTAATTAACGAATTTATGTTTAATGTTGCAAAGAATGAAAATTCCCCATGTTTGTTAATTTTGAGTTTGTATTTGGACTTTCGGGTTTCCAGGCGCTCCGACTCACCTGACTCTTCTACGCGGCACCCCACCGTATCCGAATGGTGCCTTGCGGTGGAAGAGTTCATTAGAAGACTGTTCATACTTGAGTTGATTGTCTGGTCTAGGACCCATGATCTGACCGTAGTCAGGGATTACAATTCCAGATGTGATCTGGAAAGGTGATGAATGGAATATGATGGGGATGATTGATGAGAAATGGGAGTATGTTTGGTCCGCGAGAGCTATTTTATTTCGCTCAAGTCCGCCAGCAAAACTGGTGAGGACCCCCCTATCCGCCACCTGGGACGCGCCACGTCGGGGTATCACCTCTCTGCCTCTTCTTCTTTATTCGTCTTTATTGGAAATGACACTAAATAGTTAAAATCAGACACATTGGTCATAAAATATTGCAATTTAGGGTGATATTCCTGACCAAGAAATGGGTATCTTTCTCTTCGAAATTCGCATTGTGGAATGACATCACAAGATACTGTAGATTGTTACCAAGTTGCAATATATCGCTAAAAGGCAACGATACAGCCAAGACCAGATACAATCCTAGAGGATTTACCGTATCTACTGGTCTTCTTCTTCTTCTGCTTTTACGGCCTCATTGGACCACTTCAGTAAATCATTTCTTGGTCCTCTTCTTCAGTAAGTTTCCTTTCCGAGTTGCCCAGTAGCTCTTCATTCGCTCTGATCTTCTCAGGCGTTCCTCATCTGTAAATACCCTTTTTACTGTATTATGTTTGTCTATTTTAGCCTGAAATCTTATTTTTATATCTCTCAGTTTTTTAAATTTTGTTGTTTTGTTTTGCAAGTCATCCAAGGTTATTTCCAATTCTTTCATATCTTCTCTAATTTCCTTAATCCATCCTACTTGTTGTTTCATATTCCAAAGTTTCACTACAATTTTTCTAGATAACCTGGTTTCTGGTGTCCTCCTGATGTGACCAAAGAAAGAAAGCCGTTTCTTCCGAATAGTATCAGTGATGGGCTCCAGTTCTCTGTATACCACTTCATTTGGTACTATCTGCCACTGTCCATCTTTCTGATATTTTTTTATTTATGCATGTTCTAGCTATTCTTCTTTCTACTTTTAAAATTTTGTTGATTCTGTTTTTCTGAGTAACTTTAAAAAGAGTTTCACTTCCATAGGTCACCTCTGGTTGAACCACCGTCTTGTAATGTTTTAATTTTTGTTGCGATTGATAGACATTTTCTTTTATATGTAGACCATGTTAATTTTTGGGCTTTTATCATTTTATTAGTTCTTTTTTGCCATGCAGGTTTCTCATCCAAGTTGTAAGTTATAATTTCTCCTAAGTATTTAAATTGCTTCACTATTTTAACTTTCTTGTTATTTAGTGTTATGTGATTGATTACAAGTTGATTTGCTACCATTATCTCTGTCTTTTCAAATGATATGAATGAAAATCCACAGCCTGCTTCCAGTCTCCGACCGGGTCAGGAATGGAATGAATGAAGCCACCATCTAGCGGCGAGGATATGAACTGTGCCGGCTGCCGAGGCCTGACACACTCGTCTGGGGCAATGATTAAATGAATGACAGATGAAATGAAATGATAGTGGAGAGTGTTGCTGGAATGAAATTTTGACAGGGAAAACCGGAGTACCCGGAGAAAAACCTGACTGCCTCCCTTTTGTCCAGCACAGATCTCACATGGAGTGACCGGAATTTGAACCACGGACCCAGCGGTGAGAGGCCGGTGTGCTGCCGCCTAAGCCACGGAGGCTTCTTTTCAAATGATATCTGAAGTCCAATTTTTTGTGCTATATTTTGTAGGCTTATTATTTGATTTCTGGCTTCTTGAATATTATTAGCCAGTAACGCTAAGTCATCTGCGAATCCCAAGCAATTTAAGTCTATTTGATCTTTCTTGGTTCCAATTCTTATGTTCCTAGGATTTTCCCTGTACCATTCCCTCATTACATATTCCAAAGCACAATTGAAAAGTAGAGGCGATAAACCATCTCCTTGTCTTAATCCTGTTTTAATCGTAAACGGTTCAGATATTTCTCCTCTGAATTTTACTTTAGATTTGGTGTTTGTTAGAGTTAGTTTTATAATTTTTATTAATTTGGGATGAAGTCCGAAATTCCTTAGTATTTTCAGCAATGAAGATCTATGTATACAATCATAAGCTTTTTTGAAGTCTACGAAGGTTATGACTTGCTGTTTTTGTCTACGTTTGTAGTAGTCCAATACTAATTTTAAGGTGATTATCTGTTCGGGGCAGCTTCGCCATGGCCAAAATCCACCTTGATATTCTCCTATTTCCAGTTCTAATTGATCTTTACAACGATTATATAGAATTCGTGACATGATTTTATATGTGATATCCAAAAGGGAAATTCCTCGATAGTTGCCAGGATTTGATGTTTCTCCTTTCTTGAGTAATGGATGTATTATAGCAGTAGTCCAATGGTCTGGCAGTTCTTCTTTGATCCAAATGTTCACTATGCATTGGTGTAATGAAATCTTTACTGGTTCTGCTGCATATTTCCACAATTCTGCAAATGTTTGATCTTCTCCACTCGTTTTGTAGTTTTTGAGCTCTCTCAGCGCTTTGTAGACTTCTTGGATTGTGGGTGGATTTATGTTTTCTGATGGTGTTTTAATAGTGGTGTCTGTATTTATTTGAAGCAGTTCTGGTGGATCTTCGCAATTTAGCAACTTGTTGAATGTTTCTGCTAAAATTTCTGTATTTCTTTTATTACTATAAGCTAACTCGCCATTTTTGTCTTTTAACATTAATGTTGGAGGTTCATATCTTTGTAGTTGTTTGCTAAAAATTATGTAATAATCTCTTGAGTTTGTTTTCGCGCTATTTGTTTCAATCATCAGAAGTATATCCTTTTGGTATAGCCGTTTAACCCCTCGTATTATTTACTGGTCTATAGGACCCACTTTTCCCAAAATTTTTAGTTCCGAAATTGGGGGGGGGGGGGGGGGGTCTACTATAGACGTGAACTTCGCAAAAATCCTTTATTTTGGGAAAGGGAGAGAGTAAAAATAAGCTATTTTATTTTGATGCTACATATTTAATCAAAATTAACTAAGTGCATGCGTATGTCTGCCGGCCACTAGCGTCTCATCCTTACGTGAATGCGGCAACACTGCACCTGTGGCCAGCCGGCCACCTCTCTCATAGTGTGCGTATGTCGGTCTGCGGCCACCTGTCGCATAGCGTGAGTCATAGCCCGTACGCAAAGTAAGACAGACTTCTTTCTTCAAAACAAGGTCACGCCTTGTTAGCAACGGAGCTCGCGTACGATTGAATGGTATGGCCCAAGCAGCCAACAATGATCCACACTTTCCCTGAGATTGTTTTGCCTCTCCAACCGCCGGCCATATCCCATCCCCGCGGAACTGCTCGCGCCGCGCTCCTTACTAGACAATAACGGACAGGACTCTCAATAATTCAGGAGGGGTATTATATACGGATTCCAAGAATTTTTTATTATGGCTATCGAAAATTAAAGGGGGGGGGGAGGTACTATAGGTGAGGGGTCCTATAGTCGAGTAAATACGGTCATTTAATTTAAGTTTTTGCATCATATCTAGATCCCCGCAAATATTTACTTCGTAAATCAAATGTTTCTACATGTTACATGTGAGCTGTGCGTCAGTGATCAGCCACTGTCTGATACATACTCATGTGCACACAAGGACTATCTTGCGACACAAGTTTCTTTGAATGAAAAAGGGACGAATCGACCACGGGTGTTGAATGTAGTGTCATTTCTTTCTTTGTTTACATTCATAAGCGGCGATCACATTTACTTCTATGATGTTGGAATGCATTAAATGTACCATAATGTTTTTTTGTGTATGTTAATGAGTGGCGATGAAGTTTACACTTATTTGTTGAAATAACTTCACGGCAAGAGCACCAATGCCGAGGTTGACAGAGATGACGTGTTATTCATTAAGACCGACGATAATCATCATCATCATAGTTTCTTCGCTCCAGCAAGCCGGGTGCGGTAATAAATGAGCCGTCTCCAATTTGTCCTGTCCATCCATAACTGCTGTTCTTGTATATGATGCCAGTTCTTATCTCTAACTTCAAGGTTCTTATAAATTTGCTTCTCCCACACATCGTGAGGTCTTCCTCTTGGTCTCTTTCCGGGGACACTCTGGCCAAAGTACACTCGAGGTATCCTGTGGGAAGACATCCTCTTCATATGACCATACCATTTCAATCTCTTGAATTCAAGTGTCTCCAGCAGGCTCCTTTCCAATCCCAGTTGTTGTCGGATATTCTCATTCCTTATTTTATCCATTTTCGTCTTTTGAAGGCAACAATGGAGACGACTGTTTGTTGGTCCAGCAAGGGTTTCGGCTTCCAGTCCATATGTTAGTACAGGTATTCAGTTTATCTTGAACGAACTAATCTTGTGGAAATGTTTCGTCCCAAAATAGCTGACGCACTGCCTGATAGAAATTGGAAGCTTTCTGTATTCTGTTGTTAATCTCTTGATGTATGGTATTGCCCGAGGAAAGAATACTACCTAAATACTGGAATTTGTCTACAACATTTATCTCCTCATCTCCAAGTCATAGATGGACCATTGAAGGATTTCAACTCATCACCAAACCAACTGTCTTGGTTTTGCTGATTTTAAGACCCATGTTCACAAATTCATTCTGCCAAAGATCTAGTCTAGCTTGCACCTCCTCTGACTTGCCCCACACCAAGACATCATCTGCATTAGTTTCTTGATCCTTGCTCTTATCTGCTTGTGAAACTTCATCCATTATGATAATGAAGAGAAGCGGTGAAAGGCAACTTCCCTGTTGGACTCCGCTCTTTGTTTCGAACCAACCTGACTTCCCATCCTGGACCTGTACACAGCCCTTAGTTTCATCATATAATCGTTGTACTCGTGCTATGATGTCCTTGGGCACTTTCTTAGGTCTCAAACATTCCCATATATGCATGCGTGGTACATGGTCATATGCTTTCTCGATGTCCAGAAAAACAGTTATAAGGATAATGCAGAATACATGTGATGCAAATGAGTAGGAGTTTTCCGATGATAAGAACGGTGCTGAAAATTAGGTGTCTTAATCTTTTCATTCAGTGTTGCATTTGAACTGAAATATCAGTCGAAGTATACATATCTATTATTACATTAATAATGAGTTTATCAATAAATCATGTTTCCTTATAATACAAATGATGTCGTAACAATGAGCTGATTGATTCGCCAACAAGTCGGTTTTTATTTGAAGCATTTCAAAGTTGAGAAAATATGGTAATTAACAGCCATACATACGTCACACCAGAGGGGTGCTTCATAATATAATCCCTACATAGTATAAAACAATGTCCCCGATTCTTGGATGTAACGAGTAATCTCGAGAACCACTGGATGGATTTTGATGCGGTTTTCACCATTCTGTAAAGGATTTCCAGAGTAAAGTATCTGCCGAGAAACATTCATTTATGACCAAAGATAGGCGAGCAGTAACGATTTCAGTGAATCGAGTCGAAGAAAAACCTACCGTCCATGCGCCTTTTAAGCCTACACTGGGTAAACCGTTGAAAATATCTGTACACTATAAGGGTAAGAATTGTTCAGCCTGAAAAGTTTTACAAAAAAGTCAGGGACAGCATATCACCCACTATAAGTGTTTTACGATTTCATTTCTTCCAACAATCTCCATTCAGTGGAAATTTAAATTACTAGCTTCGAAGCAAGCCTAACACCCCAGCTTCAGCCAGCATCAAACTGTCGAGTTAAGACTTCAGAGAAGAGTAGAGTATATGTGTTTGGAGTTTCGCTGTTCACTTCGGCTTTTCTGAATTGCGTCGGGGACCTGCCATCCGTGCGCTTACGCTGGGTAAACCGTTAAAAATACCAGGCAAAGCTGGGTCGGATTGCTAGTTACACATATAATATTATTATTATTAGCTTCAAATAACACAGTCTATAAGGAAATTGAACCAGTATTGAGCACAATTTGAACATTTGTTGGACATCTTGTAACCTGTTTTTAAGGGGTGCTTTTACGCCACTGACACAAGTCAGATGGTCGCCATATATGTTATATCAACGCGGCCAAGTTTGTAAATTGTTAATTTGTTATTATTATTGTTAATAAGGTTCTAGAAGAACGACAAAAAGCGTGGGAGAAATGGAATTCAAACAAAAATCAAGACAACAGAAATAATCTAATTGAAAAAAGAAGAATAGCTACTCAAACTTTTAAAATGGAAATAAAATTATTATTTCTGAAGGAACTACAACAAATAGAAGATGAATTTAAAAACAACAATGTGAGAAATCTCTACCAGCTATTTCGAAAACAATTGAATAAATTTGAAGCCCCCACATTACTACTTGTAAATCCAAAGACAAAACAAATATCACATTCTAATCAAGAGAATTGTAATATAATGGCAGAGTATTTTGAAGACCTACACAATTGTCATAATCCGGAAGACAAGTTTATCACCAACACTACTAACATTCAAAATGAAAATTCTATAGCACCAGACTTGGACGAAATTAAAGAAATTATACGCAACTATAAAAACAACAAAGCCGCTGGTGAGGATGGGATTAGGGCAGAGCTGCTGAAAGCCCTTAATGATGATATAATCATACAATTCATCATCATCATCATCTTGCACAGTTTCCAGCCACTGGCCGGGTCTGTTTGGAACACAAGCCTCTCCAATGTCTTCTGTCTTCCCACCATCTCTCAGCCTCCACCCTTGTCCAGTCTTCTCCTCTCTTCTTCACGCTTTCTTCCACCCCCTTCAGCCACCTGTCTCTCGGTCTCTTTCCTTCCCACTTCGTCTCGTGTACTCTCCTGGGTATCCTCTTCTCCTCCATTCGTTTTACATGTCCATACCATCTAAGTCTAGATTTCTCTATACCCTCCTGTAATGGTTCCTCCTTCATTAATTCTCTGGTCCTCTCATTTATTATTCTGTCCATCTTTGTAGCTCCAATACTGCTTCTCAAGAACCTCATCTCACTGGCCTGTATTTTGCTCTTCTCCCTTCCTTTCATAACCCAGGTCTCCGAGGCATACGTCAGGATAGGGACATAGTACGTCCGATATATGATCTTTTTGCTGTTTTGAGGGACATCCTTGCTCCATAACATGCTTCTCACACTCCTCCGGAATGCTTCTGCCTGCCTCCCCCGCTCATTTATTTTTCTATAGTTTCTTCCATTATCTTGTATCAGGCTTCCCAGATACTTGAAACTCTCCACTTTCTTCAGCTGTTCCCCACCAATTGTTATTCCCGTTGTAGTTCTTTCCTTCTTCCTTGTTGTGATCACCATCTCACTCTTATTTATGCTAAATTTCATCCCATATCCTTGTATTATTCCTTCCCACGCGTCCAACTGTTCCTGTACCTCCTCCTCCTTGTTTCCCCAAATCATCAAATCATCTGCAACACCATTGCTTTCATCTTTCCTTCCCCAATTACTTGGCCACTCGGGTCATTATGTCATCCATCACCACAATGAAAAGTAACGGTGACAGTGCACTTCCCTGTTTCACGCCGTTTCTCTGTTCCAACCAGTCTGATCTCTCTCCTCCCACTTTCACACAGCTCACGCTTCCCTTGTACATCTCCTTTATCCTCTTTATAGTCCATTTCTCTACTCCTCTATCCTCCAGGGACTTCCATACTTTGTTTCTGCATACACTGTCATATGCTTTCTCAATGTCCAGGAAGGCCATCAGTAGATCTGTTCCATACTCATAGTGCTGTTCTTGTAACTGCCTTACAGCAAAAATCAAATCCACTGTGGACCTTCCTGTTCTGAAGCCATGTTGTTCTTCCCTCATCCCTCCTTCTATCCTTGTCCTAATTCTCTTTTCCAAAACTTTCTCGAAGATCTTTGCACAATGACTCATCAGTGTTATTCCCCGATAGTTTCTGCAATCTGTTCTACTACCTTCCTTGAAGATCGGGACAATTATTCATTTTTTCCAGTCCTCTGGGGTCTTCCTTTCCTTCCATGCTGTCCTCATCACTCGGTACAACCACTGTATCCCCACCTCTCCTGCTGCTCTCACCATCTCCACAATCAACTCATCCACACCCAGTGCCTTCCCTCCTTTCATCTTGTTCACTGCATCTTCCAGTTCTTTCCATGTTAAGTCCTTTTCTGTTTGCAGTTCATTTTCCTCTTCCCCGATTTCTTCCTCCTCACCATCTTTTCCATTTGGGTTCAGAAGTTCTTCAAAATATTCTTTCCACATTTTCTTCAGTTCTTCCCTATTTTCTATCTCTTGTCCCCTTTTGTTCACCATTCTAACATAATCCGTAGGATCCTTCCGTTTCTTATTTTTTACCATCCCATACAGGACCTTTTTTCTACCTTCACTATCCTCCATCATCTTTGTCCACTCTTCCATCCACTTTCTTCTCTCCTCAGCCACTACTCTCTTCGCCTCCTTTCTTCCCTGGTACTCTTCCCTTGTCTCTACCGTCCTATTTTGATACCACCTCCTAAAGGCTCTATTCTTTTCCCTTACTATATCTTTTGTCTTCTCATTCCACCATGGTGTTTCCTTCCACCTCTTCTTACTACTTGTCCTCCCACATACTGCTTCTGCTGCACCTCCTAGTGTCTTCTTAAATCTAGCCCATTCCTCTTCCACCCCTCTTTCTTCATCTGTTGGAATTCCTTCCTTTACCATTTTGAGGTACTCGACCCTTCTATCCCCTTCTTTTAGTTTC
The DNA here is from genome assembly GCA_946902985.2 of Meconema thalassinum. NCBI lineage: Eukaryota > Metazoa > Arthropoda > Insecta > Orthoptera > Tettigoniidae > Meconema > Meconema thalassinum. Next base: position 122,699,470 of record OX336396.1, on the reverse strand, counting down.
CATATCCTTATACGTCTTTCCTGGTTCTCAGTCCCTTTCTACTCCTTACTCCCTCTCAGGTTCATTACCAGCAATCGATGGTCGCTATCCAGGTTCTCCGACGGTATAACCTTGACGTCCGTGATTTTCTTATTTAGTTCTTTCTCATACAGTATATAGTCGACCACCGACTTCCTGGTCAAGTCATCACTGTACCATGTGATTGTGTGGCTCTCTCTTTTCTTGAACCAGGAGTTCCCAACTAGCAGGCTGTTCCTCTGGCAGAAGTCCAACATTCTCTTTCCTTCCTCATTTCTTCCGCCCCAACTCTCTGGTCCTAGAACACTCTCATAACCTTGTCTTTCTCTTCCTACATGGGCATTCAGATCCCCCATAACAATCATATTTCTTCCTACCAGCTGCTTATGCAATTCCTCTTCAAACTCCTCCTCCTCTTCAGAGGCGCAGCCTACTTGAGGAGCATACACTTGCACTATTTCTACGGTCTCTCCCCTCAGTGCTACTTTCACATTCATCATCCTATCACTTATTCTCCTCACTTCTTCTTTTAAACCATCTCGTACTACTACTCCCACTCCATTCCTCTTTCCCTCTTCATTCCCATTCCAGTACAGCCTATAGCCTTTTCTCAGTTCTCTCTTTCCTTCCCCTTTCCACTTTGTTTCTGCCAATCCCAATAAATCCAACTTCCTTCTTTCCATCATATCCACTATCTCCTCCACCTTCCCCGTTAGCGTTCTTATGTTTAAAGTTCCAAATCTTAGTTCGTGTGTACAGCCGTGTCGTCGTCTATTATATCCATCATGTCCGAGGCTCGTTCCATTCTTGAAAGCATTTGGTTTCATCCACTACTGGCTTGCTGGGCCTATCGTAGCTTCACCGGAGCCCCGTTAGCCGTCACTTTTCAGGGTTCCTGTAGGACCTTCACAGCTACCGTAACGGTCCCGGGGCACACGAAGTCTCAACTATACTTCGCCCCTACAAGAGATTCCCTACTTTGTGCCGTTGCCCGTCTCCCACGACGTGGACGAGGGGTTGGACTTATCGGAGGCCTTATATGGATCTGAAACACTCAAATTAATGAATAAAGGTGAAATTAACAAAATCATGGTCATGGAAAGGAAAATAATTGGAAGTATACTTGGCCCTAGGAAAGGAGGAGCAAATTACAACAGACCTAGACCAAATGTAGAAATTTATGAGCATGTAGAAAACATACTACATACCATGCGAAGAAGAAGATTATCCTTTTTGGAACATTTACAAAGAATGAACGATGATAGATTGACAAAGAAAATTTTGAATAAAATTATAAAACTTAGGATACAGCCAGCTTGGTTTCAACAGACCTTGAATGAACTTAAAGAGGCCAATATACAAATTGAAGACATACCTAATAGACAACTCTTTCGGAACAATATTAAAACAGTCACCTTCAAGGAGGAACTAGAGCGAAGCAGAAAACAGCCACACAACATTGAGGAGCTCCGGCGACAACAATCTGAAAGAATGAAGCAATTTTGGGTGACCAAGAAGAAATCTTATAGCAAAACTTGATGTATTGATTTAACGTGCTCTATTAAGGGCTATTCGATTAAATAAATAAATAATTATTGTTAATTTTTTAAAATTTTCTGAGCTTCAAATATTTTGGAATCGATAGATTTTCTATATTATAGAAAATATGATCTATTTAATATTTTAAAATTACGGGACATGAATATATGAGAATACGGAAGGCTAGGTTTTATATTCATTTAGGGGTTTGAGAGGGCTTGGTACATCTTGGATTCTACGGTCTAAATATAGACGCGCTACTCAATAACAAGTTGCGCAAGGGACTTTAGGGAACAGTTCTCACTGTGAAAACGTGAATTAGTGGAACGGAAATCTCGCCCGGGAAAACCAACTTGAAGAACGAAGAGGAGGGAGACGTGGACGGCTTGGCCAATCACGAGAAGAGGGGGGCTCGTCGAATCGGAGAAGAACACGGAAGAGGAGCGCTGATTGGCGGACACAGTCTCACGTCTTCATCTGAAAAAACGGAAGTTGTTGGAACAGTTGTCGCGGGATATAAGTACCCGGGCAAGCAACGAGAAAGGTGTTCATATACTATCACGATGTGTTAAGTTCATATCGGTATTACGGCGACGTGTAGGGAGCAGTCAGTTACGGGAATCTCTCCGTGTGTTCATTCGTCTTCGGACATTATAATTTCGTTCCATGGTGAACATAAAGTACTTTTCGCTGAGATATTCAATGGCAAATATTAGTCATGAATAAGACCTGTTCTGTAGTGACGCTGCAGGCAACGTAAGCGCGGCTAATGGATTCTGATCCACCGCTCCAGCACATTCCGAACTTTCGTATTATTCGTCGCTTCGCCGCTAAACAAGGAGAAGATGTCTTGCCAAGAGGTTCTTCAAAACGCTTTCATCATGGGGGACGAAGAACTCTGCATATTCGCTGGTGAGCCAACTGTCGCCTCGTATTCAAGCTCTCAATTTTCTTGCTCTTAATAATTTAAATTCAGTAAATTCATAGGTTTGTATTTTAAGTAAATTTCATACTTCCAATTCTCATACGTTCATGTGGTATTTTAATTATTTTCTAAAGCTCTCTTTCGTATTTCTCATGATTACCGCAATGCCAATTTTGGTTATTAAATTCTTTTATTCAGATGAAGATTTTCTTTCCAGTAGCTAGAACTATATTTAAGCCAAGCCTTTCTTCCACACAAATGATTCTAGGGTTGAAGATGGAATCTTGCCACGGCCTGATTTTAGGAGTTCTCGAGTGTTTCTTAATAGCAAGTTAGGCTATTTCATTATACATTTTTAGGGTACAGCTTTATGTTGTGTCCTAATGGCGCCCAACTAAATTATCTAATAAACTCTGTAAGCATCTTGGCAAAACATATAACGTGGTCATTCAGTGTACGCCATATTTCATTTTATGTTACAAGAGAGTAACTTGTGTTGGTTCAAGCAAACTCCCAAAGGAGAACACGTTACACTTGTCCCCCAATAGTGAGGTCAATAGTGGAAAGCATTACACTTGGCGCTCAACGTGGAGCAAAAAGCATTACACTTGTCGCTACCAACGTGGGACGAAAACCGTAGATCATTTGTGGAAGTAGAAGGGTCATATATATTTCTGTGCCTGTATTTTGGGGGTCTTTTGTGTATAAGTGTATCAGCATGGGTGATGAAGCAGAAATGAAATTGCGTAGTGGTCATCAGTTGGGAAGTGAGGGAGAGCAGAATCAGTCTGGTAAGAAAATGAAAATAGTGTAGGGATGTTGGAGGTAAATCCCGGTAACGAAGTAGTGCAGGAAAACAATGAAATAAGCCTAGAAAGCTTACTTCTACAGTTAATGCAACAGAGTAAGGAGAGTACTAATGCTTTAAATGAAAAATTGGAACAAACCAATGCAAAATTAGAAGAAAACAGTAGGGAAAGTAAGGAGAGTACAGAAGCTTTAAACAAAAAATTAGAACAAAATAGTAGGGAAAGTAAGGAGAGTACAGAAGTTTGAAACAAAAAAAATTAGAACAAAACAGTAGGGAAAGTAAGGAGAGTACAGAAGCTTTAAACAAAAAATTAGAACAAAACAGTCAGGAAATGAGTGAAAAATTTGAACAAATTAGGGGTGAAATTAAAGGGAAAAAAAGGAAGCTTGTAGTTTAACGTGACCGTTAATCTAGCGATCATAAGCCACGGGTGAAATTAAAGGAGTGATGGATGTGAAGGCTAAAGAAATCATAGTGGATGTAGATAGGAAATTAGGAAAAGTGCAGGATGAGCTGAAGAATAGAATTAGTACTCAAGCAGAGAGTTTTAAGGAATTAGTTAAACTGGAAACTAAGCAGGTTAGAAAACAATTGGGGGAGAAATTGATAAAATTCAAGTAGCAACTAGAGAAGTAAAAGAACAGTGTGGGGGAAGGATTGAGAAAGTTCAAACAGAGATCATTTCAGAGGTAGAGGATTTAAGGCAACAGAACAAAGAGAGCATAAATAAGATTCAGGAAAAGCAGGACAAATTAAACGATAAAGTCGAGGCATCAGAAGGAAGCATTAGACTTACTGTGAATAGCATTGAAAGAAAGGCGGTAGAGAAAATTGCAGAATTGGAAAATAAATTAAAAGCTAGGATGAGGCAGGAAAGTAGCCAAAATAGAGCAGTCTACGTTGGCAGTACACAACGTGAAATAGAACTAGGCAAATTCAGTAATCGGCAGGGTTGTCCAATGGAGTTTATGAATGCTATCGAGAATAGGTTTAAGGAAAGGTTAGAGGATGGGTAGATTGAATGGTGTCAGGTGATAAGACATTCTATAACAAGCATTTGTGGGGGAAACGAAAAGCTGGTTTGCGGTATACAGGGACAATTTCGCAGACATTGCAGATTTTAGAGCTAAGTTTTGCGACAAATTCTGGAACGAAGTGATACAATCACAGCATCGTGAGAGGGTAGTTTGTGGGAAGTATAACCCTAGAGGCAATCACAGCATGACCGAGTACTTTTTAGGGCAGCTACTTACCTGTAAGTACTTGGATGGGTTAAAAGAGGAAAGTGATGTGGTGAGACTGTTATTAAGGCATTTCCCATATAGAATAAAGGAGGCAGCTTGTATCCAGAATGTAAAGACCATTTCTCAAGTGGAGAATTTGCTCAGTACATTCAATGCATTAGGAAGAGGTGGATATGAGGAAAATGTTGTTAGAAACCAGGAAAACCAGAATCATAGGGCTAATGATCAAAGGAGTCAGGAGGTACAAGGGAACAGTGGCGAGACAAAATTTCCAAAATATGGGAAATACTAATAATACTAATAACCAAAATCAAAATAGAGGTAATGGTTATGGCAAACAGTATCAGGGTAGAAATAACTATCAACAGGCGAGGAACAACGACCAACGGGGTAGGAATTATGGTAATAATGGGAATTATAACCAGAACAGGGGTCAGGGAAGAGAACAGCATGGTGGTGGTAACAATCAGCATAATCCTGTGAACAATACACAGAACAACCAGACCAGCACAGTAGCGAGTATAACCCCTCACAACCAGAGTAGTAATTTAAACGAGAACCAGACTGCGATGTGAGGTCAGTTTCTCAGTCTGAAAGATGCCCTGTGCTCACCCTCATACAGGATACCTATGACCTAAATGTTAAAGATGAATTATTACATGAACTGAATGATGAAGGAATTATTCAGGAAGTGGCTAGCAAAAACCCTATTATTAATATTAACGTGTCCGAGGCACGAGACGATGTTTTAATTGACAGTGGTTGCATGAAGAGTTGCATAAGTAGTGCTTTTTATGATAAAATGAGAGGAACTGGTGTAAATTTTGAAGAGATGCCAATTAAAAGTACTTTCATTATCACAGCTGTAGGGAAGAAGTCTAAAGTCATTTCTAAGCAAGTTTTAGTAGACATCAATATTAATAATCACATAGAAAAGCAAATCTGTCTTGTTATACCAAATTTAGTGTTCAGTGTTATTCTAGGCTCGGATTGGTTAAGTAGAGTGTCTGGTAATATATGTTATGATGTAGGAAGTGTAAAATTTAATTGGAATAATTCTAATGTGGAAATAGCATTCAACGATCAAAGTCAGAGAAGTAGTATTTTGGGAGTAATTTGTTCTTTAAATGAGATATCGCCAGCCGTAGAGCGGGATTCTCTAAGTTTTGTTGGCAGCCTAATCACGAACTGATGTCTAGAGGACTCATTGCGCGATGCTGCATTTCAGGGGAATATAGATGATGAACAGTGGGTTCTGTTGTATGATGTGTTGAATAATAGTAGAGTTTTTGAAGATCGTATAGGTATGGCAAATTGCTATATGCACTCGTTGAATGTTATTGACAGATCAGTATTTACGGGCCACAGGTATCCTGTGCCTTTCGCTTATCAGAGTGCAGTTGAAGCACAAATTAACCAGATGCTTGAAGATGGCATTATAGAGCACTCAAACAGTCCATATGTTAATCCTTTAATTACAGTACCTAAGGCAGATGGTACCGTCCATATTTGTTTAGACGCACGCTTAGTTAACTCTAGAATTAGTTCAGATCAGCTGAAGTCTCTGTCTACAGAGGAATTGATGCAAGAAGGTAAGAAGTATTTCACATGCACGGATATAAGTTCCAGTTTCTGGCAAGTGCCCCTTATGTATGAAGATAGACCTTTCACAGCTTTTAGTCATAAATATAACCTCTACCAGTTTTGTAGGACACCTTATGGTTTAAAGAGTAGTTCAGCAGCTTTGATTAGGGCATTAAATATTGCATTAGGAGATGACACGGGGGATTTTGTAACCATTTACATTGATGACACGGTAATAAGTTCAAGGAGTTTTGAAGAGCATTTACACCATTTAGATATAATATTCCAGAAATTAGATAAAGCAGGCTTTACGTTAAAACTGTCTAAGTCATCATTTTGTCAGTCTGAGGTGACATTTTTAGGGCACAGAGTGTCTAGTAGGGGGGTAACGCCAGAGGAAAGTAGAGTGAATAAGATACTCAACGCAGAGGTACCACAGAATGCCAAGCAATTAAAGTCTTATCTTGGAATTTGCAACTTCTTTCGCAGATTCGTTCTTAAATATTCTGGGTTAGAAGAACCATTCAGGGATTTGCTTAAAAATGGAAATCGATGGAGGTGGGAGCCTAAGCATGATGAGGCATTTCAAGCGCTTAAGAAAGGTTTTGAGAAGGCAGTAGTGTTAAAATATCCGCTGAAAGACAGAGAATATGTAGTAATGACAGATGCCTCACACATAGGTATCGCAAGGGTGTTGTGTCAGAAAGACGAGGAGGATAACCTACATATTGTATCTTTAGCCTCACAAGGACTATCTGCAGCAGAGAAAAGGTACACCATTACCGAACTAGAGCTTCTTGGAATTGTTTTCAGCTTAGGAAAATTTAGGATGTATTTAGTAGGGGTGAAATTTGAAATTCACACAGATCACCATGCGTTGTTGTACATGATGTAACGTGTTTTTCGAGGGTTTTTTATGCAACTGGCATAAGTCAGTAGGAAGCCATTCTATATTTATTTACGCGGCAAATTGTTCAGCCAAGAGAATTTTTCATGTTAATTTATTATTATTATTAATTTATTATAATTATTATTAAGGTATTTTCGGAGCATTTTATAAAAATTATTAGCATTCAGATAGCGTTTTCTAAGACATAGAAAACCTATCAAGCAAATTATTACGAACGACAATATCATAGAAAATTATGTGATTGCGGAATTTTACGGAGTTTTCGTCAGTTAGGGTATATCGAGAGACGTGACTCACTGGGAATTCAAGTACACGCTTAATCTTGTCGGAAAGCATGACGCAATCCTGGGTCGCAGCGTCCAGGAAAGGCGAATAGTTGGAACGGAAATCGACTTCATCATCGCCGCGCCGTGTGTAATGACCCGGAGGAGGGGAAGATCGCGTGGTGGGTCAGCCAATCAGTGAGGACCACGCAAGCTACAAGTCGGATGAAGAGTGGGGGAGCCGACAGGTGCATATATCGTTCGACGCGCCGTGGAACGTGGACAATCTGTGAAATACTTGACGAGTATGGGTGCGCGTGCGAGTGGCTCCGATGTTCGGTGGAGTTAGCGACTATCTGTATAGAATTTAACGAGTACGGTTGTACGCGGGAATCGCTCCGATGTTCCGTGGATTGGAGGACTAACTTTTGTAAAACTTAACCAGTGCGGTTGTACGAGTGTTTGGGTCCGAGGTACGGACCATAGAATTATCTAATCTACCAGAATCTCATCAAATATCGACGAAGATGTCGACGTCCAGGAGACTGTGGGAAGCTCACAGCATCATCCAGTACGAGGGAAATGTTTCGGCAATTTCCAATGGTAAGCGCGAATGACGCAGAAATACGCAATCTCTCATTTCTCTTGGTTTTATATTTCATATTTCAGTAACTTCATAGCTTGGGATTAAGAGTAAAATCAATAATTTATCAGACTCCGTTTTCACATAATTTTCTATCGGTAATATTAAAATCACAACGCTCCTATTTAAATTTTAAACTTATTATTATTATTAATTTTGCTATTCTTGTTTTATATAATAAATTCATTTCTTTTACAATGCAATCTTTGCTTTCAGTAGGTAGCATTAGATATAGACCAATTCCTTCTCCTGATACAATTGTTTGTTGGGTTAATGATCAAATCATACCACGATCTGAGTGAATAGATTCTTGAAGGTGTTCTCCCAGAGCTAGACGTTGTTAAATACAAATTTAGATTTCAACATTGGGTTGAGGTCTTGGCGCCCATTAAAACAACATAGCTTAGGCAAAGGTAAACAGTTACATTTCTCACCCAACAGTTAGGGGCTAGCAAAACGTTTCATTTGTCGCCGACAACTTGGGGCTGAAAACCTAATAACATTTGTGGAAGGAGAAGGGTATATATTTCTGTGCCTGTATTTTGGGGGTTATTTGTCTGTATCAGTGTATATCATTATGGGGGATGAGAAAGAAAGACAGATGAGGTTACGTAGTGGTCATCAACGGGAGAGTGACGATACGAGCAGTATGTCGAGTGATGGTAGTACCGGGGTAGCGGAGGTAAATCCCGATACTGAAACAGGGAGTGTAGGCGGCCAACCAGAATTAAAAACTTTACTTCTCGAGTTCATGTATCAGAACAAAGTTAGTAGTGATGCCTTAAATGCAAAATTAGAACAAAACAGTAGGGAAAATAAAGAAAGTACAGATGCCTTAAACGCCAAATTAGAACAAAACAGTAGGGAAAATAGAGAGAGTAATGAAACTTTAAACGCCAGATTAGAACAAAACAGTAAGGAAAATAGAGAGAGTACTGAAACTTTAAATGCTAAATTAGAACAAAACAGTAGGGAAATGAGTGACAAATTTGAACTGATTAGAGGTGAGATCAGGGGGGTGATGGAAGAAAAGGCTAAAGAGATTATTGCAGATGTAGACAGAAAATTAGGAAAAGTACAGGAGGAGTTGGAAATTAGAATCAGTACACAGGCTGAAAATTTAAAAGAACTAGTGCAACTGGAAACACAGCAGGTCAAAAAGCAATTGGGGGGAGAAATTGACAAAATTCAGGTAGCTACTAAAGAGGTTAAGGAACAGCTGGGGGGTAGATTTGAGAAAGTCCACTCGCAAATAGTTGCAGAAGTAAATGATTTAAGAGAGAGTAATAGAGAGAGCATTAGCAAGATTGAGGAGAAACAAGCAAAGCTATATGATAAAGTAGAAGAATCAGAAGGAAACATTAAATTAACAGTAAACAGTATTGAGAGGAAGGCTGAGGAGAAAATCGCAGAATTGGAGTTAAAATTAAAAGCTAGGATCAGGCAAGAAAATAGTCAGAATAGGCCAGTTTTTGTGAATAGCACACACAGGGAGGTAGAACTGGGTAAGTTCAGCAATCGACAGGGGTGCCCAATGGAGTTCATGAACACTATAGAAAATAAATTCGGGGAGAGGTTGGAAAATGGTAGTATTGAGTGGTGCCAGGTACAGTAGTTGAAATTTTAGAACAAGTGTTTGTGGGGGAAACGAGGAATTGGTTTGCTGTCTACAGAGACAAGTTTACTGATATTAATGACTTTAAAATGAAATTCTGTGAAAAGTTCTGGAATGAGGTTATTCAGTCGCAGCATCGTGAGGGAGTAGTGTGTGGTAAATATAACCCTAAAGGAAGCTCCACCATGACCGAATACTTTTTAGGGCAGGTATTAGTGTGTAAATATCTGGATGGCTTGAAGGAGGAAAGTGATGTGGTAAGGTTGCTACTTAGGCACTTTCCCTATAGGATCAAGGAGGCTGCTTGTATCCAGAATGTAAAGACAATATCACAAGTAGAAAATTTGTTAAGCACATTTGATGCACTAGGGAGAGGGGGTTATGAGGACAATTTCAATAGGAACCAGGGTAATAATAATAACAGACCTAATGAAGCCAGGCATCAAGAAGTTCAAGGGAACGGTGGCGAAGGGGCCAACGCTCAAAATAGAAATAATAATAATCAGCTAAATCAGAACAGAGGAAATGGCTATGGTAATCAGTATCAAGGAAGGAACAATGATTTCAGGGGAAATCAAGGGAGGAACAATGCTTACAGGGGAAATCAAGGGAGAAACAATGATTTCAGGGGAAATCAAGGGAGAAATTATAATGACAATAATTACAACCAGAATAGGGGTCAAGGAAGAGGACAGCCTAGTGGTAGTAATATACAGCCAAACAATGACAACACAGCCCAGAACAACCAGACCAGTTTAGTAGTTAGTAGTACTACGGCCAGCTGTAGCGGTTCTTTAAACGCGAACCAGGCTGCGAAGTAAGGTCAGAATCTCAGTCTGTAGCATGCCCTGTCCATACAATTATACAGGAACCCTATGACCTAAATGTAAGAAATGAATTATTACATGAACTAAATGATGAAGGTATTATTCAGGAAGTGGTTAGTAAGAGCCCCATAGTTAAATTTAACATGTCCGAGGCGTACACAGATGTTGTAATTGATAGTGGTTGTATGAAGAGTTGCATAAGTAGTGCATTTTATGATAAAATGAAAGGAACTGGAGTAAATTTTGAGGAGATGCCAATTAAAAGCACTTTTGTTATCACAGCTGTTGGGAAGAGGTCTAAAGTAATTTCTAAGCAAGTTTTAGTAGACATTGAAATTAATAATCATGTAGAGAAGCAGATTTGCCTTGTAATTCCAAATTTAGTATTCAGTGTTATCTTGGGTTCAGAGTGGCTAAGTAGAGTGTCTGGTAACTTATGTTATGATGTAGGGAGTTTGAAATTTAAATGGGGAGATTCTCAAGTAGAAGTAGCGTTCAATGACCATATTCAGAGGAGTAGTATTGTAGGTGTGATTTGTACTTTAAATGAGATATCGCCAGCCGTAGAGCGGGGTTCTCCATGTTTTGTGGGTAGTGTGATTACGAACGGTAGTCTAAAGGACTCGTTACGTGATGCTGCATTTCGGGGAAATATAGAGGATGAACAGTGTGTTCGGCTCTATGATGTGTTATGGTGTAATAGGAGAGTTTTTGAGGATCGCATTGGTATGGCCAATTGCTATACCCATTCATTGAACGTTATTGATAGGTCAGTATTCACAGGACATAGATATCCTGTACCTTTCGCTTATCAGAGTGCAGTTGAGGCACAAATTAACCAGATGCTTGAAGATGGGATTATTGAGCACTCTAACAGTCCGTATGTTAATTCTTTGATCACGGTACCCAAAACCGACGGCACGGTTCGTATTTGTTTAGACGCTCGTTTGGTTAACAGTAGAATTAGTTCAGATCAGCTGAAATCTATGTCAATAGAGGAATTAATGCAAACATTTGAGGGGAAGAAGTATTTCACTTGTGTAGATTTGAGTTCCAGTTTTTGGCAAGTGCCACTTATGTACGAAGATAGACCATTTACAGCTTTTAGTCATAAATATAACCTTTATCAATTTTGTAGAACACCTTATGGGTTAAAGAGTAGTTCAGCAGCCTTAATTAGGGCTTTAAACATCGCATTAGGGGATGACACAGGAGAGTTTGTAACCATTTACATAGATGATATGGTAATTAGTTCACGCAGTTTTGAGGAGCATCTACGTCATTTAGATATAGTTTTTCAGAAGTTAGATCAGGCAGGGTTCACTTTGAAGCTGTCTAAGTCGTCATTCTGTCAGTCAGAAGTGACATTTTTAGGTCATAGAGTGTCGAGTAGAGGTGTAACACCAGAAGAAAGTAGGGTTAATAAGATACTTAACGCAGAGGTGCCTCAGAATGTTAAACAGTTAAAAACTTACCTGGGAATTTGCAACTTTTTCAGGAGGTTCGTTCTTAAATACTCTGGGTTGGTAGAACCATTCAGGGAATTGCTTAAAAGTGGGACTCGGTGGAGATGGGAGTCCAAGCATGATCAGGCTTTTAGAGCGCTGAAGGAAGGTTTTGAGAAAGCTGTAGTGCTGAAATATCCGTTAAAAGATAAGGAATATGTGGTTATGACAGATGCTTTACATATAGGTATTGCTGGAGTATTATGTCAGAGAGATGATGAGGGTAATCTGTGCATTGTATCTTTAGCCTCGCGAGGACTGACAGCAGCAGAGAAAAGATACACGATTACTGAGTTAGAGCTTTTAGGTATTGTTTTCAGTTTAGGGAAATTTAGAATGTATTTAGTAGGGGGGAAATTTGAGATCCATACAGATCACCATGCATTACTGTATATGAGGACTTGTAAACTGAGTTCTAACAGAGTTAGTAGGTGGATTCTTGCTCTGCAGGAATACGAATTCACAGTAAAATATATTAAAGGTAAAGATAACATTCTTGCAGACATGCTATCGAGGGACACTAATTTATGTAGGGATTATCCTGTGGTTAAAGCAGAGGACGGTATTTTAATATGTACATGTGTGGACAGTAGCAACAGGGCATCGTTACAGACACTGAGAAATATGCTAGTGGAGCAACGTGATGACGTTAAGTTAAAGGAGCCACTGGCTAGGTTGGAAATAGGTGAAGAAGAGTATGTGAAAGTAGGACGGTTCACGTACAAGATGCAGGATGGGCTTCTTGCAAGGAAATGTAGGAATAATCGGTGGGCAATATGTGTTCCTGCCACTTTGCGGGAGGAGCTAATTTGGTTCATTCATAGGGAATTAGGACACTTTGGTGCTGCCAAGGTCTTCTATGAAATTGGTCGTGACTTCATTTGGAGTAAAATGGGAAGGGACGTTAGGAGGATTTTAGCTAAGTGTGACACCTGTCAAAGGAGTAAATATCCAGTTAAATATTTAGTGGGGGAGAGATCTGCAGTTCTCACCAGTAGTCCCGGCGAACTACTGTGTGTGGATTTATTTGGCCCGATCGTTAAAGGACAGTACGGCTACGAGTACATTTTTATAGTTATTGACGCTTTTAGTAAGTATGTCAAGCTATATCCGCTAAGGAAAGCCACGGGACTAGCGTGTAGCCGTCTGATCATTAATAAGTATGTACCTGAGTTTGGCATTCCTCTCAGGATACTATCTGACAGTGGACCACAGTTTACTGCAAAGAAATGGAGAACCAGTATGCAGGAAGCTGGTATAACACACGTTCATTCCTCTGTAAGGTACCCTCAGGGTAAATCTGCAGAGCGTCCATTAAGGGAAGTGGCTCGTCTTTTTCGGACTCTAGTGCATGACAAGCATGCGGCCTGGGTTGGACATCTTCCCAAGGTCGAGACTTGGCTGAATTCTGTCCAGCATGAGAGCACGAAATTGACGCCATACGAAGTTCACTTCGGAAAAAGACCACAAAATGAACTAGCGAGGGTGTTGGGATTAAATGAGGGTAAGCAACCGGGGATGGATTACATTGTCCAGTTGGCGAAACAGAATTTATCTAAGTCAGCACAAAAGAGAATTCGCCAACAAAAAGAAACTAAATTTGACCTATTCGAGCCGGGAGACAGAATCTTACTTAGAGTGCCGAAACAGTCAAATAAGCTAGAGAAAGTCATGTCCAAGTTCTTTTACCTCTACGAGGGCCCATTTATAGTTTCCAAACGTATTGGAAAAACAGCATATGTGCTGGAGGATAGTAAGGGAAACAGATTATACGGGACGTATAATATACATAGTCTACGAAAATATGTGTCATAAAGTGAGTGTGTTTAGCTGGTGAGCCAGCCTATCAAATGAGTAAGTGTGGTATTTGGTGCGGGGGAGGAGATGGTCTTCCAGGCAGGCGTATCAGAAGTCACATAGGGGGGTAGTATGTAAGTAAATGAGAGTTTTTAAGGTACAGGGAAATATGACGGGATTGTCGGATGCTCTTGAGCACTAAAATGTCTCGATACACCAAGGCCAGAATTTGGTAGCGCTGGTGAATTCCCATTTGTCCCCAAGAGATGGGTGAGCGCTTGGACAGGGTATTTTTGCTTAAGGCGTCCACGGGACAAAAGATGGGCCATCAGAATGCGAGACAGTCCTTCATGAAACTCATACATATCAGCACACGTGATTTCTGTTTACGGCCTCGCCATGTAAGATTTGTAAGTGTGTAATTTAAGGTAATTTGTACAAAGGTATTATTTGTGTCAGGAGAAATGGTCTGTGTTGAGAACTAGTATTAAGTAGAATATGGTCTACGGGAACTTAACAAGACAGGGCGATTACGGCACAGAAATATTTGGTGTTATATGTAATGCGCATTTACTGTTTTTTTTTTCAGAAGTCAATAATAATTTAATCTACTTTAAAGAGAGATTAAGTATTATGGTCACGAGGCGCTGCCACAATAGTGTGATCGTGTGCTCAGTGATAAGTGAGATTAAATTTCACCATAAGGGAGGGACCTCCAGTGAAATTAGGAAGTTCTATGGAGATATAAATATATCAGAACACCTTCAATGCGTGTGATATGACATCATAAATACAAAGGGCTCACACATTAATTATGTCTATTTCTCCAACATAGAGAAATTTGAGAGGCGGAAATATCCGTGGAACACTATTCTATATGTAAAACATTGGACTGGTTGCAAAGTGCAATCCATAGTGACAAACTTTGACGCAAAGTGCGTGAAGAAAAATTATGAGTGTATATATCTGTAATTTAGGGTGATTTCATTTATGTAATATGTATTTTGGATGGGAATTATTAACGTGTCTGGGATAATCGGATAATGGACCGTCGTCACGGTAAATCATCCGATGATCCGAGGCGAATATGTAACGTGTTTTTCGAGGTTATTTTATGCAACTGGCATAAGTCAGTAGGAAGCCATTCTATATTTATTTACGCGGCAAATTGTTCAGCCAAGAGAATTTTTCATGTTAATTTATTATTATTATTAATTTATTATAATTATTATTAAGGTATTTTCGGAGCATTTTATAAAAATTATTAGCATTCAGATAGGTTTTCTATGTCTTAGAAAACGCTATCAAGCAAATTATTACGAACGACAATATCATAGAAAATTATGTGATTGCGGAATTTTACGGAGTTTTCGTCAGTTAGGGTATATCGAGAGACGTGACTCACTGGGAATTCAAGTACACGCTTAATCTTGTCGGAAAGCATGACGCAATCCTGGGTCGCAGCGTCCAGGAAAGGCGAATAGTTGGAACGGAAATCGACTTCATCATCGCCGCGCCGTGTGTAATGACCCGGAGGAGGGGAAGATCGCGTGGTGGGTCAGCCAATCAGTGAGGACCACGCAAGCTACAAGTCGGATGAAGAGTGGGGGAGCCGACAGGTGCATATATCGTTCGACGCGCCGTGGAACGTGGACAATCTGTGAAATACTTGACGAGTATGGGTGCGCGTGCGAGTGGCTCCGATGTTCGGTGGAGTTAGCGACTATCTGTATAGAATTTAACGAGTACGGTTGTACGCGGGAATCGCTCCGATGTTCCGTGGATTGGAGGACTAACTTTTGTAAAACTTAACCAGTGCGGTTGTACGAGTGTTTGGGTCCGAGGTACGGACCATAGAATTATCTAATCTACCAGAATCTCATCAAATATCGACGAAGATGTCGACGTCCAGGAGACTGTGGGAAGCTCACAGCATCATCCAGTACGAGGGAAATGTTTCGGCAATTTCCAATGGTAAGCGCGAATGACGCAGAAATACGCAATCTCTCATTTCTCTTGGTTTTATATTTCATATTTCAGTAACTTCATAGCTTGGGATTAAGAGTAAAATCAATAATTTATCAGACTCCGTTTTCACATAATTTTCTATCGGTAATATTAAAATCACAACGCTCCTATTTAAATTTTAAACTTATTATTATTATTAATTTTGCTATTCTTGTTTTATATAATAAATTCATTTCTTTTACAATGCAATCTTTGCTTTCAGTAGGTAGCATTAGATATAGACCAATTCCTTCTCCTGATACAATTGTTTGTTGGGTTAATGATCAAATCATACCACGATCTGAGTGAATAGATTCTTGAAGGTGTTCTCCCAGAGCTAGACGTTGTTAAATACAAATTCAGATTTCAACATTGGGTTGAGGTCTTGGTGCCCATTAAAACAACATAGCTTAGGCAAAGGTAAACAGTTACATTTCTCACCCAACAGTTAGGAGCTAGCAAAACGTTTCAATGAGAACATGTAAACTCAGTTCTAACCGTATAAGTACGTGGATCCTGGCACTGCAGGAATATGAATTCACTGTAAAGTATATCAAATTGGAAATAACTGTTCCCGAAAGAAACAGGATTTAAATTGTCCGATTGAGTTATGTATATTAACTAATTCACAATGAAATTTGATAAAATGGTACACTGGGGCGAAACGCTGACAACTGTTTTGAGTTAACCGGACCATTTTATCAAATTTCATTGTGAATTTGTTAATATACATAACTCAATCGGACAATTTAAATCCTGTTTCTTTCGGGAACAGATATTTCCAATTTGGATTAGCAAGGTAAGCTAACATTATTTTTGAAAGGAAGTTTTGACTTCCGTAGTACATTGGCGCTGCTCGTGGTGACATTTGTGCCTTGCAGCGGCCTTCTCAGTATGTACTAGCCACGCGTCTTGGAGAGGTGTACCAATTCCAACTGAAGAGCCCAATGGTACACTGGGGCGAAACGCTGGCAACTGTTTTGAGTTAACCGGACCATTTTATCAAATTTCATTGTGAATTTGTTAAGTATATCAAAGGCAAAGACAATATACTTGCAGATATGCTATCAAGGGACACTAATTTAAGTAGGAATAATCCGCTGTTAAAAGCAGAGGAAGGTATTTTATTGTGTGCGTGTGTGGACAGTGGTAATAGGGCATCCTTACAGACACTTAAGAATATGTTAGTTGAACAGAGAGATGACGTGACTTTAAGGGAGCAACTTGCGAAATTAGAAGCAGGTGACGCAGAATCTGTCAAAGTAGGCAGGTTCACATACAAAATTCAGGACGGCCTCCTTGCACGGAGATGTAGGAAGGATTGCTGGGCAATATGTGTTCCTACTGCTTTACGTGAGGAACTAATTTGGTTCATGCATAGGGAACTGGGATACTTTGGCTCCACCAAAGTTTTCTATGAGATTGCTCATAACTTCATTTGGAATAAGATGGGAAGGGATATTAGGAAGACCATAGCTAAGTGTGACACCTGTCAGAGGAGTAAATATCCAGTTAAATATCTAGTGGGTGAAAGATCGGCAGTTCTCACCAGTAGTCCCGGTGAACTACTGTGTGTGGATTTATTTGGCCCTATCGCTAAAGGACAGTACGGCTACGAATATATATTCATAGTGATTGACGCATTCAGTAAATATGTCAAGCTATATCCGCTTAGGAAAGCCACGGGTCTTGCGTGTAGCCGACTGGTCATTAATAAATATATACCTGAGTTTGGCATTCCGCTCAGGATATTATCTGACAGTGGACCCCAGTTTACTGCAAAGAAATGGAGAACCAGTATGCAGGAAGCTGGTATAACACATGTTCATTCGTCTGTAAGATACCCCCAGGGTAATTCTGCAGAACGACCATTGAGGGAGGTGGCTCGTCTTTTTCGGACTCTGGTGCATGACAAGCATTCGGCTTGGGTTGGACATCTTCCCAAAGTCGAGACTTGGCTGAATTCTGTCCAGCATGAGAGCACGAAAATGACACCGTACGAAGTTCACTTCGGAAAGAGACCACAGAATGAACTAGCTAGAGTATTGGGGTTAAATAAGGGAACACAACCGGGGATGGATTATATTGTCCAGTTGGCGAAACAGAATTTATCTAGATCAGCACTTAAAAGAATTCGCCAACAAAAAGAAACAAAATTCGACTGATTCGAATTGGGAGACCGTGTTTTGCTACGGGTACCGAAACAGTCGAGTAAAATAGAAAAAGTCATGAGCAAGTTCTTCTATCTCTATGAGGGCCCCTTTGCTTGCCACGGTGGGTGAGTGGTTAAAGTGTCGGACTACCAACCCCAAGATTGCAGGTTCGCTCCTGACCGTGGTAAGTGATTTTTGAAAGGCGACAAAAAATCACGACACTCATGTCATACGTTGTTGGCATGTTAAAGAACCCATTTGAATTCAGTAGGCCGAGTTCAATGGCAAAATTAATCTCGGGATTTTCCGCCAACACAAAGTTCCTCCATTCTCTACTTGAAAGCGATGTAGTGTCAAGGAGTTTAGATATCTAACCTCCTCGACTTTCATAGCGTTCAAAGGAACGACGAAATTCGACATGCAAGCTACCCTCTGGGTGTCAATTAACAAAGCTTGCACCAGGCACCCGAAGCCATACGATATTATTATTATTAGGGCCCCTTTGTAGTTACTAAACGTATTGGAAAAACTGCATATGTGTTAGAGAATCTTGAGGGCAAGCGGTTGTACGGGACGTATAACATTCATAGTCTACGAAAGTATGTGTCATAAAGTGAGTGTTTAGCTGGCGAGCCAGCCTATCAAATAAGTAAGTGTGGTATGTGGTGCGTGGGAGATCTGGTCTTCCAGGAAGGCGCATCAGAGGTCACAAAGGGGGGTAGAATATAAGTAGAGATACAGGAAAATCGCAATTGCGATAAATGCGAATTTTACTTTTTTCTCAATTTTTCAACTATTTGGTAACTAATATGACTATGTATACTCAGAATTTGCGAAACTAAATGTGCGACAAAGTGCGATAACTACGGGTTCTTGCGAATTATTCCCATAAATGCGAAAAGTGCCCAATTTACCGAAAAATATTAAATATAACGTTTAGGGCCCGGATTTATATGCACTAAAAAACCTGAAAATATGCATGCAAATATGCACTAAAAAGTTAGAATATATGCATGGAAAATAATGAAATATGCACTTAAAACATGCAATTTTATTCACTTACCTATTTACAGGTATCATTTGTTGCAAAAAGAAGCATCCCAATAGGTAACTAGTAGTCTTTCAATGTTTTCTGGAGACAAACTATGTCTATTGTCCGTCAAAATGAGTTTATAGGCTGAGAATGATCGTTCTACATCAACTGACGTGATTGGACAGTACTTATACACGGGCACCAAAGTTTCGGAGCATACATCTGGCAAGGATACCCTAGTTCCACTCAAGTATTGACTAATTAACTTAATCTTCTTCAGTCCTGGGTTCGAATTCAACACCTTTTCTAACTTGCATTTAATCTTCTCTCCAATTTTGCCTGGAGCGGAATTCAATGAAGATGCAGCTTTCTCAACGAGATCAAGTGATTCATGGAGGGGAGTACCAGAAGATTCTAAGTTCTCAATGGCTTTTGGAAGTTTAGAAAAATGTGCATGAATGAAATTCACATCTTGATAAACAGTAGCGGTTTCAAACACAACTTTTGCATCACGGACACACGCAATATGCTCATCCTCAAGTTTTGTAACCACTTCTTTCACTTCATTAAAATTCTCCTGATAAAATGATACTGCAGATAACCATGTCCCCCACCTAGTCAGGATAGGTTCAGGTGGCAAAGGAACTTCAGGTAGACAATCTTTGTAGAACTGGACACGAGCTGGTGCTTTCAGAAACAGCTTCTTCCCACATCCAATTAAATTGTTAACAGCTGGAAACTGTGTGCGTATTTCTTCTGCAATGCTGTGTAATCCGTGCGCTAAACAGGTTACGTGTATGAGTTTCGGATAAAATACTTGGAGGGCCTTTGCTGCTTTCAACATATACGAAGCTGCATCTGTGAGCAGTACAAGCACTTTACAACATTATCCTCAATTTCAGATGGCCACAATAGTCGCAGAGAACCATTTACAAATCTTGCTATTGTGCTATGGTTGGTTTTCTCTAGTACTTGACAAGCAAGAAGATGCGGCTTACCGGGTTCGTCTGGATGTAATTTACCAATCACGAAATTTGCTATGTAACAGCCACATGAATCCGTTGTCTCATCCACCGATATCCAGACATAGTTCCTTGCGATATCAGAACGGATCAATTCCAGGGTAGATTCATATAGCGGAGGTAGGTAATTTTTCCTAAGAGTTGATTCATCTGGTATTTTTTTTATTTACACAATATTTCTCAAGAAATTATCGCAGAACTGGATTGTTTAATTTATTCCATGGAATGTTGCTGCATAAGAAAGCCCTACAAAGATCATTTGAAAATGTAGTAAGAATACCGGACTTAGGCTTTACCTGCGTAAGTAGTAGTAGTTGTTGTGGTGTGCTGTTCTTCTCCTCCTTTGCTTTAATATGTGCAGTTGTTTATGAATGCTGTTCAAGCTGAAATTTCTTTTCACATTTTACTTCCTTGGAGCAAACTTGACAGTACACGATGACACCATCTGTTGAATAGTCCCTATTACCCGACACCCACTGATTTAGTAAATCTCTTCTCCTGCTCTTTTCCTTAGGCATTTTTAGAAACTTCTCCTGCTCTTTTCCTTAGGCATTTTTAGAAACTAACACTTGAGATGCAGGGCATTAAACTGGAACGTAACTAGTGAACTGAAGATACTTCTGTCCTGACCAATTGCCCAACCCCCTGAGATTATTATCTACTGTGGTAGAGAAAGGAATTCTGGGAAGTCCAGCCAGCCTGCCTACCCATAACTAAGCTATCTGTTGCCATTGTCAGTTGTGAAAGTAAAGTGCCGTTACACAGAGTCGAAAACACCAATTAGTGAGGGATGCACATAATATAGGCAACTAGCTAGGGATGCACAAAACAGATTTATTTTAGTAGTTCTTGTAATTGTCCTTAAATTCAGACATATATACCGGAATATGCTGTTACGTCCAGAATATGCACTGAACCTCAAAATATGTCAAAATATGCATATGCGCATATGCATTTTTTAAAAATCCGGGCCCTAATAATGTTTTATTGCATTTTCGCGCCACAACTTTTGAAATTTGCGATTTCCTAACAATGGGAAAATTTCGGCTAAATAATCGATATTTACGAGTAATAATCGATATGTACGAACATCGATTATTGCCATGAAAACAATCGAATACGGTAAAAATCAAGTTGAGAATGGCCGTTGTTATTGCCGCATAATATCCACTGTTCATCGCCAATAAAACAATGTTTTTGGAGAAATAATTTCGTAGTTCCATTTGGTTGTGCTAATAAAAGGAATATTCCAATCGTTTGTATCGATTCTTTTTTAAACATTGGAGTAATAAGGTTATGCTTATACCGGTATTGGTTTATATCGTGCCGGTCCTCGTTTCTAGTATTTGACCATTATAAATGAAACTGTAAAGTACGTATCGTGATATGAATAGACAATGTTTGTTAGGCGTTCTCCTCGCTTTGGGGAATGTTGTAAAATTTGATGAAAGTCTTCTCTATAATGTGAGAGTTATAGGTTATGTTACACGGCGTCTGGCGATTTCTCCTTAAATTCGGATACGCTACTGTTTTACAGATTGTCAGTCAAGAGTCGCAAAAAGGTATACCAGTAATTGCATGTTTGCATATTCTGTTTAACTTAACTTAAGAAAACCTCTGAGACTGATAAAATGTGATCATTTAAATCCTTGGAGTAGACATGAAAGGTACACAACAAAGCACAGGATTGTCAACATTCGTTTATATAAATTGCATTGGCAGCAGTGATAAGTCTCCTGTTGTGTGTGTTTTTTTTTATTTTTTTTACTAAGGGAGTGTTAGAAGTACTAAAATCCTAATATCAGTATTAAAGAAATGTAGAAACTTGACACCATATATTTTTCAGAAATGTGAGATCTCTGAAATTAAGGCACCAGCCTGGCTACTTGGCAAGATTGAGCTCAAGTGCTGTCGGTTGTTTGTATGATGCGAGACGAGGGTACCTGAGCTATGCTGAAAAAATCCAATATCAGGTGTTGTGCAGCTACTCAAATTACCCTGAGATGCTCGTGTTATCAGTACGGTGCTAACTCCACAAGCGAAATGGACAGAATGTTGAGGGCCGGCAGAGAGTTGTATTAGTTCACCGATACCAAGGTGCCGATTCTTAGAATAAAGCAAGCTGTGGTCAGGTGACAATGCTCGTCTTACGAAGTCTACCGTGTGGCAGGTGGAATGACGACAATACCGGGCTGTCCTGAACTCAGTGGACGAATTTGTTCAAATTCTGTGAGATGTCTATGAAATCCTTTTGTGTGGTTTCCCTACTAACTCCTTGCCAAGTTCCATTCATTTATTTTAATAAATTGTCTCATGAGGTTGGATTCAAGGGCATTTGACCATTAAACCCCCCAGTAAATAGAAATTCAATACACCTCATCCCTGGCTCTCATTGAAAAGGGAATAAAGAAGGAGTGAACGTACATTTCATTATTTAGTTAATTATCGGTTGTATGGTATTTACCTGAAGTTAAGTAAATGTACGATTCACATCATTATAGTAAGCTAAATGGTTATGCCGTTAATCAGAAACACCCGTATTCCCAATCCTGTGCAAGTTTGAATTAGTTTCCGTGTATAATAATATTGAACCTGTTACATTTTTATCGTACCTGGTGACGAACTTTTAAATGCTACAAAACGCTATTTTTTTTAAATTCAAAATGCTCCAAAATGCTATTTTTCAAAATGAAAGTGCTACAAAATCAATTTCAAAATGCTATTTTCTCGTATCTTTAAATATAAGTAATTGAGAGTTTTAAGGTACAGGGAAATATGATGGGATTGTCGGATGCTGTTGAGCACTAAAATGTCTCGATACACCAAGACTAGAATTTGGTAGCGCTGGTGAATTCCCATTTGTCTCCAAGAGATGGGTGAGCGCTTGTACAGGGTATGTTTGCTTATGGCGTCCACGAGACAAAAGATGGGCCACCAGAAGGCGAGACAGTCCTTCATGAAACTCATACATAACAGCACACGTGACTTCCGTTTACGACCTAGCCATGCGAGATCGGGGAGTGTGGTGTTAAGCCACAGTGTGTACGAGGTAAGTGACCTCGATGTTCAAGATATATAAGTGTTATTGGAGTGTGGTGTAATCTAGGTCACGTTCGCGAGGGGGTGACTGGTCTGGATTGTGCACGGCTGACAGGGAGTGATTCTGGGAAATATTTTAGCATATGTAAGGCACAGAAATGTATGGTGTTTTATATAGTGCTAGCTTCTTGCTTGTTTTATTTCAGAAACTTATGTAATTAATCCGCTCTAAGAGAGATTGGGTATGAGGGTAATGAGGTGTATCCACGATAGTGATCGTGTGATAAAGTGATAAATGCCAGACGGCAGTGACAACCACCTTAATTAAAGTAGATCAGTGGATTACACAGAACACATGATGCGTGTGAAATAAGTGTGTTATAAATGTACTGCACCCGAATCCCGCATAGTCAAAGCCTATATCCGCAAAGATAGAAAAGGATTGTAGGGAGGTCGATACCCGGCCAGGCAGATCAACGCTACCCTACTAGGATAATGACTAGGGAACCCTCGATGCATACCGGTCATGCAATAACACTACCGATTAGTTACACATTTACATAGAAATAAACTATCCTAAACACAAAATGGTAGGACGAGAATCTCGGCTCTCGGGTGTGAACGGTGAACGTTGAGACTAACTTGAACTCTAGTAACTAATTCGCAGTATTATCGCATGTCGATTGCCAGAATGAAATGATGATCAGATTTATAAAAAACGAACAGGCAAACAAAAACTAGTGCCTGGGATTTATTTCCAAACAAATACAGATAATAAAATAAAAAATCCCTTTCACCATGAATTAATAAACATGTTAAAATTAACTAAAACACACGTCAAATAAATCTACTATTCGTAGAATAAGTGTATCTAAACTTTCTTGTTACAGTAATGTAACGATATCAAGTTTCATAAAATGTTTACATAACTTTACAGTCACCCTGTGGCTGTGTCATTAAAAATGGTCTGATAAAAATCAGCTGTTCACTAATGAAAAATGAAGTTAACAATTCAAAACCCTTCATTATACACGGTGTGCATAGAATGTAACTATCTACTCTCATAAACTTGTTATTTATAATATGTGGTTTAAATATTTACATTATTTACAAATCTCGTACTTCACACGGTTTAAAAATTACCATTAGCACTGTCAGTCGCACTCTGACAGCTTCATAGTGTCTCTGTTATACAAATTACAGTTCTCCAACAATGCTTCTATCAACGATAAAATTCTCAGGTACTTCCAGTGGTGTGTCATAATAAATAAGCCTGAGTATCAAACAATTAAGTTAAATACAGCTTGAAATGTCGTGTCAATAAATAAAACAATAGGATAAAGATCGATGCGGAACTACTACAAGACTTTATACATTACGTGGATCATTTACAAATACTCTCAAACATAAACAATTCAAACAATAATCTCTGTGTTAGCGCTTTCATTCGTCCTGTAGCAATTCGTTGCTCCACATAGCAATATATTCCTTCCTTCCTTCCGCAATACAGTGAACAATACTTATCAAAGGCGTCTTACTACGCTCTAAACATGTCATACATCCTTCCTTTCCTCTCTATAAACAATATTCACAACTCCGCACGGCATTACTTCCTTGAAAAACCCATCTTGCTATACACTTATAGAAGAATTAGTGATTTTACTAGATAACTACACTAGAGTATGTTACCGTTCAGAAAGCACTCCTAACTTTCACCTTCTGTCTAAATTATTAAACCTCGTGCATCAAATTACAACAATTACATGTTCGTTCACATTAATACAATTCACAAAGTACTTCTTACTCCTTTCATTAGCGCTCTTCGTTCTCTATGATCCATAATAAACTTGTTCTTTCATGTTACCAAACGTTCACAATGTTACTTAGTAGTTCGCTCGTCTTTTAGTTATTGATAAAAATAAATTCATATCCTCCCTCTTCTGGTATAAGTTTAAATATATGAACAATTCATATTTAAGTTGTTTTTAACATACAAGACCGCAGGTAGATTAACATATCTCCTGGTCTATTCCTCTCAGTTAAACAATGTTTATACTTTAATTGTTGATAAATATAGGCATCATCTGCCCTCAATTGTCAATACTATGATCCTATATTTGTAATATAATAGTTCAAGACTATTTAGTTGTTAATAAGTTGTATTCCGCTATAGGAATTTCATAACACTCCAATCGTTATAAATAATATACCAGATGTATATGAACATCGTAATGTTTGTTACATAATATTATAGCATCTCATAGTTATGCTTTACTTGATACAATGCATTATAGACATATCAATGTATACTTTCGCTGTTATGCATAGAAATTGTTAATAACAATTATAATGTTTAAATGTTCTTACAATGTCAATGTTTACGCTCTTCTCCAAAATACAATATAATCGAATAACCTAAACATTCTCAAGTTATCTTAGCATTATCGAATTATCTCAGCCTTATCGAACCATCTTAGTTTTTATCGAAGCATTCCTTTATAAAACGAGTATCGTTCAAAAGTGAGAGTCTTACAACGTTTCCTTCAGAATAAAAATTACGTGAAACGCAAATCTAAGTTACATGAATTAAATAACGTCTCATACGACACATGACGACGTATCAAAAATTACAATGAAACTCTAAAATTTAAGCTATTAAAAGACAAAGAATAAAGATAAGAATAACTACAAATTATGTTGGTCACTCCAAAATGGACCTCTACTACGAAAGCAAAACTACAGACAAGAAACAAACGGTTGTTCTACCTTGAGACGTCTTCTACAGCCAGGGAATACCTGTCAGCTGTCCTAGATGTTGCGTCGAAGCTGTCATCGTTCATCTCCCAGCGATACCAGTTACTGCCAAGCTCGTTCGTCAGCTGCGGTGGACCCCTGCTCACTTGGCTTGCCACCTGTTCTGCTTCACGGCTTGAGCTGCTAACGGTAGCTGCGTCATTTTCTCGGCCAGCGGACTGGAAACTGCGATTCCCAGTTCGATCGGCTGCAAATGGTCTTCGTCTTCTTATCTCTGTCCTGCAGAGTGGTCTCGCTTTTGTAGATCCGCAAGTCCTGGGTTGACATCTCGTCCTGGTGAAGTTGGACATCTTGCTTGTGTCGATCCTTGAATTTCCGAGTCACTCTGACCTCCCAATCCATGGTATAGATTAACCTCCTATCATTTTACTTAGTTCTCCATAATCTCTTCTTCAATAGACGTATAATAAGCTTCTCCTCCCCGACTTATGATTTCTGCCATCATGTAGACTGTGATGTAGCTTGTGATGAAATACTGCTGTATATTTATAT
Source organism: Meconema thalassinum (assembly GCA_946902985.2). Taxonomy (NCBI): domain Eukaryota; kingdom Metazoa; phylum Arthropoda; class Insecta; order Orthoptera; family Tettigoniidae; genus Meconema; species Meconema thalassinum. The sequence continues at coordinate 122,673,229 of OX336396.1, read as the reverse complement.
ATGAAATAGTTGCAGCAATATCGTTGCTTTCAATAGATGTGTTCTTAATTATTTCTTCTGCGTGAAGTGCTGCTTATAGGCGAAGTCTCGTTCTAAAATTGTAATGCTTTTATACTCGCTGTTCTCTCCAATAAGTTGTTGTTGTTTCCTATGGCTAGCCCGGATTCCAATCCATCAGCTTTCTTGCATTCCAATAGAGTTGTGTAAGGTTTCCAAAAGTTCTAGCAGTCACATCAAGTTTGTTGCAATGTAGCAGGTGCCCCTTATCCATTTTACTTCCAGGTTCGTGACAAAGTGTGCATTCATCAGATCTCAGGATGTTGATTCGTTTCAGATGAGCTGCAAGGCAGTCGTGGCCAGTGTTAAGTCTGAAGAAGGCTACAGCTTCTCTTCTTGGTGTTAGTTTATATTGATCCCATTTAGCATCAATGTCTTTCCATAATTTGGTTTCTGCTGTTTTCTTTGCCATTTCTTCATACCGGTTTTTGATAGTATTTTTCAAGATCCTTTTTGCTGACATAAAATCAGTCTGACTGACAGGTTGTTGTAGTGTGGTACCTTTTTTTGCTAATCTGTCTGCCTCTTCATTTCCTGCTATTCCAACATGAGAAGGGATCCACTGAAATGAGATCTGTTTGTGGAGTCTTTGAAGGGTTTTTATCATACAAAAAAATTCTTTCAGTTCTTTATTTTGGGGCTTATAATTTGACGAGATGGCTTGGATGGCAGCTTTTGAATCTGTAATAATAACGCATTTTTGATAGTCAATGTTTCTGCCTAATAACTGATGGAGTGCATGTGAAATTGCTCTTATCTCGGCATCAAAGTTTGTTTTGTTTTGGCCTACTGGGAAGTAGAGTGAGAAGAGAAATGAATGTATTCCTGCTCCAGTTCTATTTTCTTTGTCTTGTGAGCCATCTGTAAATATTTTTAGCCATTGATTAGATGGATATCTTTCTTCTATTGTACAGAGGGCCAGTTGTTTTAGATCTTGTGGTGAAGAGTCTTTCTTGCAGACCTCTTCTAACAAAGTAAGATCTGTAGTCACTTGTATATATTCAATGGGGATGACTGGCATACAGAGTGGTTCAAGTTTTATTTGCAGATTGCTCTTATTGATATATTCTTTGACGAGACTTAAGGGATCTTTTTGTGTTTTAAGATTGGGGCTAGAAACTGGTTTTCTGATCCATGTCATTTGAGGTAGTCTTTGTATACTGAGATATGTATTGGCTGTTTGATGTTTCATCTCTTCTTCTATTGGTAAGTTGTGGGTATATAATTGCAAGGCGGTTATAGGTGTGGTTTTTATTGCACCTGTTATGATTCGTAGGGCATTATTCTGACACCTCTCGAGGCGATCAATGTTTGACTGGGGTGCTGTAGAGAGTACTTCACTGCCATATTTTATGATAGGTTTGATGTAAGTATTGTAGGTTTTGTTGAGTGTGTCTTGAGTGCTCCCCCAAGTAGCTCCTGCTAGTCTCTTCAGTAATTTCATCCGTTTGCTTACCTTATCCTCCACATGTTTTATGTGTTTGGTCCAGTTCAGCTTCTTGTCCATGATGATACCTAGGTACTTTGTACTTTCACTTTTTGGAAGGTCTTGATTACTAAATTTGAGACTAAAGGTTGGATTGTGGTGTCTCAGGGAGAAAAACTGGTATACTGTTTTGGAAGTATTGATTTCCATATTATTGTTTTCACTCCAGTTTTTGAGTTTTATAAGTGCCAGGTTCATTCTGTGTTTAAGAAGCATTTGCTGATTTGGGCTGTTACGTGCTGTGGTCCAAATGATAACATCGTCTGCAAACATGCTGATATTCACATTACCTACTTTCTTTATTGTTTTTGGAAGATCGTTGATGTACACATTGAATAAAGTTGTGCTTGATACAGCTCCTTGTGGGAGGCCTAGTTTTGATTGCTTGCAACCTGAAGTTTTGTTGTTGAAACGAACATTGATCATTCTTTGTGAAAGGAATCTTGAAAACCAGTTTAACATACATCCACTTACTTTGAAGTTGATAAGTTTCTTTAGCAGCATGTTTCGCCATATAGTATCATAGGCTCCTTTAAAATCGATGAAAACTGCAAGAACACTTTCCCTTTTGTTAAAGGCTTCTTTAACAGCTTGTGTAAATCTCATTATTTGGTGGGAGGAGGACCTGTTTTGTCTAAACCCTGCTTGTTCTTCTGATAGAAGAGATTTTGTTTCCAAGTACCAATGGAGCCTATTTGTAATCATTCTTTCCAGAATTTTTACTAGAATGGAGGTAAGTGCTATAGGTCGGTACGAGGGGACTTCGCCGGCTATCTTCCCATCTTCCTCGGCGATGCCTTGGTTGTTTGATGGTACAACGGTGCTTATCGTCCGGGCTACTGCTGTGTGCAAAAACTGCTCCTTTGTTGTGCGCGTGCGTGAAATGCGTCTACTCGTGGCCAGTCGATATGAGAGAGTGTTTAGCCACTCTTCGGCTTCGCGGCGCGTGTCACTCCTGGCTTGGCTTCGCTAGCCACCAACACAGTATATTAATAGAAATATTCTCATATTCGCTTTATTATCCATTAATTTATATTTCTTTTCAACCAAATACATTTCATTTTGCATTCTACGCCTGTAGATGTGCTTATTTCTCTTCATATCTTCCAAATTTTTATAAAAGCGATTCCCACAATAATTATGTGCTATTAATTGATTGGCTGTTGAAATATTCTGAAAAAGGCTCCTGGGTCTAGCCTCTTCTCCGCGGGTCGTGTGCATTGCTTTGTTATGATAGCCTTGCTAACCAAACTGGTTTTCTCGTGCCAAACATGAAGCTTTGTACAAAATCCAGCTCCGAATGATCGAGTTCTTCTTAGGTTAAAATCTCATTCACCAGAATATTTTTAAATAATAAATTCCTCAAGATGCTTCAAATTTCTCCGAAATACTTTCATTATGTATCATTTGCATCCCATAACACATATATATTTATTAAATTATTTTAATTTCAAATTTCCAATTATTCCTTTCAACGGTGCACAAGTTGTTCGAACCTCGGCTCGGTCAAAGGTCCTAAGCTGGGCTGAATTCGAGTTCAGTACATAGGGAAATACACGTATGACTGTCTATCTTTCCCACACATAGCTTGTTGAAGGAGGCGGAAATATCCGCAGAAATATTACATAACAACATTGGACTAATTGCTTAGGGCAATTTAAGTGAAACGGACTTCAATGCATAACGCATGGAGAAAATGGTGAGTGTATATATATATGTATAGTGTGATATAATGGTTATAATTTGTACTTTTGGATGGGGATTGTGTGTACGTGTCTGGGATAATCACGTAATTTGTCGCAGTTACAATAAATTACATGATAATCCGAGGCGAATGTAACCTGTTTTTAAGGGGGGCTTTTACGCCACTGACACAAGTCAGATGGTCGCCATATATGTGAAATCAACGCGGCAGATATTGGGCCAAGTTTGTAAATTGTTAATTTTATTATTATTATTGTTAATTTTTTAAAATTTTCGGAGCTTCAAATATTTTGGAATCAATAGATAGATTTTCTATATTATAGAAAATATGATCTACTTAATATTTTAAAATTACGCGACGTGAATATATGAGAATACGGAAGGCTAGGTTTTATATTCATTTAGGGGTTTGAGAGGGCTTGGTACATCTTGGATTCTACGGTCTAAATATAGACGCGCTACTCAATAACAAGTTGCGCAAGGGACTTTAGGGAACAGTTCTCACTGTGAAAACGTGAATTAGTGGAACGGAAATCTCCCCCGGGAAAACCAACTTGGAGAACGAAGAGGAGGGAGACATGGACGGCTTGGCCAATCACGAGAAGAGGCGGGGCTCATCGAATCGGAGAAGAACACGGAAGAGGAGCGCCTATTGGCGGACGCAGTCTCACGTCTTCATCTGAAAAAAAAACGGAAGTTGTTGGAACAGTTGTCGCGGGATATAAGTACCTGGGCAAGCAACGAGAAAGGTGTTCATATACTATCACGATGTGTTAAGTTCATATCGGTATTACGGCGACGTGTAGGGAGCAGTCAGTTACGGGAATCTCTCCGTGTGTTCATTCGTCTTCGGACATTATAATTTCGTTCCATGGTGAACATAAAGTACTTTTCGCTGAGATATTCAATGGCAAATATTAGTCATGAATACGACCTGTTCTGTAGTGACGCTGCAGGCAACGTAAGCGCGGCTAACGGATTCTGATCCACCGCTCCAGCACATTCCGAACTTTCGTATTATTCGTCGCTTCGCCGCTAAACAAGGAGAAGATGTCTTGCCAAGAGGTTCTTCAAAACGCTTTCATCATGGGGGACGAAGAACTCTGCATATTCGCTGGTGAGCCAACTGTCGCCTCGTATTCAAGCTCTCAATTTTCTTGCTCTTAATAATTTAAATTCAGTAAATTCATAGGTTTGTATTTTAAGTAAATTTCATACTTCCAATTCTCATACGTTCATGTGGTATTTTAATTATTTTCTAAAGCTCTCTTTCGTATTTCTCATGATTACCGCAATGCCAATTTTGGTTATTAAATTCTTTTATTCAGATGAAGCCTTTCTTTCCAGTAGCTAGAACTATATTTAAGCCAAGCCTTTCTTCCACACAAATGATTCTAGGGTTGAAGATGGAATCTTGCCACGGCCTGATTTTAGGAGTTCTCGAGTGTTTCTTAATAACTAGTTAGCTATTTTCATTATACATTTTTAGGGTACAGCTTTATGTTGTGTCCTAATGGTGCCCAACTAAATTATCTAATAAACTCTGTAAGCATCTTTGCAAAACATATAACGTGGTCATTCAGTGTAGGCCATATTTCATTTTATGTTACAAGAGAGTAACTTGTGTTGGTTCAAGCAAACTCCCAAAGGAGAACACGTTACACTTGTCCCTCAACAGTGAGGTCAATAGTGGAACGCATTACAATCTCCAAACACCGTAAACTAGACTTAGTAAAAGAAAAATAGAAAAATTATGGAATAGAAATATCAGGATTAAACAGATTCCGGAAATTAACAATGCTATCAAATAACTCCAAATAACATTAGATTATCTCAAGAATGTTGTTGTTTGAGTCTTCAGTCTTTTGACTGGTTTGATGCAGCTCTCCATGCCTCCCTGTCCTGAGTTAATCGTTTCATCTCTACATAGCTACCACACCCTACATCCGAGGCAATCTGTTTAACATATTCTAACCTTGGTCTACCCCTACAGTTCTTGTCCTCGACCCTTCCTTCCATAACTAAGCTTGCTATTCCTGGGTGTCTTAGTATGTGTCCTACCAACCTATCTCTTCTCTTCATTAGCAGTTGCCAGAAACATCTCTCCTCTCCCACTCGTCTTAATACCTCTTTGTTTGTAACCCTATCTACCCATCTGATCTTCATCATTCTCCTGTAGCACCACATTTCAAATGCTTCAATTCTCCTCTTTTCTGCTGCACCAATAGTCCAAGTTTCACTTCCATAGAGCGCCACGCTCCAGACAAAGTCTTTCAAAAATGACTTCCTAATACCTAAATCTATATTCGATGTCAGCAGATTCCTTTTTTGTAGAAATGCTTTTCTTGCCTGAGCCAACCTACTTTTTATATCCTCTTTGCTTCGTCCATCACTGGTTATTCTGCTTCCTAAGTAACAGAAATCTCCTACTTCCTTCAGCTTTTCACCTGCCAATTTGATCTCCATAGAGGTTTCTGATTTATTTCGGCTGCATTCCAGTATTTTTGTTTTACATTTATTAATTTTCATCATGAATTCTTTCCGTAAGACGGAGTCCATACCATTCAAAAACTCATTCAAATCCTCAGGCTTGTTGGCCAAGATGACGATGTCATCAGCAAATCTCAGAGTTGAAATTATTTCTCCTTGAATCTTCACTCCCACTTTAAATTTTTCTCTAATTTCCTTCATTGCTTGTTCAATGTAAAGATTGAAAAGTATGGGTGATAAGTTGCAGCCTTGCCTTACACCTTTCTGAATACCAGCTTCTCTCTCATGTCCTTCAACTCGAATGACTGCTGTCTGGTTTCTGTATAGATTGTATATCACCCTCCTATCCCTGTACTTTATTCCAATAGATTTCAAAATGTCAAACAATTTAGTCCAATCAACGTTATCAAAAGCCTTTTCTAAGTCTACAAAAGCCATGAACGTTCTCTTATCTTTCCTTATTCTACCTTCCAAAATCAGCCTAAGACTTAGTACAGCTTCCCTTGTTCCTACATTTCTCCTGAAACCAAACTGGTCTTCACCCAACTCCGTTTCTATCTGGCTCTCAATCCTCTTGTAAATTATTCTAGACAGGATCTTTGAAGCATGAGTAATCAAGCTGATTGTACGGTAATCTTCACATCTGTCAGCTCCCACTTTCTTTGGTATAGGCATGACGAATAGAAGGACCTAGTGTGAGGACTCCGCCATTATAGCACGGTTGTTTGTGGTCCCGTCGCTACAAGCACTGCAAGCGATAATGTCCAACAACGTGTACCAGGGTTGTAAGCACTACAAGCACGCTATCAAAAAACAGCAGTTGAAAAACAAGTAACAACAGCAACAACTGCATAAACCCATCCCCTCACTTCTCTCCCTCTCACCAACACTTCCCCCAAGCAATCCTAGCACTCTACATCAAATACTACAGCTTTAAATCACGCCAGCAGCACAATAAACTTAATAAATCCAGGCTACAGAACAGACCAAAATAATACACTTTAAGCTAAACCAAATTCACTTCTCAGCTCGACATAGGCCATAATACAACTTAAAACCTATACAAAACATACTCTCCCTACTGTTTTACAACTATTAAGCGAACTATTTGCACTCAAAACCTAAAAACCCTGAAACGGGAGCTAATTTAAAAAAGCAATAGCCTAGTCCGATTACGTCTCCGGCAGTGCTACCGCATACACATTCATAACTTCACAATAACTTCCAAATTACGGCTAAGTGACCTATCTGCCTGAGTAGTTACAGGTGTTACCGGCTTGCCTGGGACGATGGGTCACCAAACCGGTATTTAAACTCAATTAATAAGCTTTAATTAACCAAATTCAGAGGAAACAGATCAGACCAAAAAACTACACTTTAAGCTACACCAAATTCACTTCTCAGCTCGACATAAACTTTAATTCAACTTAAAACCTACACAAAACATACTCTCCTTACTGTTTTACAACTATTGAACGAACTATTCGCACTCAAAACCTAAAAACCCTGAAACGGGAGCTAATTTAAAAACGCAATAGCCTAGTCCGATTACGTCTCCGGCAGTGCTACCGCAAATGCATTCATAACTTCACAATAACTTCCAAATTACGGCTAAGTGACCTATCTGCCTGAGTAGTTACAGGTGTTACCGGCTTGCCTGGGACGATGGGTCACCAAACCGGTATTTAAACTCAATTAATAAGCTTTAATTAACCAAATTCAGAGGAAACAGGTGGTGCAAAATTATGAGTTTTAAAGCTATCTGGATCCAGTTTTTCAACCAATTTATTGTGATGTTTTATGTACGGTATGGTTAATGTCAAACGCAACTAATACCATTTTATCCATAATGTAGATTTTTGTTCTTATGCCGTGTTTTATTTATTGAAACTCGACGCGTTTCGAAAGAAACCATGTCTTTCTTCATCAGGAATGAACGGAAATACGACTAAATTATTGCTGAGAGAAAGCATCAAAGAAACTAAAAAAGGTGCCCTGAGATGAACAATGAAGTGTATCTAACACGTCCTTCGAGAAGTGTGTGGCATTCTTTTCCAGGCCGAGAAAGTAATTACCGGAAAATTAAACTCAAAATCGATGTGGAGCGAAATATTTATGATTGTATCGATTCCAAAGAAACAATTTCAGTTGATCCTTCAGGAGCTGGATGCTGTCTTCAGCGTGTCATGGATATTATCCCCAGACTTGTTTATTTTGGGTGCCGATTCTTCTTTCAGAACGAAGGAAATCCGCCGAGATTTGCAATCTCGAACACCCGCCAAGTCTTCACGCAAGCTTTCGAAAGTCCAGTACCGTAGCCGACAAAATGAATTGTTAAGTAGAGTGTTACTTTAAATAGTTTATGTGTGCTTGTTTTAATATGCTGGGGATTATGTTTTTTATCTGTGTCTGCATACTCTAGGAATCTGTGCGTTCCGTAACATGTAATGAAGACCGTAGTTCTTATTTCTATGAATTATATTTTCCATTGTGCCCTGCCATGCTATTTTAATTGGAACCGCTAATTACTTTTTAAAAGAGTATTAGTTACAAAGTAATTCGTTTCCCTTAGCACCATCCCTAAGACCAGCTGACCCGGCAGTGTGGAACGTACCCACTCTAGCGCTGCCTGCCGGGGCGCGCTTGAACTTCAGGAGTCTTCTCACTTTCTTCTTCTATTCGTCATGGTATAGGGATGATTACATTCTTCTTGAAATCAGGGGGTACCTCACCTGTCTCATAAATCCTACACACCAAGTGAAATAACCTGATCAGACCTTCCTCTCCTATGCAGCGTAGCAACTCAATCGGTATATCATCTATGCCTGGTGCTTTGTTCCTGCTTAAGTCTTCCAAAGCTCTATCAAATTCTGATCTCAATATTAAATTTCCTTTCGCATCCTCATCAATTTCCTCCTTCCTTTCCATTACATGATTCTCAATCTCCTTTCCCTTATACAAACTCTCTATGTAAGCTTTCCATCTCTCAACCTTTTCTTCCCTATCTGTTAGAGGCTTTCCATTTGTGTCCTTAATATTACAGCACTTAGTCTTCTTTTCCCCAAAAGTATTCTTAATCCTTCGATAAGCTGTGTCTACTTTTCCTAATTTCAGACAATTTTCTATACCAGCACATTTCTCTTTCAACCATTCTTCTTTCGCTTCCTTGCACTTCTTGTTAACCTCATTTCTCAGACGTCTGTATTCTGCTTTCCCCTTTTCATCTCTTACATTCTTGTTCTTCCGCCTTTCATCCATCAATTCGAGTATATCCTGAGTGATCCACGGTTTTCTACCTATTCTCTCTTTCCTACCAATGTTTTCTTCTGCGGATTTTGTTATTTCATTCCTCAAAAGTGCCCATTCGTCTGCAATTGAAGTTTGTTTAGGGTTTTTCATTAGTCCTTCCTTTATACTCTTCTTGAATCTTTCGTTTACATCCTTCTCTTTCAGTCTGTCTATTGCCCACCTTTTTGGCTTTTGACTTTTCTTCAGTTTCTTCAACTTTAATCTGCATTTCATTACAACCAGATTGTGGTCAGAGTTTATGTCAGCACCAGGATATGTTTTACAATCCAAAATCTGGTTTCGAAACCTCTGCTTGACCATAATGAAGTCGATTTGGTAACGCCCTGTATCTCCTGGTCTCATCCATGTGTATATTCTTCTATTGTGGTTATTGAATAAGGTGTTAGCTATGACCAACTCATGCTCAGTGCAGAATTCTACCAGCCTGCTTCCTCGATCATTCCTTTCACCTAATCCGAAATCTCCTACTATCTTCCCTTCTCTCCCTTTTCCTACCACAGCATTCCAATCTCCCATTACTATAACATTTTCATCACCCTTGATATACCTCAGAATTTAGTCTATTTCTTCGTAGACCTTTTCAACATCCTCATCATCAGCTTGACTGGTAGGCATATTGACTTGTACCACTGTGGTGCACGTAGGTTTAGTATTTATTTTTGCTACAATAATCCGTTCACTATATTGCTCATAATATTCCACCCGCTGTCCAAGTTTCCTACTCAATATGAGGCCAACCCCTGCTTGGCCATTGTTTGATTTAGTGCTAATGACCCTATAGTCTCCTGACCAAAAGTCCTGTTCTTCCTGCCAGCGCATTTCACTAATCCCAACCAAATCCAACCTTAACCTATCCATTTCCCTTTCTAAGTTTTCTAACCTTCCATTTCCTAGCAGACTTCTAACATTCCACGCTCCGATCCGTAGAATGTCAGAGTTCCTCTTTGTCACTTCTGTGATGTTAACCCCCTCTCGAGTAGTCCCCACCCGGAGATCCGAACGGGGGACTAGTTTACCTCCGGATTGAAATTTTACAAGGGAGGAGGCCATCATCACATGTATTTATGCATAGAGAGGTGCATATCCTCGGGAATAGCAAACGGCTGTAGTTTCCCCTTGCTTTCAGAATAAAAGAGATAAAATCAAGATTCTACACGACTCACATGCGAGACTCCAAACTAATATAAATAAAAGGGCAAAATGAAGGGTGTTCTCCACTAAAGAAAGAATATTGACTTCTGAGGATGAAGAAATATTGAAAGCAAGGGCATCTCCTGTCTAAATTTTAGGGTGGGCCAGATGATACTATTATTGTTTCATATTAAATATTGCTTCTTATTTGGCATTCATTGCTGCCGATATTGCCATGATCATTATTCAACACAACACAACATTTGAATAAAATTGTAATAAAAAGTTCATGCATTAAAAGCTGGCTCCTTATTTGTAAATAAATTCTGCTCTCCTGTGGTTGGATGAAGCAAATTTATCCATCAGCTTGGTTGATAAGGTCCATATTTTTTGATTTCTAACTTTGTGTTCAGCGGTATAGAAGAAAATAGATTTGTCAATAAAAATTCCACTTTCATTTTCCTATGTCGCACACGATCAGCATATTAAGTAACTACCTACCGAATCATAAAAGTTAAAAACACATTAATAGGGGCCGTATTTTTTGGTAATAGCGATACGAGCTAACTTTTTTCATATCTTCTTAAAGTACCGTATTTTAGCAAATCGAACTCTCGAAATATCACAAAATCTGATTTATTGCACGAATCGATCAAATTATCCCGAAATATACTCCACTTTGTACGAAAAATGCCAAATATTATTGAAAAAGCTCTCCAATATAAGTTTAAATGCTTCTGGGGAATTGATCAGAATAATATTATCCATTTCAGGTCCGTATTGAATATGTTTACTAATAAAACTATCAATTCTTCATCTTTTCAATACAATATTAATAGTCTATTTATACAATTGGGTACATGTTTCGCACAAACGTTAGTGCTTCCTCAGCCCAAATATGCATTAAGACATTGACCGTTGTGGTTTCCTTCTCATTTGATTGATAGTGCTGCATATTCTCTACACAAATGCTCTCACAAAGCCGGAAGTAGGCTATGTGTATTCAGTTCCGCGATCCCTAAGGCTATCGATGAAAATCGATATCTGCTACCGATAACATCAAATGGTGTTGTGGTCGTAGATACAGGAGTGCGAGTTCATGACTGATGACATTTTGTATGCCGTATTTGGTTGTTCAAGATTTAATAACAAGGATACATTAAAAGAGTGCTCTTTAAAACCCCATATCACATGATTTGTTAGATTTGCCTCATACTATAAGGAAGATTGCAGAAGAAAGATCGATCACTATGACAATTTATTTCGCGAAATACCCGCCGAAATTGTGTCAGTTTTAACACCGATATCAACAGTTTTATTTCACCAAGAAATATGGCCATTACACATTAATTTAAGAAATTAATTTCATCACAGAACTAAGACACTTATACTGTACTTGGAACACCAGACAACTGAAAATGTATAAATATATTTTTGTTTAATGTCAGTAAGATGCGTACAATGGCTGAATACCTGTTGAAGTGTGTGGGGTGGGGTGGACCCTTCTCCCCTAATCCAGTTTGACAGAGACAGAACTGGAGAGATATCCTATTTCACTTCAAAGCTTGAAGAGAGAGAAAAATCCCTTCATAGCACAGAAGAATTTGCATGCAAGATAGTGCTATGTACACTATTTCCTCACCCTACCCATCAAGCCATATACTTTACATGGAAGTTTCTGTGAAGCGGCCCTCGCTATTACAATACACCGCACGAGACTGTTAAGCTAGGTATGAATTATGTATACTGAATTCTTTTTAGAGATTCTAAAAGGAAAAACCACTTATTTTAAGTAGAATATCTGTAATTAGAAGTAATTTTTAATGACATTAATTAAACAAATTTTGTAAAATTCGGTATAACGGCCCTGGGTGGGCGGAGCCTTTTCAGCCCTTAATGATGCACCACCCCTGATTGAAAGCATTGAAAAGCCAAATTGTCTTTCTGTAATTGATTGTAGTGGTCGTATGTTGGCCATAAAATATAAAATAAATAATAATAATTATTATTATCAATATTAAATCTGATTGCACACCCACAAAATAGTTAAGAATTACCAACTTACCTCTTTAAGAGAATGTAAAAGGAGGTACTGTCTCTTTGGCTGCGCTTCAATCTCTTGCAACACGAAAGGCAAGTACTGAGGCAGGTTCCCAACCGCAACACTTCCAAGGGTGTATGACGCAGCAGATTTAACTTCCTCCGATGGTGGAGAGAAGGAGTTCAAGATGACCTGCTTCAGACTCGTGATACTACTGAGGTCACTGCAACAACACACAAGCTGTTTAGAATGTATGCACTGGAGTTACAAGAATACCATGACTGAAACCTAACCAGCAAACTGCTTCCCTGAAATGTATAGGTTGCCTGCAAACCCTTGAGCCCTGATTTATTATAGTTAAACACTAATTACGGTAGCAATTTGGAATACTATCAATTCCTTGAATCAAAAGAAGTGAGAATGAATTGTTTTGCAGTTGTTGTCAAGAAAAGAAATAACAAATGGAATGTATATTTGCCTTTCTTTTTTTGCAATGAGTATTTCTTTGTGGTTCTAAGAATATTGAGGAGGTACTTACATAGTGGCCACTCAAATCGGTCAACGATTTTCCAGGAGTTTTCCAAGAATTTTCCAGGAGTAATTCTCATTTTTCTAGACTTAAAAATAAGCGCGAATCCCGGGCGGGGGTGCATTATCGGTTGCCTACTTCAAGACTAAAGTAAAGCAATTGTGTTTGGTCTACTTATACAGATGTTCACAAAAATTAGTGGTGATTGCGTTATTGATACGCAAGCCTATACACAAATGATTTAATTGTTGTTTTAAAAATAGCCTTTGTGGCTCAAATATCCGCTTGAAAAAAGAAAAAAAAAAAAAAAGGGAGAAAAGAATGCCGCCTGCAATTTTATTGAAGTCAAGTTGTCTATACTCAATATGTTTTACAAAAATACTATCGCGTGTTCTCACACACAGAAACAGGTAGCCTGAGGAAATTTATTTAGTTAACAATAGAGTGCTCACCCAAAACCGCAGCGGGAGTATGATTTAAGATAAAACACGGCGTGTAAATTTCCGGTTAAAAATAAAAAGGGTTTGCAGAGCGACCGCTAGATGGCCCTTGCTACCCCATCCGCGATATCATGACGTCGAGGACTAAGAGCGGACTGGGAATGTTAGCAGTGGATGGAAAGATCTTTATAATTAATTAACAGAGGCTATTTTTCAGGAGTTTACAAATTTTTCATCATTTTCCAGGAGTTTTTCAGACCTATAAAAAAACAGGAGTTTTCCAGGATTTCCAGGTTTTCCAGGAGTAGTGGCCACCATGTACTTATATTCCTGCTATACAGTAAATATCAGGAGTATACCAATTGCAGTTACGATGCTTTGTAGCAGTACAAGAATATGCATTCTTTCCTACCTGCAGAAAGTTTGGGGCTAGTCGTTCAGTCAAATTACAGTAGCCTGGTATAGTCAGGGAAAGTGACGATATAATTCGAATTACGGTAGTTTCGTTCTACGAGTATCATGAGCGGTAGCGTTAATACCAGTAAGCGTGCGAGTATTACTGCTCCTTTTAAACTATTTCAGACGCAGTGAACGCGAAATTATGCCTACCCTACCACGCACCTATACCGGTACTTGCCGCAATCGTGGGAGATGTATATCAGACTCATATTGTATAATGGACCATAATTGTATCTTTTAAACCTGAATAATAAATTTTCTGTTTTGAAATGTATTTTCCAGGACGTTGGCATGTATAGGTATTTAATGGATATCTTGATTTTTGAGATATGCACATGTAAGACCCTCCTCAATTTTTGTGCAGTAAAAATAGGATTAAAAAACGGGTCTTGTATACGAGTAAATACGGTATACAGTGAAGGGAGCCTGAAGTCTTGGGGCTTTCTCTAGATGATTCATTTAATCATTTACATGATATTCATTTATGATTCAATTGAGGTGCTTCAATTACAACTCTGCCAAAAAAATAAAAAATTGCTGACCCAAAGATTTTAGTTTTGCCATACATCACACAGAAAGGGTGTTCGGCCTCAATAATTTGGAGCAAAATACAGTAAAAGAAAGAGCATGCAAGCTGTGTAGCCACAACAAATGGGCTTTATGTTACTTGCTCTAGTTGTTACTAATTCCATCGTACTCTCTTAATTTGTCTCCTGAGTAAGTGACTATTAATTTCAACATGAGACCTATTAACTAATTCTGATATACAGTATATGGCACAAAATAAACAGCATAAGAACACTAAGAGTTCCTTTTCACAGGTCAGGGAACTTTTGTAAGACGTATCACTTAAAATGTCTTAGTAACTATTTCGGGCAAGAAAAAACAAAATAACATCTTCCTTTAGCATATTGATAACCCTACACTAATCAAACTGAGATACAGAAAGAGGAATGAAAATCCAATATAACGTTCAAGGTTCATTTCAGCCATGATAACACCAAGTTTCTTTCACCACAGTAGGGTGTGTTTTGCCCACCACAATACATATACTGTACGTGAAAAAATGAAAAAGCTATAAAATAGACTTAGTACCTTTCCCCACCGACCTATTCAATTGAATTGTAACTTTCAGTCGGTCAATACAAGTATAAGCCCAATTAAATTGTGAAATGTAAATCACATGTGATTAAAAGTTATTTGCACAGATTACAAGAGGGATGACATGTTTCGCTTGTCAAGCGAGCATCATCAGGTCCTTGAAAAACAAACAAATATACAACACAAAATTGCTCTACAAAACACTACCAAAACTCACAATGTCAAACATGAAAGGACGTTGCCGGCCAACACCCTCCAAGGCATGGCAAAATCTTAATAGCATGTGGCTAGCACTGCTGCAAAATACTTAACCTCTTAACTGGGTATGATGTATATATTCGTATATTAAATGTTATAATTTAATGGGCATGACGAATATATATGCACTCCATCTTTTACCGCTAACACCAACTGGGCGTGTCGAGTTTTCACTGCATGGAGAATGTCTTAGAGAAAATTGATGTTTTGGCAGCAGGTTGGCAGCAGTTACGACATTTCCCGCCTCCTGTATCTTGGTTGTTTTTTGTTTTTGTATTTGATTTTGTGTTCGTTTTCTGCTTTTTCTTTTTTTATAAATTTTTGTTTTTGCTTTGTGTTATTTTTGTTTTAGTGTTTGTTTTCTGTATTTGCTTTTGTTTTCGTTTTGGGTTCTTTTTCTTTTGTTTTTGCTTGTGTTTTTTGTTTGTGTGTTTGTTTTCTGTATTTGCTTTTGTTTTTGATTTTATGTTCTTTTTCTGCTTTTTCTTTTGTCTTTGAATTTTTGTTTTTGTGTTTGCTTTCTGTATTTGCTTTAGTTTTTGATTTTTGCTTTTTTGTTTTTGAATTTGTGTACCTATATTTTCTGCTTTCTCTTTTGTTTTTGCTTTGTGCTTTTTTGTTTTGTTTTCTGTATTTGCTTTTCATTTTGATTTTTGCTTTTTTAGTTTTGTTTTTGATTTTGTGTTCGTTTTCTGCTTTTTCTTTTCTTTCTACTTTTGCTTTGGTTTTTTTTTTGTTTGTTTTTTAGTTTTGTGTTTGTTTTTCACTTTTGCTTTTGAATTCTGCTTTTTGCTTTCTGTTTTGGTCATGTGTTTGTTTTTGCTTTGTGCGGGGAGCAATACAAGACAATCAATGAAAGCAAACCTACACGTTTGATCTCAATAGCATTTGATACGTTTTATTTGCACCTGTCAATGTGCGGAAATGAACAGTTTAGGTCATACGGACAAAACTCCCAAGTTCTAATCAGGTAAATGCCAAAAGGAATGCCTATCTTGCCCATCTTCAAGACCCAACTTCCAACACAAAGAGAGATAAACTACTGGAACTCAAGGGTAAATGCCAGACGCAGATAAGGCAGATTAAAAATACTTGGTGGCAACAGAAGGCTCAGGAACTGCAGAGATTATCGGATGCTCGAGACTTGAGGAACTTCTATGCCGTACTCAAGGAAATATATGGACCATCTCGCTCATCATCAGGTACACTGAAAAGCGCTGATAATTCTACTACCTTTACTGATAGTCAAGAAATCTTGGAACGCTGGAAGGAGCACTTCTCCAATCTCCTAAATCGTCCATCAGAAGCTGCTGAAGACTTCCTCTGTGATGTGCCGCAACAACCTGAACAACTGTGGTTGGCAGTACCTCCTACTTATCATGAATTCAGTGCAGCTCTCACCCAATTGAAACCCAGAAAAGCACCTGGCCCAGATAACATCCCTCTGGAACTAATTCAAGCCGGAGGTCATTCCCTCAAAACAAGAATTTTCATCCTTATCCTCAGAATTTGGGAATCAAGAAAGGTACCTGGAGACCTAAAGAATGCCACTATCGTCACTATCTTTAAAAAGGGTGATCGCAGTGTTTGTGGCAACTACCGTGGTATATCACTGCTATCAATTGTGGGGAAGATTCTTGCAAGAATTCTACTTAACCGCCTCAAGGTTATCTCTGAGAGGATCCTCCCAGAGTCACAATGCGGATTTAGAACTTCCAGAAGCACAATTGACTTGATTTTCTGTGTGAGACAGCTACAAGAAAAATGTAGAGAACAACAGAATCCACTCTTCTTAGTCTTTTATGACTTGGAAAAGGCATTTGATTCGGTTCCAAGACCAGCCATGTGGGCAGTGCTGAAGCGGTTTGGTTGCCCTCAGCGTTTTGTAGATCTAATCAAAGCTCTCCATGATGGCATGACAGGTCAGGTTTGCCATCAGAATAAGATGTCCGATGAATTTCCCATTACCCATGGACTGAAACAAGGATGTGTACTGGCTCCAACGCTTTTTGCGCTGTACTTGGCTGCAATGCTTTATGATTCACCCACAAACATCCCAGGTGTGGAGATCAAGTATCGTTTTGATGGAGGGCTTTTCAACCTAACTCGTCTCCGCTCCTTGAGGAAAACTCAGGTTACTAAGGTTACTAACATGTTGTATGCAGATGATGCTGCATCACCAACTCTCACACCAGAAGAGCTGCAAGAGTCAGTTAACTGGTACAAAAGTGCATGTGATCGCTTTGGTCTTACCATAAATGTCAATAAGACTAAAGTCTTGGCACAACCTTCACCAGGCACACCTCTTCCTCAGTTCAATATCTCCATTTCAAATTTGCCATTAGAACAGGTTGACCACTTCTCGTACCTGGGCAGTACCATTTCTGTGAGCTGTACCTGTGAGCAGGATGTGGATAAGAGAATTGGCGCAGCCCATGCAGCATATGGACGATTAGCGCACCGGGTCTTCATGAATAAAGATCTATCCATGAGTACAAAGCTTATGGTGTACAAAGCAGTAGTCATTTCTACATTGTTGTATGGCTGTGAAACGTGGACCCTTTACCGACGTGATCTTAGGAAGCTTGAGCGTTTCCACCTACAAAAACTTCGATCAATCCTGAGGATTAAATGGGAAGACCGCATTACCAATATTGCTGTTCTGGAAAAGGCTCAAATCAACAGCATAGAATCATCCATAATAGGTCACCAATTTAGATGGATTGGTCATGTCCATCGGATGGATGATGTGAGATTACCTCGTCAAATGCTATATGGTGAGTTATGCTATGGCACCAGACCTCATGGTGGTCCTAAGAGGCGCTACAAGGACCAATTTAAGCAGACCCTGAAATTGACAGGTCTTGATTCACAAACCTGGGACATGCTGGCTGAAAACCGCTCAACTTGGCGCCGTACCATCTCGGACACTGTAAAGGCGTTTGAAAGGGATCGACGCATACATGAAGAGGCCAAGCGTCAAGCTAGGAAACTTCGAGCAGCCCAACCACGTCCTCCTCCAGCAATACTATGCGACTTGTGTGGTCGCTTGTTCCATGCCAGGATTGGACTCTTTAGTCACCTTAAACACATCCACAAACTGGACTGAAGGAAGAAGATTTATACTCGGATTCGAGTTAAAGCCGATGATGATGATGATGATTAGACAGAATATGGTCAAAGTGAGGAAAATTAGTTTATCAAGCTAAAAATTGGTGTAGAGGTTCCTTGAATAGCCTGGATCAAAATACTACAAGTCCCAAAAAATCCCTCTTGGGGAACATGCCGCCATCTTGGATTTCATATCCAGCATCGCATTGAGCGTCATAACTCGGTACCTAAGGGTGATAGGGACATGTGGCTTGGTCAGGATAACTTACCAGAATGCAGGCTATCATTTTGACCCTACTTAACCTAGATAACAATCGAAATAGTTATTATAAATCACTTAAACAAACTCTCATAGGGTAGCGATAAAAGCCATCTCGATGTTTAATGTCGATTTTTCACCTTTTAGTCATGGGATTGAAAAAAGTACTGAAATAAATGTTGTTAAGCACATCAAAACGCACAAAAATATGTAATCAGCACTTTCGTAAACCAAAATTTATGGGTGTGAGAAGTTGTCAAACATGCGCATGCAACTCAAGGAGCGGCGTGCCGAGGAGGGGGGGGCTTCTCAAAGCCGGTGCAACTGGTGAAGTAAACATATTCTGCAGGCGCAACTAAGCCCTTTTTTTTTAATGATAAGTAAAAATTAGACACTTTTATATATAAGGATAGCATTTTATAACCTAATAAATAATAATAAATAAACAATAATTAATTTGTTAATACAGTAACTTTTCGTTCTAAAACTCTCTTTCTTAGCTACTTATATTGTATGTATCAAGAGAAAGGAATATTTCCTTTTAATTTTAATAATTAAGTATTTTTTGCGCTATGCTCGTATGTAATTAAACTAAGAATGGACTGTCCGTCCACGCGTTACCGAGCGACATCCCTGCCGCTGCGCCGTCAGAGCGCTCTCGTTCCCCCACTCCACCTTCCCTGTGTTGCTTAGCAGTGGCGCCGGCCGGCCGGCCGAAATGAACGTCTTTACAGTAACGTTTATCATAAAATTTATCTTAAACGGTATGCCACAGAAAATAATCATAAAAGCGAAAAATGTGTGTTTCAGTTTGAACTGTCCCTTTATGCTTATTTTGCCGATGTTTACCATCCGGTTTAAAAGTTAATGCCGTTCCCTGTACTTTATAAATGCCTACTTCAAAAACGATTTTACCATTAAGTTCTATGCAACACGTGGAACTTGGGCAAGCTTGCCAAAGGCGCGAGCTCAAGCATCTCGAAAAATTCACAGAATGGCTACGTATACATTCTCCTTTCGACAAACCTCAGGATATTTTGGTGTCCTAATCAACCGGTGTTATAGGTGACGAAACGGTGACCTGCGACTCAGCTTGGGAGATATGAACCGCGACTTTGAAGAAACTGGAAGGGAAATCGTTCGCCGAAGTTAAACTCCAACGAAAGGACAAAGTTGTCACTCTTGTAGCTCTTGTCCGAGGTGAGACCATGCCTGTAAATCGAATTGCGTGTGTCACTCGCAATGAAGAGGACCTTGAAATATTGCTTTGAATACGAGTTGGCTTTATTGCCGCCAGCGCTGTTCGATGCTTCAACTATCAGAAAAGGTACACAATCAACTTTACGGACAGTGATAGAGAAGTTATGTGCACCAATGACCTGTCTTCCCTAAGACCTTACCTACGTGTTTGACGGTGGAGATCTCCTGCACCGGGTGGTATTGCCGAAATCAGGAACCTTCGATAATGTTTGTAAGAACTACATTTCGTACATCAAGGTGAACTATCAAGGGAAAGCTATTGTAACTTAGTGTTCGACGAAAGACGTGAAGCATATGAGACGACGTGCCAAGACGTCATCTTCTGAAGTTTTGGTGGATTTGGAAGTGCAAGTGGTCTCGTCGCAGAATCAGTTCCTAGCCAATACGTCAATCAAATCAAGATTCGTCGCCATTTTAGGTCGTTGTTTCGATGAAAAGGGGATTCCAGCAATTCATGCCAAGTCTGATGCTGATCGTCTCATCGAGACAACAGCGATCAAGGAAGCAGAGAAGGGAGGTCATGTGGCAATTGTTGGAGAGGATACCGATTTGTTGGTATTTCTTTCGAGCCTTGCGGAACGCGATAGAAACGTCTATATGCTGGTGCCACCATCAAAAGCCCATCCGAAGAAACTCTTTGGCTCTACGGAATTGCAGAAGGCTCTTGGGGACATGACCGACAATCTTCTCTTCCTCCATGCCATGTCCGGTTGCGACACAACTTCGGCTCCCTACAGGAAGGGGGTACACGCGTTCAAGACTTTAAACAATAAGCCAGGTCTTCGCCAAAGAATTGCTGTTTTTAACAGCGCAGACGCTGCAGTGGAAGAGATCGTGAAGGCAGGGGAAGAATTCTTCGTAGCGTTATACGGAGGTAGAACTACAGATAGTCTAAACAAGACAAGGTATAGTCAGTACCTTAAGACCATTGCCAAACAACTTCTCCACGCAGACTTCGACCTCTCAAGTCTTCCACCAACATCAGCAGGATCTTGACAGCATAGCCTAAGAGTTTACCACCTAGTGCAGGAATGGCACGGAACCTCTCTTCCACCTACAGAGTGGGGATGGAAGAAGAACAGAATCGGCAAATTTTTACCGATTCCAACAGAATCTCCTCCCGCACCAGACTTCCTCCTAAACCTCATCAGCTGAGAGTGCAAGACATGATGCGGCAGCAGATCTTGCGGTTGCCGAAGACAAGGTCTCTCCTGTTCAGCAATGTGCAGCAATTGCACTTGTGATGGTTGTTCTAACATGCCAGAGCCAGATACTCTTGACGATATGGTGAGTGAGGAACAGGAGGACAACCCCGAAGAATTGCCATGCAGATCCTCGCCACCTCTTCGCCGCAGAGTAGACTCTTCTGAAAGTTCAACCTTACCAAAGAAAAAACGTCAAGATTAAGACAAGTGTCGCGTTTTTTTAACCAACACATGACCAATATTAAACGCGTACGATATAATTAATAGTTGGCTTTATTCCTTTACAGGCACACCTCACTACAGCGCCCCGTGACAGCAGAATATCCTCTTTTCCGTGTTTTTCGTGTTTGTACAAAAGAAATTGAAATGTTCTTAAACGTTAGTGTGTTGAAGGTGTGGTATAAGATAGCAAATAAGCAAATAGCTGCTTAATTTATTTTCTAATAGTAACGTTTATCATTCCTTTTCTATATAAATATAATATACATAGCTAAGAAAGAGAGTTTTAAAGCGCTATGTTACTGTATTAACAAATTAATTATTGTGTTTTTTAATTATTTATTAGGTTATACGATGCTATCCTTCTATATAAAAGTGTCAAATTTTTACTTATCATTAAAAAAGGGGCATAGTTGCGCCTGCAGAATATGTTTACATCACCAGTTGCACCGGCTTTGTGAAGCCTCCCTTCGCGGCGCGGCGCTCCTCGGGTTGCATGCGCATGTTTGACAACTTCTCACACCCGTAATTTTTGGTTTACGAAAGTGCTGATCACATATTTTTGTGCGTTTTGATGTGCTTAACAACATTTATTTCAGTACTTTTTTCAATCCCATGACTAAAAGGTGAAAAATCGACATTGAACATCAAGATGGATTTTAACGCTACCCTATGAGAGTTTGTTTAAGTGATTTATAATAACTATTTCGATTGTTATCTAGGTTAAGTAGTGTCAAAATGATAGCCTGAATTCTGGTAAGTTATCCTGACCAAACCGCATGTCCCTATCACCCTTAGGTACCGAGTTATGACGTTCAATGCGATGCTGGATACGAAATTCAAGATGCCGGCCATTTTTTTCAAGATGGCGGCATGTTCCCCAAGAGGGATTTTTGGGACTTTTAGTATTTTGATCCAGGCTATTCAAGGAACCTCTCCACCAATTTTTAGCTTGATAAACTAATTTTCCTCACTTTACCCTATTCTTCTTACACTACTTGTAGTTACTGTAGAAATGGACAAAACGTCTCTTGAATTATACTTAATACATTGAAATTTCTTTAGAATACTATAAAACAACATTATTGCTAATATTCCCGCTAACTTTCCGCCTATACTGTCGTAACAATTGTGTGGAAATAATACACAGGGCAGATTACACCCAGTTAAAAGGTTAAGCGTTAAGACCCCTAAAAGGTACTATTTATTAAATATCTAAAATGTTGCAAGGTTTGTGGGTGGCTTTGTGATTTTCATCCTTGCAATGTTGTAGAAATTTAATACCATATTTACGTGAATGTAATGCACACTTTTTCAGGCAAATTATGTCTCGAAAATCAGGGTGCACACAAGAAGCGATGACTCATTACATTCGAGCAGAAACTTGGAAGCATCCCTGATCACAGAGCAGAGCCTCCTCTCTTCTAGCATACCCATGTGTCTGTCTTACATTCAGCTTATAAAATCTATTTTCCTGTGCAGATGTGCTTTCAGGATGAATTCTAGTTATAATCTTGTCACAACTTTATTTAACCTTGGTAAATCGTTGTGTATGGGCAGAACTTTAAATCAAGTCTGAACAAGGATTATGACATTCACGACTTGCCATAAAGAGCGTATATTGCAACCACATCATGGCCAAAATAGCTTGCCACGGTGGGTGAGTGTCAACGTGTCGGTCTACTAACCCCAAGCTTGCAGGTTCGCTCCTGGCCGAGTTAAGAGATTTTTTGAAAGGCGGCAAAAATGACGACACCTTGTCATACGATGTTGGCATGTCAAAGGACCCATTTGAATTCAGTAGGCCGTGTTCATAATGGCAAAATTAATCTTGGGAGTTTCTGCCAACACAAATTTCCTCATTTTTCTACTAGAAAGTGCTATAGCGTTCAAGGATCTTAGATATCTAAACTCCTTGACTTTCATAGTGCTTCAAGGAACAACGAAATTCAACATGCAGGCAACCCTTTGGATGACAAATAACAAACCTTGCACCCGGCACCCGAGGCCATACAATATTATATATTATGACCAAAATGCGTCAGTCGAGCTTCTTTTAATGACAATTCAATGAAGTCAAGCCAAATTTAACAATTAAAGTTGGTCTGCGCAGCCAGAGCTCGTAATCGGCATTAGATTCAAATTTGATACGGTAATTAAAACATCTGAACTGAAAAAAAATATTTTGAGTACCAACAAGTCGTCTTTAAAAAGTAGGATATCAAACACCATATTTATGCATTTTAGGTTGTGTAATCGACGAACTTTGAACAAGTTTTCTTAAGACGCAGGACTTAGAAACAGATGCATTGGTCATAAAATATCGCAATTTAGGGCAATATTGCTGGATGAGAGCTACATGTGTTTCTCTTAGGAATTCGCACTCTGAAAGACATACAGTAGCAAGATCGATTGTTGTGAAAATCAATATATGGAAAGTATACAGCTAATTTAAGTTTTTGAATCAAATTTGGATCTTCGTAAATATTTACTACACAGATCAACCGTTCTTGTCTCAAGATCTTAAGCTGTTAGTCGTGCTTCTGTGATCGGCCTCTGTCTGATACATAGTCGCATGAATACGACTATCTTGGGGCGCTACCCTCTTTAAAAACAAAAGCAGAAAAAAAGAGATTGTACTGCAGGCTTTGAATGAGGCGTTTATTTTTCTTTCATTAATAAGCGGCGATCACGTTTGCACTTATTTTCTTGAAATGCATTGAATACGGTGTAATTTTTTTGCATACATTAATAAGTGGCGACCAAGTTTACATTCATTTTATTGAAATAACTTCATGACCACATGATGCGAGCGGCCAAAATCATCACATACCATATTCGATTCTTCTAGGCTAGAACAAAATGAAGAAGAACTTCTCGGCAAGAGGACCAATACCAAAGATGACAGCAGATGTGTGACTCATGAAGACCAAAATATGATGAAGGAACTTAATCTGACTCGTGAAGACTGAAATATGATGAAGGAACTTAATCAGACTGCTATCCAAGATTGAAGACCAGTTTTGCAATTTGTTACCTACAGAGATCAAGTTGCTGATGACAAGGCACCTGAGATAGCTATGTCCCAGTATTATCTTAGTGTTGAGGTGTGAACTGGTGTGCACGTGATCTGCTTCTGACTATCGTGCTGCAGTGTTTTACTAAGTAGTTGTCAGAATCAACTTTGCATTTGTATGGCGTGACTAGTACTTGCACCATCTCATCTACCGTATTTCCTCGCATATAACTCGCACATATTTGACCGAAAATAAGTATGAAAATTTTCGGTGCGTGGAATATGCCAGGATTAATGTGCTAAAGACCACATTCCCGAAAAAACGTAAAATTTGCATTATTAAAACAAGAGAACTGGCATTGTCACTGCTGCCAATCTCTGAGCTACTCATGCATGCATTGTTCCGGTCCTCATCCTGACCTCCGTCCAACACAATTGCGATGCTCGTCTTCAAGAAGCTCCTCACAAAACATCTGTCGACACCATAACCCATGTACATATAACCCAATGATGAAAGAATTCAAGCGACGGCCTTCTTTATTTCGTCTTCTGTCATCAGCTTGTGATAACTAATATTAGATCTCGACGTGTTCTAATCTAACAATTACTTATTTTTAGCATGTGGAACATCAACAAAACAGATGACGATTACGCACCTCATGGAGGTTTTAATGCGTTGTCACATTTGAAAACACCTTACGTGTTTGGTTAGTGGTTTCTAACACATCTTTCTGTTTACGCCAGTAACAAATATTAAATTCAGTCACAATGAATTCTCGACCGGCAGCAGTATTACCATAATCTTCTGTATATTTTATCACTTCGAGTTTAAACCCAGGTATATAACTTCAACATACATAACTTTAAAATCGATCTCCACAAGAAAACAATTACACTTAACTGAGAAACAATGGAAGGTGAAAACAGAATACTGGTACTCTTAGACAATGCAACAGACAGGCAACAAATACCACGGTAGGGGTGTGGTAGCACAGCGGTCAAGCTGTTGGCCTCTCACCAAGGTAGACTAGGTTCAATTCCCAGTCAATACATGTGAGGTTTTCCAAGTGAAATGCCATGTCCTGTGGTTCGGATTCCACGTAAAAAGGAGGTCCCGTGGCTCATGACCGCATGATTAATGGTCACGTAAAACTAAGAGCTTCCTTCCAATTTAACAAATACTGCAAAAGAAAAGAAAGCACCGCTACCAAGACGAACAGAAACATCGCGGGCAATATGTGAGATGTTCAATGGCTGGAGATTCTATCTTAAAATTGCTAAGATCATCTTTATGACGGCATCAGAAATTAATGCAAGATGGCGAGTTAAATGCGGGCAAATACAGTATTTAACATTTGATAACGGCTGTGATTAGCTCAAATGTATGTTTGACCTGGAGAAGGAGGAATACTCATAGCTCCGAGTTCTTTTATTTTTATTTTGGAAATGTTGTGTTTGGATCCCTCAAAAGGGATTTCTTTCCCTGTAATTTTTTTTAAAATACTACTAAAACTGGGCCAGTCATTATAACTTACATATGTCGCCCAATCTCTCCAATGATCAGGAGAGCAAATATATGCTGTGCATCGTTGCGGGGGTTCTGCACATCACGCAGGAATTGTTCTACAACACTCAGAGCTTCCTGTGGCCATGTCACAGTCAGGGCAGCAACACATTTCGCCAGGGAGTGGAAGGCCTGGAACAAACAATACCACGATTTTAAGATACAACAAAAATAAAGTCAATAAATAAATTTAAATAATGATGGTGATGCTTTTACTAAACTTGTATAAACAAAACAACTCGTAATGATAGGCTATCATAGATACATACCTAGGTAGGCTAGATGGTAGGAAATATACATAGATGCATGTATTATTTTAATGCTCAATATAAAAAATAGACGATGGAATCACTGACGATGGAAGGATAAGCGAGGGGATTGGTAAGAGGAACCAACAAGCAAATGGGTTTTACCCGAGTGTGAGGGGTCAGGTGTAGAACCAGAAAGTTCCCGAGAAATGTAAAAATATGTTGTATTCAACATATTACACAGCTATATTGACGTATGCAGCGGCACATGGACAACAACTAAAGGGGAAGAAACTACAATCCAGGCAGCAGAGATGAAGTTCCTTAGAGGTATAATTGGAAAGACTCGCAGAGACAAAATCAGAAACAAGGAAATTAGGGGGGGGGAAACAGGATTCTCAAAGTTACCAGACAAGATCGAGATCAGTAAACTAAAATGGTAAGGACATATGATGAGAAAGGGAGAAGATCGAGTCCCAAAGCAATTATTTACCGAGAAAGTCATGGGCAGGCATCAAAGGGGAAGGCCAGGGATGAGGTGGATGGATAGTCAGGGAGAGCATTGAGAAAAGAGGAGTGAAGTGGAAGATATACTGGAAGAAGGACGAAGTGGAGGACAGAGAAAAGCATGGAGGTCCTTGATTCACACCACGTCCCAGATCAATGGAACAGGGAAGTAAAGAAGAAAGATATAAAAAATAGGGGTTATAAATAAAAATGACCCGTCCCATTCATAACTGAAAAAAGAAAGACTGAATAGCTGGAATTAAAAAAGAAAGAAAGAAAGAAATGAAGAATAAGATAAAGTTATGACATTGCAGAACCAAAACATAGAATCATGGATATTTCCAATATGGATTAGCAAGGTAAGCTAACATTATTTTGAAAGGAAGTTTTGACTTCTATAGTACAGGGCGCCCGAGAATGTTCTCCGCAGTGGGTACGTGCAGCTGTGAGTGGTTGAGTCATGAGTTTTAGTTGGCTGCACTGCACTGTGTCCTTCAAAGCGGGACTTCCCCGTGTGAGCTGTCGATGTGCATCGCGATAAGCGTGCGAGCCTGCAGCGTGTATTACAGTCAGCAAGCGTTCGGATGGATTATTATTGGAAGAGTGCAACAGTATACATGCGGTAATGTTTACTACTGAAGAGAGAGTTTTTTTTTGATGGAATACGTTTTTCGCAAAGGCGATCGGTTAACAGAAAATGTAAAATTAAGATTTCAGGCGCGGTTTCCTAATTCAAAGTGTCCAAACCGTGATACCATTCGGGATTTGGTAAGTAAATTTCGTGTGACTGGCTCAGTTCACGATGTACCGGGACAGGCAGGCCTACGCTTTTAACAGACGAAAAACTTGATGAAATCTCCTATATAATGCTGCGAAGCCCAAGTAAATCAACACGAAAATTAGCTCAACAAACAGGAATCTCCAAGTCGACAGCACATAAAGCTGTAAGAGACAAGCTTCAGTTGTTCCCTTATAGAGGGCGATGTATGGAAGATAGACATATGCTCTCGGGGACTTTTTTGTAGAACTTTTCATGCTGAACAATTCTTACACTCATAGTATTTAGATATTTTTAACGGACAGACCGGACGTAGTTTCACTACGAGATACCTTGAACATGTAAATGTGATCAAACATAGAAAATTTTCGGCCATGGGGAACCATATGAAAGACGCTAACCACACCTTCACAAACATTAAGAAAGATTTAGAAATTATCCACTACGTCAGGAAAGGGCCTATTATGAATATATTGGAGCAAATTGAAATAGATAACGCACAGCGCACCAATCCGATGCATAATCTAAACGAAATCAATTTCGATGCTAACATACTTTTTGAAAATATTTATAAATTTTTTCCGTTGCCACAACAATCATAGCAGTCAAAACACAAACATAATTATTGAAGCTCAGATCCGTTCGTCAGCTTCCTTGTTTATCTCTCCACCCCACGTAAAGGCACCCCCCTGCCCCTCACACATAGCCTGCCAATTAGGCCACAAACCTAAGACATACTCAGCTTTGCAACAAGTCAATCATAACCCCCACACACATCTCCTCCCTCCCCCTCCCCTCCTTCCAGTTCCTGACCTGCTACAAGGTCGGGCCAGCTCAGTTCACACAGCAACGTGCCGTCAGACACAGCACACTCTGAACCTCCAAACAGCTTAAGTTAAGGTAAGCAATCTGGCGCCTGAGTCATCCTCTCACATGTTCATACGTGTAGAAGACTATAATGTTACTTCTTTTTCTTCCCATTACAGCCTCCAGTTAGGAAGGCTGACAGTCAGTTATACCTTCAATTCGAGCTTAGTAAGTTATCATATACATTTTCGTTTTATCCCTCGTTTTTCTGACGCATTCATTCTTTCTAAGACCCATTATTATCTCTTTCTAGTTTGGACAGCAGACATACCCTTTGGCTGGTTCACCCCTTCATAGGTTCCGATTGACGTTTCATCACAAGGTTGTAATGTCTCTACCCAATCCAGCATTAAAGAAAAAGGCCGGAAAGACAACGGTCCAGCTTTGGTTCAAAATATACTCTCAAGCCAAAACATGAAGATTGGCTGAAAAATAGGACACCGAATTACAATGGAGAGCCAATAAGCCCATTGGTCATCTTCTAATTACCTCCAAATATTTTTAAACATTTTAAATAAATATTTCAATAGCACTTTGAATAGGGCATCATACCAGATCAAAACATTAAGAAGATCACTAAGACCACATGTGTCACTTCTAGCTGTACTTGTTTTTGTTTTTTATAATATGGTTAAGATGATGTTTTAGAATTAGCTTTTAGAGTGTTACTTTTAATGTTTTTCTCAAAATATGCATGATTTGTGTCTAATTAATATGATGGATGTGAATATGTACATAATCTTTGCGGCTGAAGAAGGGCCCATGAGGCCCAAAACATGTCCCCAGAGGCAATAAATTGTTAATTGCCAATAATAAATTGTATTGATTGGGCGGAGACCCATTAGAATCGTTATTGTCCAGCGTAAGCTTACAAAGCGCTCGGAAACCAGGTTTTTTATCGACTATTTCACTAAAATAGTTACTGCTCGGCTTCCTTTGATCATAAATAAATAATTTTCTACAGAAATCATACTCGATATATCCTTTACAGAATGGTGAAAACCGCATCAAAATCTATCCAGTGGTTCTTGAGTTTACCAGTAACATCCAAGAAACGGGGACTTTGCTCGCAGACACGTGTAGGCGCTGCAGAGAATATTCCCGGACTCACTGTACATTGGCGCTGCTCTTGGCAACATTTTGTGCCTTGCAGCGGCCTTCTCAGTATGTACTAGCCACGCATCTTGCAGAGGTGTACCATATCCTACTGAAGAGTCCAATGGTACACTGGGGTGAAACGCTGGCAACTGTTTTGAGTTAACCGGACCATTTTATCAAATTTCATTGTGAATTTGATAATATTAGGTTTTTATTTGTTTACTTGTACTACAGTCAAACCTCCGTATAACAATTACCAATACAACGATAAAGCCGGGTACAGCAATAATTTCATATGGTCCCGGCTGATTTCCTATATTTAGTATGTTAATTACCGTTCATTACAACGATGAAGTATTTTTAGCAACACCCTATTATAATGAAGACAAAGTTTTGGGTATCTTACTATTTTTAGCCTACTTTCGATTTTTGCAAAAAAATGAAAGTACTTATGAGATCTACACAGGGCCAAAAATTGTGTGTCTGTGTGTGAGTCTGTGTGTGTGGTGAGTGTGTGTACTCTGAATGTCTGTCCCCCCCCCCCCCCCCCCATCAATTCGAACACTGTAAAACAGAATTGAACGAAATTTGGTACAGAGGTAGAACTAGCAAAGGGCAGCTCAGTGTCATGTTTTATATCGCTGCCATCTTGACGAAAAAGTAATGGCGGCCACCCAAATGTTAAAAGCTTAAATCAAATTACGATCAACCTAATCATCTCATCCCTACCAAATTTTGCAATATTATACCTTTATGTATGAAGAATCTTTTGAGCAAACTACAAGGTCATCAGCTCAATATGTTGCGGATGGCGGCCATGTATGTGTGCAAATCGATTCCCCATATCTATTCAAACACGGTGATACCGAATTGAACAAAAGTTGGTACAGAGGTAGCACTAGCAAAGAGCACCACAGTGTCATGTTTTATATCGCCGCCATCTAAACGGAAACGTAATGGCGGACACCGAAATGTTCAAATCTTAAATAAAATTACGTCTAACCTAATCATCCGATCTCTACCAAATTTTGCGAAAACAAATATACATATGGCAAGAGTCTTTTGACTAAACTACAAGGTCATCAGCCAAATAGTTTGCAGATGGCGGCCATGTATTTATGCAAATCGATTCCCCCTATCAATTCAAACACAGTGAAACCGAATTGAACGAAATTTGGTACAGAGGTAGCACTATCAAAGGGCACTCCAGTGTCATGTTTTATATCGCCGCCATCTTGACGAAAACGTAATGGCAGCCACCCAAATGTTAAAAGCTTGAATCAAATTATGACCAACCTAATCATCTGATCACTACCAAATTTTGCAACAACATACCTTTATGTGAGAAGCATTCTATAACCAAGATACAAGGTCATCAGTCCAATAGTGTGCATATGGGGGCCATGAATGTGTGCAAATCGATTCCCCCTATCAATTCAAACACGGTAAAACCGAAAGGAACAAAATTTGGTATAGAGGTGGCACTAGCAAAGGGCACCTCAGTGTCATGTTTTATATCACCGCCATCTTGACGGAAACGGAATGGCGGTCACCCAAATGTTCTTCTTCTTCTTCATCTTGCACAGTTTCCAGCCACTGGTCGGGTCTGTTTGAAACACAAGCCTCTCCAACGTCTTCTGTCTTCCCACCATCTCTCAGCCTCCACCCTTGTCCAGTCTTCTCCTCTCTTCTTCACGCTTTCTTCCACCCCCTTCAGCCACCTGTCTCTCGGTCTTCCTCTCGGTCTCTTTCCTTCCCACTTCGTCTCGTGTACTCTCCTGGGTATCCTCTTCTCCTCCATTCGTTTTACATGTCCATACCATCTAAGTCTAGATTTCTCTATACCATCCTGTAATGGTTCCTCCTTCATTAATTCTCTGGTCCTCTCATTTCTTATTCTGTCCATCTTTGTAGCTCCAATACTGCTTCTCAAGAACCTCATCTCACTGGCCTGTATTTTGCTCTTCTCCCTTCCTTTCATAACCCAGGTCTCCGAGGCATACGTCAGGATAGGGACATAGTACGTCCGATATATGATCTTTTTGCTGTTCTGAGGGACATCCTTGCTCCATAACATGCTTCTCACACTCCTCCGAAATGCTTCTGCCTGCCTCCCCCGCTCATTTATTTCTCTATCGTTTCTTCCATTATCTTGTATCAGGCTTCCCAGATACTTGAAACTCTCCACTTTCTTCAGCTGTTCCCCACCAATTGTTATTCCCGTTGTGGTTCTTTCCTCCTTCCTTGTTGTGATCACCATCTCACTCTTATTTATGCTAAATTTCATCCCATATCCTTGTATTATTCCTTCCCACACGTCCAACTGTTCCTGTACCTCCTCCTCCTTGTTTCCCCAAATCATCAAATCATCTGCAAACACCATTGCTTTCATCTTCCCTTCCCCAATTACTTGTGCCACTCGGGTCATTATGTCATCCATCACCACAATGAAAAGTAACGGTGACAGTGCACTTCCCTGTTTCACGCCGTTTCTCTGTTCCAACCAGTCTGATCTCTCTCCTCCCACTTTCACACAGCTCACGCTTCCCTTGTACATCTCCTTTATCCTCTTTATAGTCCATTTCTCTACTCCTCTATCCTCCAGGGACTTCCATACTTTGTTTCTGCATACACTGTCATATGCTTTCTCAATGTCCAGGAAGGCCATCAGTAGATCTGTTCCATACTCATAGTGCTGTTCTTGTAACTGCCTTACAGCAAAAATCAAATCCACTGTGGACCTTCCTGCTCTGAAGCCATGTAGTTCTTCCCTCATCCCTCCTCCTATCCTTGACCTAATTCTCTTTTCCAAAACTTTCTCGAAGATCTTTGCACAATGACTAATCAGTGTTATTCCCCGATAGTTTCTGCAATCTGTTCTACTACCTTTCTTGAAGATCGGGACAATTATTCCTTTTTTCCAGTCCTCTGGGGTCTTCCTTTCCTTCCATGCTGTCCTCATCACTCGGTACAACCACTGTATCCCCACCTCTCCTGCTGCTCTCACCATCTCCACACTCAACTCATCCACACCCGGTGCCTTCCCTCCTTTCATATTGTTCACTGCATCTTCCACTTCTTTCCATGTTAAGTCCTTTTCTGTTTGCAGTTCATCTTCCTCTTCCCCGATTTCTTCCTCCTCACCATCTTTTCCATTTGGGTTCAGAAGTTCTTCGAAATATTCTTTCCACATTTTCTTCAGTTCTTCCCTATTTTCTATCTCTTGTCCCCTTTTGTTTACCATTCTAACATAATCTGTACGATTCTTCCGCCTCTTATTTTTTACCATCCCATAAAGGACCTTTTTTGTACCTTCACTATCCTCCTTCATCATCTTGCTCCACTCTTCCATCCACTTTCTTCTCTCCTCAGCCACTACTCTCTTCGCCTCCTTTCTTTCCTGGTACTCTTCCCTTGTCTCTACCGTCCTATTTTGATACCATCTCCTAAAGGCTCTATTCTTTTCCCTTACTATATCGTTTGTCTTCTCATTCCACCATGGTGTTTCTTTCCACCTCTTCTTACTACTTGTCCTCCCATATACTGCTTCTGCTGCACCTACTAGTGTCTTCTTAAATCTAGCCCATTCCTCTTCCACCCCTCTTTCTTCATCTGTTGGAATTCCTTCCTTTACCATTTTGAGGTACTCGACCCTTCTATCCCCTTCTTTCAGTTTCCATATTGTTTTAGATCCCTTATTTGGGGGTGGTTGGATCTAAAACGGAAGAGTTGTTGTGTTAATTTATAAGGAAGTGCCTAAAAGGGGGTAGCTTCCCGTAGTCGGGCAAGCTGACCAGTGTAGAGTGTTGTTTAGTGTTAGGGTGCTCCTATAAAAGATGTAGGTGTATTTTAGGGGATGGAACTTGGCGTACAGGTCAACGCGCTGGTCTTCCAGCTGGCTGGCTGGCTGGTTATATAACCGGTGTGCACGCGTCAGCGTTATGGCACGCGCTGCTCTTAGCAGTCGGGCCTATGCGGGAATACAATGATACTTGCGCTAGCAAGTATCTGGCTACTGTAAGTCACGTCTAATCGTGACGGAGGATTCAGGATGGACTTTAGGTCGTGAAGAGGCGTGTAAAATAGTAATACAGGTGTAGCGTACTGACCAAGTGTTTATTGGTCAGTAATATGGAATTGTGAGTCCCTTCTAGGGGATGTAGTAAATGTTACAAGGTGTACAAACTTGTGTATACAATCTGTGGGTAAAGGTTACAAAGTTACAGGATTCTGAACACTTGCTGACTCACCTGATGATACCAGCGATAGCCTCCGGCCGCCGCACTGTAAGACTGGTAATTGAGAGAGCTTGACCTCCTTAAGACTCCCTCTTATATTCTTCGGCGTTGCTTCGTCGACATTCTGATGGCATAGATGCCCCAGTTAATTGTGTGTCGCTGTTTGTGGTAGTGATGCAAGGATTGGGTAAACTTTCCAGACTGGCTAGCTACCCTTGCGGTGTTAATAGATGTTGGTCTGGGCTTACAAGATTTGCCAGTTAGGGATGATTTAAATAGATGATGGGGGGATGGCCTCCAGGGGGTGCATACCCCTGGGGGGCTGTACAAGCCTCTTCCCCTATTTAGTTCGCGTCCCCGCGAACGGGAACGGAACTAGGGGTTGGGATGTTGATGTAATAGATATGGTTGATGTGGTTGTTCTTGAAGCCCCCTCGTATCTTCTGTTGGTGTCCTCTTCTTCGTATGATGTTGTGATGTCGTGTTGCTGTGTAGGTGTAAGATCAGCTCGTGTTCAGAGGGGAGGGTTATGGGATATACATATATATATAACATTGACATTGGCATAGACATTATAAAAATATTGCATGAAAAAAAAAATCGATATTGACATTTTGAAAGTTTGAAGGAAAAAAAAAATACATGGTGTTGATAGTTATTCGGTACATTGTTGTGCAGGGAGGAAAAAAACCCAGGGCCGGACGGATGATTGCGTCGTCCGCCCTATCTTAGGGAAAAAGTGCTCCCTGCAATAAGAAAGATAGGAGAAAATAGAAAAAATGGGTGTTCCAGGGTATAATTTAAGGGAAATATTCAAAATGCATTTATTGATTTGGGATAAAACGGAACACCCTGACAAATGGGGAAGTTAGAAGAAAGAAAAAGGAAAGAAAACAAATCATAGACATTGTGTACATGTGATTTTAACAAACAAACAGAAAAGTATACCTTTTAATGTGCTATGTTGCGATGTTCATATGTTGACATTTAGGAATATTATTGATTTCTAGTGGAATAATTGCCCGTGGGCGCATGAATTTGCATTAAGTTACCCTTTAAAATTATCAATTACAATGATCTTATGTCTAGTGGAATAATTGCCCGTGGGCGCATGAATTTGTACTAAGTTACCCTTTAAAATTATCAATTACAATGGTCTTATGTCTAACTTAAGCGCGCTAATTTCTTATAATTCTAGTTTTTTTTTTTGTACCTCGCGTGCACGCTACCCGTTTGTACGTACGCTTGCCGTCTCACGGCTAATCCTGTACGGCCACTTCTTGGTACGGTTTAGTGGTCGTACCGCTTGCAATGTATCCTTAATCCCTAATCTGTGAAGCATTCCCTGTGGGTGAATGCTTTCACACTTGACAATGAGAGTCGCCGCCACAAATCGGTTGCGCCCTCATTGCCGTAATTTTGCGCCGCATTTTTGACGCCTTATGTATTTTGTGTATGTTGATCTGCCAGCGAGCCTGATACCCCACAGGTATCAACTGTGCTGTGCAGATTTTTAAAGTGAAGGTGTAAAAATGTGGTGATCCTGTAAGTGAAGATGAATATTAAATATAAATTAGTGCGCACAGGTGTAATACAATAATAAGACGGCATTAATAGCATGCTGCCGCTATATGGCAGCAAAATCATAGACACCAGTGCCATGTATTTCTGGTGACGTTCCTGAAAAAAAATTGAGAGGTTAATAAAACATTTAAATAGTGCCTATTTTCTATGCCGCTTCCTGTGGTAGTGCGTCCACAGTGTGAAGCTCTTTTGACCTGTGAAAAAAATGGCATGGTTAGTGTTAATGGATGTATGGCCGGGCTTACCCTATACGGTGCCGTAATGTCGTTTCTTAATGTGTTGTCGGTCTTACCCCGGTAGCGGAATTGTGGTTACCGGGTGCCGATATATTCTACCTTAATTATACTTATGCTAATGTATTATCGTGTATTCTAATGTATTGTAATGTGTTATCGGACTTATCCTGATGGCGGATTTGTCGGCCATCAGGTGCCGATCGGCGTTATCTTAACACTATCTATCTTAATTATGATTAATAATAATAAAAAAATGCCTTAAATGTAAAACTATGCTGTATATACATAAAAAATTGTGCCGTTTACGTTAGTGAGTCTTTATGTGTTTATTGCCGTATTTCTCCCGTGTAAACGAGCTTATGTGTGTCCCTAATACAGGTGCAAGTGTTATTAGTTTATTTCTGTGTCCCTGGTGGAAGTCGTTATTCCCGTCCGAGCGTCCGTGCTCTGGAAGGTGAAGACTTCCGCCCTGTTACGAGGGTATAGGCCCTCGACACCCATTGAGGCGCTTCTTTGCCATTTTTCTGGGGAGTTTGTAGCAAAGTAAGCCTGGGCCTACTTCCACCGTAGCGCGTGTCTGTAGGTTTGAGTGTACCTGTATTCGAGGGCCTAATTGCGCTCTGCGCTACCCTAGTAGAGTTTACGGGGGTGTGTGTATTTTTGACTGAGTGGTTTTGTGGGGTAGGTATTAACACCTTTCCTATACCCCGTGTACCGTGTGTGAGTGCGTGGTCACAATGTGCGTGTATCGTGCATCCTGAGGGACTGAATGCAATACCCTCTTATGCATTCGCACCTGGGGTACTAATGCCGGTGTTCGCCCCCGTTCTGGCAAACGTGCCCTTTGAACTGGCGGTAAAGGTCGCTTAATTGCCTGTCTTTGCACTGGCAATGTGGTGGCGTGTAGCCTGACCGCTTTCTGGCCTGTGGCCACGGCAGACTCCTGCCATTGTGTTTGCCTATCTGTGTGGGTGTATGTAGGCTTTATGTACTGTAGGGCGGGCTCTACGTCCTCAGCCCATGACTTGGTTGCGTCCCGCTGTCTCCCTGTCATGTCATGTGTGTCTGAGGGTCTTGGCTTCAACTCCCTCTCGTTCGTCCGTTGCGAGGGGGTTGGCCTAGGTTCTGCTGCCTGGCTTGGTAAAATTGCCTTCCGAACCGGCGCTAAGGGATGTGTAATGGTATAACCTTGTCCCCGCAGTGTGTTGGAGTCTAACCTGGCCGTCTCCTGGACTGTGGCCATGGTGACCTCCTTCCCATGTGTGGCAGTACATGGCGAGAGGGACATCCTCGCAAATTGCCGAGTTAGCGTATCTACGCTTATGTCCTCTCCCGGCTGGGCTTGTGGCCCTGCCATGTACCCAAAGATGGCTTAGTGAGCCCGGAGCTCCTTATGTTCGCCCTAAATTTGGGCGTACTGCCTATTGAGGCACATGGCCTGCTGGCAAATTGCTGTATCAGTGTGGTTGTGTTTTGTATAGGTCTGTGGCCGCTAGTTGGAGAAACGCATGTTCGCGAATTAACTCCCTGTACTGAGTGTGTAAAATCGTGTAGTGCACCCTCAACCTGTCGAGGGTTGCATTATTTATCACGGGACCATGTGTGGTGATCAATTGGTCGTGTATTCTGTGTCTTTGGATATGGATCCTATTGAGGTGTTCATGTATGTGCCTCAAGTGCGTATGTGCGCATCTTAATCGCGCTGTCCTACCCTCTGGCGGAGTGTATGGCTGTTTGCCCTGTATTGCCCCGATTTTTGTTTGGAGTGCCCGTATCTGTGTTTGCCGGCTTTGTATGTGCCTCTGGCATCTGAACAATAATGCTAATAATATTGGCGTACCCCTACTGCCTTTATGGCTTAGAATCTCTGTTGTTTCTGCATGAGGTGCCATTCCGAATGAAGTGTATGCATCTTCTAAGAAAAAAAACTGTGCGTGTTTGCCAGTGTATCCTGTGTCTCTCTGATTCTTTCTGGGGGCTGGGGAGTTTGTTTGCTAAGAATTTCCCCTGTGTAAGTAGTACGGAGCAAAAATGATGCTCTCTGTCTGGGAAAAAAATTCACAATTTTGCTTGGCTGTTTGCGGTACGGAAGGGGTCGTTTCTACTACGAGGGCTCGTTGTTTGAGTCCTATTTTACTGTGCGTAGTAGAGGCGCCTCCACCATCTGTTTTAGATCCCTTATTTGGGGGTGGTTGGATCTAAAACGGAAGAGTTGTTGTGTTAATTTATAAGGAAGTGCCTAAAAGGGGGTAGCTTCCCGTAGTCGGGCAAGCTGACCAGTGTAGAGTGTTGTTTAGTGTTAGGGTGCTCCTATAAAAGATGTAGGTGTATTTTAGGGGATGGAACTTGGCGTACAGGTCAACGCGCTGGTCTTCCAGCTGGCTGGCTGGCTGGTTATATAACCGGTGTGCACGCGTCAGCGTTATGGCACGCGCTGCTCTTAGCAGTCGGGCCTATGCGGGAATACAATAATACTTGCGCTAGCAAGTATCTGGCTACTGTAAGTCACGTCTAATCGTGACGGAGGATTCAAGATGGACTTTAGGTCGTGAAGAGGCGTGTAAAATAGTAATACAGGTGTAGCGTACTGACCAAGTGTTTATTGGTCAGTAATATGGAATTGTGAGTCCCTTCTAGGGGATGTAGTAAATGTTACAAGGTGTACAAACTTGTGTATACAATCTGTGGGTAAAGGTTACAAAGTTACAGGATTCTGAACACTTGCTGACTCACCTGATGATACCAGCGATAGCCTCCGGCCGCCGCACTGTAAGACTGGTAATTGAGAGAGCTTGACCTCCTTAAGACTCCCTCTTATATTCTTCGGCGTTGCTTCGTCGACATTCTGATGGCATAGATGCCCCAGTTAATTGTGTGTCGCTGTTTGTGGTAGTGATGCAAGGATTGGGTAAACTTTCCAGACTGGCTAGCTACCCTTGCGGTGTTAATAGATGTTGGTCTGGGCTTACAAGATTTGCCAGTTAGGGATGATTTAAATAGATGATGGGGGGATGGCCTCCAGGGGGTGCATACCCCTGGGGGGCTGTACAATATCCTTATATGTCTTTCCTGGTTCTCAGTCCCTTTCTTCTCCCTACTCCCTCTCAGGTTCATTGCCAGCAATCGATGGTCGCTATCCAGGTTCTCCGATGGTATGACCTTGAAGTACGTGATGTTCTTATTTAGTTCTTTCTCATACAGTATATAGTCGACCACTGACTTCCTGGTCAAGTCATCACTGTACCATGGGATTGTGTGGCTTTCTCTTTTCTTAAACCAGGAGTTCCCAACTAGCAGGCTGTTCCTCTGGCAGAAGTCCAACAGTCTCTTTCCTTCCTCATTTCTTCCGCCCCAACCCTCTGGTCCTAGAACACTCTCATAACCTTGTCTTTCTCTTCCTACATGGGCATTCAGGTCCCCCATAACAATCATATTTCTTCCTACCAGCTGCTTCTGCAATTCCTCTTCAAACTCCTCCTTCTCTTCAGAGGCGCAGCCTACTTGTGGAGCATACACTTGCACTATTTCTACAGTCTCTCCCCTCAGTGCTACTTTCACTTTCATCATCCTATCACTTATTCTCCTCACTTCTTCTTTTAAACCATCTCGTACTACTACTCCCACTCCATTCTTCTTTCCCTCTCCGTTCCCACTCCAGTACAGTCTATAGCCTTTTCTCAGTTCTCTCCTTCCTTCCCCTTTCCACTTTGTTTCTGCCAATCCCAATAAATCCAACTTCCTTCTTTCCATCTTATCCACAATCTCCTCCACCTTCCCCGTCAGCGTTCTTAGGTTTAAAGTTCCAAATCTTAGTCCGTGTGTACAGCCGTGTCGTCGTCTATTAAATCCGTCATGTCCGAGAATCGTTCCATTTTTGAAAGCATTTGATTTCATCCACTACTGGCTTGCTGGGCCTATCGTAGCTTCACCAGAGCCCCGTTAGCCGTCACTTTTCAGGGTTCCTGTAGGACCTTCACAGCTACCGTAACGGTCCCGGGGCACACGAAGTCCCCACTGTACTTCGCCCCTACAGGCGATCCCCTACTTTGTGCTGTTGCCCGTCTCCCACGACGTGGACGAGGGGTTGGACTTATGGGAGACCCAAATGTTAAAAACTTAAATTAAATTACGACCAACCTAATCATTTGATCTCTACCAAATTTTGCAATATACCTTTTTTGTGGGAAGCATCTTTTGACTCAACAACAAGGTCATCAGCCTAATAGTTTGCAGATAGCGGCCATGTATGTGTGCAAATCGATTCTCCCTATCAATTCAAACACGGTGAAACCGAATTGAACGAATTCTTTTACAGAGGTAGCACTAGCAAACGGCACCTCATATTCATGTTTAATATCCGTATAGCACGTATTTCAACAAGCTACTACAACTAACATTCAATTATAATCCTTGAAAAGGACAAAATGTTATAACAATACCCATGCATTTAGGAGAAAGTAGGCTATATGTTCTTTACTGAACATCTTGTTTCCTTCTAGGAATGTGACCATAATGGTAGGTATTGTTTGTTAAACCTATTGACCTTCAGCGCTGTATTTTCAGGAGCTTCGCTACATACTGTGCTGACGGTAAGCAGGTAGCGAATAAGGTATAGCCGCGGGCAAGCTCTGCGTAGTGCCAAATTTGAAAGTCATAGAGGTCCTGTGTTTGAACCAGTGTTAACTGTTTTAGTCTGTACATTGTTCAGCTCGAGTTGCATTCAGAAATGTTGTGTTGGGGTCATACACAGTTTATTTCCATGATTTTTGCAATCTAGGATAATTTTAATTATGCCTTATGGTTCTTCTCTGAAGCAACGCGTAAGGGACACATAAGTTGACACCATTGGTGATCGCACGATCAACAAATCCCCGATGCTTAAAAAATGTAAGCAGCTTTAGTACATACATTTTATTTTACCCTCATTTAATTTATAAGTTGATTCAGTACTTTCAGCTGTAATGTTATGACTAGAGCCCGGATTTCTAAGCAAAATGCTTATAAATGTTTTTTTCGCTGAAATAAGAGTTTGCGTACTTATTTTTTTTAACTAAAATAGCTTATTTTGCCTAAACATGTAAATTTTAAAGTACATTTTCACTCCTTACCATCATACTATCATTCAAGCAAATCGTCTGCCATTTAATATCTACTAATAAGCAATACGATATAAGTGTAAAATGGGGAAGCCCCAGGATGTTGTGAAGTAACACTGCATAGTTGAAATTACGAGAGAAACTTGGGATGCCCCGCTGAATCCGGTATCGACATGTTATCACTTGGTTGGTGAATCCCCCGCTTTCCGAGCTGTTAGGGCACAGCTTGCTGATGCAATCAGTATTCTTCTTTCAGTCGTCCAACACGTGTTCGTGTGGTAAGGTGTATATGATTGCGATCGGTCATGTAGTAAGTTAAGAAATGCCACCCAAAAAATATCTCAATCGGCTTTGATGAGCAAATACGTAAACCAGTTTGGAAGTGGTATATTTAGCAAAAATGGCAGGGTCTTATTTTGTTTGGTGTGCGAAAAAAAAAGGGTTTCTACAAAGAAAAAATAAGACATTGTACAGCATATTAACACAATGTGACATAAGGAGAGGGTTAAGAATAAATCTAAGTTAAATCAGCAATTCATTACAGGCACTGTAGGCAAACAATCGAATTCAAGTGATACATTTTTCACAGACTTCTGTTTAGCATTAGTGAGTTCGGACATTCCATAGTGGAAATTAAATTATGAGCAGCTTTGGGGATTTTTAGAAAAACACACAAACAGAAGGGTGCCAGACGAATCTACATTGCGAAAAAACTATTTGCAACAGTGTTTTCAAGACGTAATTTGTCATGTTCAGGATCAAATAAAGCACGAAATAATATGGATATGGAAATAATATTGATTAAACCAAAGATGCAGCAGGACATTGTGTGTGTGGTGCTGGTGGTGCTGTAATTGGTGCTATCAAAGCAGGCAGTAGATCATATCTTCTTAATATACAAGTACTTGACCAAGTAAAAATAATTCCACTATTGCAAAATGTTTCAATGACTCGTTCGCTATCTCGTGGCCAAAAGAGGCACGGTATCACAATACCGTATTTACTCGGCTATAAGACCCACTTTTTTTCTAAATTTTTATTTCCGAAATGGGGGGGGGGGGGGGTACTATAGAGACGCTTACTTCGCAAAAATCCATTATTATGGGAAAGGGAGAGAGGAAAAATAAGCTATTTTATTTTGATGCTACATAGTACGATATATTTAATCTAAATAAACAAAATTTACATCTTTAATCAGCCCATTATGAGACTGCCATAACCTCACTTACCCGGCTATCCCCCAATTACTTTCACTACTATCCCTTGCTAAGCAAAAATCTTAGTATCAAAGAAATAGAATTAAATGGACAAAGTATCAGACATGGAAATGCAAACTTTATTTTTTTTTAACATAGGGAGGGAGAATGCATCAATTAGGGAATGCAGGATCACTTCTCACTAACATTTGTAAACACAACTGAGCACGTATTATTCACATATTTCACATTCATATACCAATAACGTTTCACACACACAAACGCCGATGGTTATTGCAACAAATGAAATGTGTTTAAAATAAAACTAAGGCGACTGTCGTAAGCACAACCCATTCGCAACATATATAAAACTAAACAGAAGAATGCAGGCAAGATGAACCATAACTTTCATTGGCGGATGGCGCTTCTACTCGGCCAATAGTGTTGCATCTTCTATTGGATATCGGGTGACGTCCATTGGCTACACAATTCGAGTATGCGGTACGCAAAATGGCGGTCATATCGTCTGAATAACAAACTAGGCTAATATACCGTAACAAGAAAAATATTTTTGTAATAAAAGAGAATGAATTTCAGATGTAATTATAATTTTTTTTAAAGAATTCATCAACTTCCAAGAATGTTGTATTTTGACTCTCAATAATTAAGGGGGGGGGGGGGTACTGTAAGCGATTTCCAAGAATTTTTTATTTTGGCTCTCGAAAATTAAAGGGGGGGTTACTATGAGTGAGGGGGTCTTATAGCCGAGTAAATATTGATAAAGGAGGAACTGGATTAAAAATCCTT
Organism: Meconema thalassinum; assembly: GCA_946902985.2. NCBI lineage: Eukaryota > Metazoa > Arthropoda > Insecta > Orthoptera > Tettigoniidae > Meconema > Meconema thalassinum. The sequence continues at coordinate 122,630,935 of OX336396.1, read as the reverse complement.
TATCCTAAGTTAGTTCACCTGACATGTTTTGCTCATGGTTTACATCGTATCGCTGGACCAGATAGGAGCCAATATAAAGACGTGGATCTTCTTGTCTCTAGCGCGAAGAATGTGTTTGTAAAGCTACCGATTACAGTTCAAAAATGTCATGAAGTCCTTCCAAATTCGTCCTTACCTCAGACAGTTTTAACTCGAAGGGGTAACTCAGTAAGGTACAGGGTGGCGCATGAAATGTCATACATTGAAAATGGTTTATAAAATGTGTAAATCTGGGCTTACAACCATGTCCTTTCGTGAACAGAAACCTTATTTCATGCGTGATTCGACAGAGAGCAGCACATGTCGTGCATGCGTACCGGCTTCCAGTTATACGGACAAAGGGAAATTGACGCGCGAACAGAAGATGAAGACAGTGTTGTTTTATGCAGAAACAAAGAGTGTAACTCGGACTCGGAAAGGTTTAATGTTCATTTCCGTACCCGGTGGGCTCCCTGCCGACAGACGGTGTATAGACTGGCCAGCCAATTTGAAACAGAAGGCACTATACTGGAGAGAAAACGGACCCGTCTCAAACCAGTCCGCTCACCGAAGAATATTGCTGCTGTGAGAGCGGCTGTGGCTTGGGGCCCCTCCAATTCCACCAGAACTGCCTATGTTCAGCTGGGCAGCTCTCGTCGGTCAATTCAGAGAATACTGCAGTCTGAGCTTGACCTATTCCCATACAAAATGACAACAGGTCATAAACTAACCGTGCTTGTCAAGCAACGACGAGTACAGTTTGCTGCATGGGCTATTGCAGAATGTGATCCAGTACTGCACAACACATGGTTCAGTGATGAGGCATACTCAACGATGCTGTGAACAAACAAAATGTTCGGTTTTGGGCGAAAGAAACGGCCTACTATTCTGCACGAGGTTGAAAGTTATAGCGTGAAATTGTGTCTGTGAGCTGCAATTTTCAGTCAGGAAATTATTGGGCCAATCTTTTCAATGACACAGTAAAAGTGCGCGTTACATAGACATGTTGCAAAACAGTTTCCTTCCACAACTCTTTGCATCACGACTACCAATAGACACAATGGTTCATGCAAGATGGAGCTTGTCCGCACACAGCAAATGTTGTTCTGAACTTCCTGCTTGAACATTTCGGGCCCCGTGTGATGTCCCATCGATATCCCACCACATAGTCCCGATCTGAATCCCTGCGACTTATTCCTGTGGGGATATTTGAAGGAGACAATCTATCACCAGAAACCAGAACATGTACTGTAATTGCAAGCGGCCATTGTGACTTTCTTCCGAGGGTTGAATGAGGAATTATTGTGTCGTAGTGGTCACAATCATGCAGGTTCGTCTCGAAGCTGTTGTATACCGATACAGTGGGCGTATTGAACATGTCCTGCATACTGACTAATCATGCATATTTCAGTGAATGTTGTAATGCCAATTTTTATTAAATATGTTGTATATTAAATATTCTATAAACAATTTCCAGTGATTGACATTTCGTGCGCCACCCTGTATTTACAAAAAACTCTGGTTACGAAACGCAGTGTAAAATTTCTATAACGCTTTCTGGTACAGAAACGTACAGTATATCGAAGAGAAATTCATTCAAGAAGAACTTCGGTGCTTTTCACATGATCCTTTAATGTCATGCGACGTTGAGAGATCATTTTCACTTTTAAAACATTCTTCACTGACAAACACACGAGCATCAGACAAGAAAATATCAAGATGACCTTCCTCGTGTACTGTGACAAGAATTCTACTAAACAATATAATTACGATTTAATCTTAATTTTTTTTATTTGCTTATTTTTTGAGTTTGTTTTTATTTTTCATGATTATATGCTTGCTTATTACACCATTTGAATGTGCTTACAAATCTGGGCTCTAGTTATGACTATCTGGAATTAGTTTGCATAGTTTAGCGTTGATAAATTTCCGACACCTTGTTTCTATGGCAACAAGTGCAAGCGCACTTAGTTCCTGCTTATAAAGTCAAACGTCGAAAGAACAATATTCATGGGACCATGAAAATGATATTGTTATAGCAGGGTTATTGTTATAATGAGGTTTATGTTCGACGATGTCGAAATGTAAATATTATATGTCAGAAGTTTTCACTATGGGACAGTTTCTCCCACCAATCAGAGCTCAAGAAACAGTTGTTTGACCAATTAGTTAAAGGATAGCATCACACCCACGCTGAGTTCCAAGGCCGTCTAATTTAAATTTCACTGCGTGGCCTAGTGTCATAGTGGGGTAATCGAGGAGGCCATGGTCAAATACAAGGTATTCTCTGTGTCCCATGCGCTCTGTTCAGTACATAAAACTGGCGAAATCTCGACAGATATTAATGAAGATTTATGTTCGAACATAAAATAATTATAATAATTATCGTCGAACATAAACAGTCGTATGCAACTTGCCTATAATGGTAATTTAGACACTCGTATGGAAATTATAAAACTCGCATACGCTCGTTTTATAAACATACTCGTGTCTTAATTATTGTCATTATCGGCTGGTTGCATAATGTACTATTTGTTAACAGTGACTACTACTGTACCTTAAAGGTAGTACAGTAGTACTTTTCTGATGAGAAATAATAGAATAACAAAAAATATACAAAATTAATCTGGTTGAGTACTGTACTCTTCATGTATGTGCGTCAGGCCTCGGCAGCCGGCACAGTTCATATCCTCGCCGCTAGATGAGGGCTTCATTCATTCCATTCCTGACCCGGTCGGAGACTGGAAGCAGGCTGTGGATTTTTTTCACTCTTCATGTATAGTCGTAACTAGAGCCCGGATTTGTAAGCACAATCAAATGGTGAAATAAGCAAGCATATAATCACGAAAAATAAAAATAAAAACAAGCTCAAAAAATAAGCAAATAAAAAAATTAAGATTAAATCGTAAATATACTGTTTCATAGAATTCTTGTCACAGTACACGAGGAAGGTCATCTTGAGATTGTCTTGTCTGATGCTCGTGCGTTTGTCAGTGAAGAATGTTTTAAACAGTGAAAATGATCTCTCAACGTCGCATGACATTAAAGGATCATGTGAAGAGCACCAAAGTTCTTCTTGAGTGAATTTCTCTTCGATATACTGTACGTTTCTGTACCAGAAAGCGTTATAGAAATTTTACACCAAGGAGGATATATGGGTAGAGCTGCAACTTAATGCAAAATTTTGACCCCAACCTATTGCTCGACGCAAATAGTTCCAACTGACAATATGAGATGGCGTGACGATGCACTCTCGAGCGCGATCCGTCCCGGACCTGGCCTACTCGCTCCTCTCCCCTCCCGGCCCGTGCCTACCCCTCCCTTTCCACTACTTTATCCCCCCACCTCTACTTTATATTCCTTTCTTTCTTTCATATTTTAGTAATCGGTCTAATAATGGGCGATTTCTTCCCCCTGTGATATCAGGTAGAGAAGAAAACATAGGCTCTATCAGAATAGTTGTGGATGTCTCCACAAAGCACATAGCATGACATAGGCCTACCCCACAGATATGTACAAATAGAAAGAGTAGGCTACTATACTACAATATTAAAAATGAATTGTAAGACAAAATTACAGCTGCACTTATCACACACCAGTATTATTTAATTGTCCGTGCTGTACTTCTTATCAATCGAATTAAGAAATATCACGTTTGAATTACGGGAAGCGTTGGAACAACCAGCCAACAGCTCTTACTTTGAATTATATCGATAGTATCTGATATCGTTTTCGAGCGCAATGTATCGACTAAAATTGATGTGTGATTCAATATAATTCAATTTCTTCGTATAATATTGTTCGAAACCGATTGTATTCCTTTCTAAGCACTGCAATATGTATTTACTATTGATATATATTCAAATATTTATTAAATATACAACATTAACAAGAATACTCACCAATTTTCCGATTTTGCTGCCATCTATAGAATTACAACTCAACTACATCGTCGAACGCGATGACAGCTAGCGTTTTTAACGTTGTCAGCAGGTACTACTACAAGGCAAGCTAGCGTTGGTACCAAAACTCCCTATAAAGTTTCACCCGGTCGTTTTACACTGTGTTTCGTAACTGAGACAATAGTTTGTGACTATTGTAGAGTTGTGACAATTATATTTATATCTACGTTTCAAAGTACCACTAGAAGTACACTACTTCTAGTGTAAGATCCTCGTCGCCCCATCTATGTGTCAAGGTTGGAAACTTACGGAGTCTATGTAATTTCTTGGACTCGCGCTCTACCTAGTGGATTTCTTGTGAAGCTGTTCCGTTGGTTGGACTAGTTTTACGCTAGATGGCGCAAGCTGGATTTCTGATCCCCTCACAGATCAGTGTCTGGGTTTGAGATTATTTATGGAATGTGTCTCCTTGGTAACCTAACAAGTCTTTGTTAGAAAATGGATTATTACCTATCTTATCATCGAAGAACGAGGATGTAGTTTTCGTCGCGGGAACCTATTCTGAAGCCAGCCTTCGGGCTTGGGCGGAGACATGCCTATTTTTTCACTACCATCGGATGGAAACAGTTATACTGACGTGTTGGAAGAGTCACGTTTTATTTTTAAGCATGTTACCTTTTAAAATATGATTTTGTGATCGTGACCGACAGAATAAGGTACGTCCTTGCAATGTAATGGTTGACAAGTCGTTGTTGAATAAGATCAGTATGTATGAAATGTCGTGTGAATGGATCTGTGTTTATATGTTGGTATGTGTTTGGTAATATAAGGGCCTTACTTCTTGCCATTTTTAGTTATTTTGATTTTGGTCAAAAGAGTCAAGAACCCTTATATTGCATGTGATGTGCCATGCGGTTGGCATGAATGTGAGATGCGTTTGGATAACCTAACATTTAATCTCTTAGAGATTCTTACCTTGTCGTACTATGTTTGGGTTTTGAAAACATTGGTCGGGAGTGGTGTGTTTCGTAAAGGTTGGATATTTCATGGGTTGGCATGATTGTGAGATGTGTTTGATAACCTAACATTTTGCCTCTCGGAGGTTGGTACCTTAGTCGTACATGTTTTGGTTCTGAACACATGGTTGTTTTGGGTGATGCGTAAAAGGTTGGATGTTTCATGTGAGTGTTTTGATATACTGATTCTTTGCAAATCCAAGCTCTTGGTGTGTTATTTTGAATGTGTTTATTTTCTAAGCTGATTCAGATTCTCATCTGTCAATAACAGCGAACCTCTTGTTTTGATTCGAAGCAGTTTTATTAATTTTATCTTAACGTTTTGGTTTTATTTTATTTCCCCCTGCTTCGTTTCAGTTAGTATACTCCTTAAAGAGTCTGTGTGAAACATCTCTATGATGTATTTTCTTTCTTAGGCCACCGTTGGCTAGATAACCTTAATCTCCTTGTTTTGGGGTTACGAATTATTAATCTTGTATTTTGACAAAACATCTGATTTTTTTGGGACTCCATCTTGAGATTTCGATCACGACAGTCGTGTTGACTTCTAGCTCCCTTGTGATTGGGAATGATTAAAATATTTTCTTGAGGTTTAAGTGATAGCTCCTGATGACCGTCATGCTTAGTCATTGTACTACTTCTCCGATGTTTTTAGGAATAGATGTCGAAATAATTAATATCAACTGAGATGATATATATCTTGTCTTCGAAATAGGTAATGTTTTATTTTATGATTTCAAGGTTCCTCTTTTCTAAAATTATTATTGGTTTGTAGTTTTAAGACTTTCTCATGTTATTTGTATTTTTTAAATAGACTGATTGAATATATTATAAAGTAAATCTGACTTGGTGTTTCTTATCACTTAGATTTAATGTCTGGTAGTTTCTCTCTAAGGCAAACCCTCTGGGGACTTAAATGGGTAGCACATATTTTCCACGTTAGTTGGTGTTAATTAATATTTTTATTTGACGTAGTTAAATGAAGCGTCAGTAACCAGGGTTTTGCGTAAATACCTTACCGAGTTACCCCATCGAGTTAAAACTGTCCGAGGAGGCAAGGACGAATTTGGAAGGACTTCATGACATTTTTGAACTCTAATCGGTGACTTTCCAAACACTTTCTTCACACTAGAGACAAGAAGATCCACGTCTTTATATTGGCTCCTAACTGTTCCAGCGATACGATGTAAACTGTGAGCAAGACATGTCAGGCCCTATAATAATGAATAGGGAAACGGCTATTTACTAACTACAGCACTGACACATGTAATTTACAAACAAATTTCTAAAAATGATTAGAAAGAGAAGAAGGTGAAATAAAAGACACTGCCTAGGACCTATATCTCATTGTCTGTTAGAAATGTAGAGACCAAGAGTGTCGTCTTTTGTCGCACAGCGCCGTAGGAAAATAATCAGAACACTTTGGAAAACTTCGGAGCTCGTCCTGAGGTAGCAATAGTATAATTGAGGTGGTCAGTTTCAAAACGGCCTATGTCCACCTTCCTAAATTTGTGGTAAATAACGAAAAATGTTTTCAGACCTAAAATATCTACCAGACCCCTTGGAAATACTTTCTTGATATGCTTTGTATCATCAGTTAACATTTTATCTCAATATTGTCTGTACAGACTCATCAGTTTTGCTATAATGTGAGAAATTATTTTGGACAAAGGTCATTTTGAAACTAAAGGATAGACAAGAGACATTTTGAAAACAAATACATTGGACACGAGACCCTTTGATTCTAAAATGAAGATAGAAACGTAATTGCACTTAAACTATTCAGCATGGTTAGTAAGTAATATGATGGCAATAAAAGTAAAACTTGAGTTGAACATTAAATCGAAGGCTATAGTACGGAAAACAGCTTTTATTAATGAATAAGCATACAAAAGTAAGGTATATCAGTTTTTATGGTACTCTCAGAATCGAGTTCAGGCTAAATTTGATAATACTTGTTTAACACTTAGAAAGTGAGCTTTCAATCCTTACAACTCATCAGCATCCTCCATCATACCTCCCTCCAACTCATCCTCGGACATTTTATCATTTGTATCCTGATTAATTCCAGGACTGTAGAACTGCAAATCAGGATTTACCTCCCACCGATCACCATAATGAAGTTCCAACATATTGTGTCAATATCACGAAGTTCAAGAATTGCAACTGTATTGCCTCATACCATACCTTCTACGAACTATCAATCAAAGATTCCAACAAATATTGGAATCAAAAGGCTTCTATTTGAAGATAATCGAAAGAAAAGTGCTATACTCTGATTTATCAAAGGTGAACGGTGAAGGCTGTCATACGCTTGAAAGGTGAGGTGAGGAGTGGAGACGAGAGGGGTAATGGTATCCATGGCAACAGCGAGCAGTGTTACAAGTAAGAAGACACAGCATTGTGCACATGGTTTGACACAGTGTTTTACTGTGCCATGACTCGTCACTGTCATTACACCAGGCAGGGGGGCTAACTTCCCCAGTATTTGTGTCTTCCTGCAAGTCTCTTGGAATGTTATGAGTTATGACCTGTCTCAGTGGCAACGCAGCATTTCCCCACGGGCTAGCTTTGACTGTCATCAGCTTCAATTACTGGTAATACAGAGCATAGTGCTGATCAACTTTCAAACATGTGTACAAACATAACCTATCGTTAGAGAGTAAGATATTGCCGTTGTAGATGATCATCAGGCCTGCCACTTTGAAATTTTCCATTATACAAGGAGAAGCCAATTAAATTTATATCAAAATATGCTCTTTCTCCTTGGTCTCTAGGCAACTTACCAGATGGACAAGAGACATTTTGAAACCTAAAAGGCTGGACGCTTCTAATGTCATATGGGAAGATGAGCCATTTTGATCTCAAAATGGATGTATTATAAGGCAGCCATTTTGCTATGGCAGGGTGTCTACTGTAAGGATGAAGTAAAAATTAGTTACTTTTTAGGTACCTTTTAGTTACCCATTAGTTAATTTTAGTTACCTTTGAATTCAAGATACGTCTGCGGTCTGCAAGCATAGGCGCTCATCACGCGGTGAAGAAAAACAACAATGAACTGTTTTTAAAGAGGTTTTTTATTTATCGTATGGCTTTTAGTGCCGGGAGTGTCCGAGGACATGTTCAGCTCGCCTGAGTCTGTAGCTGCTTCCAGCGGACACCCTTAGGGTGAGCTACAAATTCCGTTCAATTTCATGTTGCTACCAGATATCAATGATACCTAGTCGTGAACGTTGGAACTTTGATAGAGCATTCCGACGAAATCTATCATAACAATTTAGCTTCACACTAGTTTAGTATGTGAAGGAATCTTTTACATGCCATAAATTTATAACATGGGACCGCCGGCTTTGGTTGGTTCCTCAGTTTAGGGGCTGCGACAACGCGGTCATGTAGCCCCGTGTACTTTGGGTGTGTATAGAATCTGTCTGATAACCGGTGTTAATTGTGATGGCTGTATTAGTGTGTGTATCTCTTTTTTAATTTAAGTACAGACTGCAACTTAGAATTTTCAAAATAGTTCCTACTTTTGCCGCCAAATGCCACCGTCAACGACTACTAGACGCCACCGGGTTCGATTCCCCGTCAATGCATGAGATTTTCAAAGTGAAATGCCACGTCCTGTGATTCGGATTCCACGTTAAAAAGAGGTCCCGTGGCTTATGATCTCGAGATTAACGTCACGTAAAACTACAAACTTCCTTCTTCCTTTTTCTTGGCAACGAACGTAAAAACCTAAGAGCGTTGTTTACATTCTTAACCTATCCAATTTAGCTTCACACAGGTGTAATTAGTGGAAGGTTCTTTAACATGCCATAAATCTATGACAAGGGACCGACGGCTTTACTTCCCCTCCGAAGGAAGGCATACTGAGGGATTTTAACGCTCTTAAAAAATCCGACGGCTTCGGCCGGGTTTGAACCCGCTATCTTGGGCACAGCAGTTCAGCATGCTACCAACTACGCCACCAAAGTCGCTTTAAATGAAATTCACAAAATGTTATAAAAATTTAAAAAATAATAAATATAAACTAGATATGTAATATCCAATGAGTTGTTTCAGCTAATATGTCGTCTTGTGCACAATATGTTGTTATAATTACGGTACCAAGAGGTTGCTCTGCTCTTGACCAATTGGCGAGATTTCCTTCGTCCCCGCGATAGGTCGCGAAAAAATGTATGCGATGTTACGTGATCGTCACCGAATTCTGTCTTCGCAGTCAAATACGGAGAAATATCGAGATGTTACACGATCGGCGCTGGTCTCAGTTGTTTGATGAGCTTCCCGTAGTTTTCACGATAGAACACGGAGAAAAATCGCGATTTAGATGATCAGTGTCACTTTTAGTCATTCGACGAGATTTCCATTGTCCTTGAAGTCGGGCACAAGAAAATATAGCATTATTACGCAATCGGAGCCACTTGCTCAAGAATACAGTTGTCCTCGTCATTGAATGCAGAGAAATATCACGATGTATCGCAATCGCTGCCGCTCTCGGCCGTTTTACGTAGTCCTCGAGATAATATGCAATCGTCGCCGCACCCGGCCATTCAACGATTGTCTGCCTGTGTATCTGTCCTGACAGAATGGCGGAGGCAAGCTCATGGTTGGGCATGGTTAAAATTCACGAGTAGTTATGAAAATGTTCGGTCGGCGCTGTGATTCCCTTTGTCCCGATGCTGTGGTTGGGAGTTCATTAGTTCAGGGTGGATCACGAGGAGGAATTACCCAGTAGTATTTCGAAGCTACGTAGGCTGTCATTTTTAAGTGGGTTGATGCACTTCTCGCTCCCCACACGCTTTTAAGTATACGGTCATGGGAAAAGTGGCAAGTAGGTTTCGTGATGGGTGCCCTGTGATGGGTGCCCAATCACCTTTGACAGGATTCTCGCAGTCCTCGTTGTCACAAGTTCACGATAAGGGACGGGTTTTATGATTTTACGTAACTGACGTCGATCTCGATCCGTTTGACGAGATTCCCGCAGGCAAGTCGTGCAGTCAGCCAGCCGTCTTGAGGATGCGATTTTGGAGGATGAACGTTCTAAGTAGGTATCGAATATTACGAATTATTCTGAGAGGATTGCATGAATAATGCGACAAGAGCGCAAGTTTTATTTCGACTGAGAACCACGAATTATCTACAAGTTATCGAAATAATCGGTTAGATTAACTTATATATCCGATGGAACGAAAGTTCGAAGGAAAAATCGACTTATAACGGAATTTCGAATTAATCATACTGGATGTCGCAAATTTACTAGACATATTTTTTAAATAAGTTATATGTATTTCGAAGATTTTTCGCATTTTTTATTTATTTTTTTTTCGAAACGGTAACATTTAGCAAGGTTACGACATTATATTGTTTCGCGTTATTTCTGGACTTCAATTTGACATAGTTTCCAAATAACAGAAATAAGAGATTTCTTTTTAGTTTCGGAAGTATTCGCGAATAAACGTCTCGCGAAAAGTCAGGTTTCCTAATACAGTAACACAGAAAAATATTTCACACGAAACTTCAGTCTTCTTGATGCCGAAATATACGTTGAACCTATGTATACCACTCAAGGTATCCTCAATATGTATTTCCTTGAGGTCGGGCACGGGGAAATATAGCTTAGTACTATGCAATAGGCGCGGCGCCGCTTGCGTGCAACTCGCTCCATAGCAATCTCTGAGCCTAGCGGCGCGAGTTAAAATTATTCAACCCGCCTTCAGAAAATTTTCGTTACCCGTTTGTAAAATTCGTTACTTTTTCGTTACTTTCGTTACCCATTTGTAAAATTCGTTACTTTTTCGTTACTTTTTCGTTACTTTCGTTACCGGTAGACACCCTGTATGGACAAGAGCCATTTTGATTCCAATAGCTGTATTTAAACAGCTTTTTAGGTGGTTTCAAGGATGTTTTGATGCAAAGTGAAGGTTAGTATTATGTATAGGGAAGCTTAAGGAATGCATTGAAACAAAAAACTAAATTTCGACCTAAACTGGACATAGGCCGTTTTAAAACTGACCACCTCAATTTATGGCCACATAGCGCTCAACGATAAGTTTCGGAATAAATTAAGGTAAATTTGAAAGCACCAACGCTTATTGCAGCTGATAATCTCAATGTATTGCACCAACACCATTGCACTTATACAAATGCATTATATGTTCATGATGATAACTGTTTTAAGAGGCAAAATGCATTATATGTTCATGATGATAACTGTTTTAAGAGGCAAATGAAATCTTGCAGCCAGAATTGCCAGTCAACAATAGACTTATTAAAATATTCTTACAGTTACACAACTACAGACATGAATGATTCTAGGGCCTTTATACATGGTTTTCAAGTTCAGTTTGTTATTCTAAATGTAGGGAATGGAGAGTGTTGTCCAAAATATCAAGTGGACAGTGTTACCAGCAGGGTTTCAAAGTGTATGTATAATTTGGTGTAATTAGGAGGAACGGTGTAGATTTGTAATAAAGGGCCTAAATGCAGGGAATGGAGTGGTCTGTCCGAAATTTCATGCAGACAGTGTTCCTCGTAGGGTTCCAAAGGGTAAGTATACACATTTGGTTCAGATCGGTGAAACGGTGTAGATTTGTGCCAAAGGGCATAAATGCAGGGAATGGAGTGGTCCGTCCGAAATGTCATGTAAACAGTGTTACTTGCAGGGTTCCAAAGGGTAAGTATACACATTTTGGTTCAGATCGGTGAAACGGTGTGGACTTTTGTCAAAGGGCCTAAATACAGGGAATGGAGTGGTTTGTTCAAAATTAAAAGTGGACAGTGTTACCCGCAGTGTTCCAAAGGGTGTGTATACAAATTTTGGTTCAGATCGGTGAAACGGTGTAGATTTGTGCCAAAGGGCCTAAATGCAGGGAATGGAGTGGTCTGTCCGAAATTTCATGCAGACTGCGTTACTCGCAGGGTTCCAAAGGGTAAGTATACAAATTTTGATTGAGATCGGTGAAACGGTGTAGATTTGTGCCAAAGGGCATAAATTCAGGGAATGGAGTGGACTGTCCGAAATTTCATGTAAACAGTGTTACTCGCAGGGTTCCAAAGGCTAAGTATACACATTTTGGTTCAGATCGGTGAAAAGGTGTAGATTTGTGCCCAAGGGCTTAAATGCAGGGAATGGACTGGTCTGTCATACATTACATGTAGACAGTGTTACTGGCAGTGTTCCAAAGGGTAAGTATACAAATTTTTGTTCAGATCGGTGAAACGGTGTAGATTTGTGCCAAAGGGCCTAAATGCAGGGAATGGAATGGTCTGTATGAAATTTAACATAGCCTAACTATTCCTCTTGAATCTGGCTATCATATAAAAAAAGAATTTTTCGAACCCGACTGGTAGTTCCAGAGATAAGCGCGTTTCAACAAAAAAACAAACACGCAAACTCTTCAGCTTTATTATATTATATTAGTATAGATAAGAAAGTTGGCATTGAGGTTAGAAAAAACAAACTTACGAGAGAAAAAAGGATTTGAGTAAAATTCACTTCAGTTCATAATTAAAACATTTTTGTGAATTAATTGTACTTCGAATATCTCCAAATCGGTTTGGGATCTAAGAGCTAACAATCCAAGCATTTGAAATAGCCACTGAATTTTATTTAAATAAGAGGAAGTTCTAAGTGGAGTCTCTCCTTAATGGCTAAATTCTTCAAACTGAAATGCAATAAAACGGTGATGAGTAATAACCTAAAATCGTGTTATAAGTTAGTCAATTTTATCAAAATTTTCATTTGGTTTATATCAAATTATGATTGACTTTTTGTATAATGCAATGATCATACATGTTTTATTTGATGATGTAAGGCACACCAAAAGTCAAAGATTGCAATATTAATCTTACTTGTTTATGAAGGACAGGCACAGGCCCAGATGCTCCACCACCCATACTGCTCTGTGTAACAGGAGCCACTAACATTGCAAGCAAGTCCCTGTAACCCAGACCAGGCAGACTAGCCTTCACCAAGGCCTGGAAAAACTCCAGCATCGAACTAAGAGCAGCACCTGTAGGAGGGAATTCACAGGTTTAAAGGCAATCTGTTCCTTACAAGACAGGGCACACCAATATACAGACTGTTCAACATTACACACCATAAAGTATATTTTAATATCATCATCGACTAACCTAACATATAAGCTACTTGCTATTTGCAAACTCAATCGAATGTAGGTGGCAGGTCGGTCGCAACAAAATAGTGGACGCAGGGGTGATAAGACTTCATATGTTGTTGGCAATACTAGGCGGGCTCTCGTTGAAGGGCAGACAATTTTAGATGCCAAACACATAATTATGTGTGGGAAAGTGCTAGAAACAGAAGTTTTAATGAGACTTGAAGCTTTATGCTTACAAATTAGTAATTTGAAAGAAGTACTGTACCTCACCAGATTCAAAATGAAATTCGGTCATCAGTTGCCAAGAAAAGAATAATTTGTTCAGAAATATGTAATAAGCGTACAGTCGGTACATTCCTTTACATACTTCAGTAAGTGGATACATTTAAATTTGGAAGATATAGCCTAATACTGTTGAAGTCGATAAATCAACGATTGTACAAGTTGTAAAAATTTTTAAATTTTTAATAGGCACATGATTGAAAATTTAGAAGACCTGAGCTTCACAGATTTGAAGGAGCAATGGGGCAAGTTAAAGAAAGACAATCACATGTAGGCCTACGATAAAGCGACCCCTAAAAGTAATGTTTGCAACATGGGAAGAACAGCCGTCAAATCGACTTTGCCAAATCGCCTAGTTTCGAGTGCAGGGGAGAATGTAGGGTACTGGTGATTGTAAGAAATTCATTAGTAATTAATTATTAATTCTCCTTTGTAAAATGCCATCCGCATACGATCATATACTTCGAAATCGGCTTTGCGGCGCGAAGTAAACGACTCCATTCTGTCAGAAAAGCTTTCTTTTTGTGAAAGTAGTGCATTGATATGACAATTGTTGAATTTGAAGAGCACAGCGGATCTGAGCAATTATATAAATCAACTTTTAGCCTCAATTATTATGAAAAAAAAAAACTGAAATAAAGAGAGAAGACCACACCCATCAACTCAAATCACATGTTATAGCATCTGTTTGTTTATGTTTCCATCACCCTTACGCTAGTTCCAGATAACGGCAGCACCGTCGCTTGAGTTCACGAATAGGTAAATATCCTTTTCGAAAAGGGTTCTAACACTCATTCAACACAATCATGCAATAATATTAAAAATTTGTAAAATCTAACAACCTAGTCACGAAATTGGAAACTGGCTAATGGACCAATAGGTCATGTAGTGGTATCATAGCTCTTGGAATCTGAACTAACCTAACTGTTGCAAAATTAGTGATTTTATTACGAATATAATTTCTTTTAAATAATTTTCATCACTTACTAGACATCTCAATTTGTGTCATTTTTCTCATACCCAAGAAGACTTGCCTCCTAAATCAAAGAATTTTTAGGACAGACTATTCTAAAATTCCCTGGGTCTCTAGAATGTTTGGTTCCAAAATATCTTAAATCTAAATTTATGAAAACTGAATGTATTGTCTCTTACTTAATTTTCTGTAACACAATTTCTGACACACACAACACAATCAATCTTCGAAGACAGCTCAATGCAAAAGACAAAAGTTTACCAACAGCAGTGAATTTTTATGGTCTCTAATAATATTTAACATGTAAGAGGATATGAGGAAACCAGAGATATATAAGCAAAGCGAACTGATGTGAGTTTAATGATAATAACGAACTGATGTACATGGATGGCAATAGCGGAACCGCGCAAACTAAACATGTGCGAACATGGCGCGAGTTTTAGACAAACTGAAGCATGAAGGGCAGGTGGCAGCACCTTACATGTATAGAAACGCATACTTGTTAAAAGTAAAATATAAAACTACCAAAGTTACAACACTTCCCCTCAAGTAGAGGTTCATACAATCTTTACACTCTCCAAACCAGCAAATTTCAAGCAATGTTCATGTTTCATTCGACTTAAACTCTTCGTGAGAAAGTCAGCTACTTGATCGTTCGTAGAGATATACTTGAAAACAAAAAATTTACACTCAAAGACTTCACGAACAAAGTGATGTTTGATATCAATATGTTTGCTTCTACTGTGATACATCGCGTTCTTTGCCAAATTAATTGCACTTTGATTATCACAAAAGATGAACATAGTGGCTAAGTCTTTGAAGCTTAACTCAAGCAGAAATCGACGTAAGTATACAGCTTCCTTGGCGCACTCTGACAACGCCATGTACTCGGCCTCCGTGGTGCTAAGGGCCACGGTTCTTGGTTTTCTTGAGTCCCACGATATAGGGCATCCGCCGAGCAGGAACACGTACCCCGTGTAGGACCTCCTATCTTCTTGGCAGCTTCCCCAGTCGGCGTCGACGAATCCTTGGATCGGTTCGGTGTCTGCTTCGTACATCAGCCCGATGTTCGAAGTCCCCTTCAAGTACCGCAGCACTCTCTTGGCAGCTTTCCAATGTTCGACTCCGAAGCAATTGTTGAACTGTCCCAGGTAGCTGGCAGCGAACGAAATGTCCGGGCGTGTAGTTGTCGACAGATATGTCAGCGCGCCTACCAATTCGCGGTAAGGCAACTTCAACTCGTCAGTACTGGGATTCTCATTTTTGCTCAATTTCGTTCCAGGGTCGATTGGTGTGACTACAGGGTTGCAGTCGGCCATCTCGTAGCGTTGGAGAAGCTCTTCAATGTAACCTTGCTGTAGCATGGCTATGCATCCAGTCTCCTGGATTAGTTCGATGCCTAGGAAGTGTTTGGCCAATCCTAAGTCCTTGACCTTGAAATTTTCACTCAGGACTCTGGAAATCAACGTAAATGGCAATCAAAGTTACGTTATTTTCGGAACCAATTTGGAATAGACACGGATCCGATGCGGTTGGTTTGGCACCACACTTCCTCAAGACCTCACGCAGCTTGGAATACCAGTTTCTACCGGCCTGTTTCAATCCGTACAGTGACTTTTGTAGTAAGCAGACCTTGTCGCCTCCCTGCAACTGGCGAAGCATGTTCTTGGCCTTCTCCTTGGTTTCGTCGTCGGTTCCAGACATCGCAATGCTCTCTAACATCTCCCTGAAGTTCTTCAGTTGTTTCACGAATATTTCCTCGTCTAGGTCACCATACAGATAAGCCATTGTGATATCGTACGGTCTGATTTTTACACCGAGCTTGGCAGCGAGACAAACCATCAATCGAATCGATTCCATTCGCGCCACCGGTGCGAACGTGTCAAAGTAGTTGATTCCATACTCCTGGTTGAAACCTTGAGCCACCAGCCTGGCCTTTCTCTTCTCAAGTGTTCCATCAGATTTTAGTTTGTCGCGCAGCACCATCCGGCATCCGATGACTTTGGCATCACGGGGAGGATCCACCAGCACCCATGTATTGTTTCTCAGGATAGATTCCCTTTCCATGACCATGGCACAATGCCACTCGTTAGAGTTTGGTCCTGTTATTGCCTCCTTGAATGGAATCTCTGCTAGAAAAATCTCCTCGTCTTCTTGCTCCTCCACATCTTGGAGATTTGTTTGAAAAAGTTTCTTTGGTCTTCCCCTTTTTCCAGTTCGCAGAATCTTGGGTCGACCAGGTCCTTGTATCAATTGAGGCGTAGTATCGGATGTTTCGACAGTCGTTCTATCATGATCATCCACTGGCGTCACATCGATACCAAGGAAAGGTTCATCATCTTCTCCGATTTCGGGTTGAGAGACTGGTTCCTCCATGACAGCTGGTTGATCTTTTTCTCTTAGTGATTGTGGCGGTGGTTCTGCAAAGAACAGCTCCCAACAAATATCTTGCTTCGAGGATTCCGGGCGCTCCATCCTAGTCTCTTCCAGTGGCTTTTCATTCTCGAAACATTTTACATCTCGGCTGATCAAAACTTTGTCTTTGTCAGGGGAGTATATGCGAAAGCCCTTGGTTTCTTCAGAGTAACCCATGAACACACCTTCTCTGCCTCGTTGATCCAGTTTCCCTCCTCTGGGATCCCTGTCCAGGAAGTAAACCTTGCTTCCAAACGTTCTGAATTGCGAGATGTCAGGAATCTCTCCTGTCCACAATTCGTATGGTGTTTTGTCTCCGATACTTTTTGATGGCAGGCGATTACAGATGTAATTTGCAGTATTCACTGCTTCCGCCCAGAAGCGGTGAGGTAAATCAGCGTCGAACAACATGCACCTGGCAGTCTCCATCAAAGTCCTATTCATCCACTCAGACTTCCCGTTTTGTTCGGGGTTCTGAGGGACTGTGAGGCGTCTTGTGATTCCGCGCTTCTTCAGGTAGTTGTCGAACTCTCGATTCAGGTATTCTCTGCCGTTGTCAGACTGGATCACCTTTACTAGTTTTCCTTTCTGATTCTCCATCCTGGTAACGTGCTCGACGGTAGCTTCGTAGACCTCTGATTTTGCCTTCAGAAATCTCACTTCACACCAATGATAGTGATCGTCATTGAATTCCAATAGGTACCTTGAAACTCCCATAGATGGAGTCGGCATTGGTCCACACACGTCCGTGTGGATCAAATCGAGTAGCTCCGTCCGTCGATCGGATTTCTTTGGAAACTGCATCCTGGACATCTTCCCCTTGAGGCAGACTCTACAGTCCAGAGTCGTCGATGGATTTCTCAGCTCAACGCCAGAAACCCTCCCTTTTCTCACAGCTACCAAGATGTCGCCCACGTTGACATGTCCGAGCCGACGGGTGTAACAATTTTAGATCAATTATTTTGGGCGATGCAGCCATATTTGCAAGTTCTTGACTCTCACTGACGTAATATAGGTTATTCTTCCTCTCAGCTCGCATCAAGACTTCTCCTTTTTCGTTCATGACGACTGCACCTTCCTTGTCAAAAATCATCTCGTGGTCGCGGTCGGTGATCTTTCCCACCGACAGCAAGTTTGTCCTGAGGTCTGGAACGTGAGAAACATCTGAGAGAGAGACATCTATCTCTTCGTTCGCAAAGCGGGTAGATAAGCGAACACTGCCATTTCCCACGATCTCTGCCGTTGAATCATCAGCCAATTTCACCACACCCCTTCGTGACTCATCGATCGTTGAAAAAATCGCAGGGTTGCCACTGTCAAGACACCATATTCTGCGTACGCCACTGCTCTGAGTTGTTGTGGCCTGTAAGCATAGTTCTCGAGTGAAATTTGCCGATTGAGTATTAGAACTGTCTTTACCTTTCTTCTTCGATGGATCTCTTTGTTTAAATCTGCACTGGCTGGCTCGATGACCTTGCTTTTTGCACGCGTAGCACCGGAACTCAGATCCACCTCCTTCTGTTTCACTGTTGTCATTTAGTTTGGGTGTTAGTTTCTTATAGTTCTTGTTACCTGGACCAGTCTTCTTCTTGACGAACATAGCCTCCGCTATTTCACCTTGTGTGCTCGATTTTCGTGCGTCATCCTCTTCGATGATTGTGGTCCGAAGAGCCTCGGGAGTCGGTAGGTCGTCACATGACTCTATTGCACACCTAAAGTTCTCGAACCGTGCCGGCAGACTGTATAAACACATAACTGTCAACAATTCCGGATTGATCGTGATGTTCATATCTCCCAATTTGTCCACGGTGTCGAAGAAATTGTTCAGATGGTCACGCACGTCGCCATCGTCCACCAATTTTTGTAAGGTTAGCCTTTTCAGTAAGGTCGCCTTCCGAGCCGGTCCCTGGGATTGGTAGATCTGTTTCAGTCGTTGCCATGTATCACGTGCCGTGACACAATTCTTGACTTGCTTTATTTCACTTGGCGACATCGACAAAATGATCAGCTACCGAACCTTTTGATCCTTCTTGTCCCACTCTTGAATTGCCGCCGCGTTTGCATTTCCAGCCGCTGATTCTGGTTTTGTAGAATTCCCGCCGACGAATTCCCACAAATCGCCCGTAATGAGGATAGCCTGCATCTGCACGGCCCACGTGTCGAAATTGTCCTTACCGAGGGGTTCAATTCTCCCAATACTTCCGGCGTTCATTTTTGAGGTTAAGTTAACTTCTGGCACGTTTTTACGAATAATTAAGATTTGTTATTTACGCGTTTAGTCTCGCGCATCTGGACCCATAACCTGTAAGAGGATATGAGGAAACCAGAGATATATAAGCAAAGCGAACTGATGCGAGTTTAATGATAATAACGAACTGATGTACATGGATGGAAATAGCGGAACCACGCAAACTAAACATGTGCGAACATGGCGCGAGTTTTAGACAAACTGAAGCATAAAGGGCAGGTGGCAGCACCTTACATGTATAGAACCGCATACTTGTTAAAAATATAAAACTACCAAAGTTACAACATAACATTTCAATGATCTTATAATATAGAAGTGCTGGAAACATGGACACCATTGGAAATTGAAGTTGGTCTAGTAATGCACTAGATTTGGAGAAACTGGAGATCCTGTTGTTCTTCTTCTTGAACTTTGACTTGACAGAAAGATCCAATACGGGCCAAATGTGCTGCCAAACCATTGTGACCCGCGTACAGTCTAAATTTTGATACTGCTTCATTCCATCGGAAGCCCTCTATATTCTAATAATTTAACCATTCTGTATAATAACGCATACATTTCACTTTAGGATGCATAACTAAAGAGTAACAGAATGCGAGTACTCATAAAGTGATAAGACTTGCCTTGCAGCAAAGGTGATTTAGCCAGGATTAGTATTTCAGGGAGAATAGAGTCAGACACTCTGGCCAAAGCAGCTGGATGGAGCTGGGCAATAGAGGTGAGCAGAGTGAGTGTTAGCTGAGCAATGTGCAGGTCTGCTTCACACAATAGAGGAGACAACTCCACTATCACCTGAAACACACAGTACATAAACAATAAGAGAACAACAAACTATCTAGGGACAGATAAAGTGCGAGTGTAGAAGAGATAAAAGAGAAAAACAAGGGCATACACATACAAAGGACATCCTCCACAGTCAAAACACACAGTTGTCTTCTATAATCAATAAATTTTGTCAACCAAAGTTATCACAACTTTCTTCTATCCAGTGAAACGAGGGTTGCACTGTCCGCATTCTTCAGTAGTTCATAGTATTACTGTGTGGTGTTGATTAATTTAGGAGCTTGTAGTGTGTGTGTAATTTATCTGATAACCTGGGTATTTATATCTGAGAAGAGGATCGGGGAAGGAGGTGGTCATGGCCTTAATTTAGGTACCTTGAGTAGAAGTGGGGAAAACTATTTCTAGGATGGCCGAGATGGAAATCAAGCCCACCTCAGTTTTCAATCACGAAGTTGAGTGTACCCCGTTCCAGCCCTCAGATAAGAATTAAATTTCTTGGTAGAGCCGAGTATCCAACTGGGACCTCAGGAGTGACAGCCAAGAATGCTAGCCGCTGCGCCACAAGGTAGCCCATAGTATTACAACACATATACCTGTACAGGGCATCGACATGTATGGTATAACTTTCTTTTTATATAAAATGTTTAATATAAAGCTGTTGCACATTAAAAAAAAACACCACCACGTGATATTTGTTGTTATCCCATGTACAGCGTTTTTTTTTAATTTGATTTGTGGGTTCAAATTTCAAAAGGTGGTGTTTTGTGTTCTTATTATTTTTATGGAGGATAACATGTTAACATTTGGAAAGTGATAAGGTTTGTACAATAGACCTAAGTACATTTAAAAATGTAAACAATTAATAAAACAAAGTAAAAAACAAAACAGCAGGGTAAACCGCTAAACATGCCTATGGAAGAATGAGATAATACTTATATGGAAGTCACATTTTATTTTACATTCACCATCTCGAAACACATTTCAGTGAATACCTTCTTCAGTTTTATCCAAATACTGCAGTGAAATCATTGGAAGTAGATCATAGTTAAAGTCTCAGCATTTGCAGCTGTCAATTGTCGTCTCCTATCACTTACTATGAGACTGCATTTCAAAAATGACCTTTCAGAATCCACATTTGAACAAGGATACCACACACACTTTAATGCAGCTGTTGCATAGTCTCGGTGAGCAGGCCTTAATCCCATGAGGATCTCTGGAACACTCACATTATCTTCATGACGCAGTTGGTTCTGGATTGCAGTCAGGTAAATGCTGTGAGCCTCTAAAAACTGATGACACTCCATCTTCTTAAGAAATGGGGCATTCTTCTTAAATTGGAGCAGCTCTGTGGGAGATATGTTCTTAGGTGCATGCCGAGGATCAAACAATGACCCGATGGCTTCTACAGTCTTCTTTGGTGGATCCGTGGTCCTTAAAGTCCTGACTTTCACTAGAGCTGACTGGGCAACACACGTAAGCTTGGACTTAACCATTATCTGCATCTTTTGAGGAAGCTGTTCCAAGTTCTGGAGGATCGTATGATTGAACACTCCACCATCGCCTCATAGCTTGAGCTTTACCTCAAGGTCATCTAGCTTCCCAGCCAGTAAGTGAATTGTTGGGTACATAGATCCCTCCAAGAAATTAAGCAAGTCCATAAGAGAGGCACCAACAACAGAAATATACAATGCTTGTAATTTTATAATTTGTATAGTTGAAGTCGATGCTTGTTGGAAAAATCTGACCCCAGAATTTGAATCTTCCAATGTTTGAAAAATACTACCAGATCTTCCACATGCGTGGCCATATACATTGCAGCCTTAAACCATGAATTCATCTTGTACATACAGGCGTTGGGAAAGCTAGAATTTCATTCTCTTTTTCTGTGTTTTCATATTTCTCCCTTAGAAATGCAACGTAATTGCTTTTTCTTTTTCGCGTATTTAAAATGGCATTCTTTGTCTTTACCATAGACATACCGACAGTAGTGGCTACGCGGGCTAAAGCACTGCGTTAGGTCAAGGGGCCAAGCTCTCTGCTGACTCGGTAGAGGCGTGGGTTCGAGCCCCACCGTCGGCTGTCCTTGAAATGGTTTTCCGTGGTTTCCCATTTTCAACACCAGGCAAATGCTGGGACAGTACCTTCTGACAGGCCACGGCTGCTTCCTTCCACATCCTTGCCCAGTTTCATTCATCTTCATCCATTCCATCTCTCATGCCGACGCGCAGGTCGCCCACGGGCGTCGACTAGAAAGACCTGCACTCGGCCTCTCAGGAGGCTACACGAAGAAAAGAAAAAAAAACCATAGATATGTTCAATTCGTCCAGCTCGTTTTCAAATATGCAGCCGATAAGATTGACTTTATGAGCCCAGCACTGGACATGACCTAATTCTTCAATCAATCCTTGAAGAGTAGTTACACATTCTGTCATGTAGCGTGCTGAGTCCGTAACTACTGCCACTACACGCTCCCGTAGGTCAACTATAAAGATGTTATATAAAGGCAAAGGTCCTCAGGACTCTCCCGATTCATACAGGGGTATAGCATTAGAATGCGCCGCATTCAAGATATTGTCCAATATAATCCGGAGCAGGATTTTTGATCAATTAATGGAGGTCATGCCATCAGAGCAATACGGCTTCATACCTGGGAGGTCCGCAGTACAGGCAGTGCAAAACGTACTGGAGTATATAATGAACTCAGTAAGCAACCCAAAAGGGTATGCCCTTGCAGCCTTTATTGACTACACAAAAGCCTTTGATGGAATAAACCAAAACATACTCGTCCAGAAGCTCAAAGCAGTCCTAGGCCCCGAAGACCAGCTCCTTAGATTCATAGCCAACATCATGGAAATGAATGTAATAAGGATCAGCGATGGTCTTCTGGAATCAACAGATATCATCCTAACGAACGGCGTATTGCAAGGCGACCCCATGAGCCCGATATTGTTCAATATGTTCACGCACGACGTCACCCAAATGGTAACAACACCAGACGTGAAGTTGGTCCTCTATGCAGATGACATGGTCTTACTAAGCAACAACAGGGCATCACTACAAGAAGCACTCATCAAACTAGAGAAGTGGTCACAAGACAACGACATGTACAAGAATCAACCAAGAATGGAAAGAAGCAAACTTCGAGCTACGCCACATCTACACGAGAGGCGCAATACATGGGTTTCATTATCGCATCTGTAATAGGAAGGGCTTTCATGAACCGTCCATAGACTGTGTGTGTGTAATCTGCAGTCTACACTGCCCACCGTATCACCTGATTGAGTGCACACAAAGAACATTACCTCTGCCCCACTATTCAAAAGACTGAAAGTTTGCTATATTGTGTAACATGATCCTACTTACTGTATGGCCATTGGCTGCAATAAATTATATTATTGTTACACGCTCCCAGTCAAATTCATAGGAATTCAAGGTGTCTAATATAGCATTGGAGCAATTTACGCTATTGGCAGAATCTAGAACAGCAGAGGCAGCCAGATGGGTGTTCATTTCAGTTGATGGTACTGATGGACGAAAAAGAATGTTGGAAACACACCTACCATTCTTGTCAGTTGTTTCGTCACATAGCAGAAACACGTCTTTGTTTTTTATATCTTCCCTAATTTCTTCCCTCCTTCTTTCGAACACACCTACCATTCTTGTCAGTTGTTTCGTCACATAGCAGAAACACGTCTTTGTTTTTTATATCTTCCCTTATTTCTTCCCTCCTTCTTTCGCCAATCATGGGGATGTATTTCTGACGAATCTGATTTGCTGATGGTAAATCTCCACTTCCGCAAACGTACTTATTAAACCAAGTACGGATAGCAGGATTGTCTAGTTTCTCTACTGGTATATTAACTTTCACAAACGCAGTAGTAGTGTCCAAAATAAACCCTTCTTTCATATCCTTCACACGACTAGCATTTGGTAATGTTTCTTTCAAGGTGGCCACTCGAGGAACACTAACTTCAAGACGCGAATTTTCTCGGCGTTTTGAATGCTTCTCCGATTTGCAATGTTTGTCTAATGCATCTTTCCTGCGATAAGCTAACCGACAATCACAATATTTGCACATAAGAATGCCACAAGAAATTATAAATCCTTCATTCTTATATTCTTTAAGTCTGTCTGTGGCAGAAACTGCTACCTTCGGCATTTTTAAACTCAACTGAGCGATGCCCAGTAACAAACACTGTTATCACAAGGTTGACTGTAGTCACACGCCAGTATAAAGTCGAAACCGCAAGCAAAATTTATTTCTCAATTCGTGTCATAATATTTAAATTACGTAGCGTCTCATCTTCCAGTACTGCTATGTTCGGAACTACTACGACGAACACGTGGTTGCCAACTGATTCACGCAAATAACACACTAGCTTCGATGATAACGCACAATTTGCGCAATTTTTTATTAAATTACATAAAATTCTCTACTATGAATTCCACTCGCTACCGATGTAACAGGAGGCAAACGTAGTTCACAATATGAACAACTATCACATAACCTTCTGGAGGTAGTCGGCCAAACTATTCACGCTGCGAGATAACAGCTGTCTACCACAGCGCTACTATCCAACGAGTAACGAGAATATCGACAGTATATCGTAATATAACGTATATCGTAGTATTACCCCTCGCGAAACTATACAATCTATCATTCTCGAATTGAACACCAACCAAATCTGATTATCGGCTTGTGGACAAGAATATTCGGAGTGGTGTGGGAGAAAAAAATAGAAAATGTTTTTATTTCGCAGATTGCGGTATTTGTGGTGTTATTCACAAAATTAGCATTATTTCACGATTTAATTTCACTCCTGGGCAGCACGAAACATGTAAATACGTGAAAATAAAACATCCTAAACTCTAAATATGACTTTTCGTTTTATCTCTAATTACAAAAACTAACACCTCTACTTATCATCATGAAGGCAGCAATGAAAGAATATAGTAGGGCAAAGATGAAGGTAATGTTGTTTGCAGACGACGACGTGATGTGGGGCGAGGATGAGATGGAGGTGCAAGAACAGTTAGACGTAATAAATGAAAAGATTGAGCAATGGGGATTGAAGATAAATGTGGGAAGAGTAAAACAGTGGTGATGAGTAGAGATAAGAAAGAAGGAAAAGGAGTAATCAAAGTAGGAGATAAGGAATTGGAACTAGTGAAACACTTCAAATACTTGGGAAGTGAACTGACTGAAGATGGAAGACTAGATTTGGAAATTAGCAGAATAATACAACTCATGAGTGCTTTCTACCAACAGGTACGGGGACTAGTAAGGAACAAGGATATACCAATTAAGGCTAAAGAAGTTATGTACAAAGCATATTATGTTCCTATAATGACATATGCAGCAGAAACTTGGACAATGACTAAGACGGATGAGAGCAGAGTACAAGCAGCCGAGATGAGATTCCTGAGAAGTATGGTCCAGAAAACGAGGAGGGACAGAGTGAGAAATGAAGATATATGGAAAGAACTGGGAGTACAGAAACTAAATGACAAACTGGAGCAAAACAGATTGAGATGGTTTGGACATGTCAAACGGATGAATGAAGTAAGGCTACCAAGACGAGCACTGGAACGACGGATGACAGGGAAGAGAGGACGAGGAAGACCAAGAATGCGTTGGATGGACTCGGTGGAGAATAGTATTAGAAAACGGAACCTGGATTGGAACACTGTGTCGGAAGAGGAATGGTGGAACGACAGAACAAAGTGGAGAGGAACCATATTTGCCCCCATCCAGTGTCAACTGGAAAAGGGGAAATGAAGATGATGATGATGATGATAGTAATTAGTTAATTATTGACTATTTTAACCACTGCTGGTGCAGTTTCATAGTTAAAAATTATGTTATATTCCTGTGAAGAGAACATTTAAGCATCTAAGATGTGTTTTTATATTTTAATTACCGTATTGTGCAACTGAACTGTTTTTAAAGATAAGAAGGAAGCTTTTAGTTTTACATGACCGTTAATCATACGATCATGAGCCACGGGACCTCCTTTTTATGTGGAATCTGAACCACAGGGCTTGGCAATTCACTTCGAAAATCTCACATGCATTGACTTGGAATCGAACCCGGTCCACCTTGGTGAGAGCCAACAGTTTGACTGCTGCGCCAACACGCCCCCATTTTTGAAGATCATCATCATCATCATCTTGCACAGTTTCCAGCCACTGGCCGGGTCTGTTTGGAACACAAGCCTCTCCAACGTCTTCTGTCTTCCCACCATCTCTCAGCCTCCACCCTTGTCCAGTCTTCTCCTCTCTTCTTCACGCTTTCTTCCACCCCCTTCAGTCACCTGTCTCTCGGTCTATTTCCTTCCCACTTCGTCTCGTGTACCCTCCTGGGTATCCTCTTCTCCTCCATTCGTTTTACATGTCCATACCATCTAAGTCTAGATTTCTCTAAATCATCCTGTAATGGTTCCTCCTTCATTAATTCTCTGGTCCTCTCATTTCTTATTCTGTCCATCTTTGTAGCTCCAATACTGCTTCTCAAGAACCTCATCTCACTGGCCTGTATTTTGCTCTTCTCCCTTTCTTTCATAACCCAGGTCTCCGAGGCATACGTCAGGATAGGGACATAGTACGTCCGATATATGATCTTTTTGCTGTTTTGAGGGACATCCTTGCTCCATAACATGCTTCTCACACTCCTCCGGAATGCTTCTGCCTGTCTCCCCCGCTCATTTATTTCTCTATCGTTTCTTTCATTATCATGTATCAGGCTTCCCAGATACTTGAAACTCTCCACTTTCTTCAGCTGTTCCCCACCAATTGTTATTCCTGTTGTGGTTCTTTCCTTCTTCCTTGTTGTGATCACCATCTCACTCTTATTTATGCTAAATTTCATCCCATATCCTTGTATTATTCCTTCCCACACGTTCAACTGTTCCTGTACCTCCTCCTCCTTGTTTCCCCAAATCATCAAATCATCTGCAAACACCATTGCTTTCATCTTTCCTTCCCCAATTACTTGTGCCACTCGGGACATTATGTCATTCATCACCACAATGAAAAGTAACGGTGAGTGCACTTCCTTGTTTCAGGCCGTTTCTCTGTTCCAACCAGTCCGATCTCTCTCCTCCCACTTTCACACAGCTCACACTTCCCTTGTACATCTCCTTTATCCTCTTTATAGTCCATTTCTCTACTCCTCTATCCTCCAGGGACTTGTGGTTAATATAGAATCATAATTCGGCATGAAACGTTATGGCATCATCAACTACATGAGTGAGGTGTGACACTGAACGCACGAACACTATGCAGTATTCAATGCCATCAGACGGTTCAATTACAAGCATAATCGACAGATCGATCTCTGGGTTGTTTTATTCTGCTCATGTTTCCATGAGATGTGAAGGACAAGATCTGTAAATCAACACCGAACATTGTTGCATTAGAACAAAAGTTATATTTGATTTTAGTCCCTGTTATAATTTCAAAATATGGAAGACCAAGACAAGTCAACATGGAAACAGATTTTTTTTTTAGCGTATGGCTTTTAGTGCCGGGAGTGTCCGAGGACATGTTCGGCTCGCCAGTGTTGTAGCTGCTTCGAGACGGACACCCAATGGGTGAGCTACAAGTACCGTTGGGGAGGAATGTTGGATGGGAGGGTCGAGGAGTTGGAAGGTAGCGGCTGTGGCCTATAGTTAGGGACCAACCCCGGCATTTGCCTGGAAGGAAGATGGGAAACCACAGAAGACCATCTTCAAGGTTGCCGGCGGGGGGATTCGAACCTCCTCGCCTCCCGGATGTGAGCGACTGCCAACAGTCATGCCGCAACGACCTCGGCTAACTCACCCGGTATGGAAACAGATGACTCTTCTGTAAATCGTAAATGATGGCAATCTTGTTTAATAGTTTGCTTCTTCCACCTAGCAGTCAAGATGAACATAAAAACCACCATAACACATTCTACATATGGTAACATGTACACCAATGTCCTTCACCACATTCTCTATGCCAACAAGATCAAAAGCACTGTCACTCACAGCTGTGGTGCCAATCATGACATTTCCAGTTAACTGGTTGCGTGATTGAAGACAGCGTCAATAGTTCTTGCTACTTGCAATGATGCAGTAGCACATATGGGATATTTTCATTTGATGTACTATACCTCTTTGAAACAATAAGTTGATTCCAAAGTTGATTAATTAATGTAAAGAAAATTGTTTTTAAAAGGTACAGCATCTTGAATAACTTTGATACAACATACTTTCTATACATCCAAGCATCTCGAACACTTTTGTTACAACAAAATGCGATTGCGTTTCAAATATATTTGTTAAAACGGGGCATGAATATGCATATTTATGTAAAATGAAAAATTAATTCAAGGTGTACTTAGCCTTTTAGGATTTTATTCCCCTGCAATTTCAAATTTTAAAAGTGGGTGCAAGATATACGTGTGGCGAGGTATAGGCGAGTAAATACAGTATCTTCATGGTCCCTAAAAATGGGTTTTAGTGGTATTTGATTAGCAAAAAAATACCAAATTGTTCGTTTTCTACAAAATAAAAACATTTGTAAACTTGGAACAAAAGATATTTATTCCTTAGCTATTCTTGTATGCAAGAAGAATACAGTATAACCCCGATTTAGCGTGACCTCGATTTAGCGTAAACCCGCATTTAACAGAAGAAATTTCAAGTCCCAAAAATTATTCCATAAGTGCAATGTTATTTTATATTCGATTTAACGTAATTCGCATGACGGCAACATACCTGCCAACTTTTGAAAAGGGCTATCAGTAAAACTCACGCGCGACAAAAAATTTAACGATTTTCGACATACCCCGGCTTGACGAAAATAATAATACTTCTGGGCAACAAAATACAATAATTCATGCTTTAAACAGGATATTTCAATGAAATCATATCTACTTACATGATTTGTAGATGAACATAACAATCAAGAAGAAATCGATGTTAATCAGCAGCAGGCGTGGTGAATATTGGTTTGGAGCATACATAACAGGACTTCCTTGATAAATTAAGCCGATATACGATATTTGAAAAAGGTTTTACACAATAAAACTTGTTTAACGTAACACAGGCAAGAAATAATATAATACACACTGCAAATCACATGCTAGTTCGACTTTAAAGTCATGGTTGTGGCCTTTTTAGCTTCCAGCAAAAAGTCTTGAGAAAATGCTTTGTCATAACAGGGACCAGAACTCCTGGTCTTCAAAATAGAAATAGACTCCAGAGATTCATTGGACATGGATGACCTGAACTGTGTTCTATTTTTCTTCACAAGGCTGAAAACACGTTCACATTCTGCATTGCTATGGGGTATGGTGAGAATAGAGAGCATTACTCTAGAAATTCGGTTATACTTAAGAAGTCCATCGGCTCCACGAATTCTTGATATTTGTGCCCAACTGGAATCACTTGCAGCATCTTGATGTGCAGCCAAAGTGTCATCTACCTGAAGAGCTGTAAACTGCCTCTGAAGCTCATTCACCACCTCATCGGTAGTTTCATTCTCTTCCTTGCATAACATGATAGGAAACTTTTCCAAGAAAAAACGAACGGAAGAAAACTGTGCATCTTCAATTTTGTCTAACCTAGCAACTTGAGCATTCTTTAGCACGTCATCCTTGAGTGGAAACTTGTTGATGATGTAGTCACAGGCAGTACAAAAGTAGTTTCTCACTGATGAAAAGAAAAGGGATTTATCTGTATCCTGGAGATCATTCACTATGTTCGAAGTTTGAATGCCAATAACTAACTCATCATCACTTCTTTGATTTTGAATCAAGTTGTACTCAACTTCAAGCAATGAGGAGCTTTTGACAATTTTGGGCTTAACAAACTTGGTGAACAGCTGCTTTAGCAAATCCATTAGAAGTTCTAATAACAAGTGAACTTGTGGGGAAGAAGTCTGAAGGGCAACATTCAATTTGTCAAATACAGGAATAGTCACATGAAGAAAAGTGCAAAAGGCCTTGTTCAAGTTTGAGGACAGGAACATAAACAATTTTTCCTCACGAGTTGTAGCAGAAGTCTTATTTTTTAGGATGGGTTTGTCACATTTGGAAGAATATGCTATTCTTTTAGGGGCATGTGTAGTAGCAGAATCAAGAATTCTCTTCTTCTGATACTCTTTGGATCCACTTTGTTCAACTTTAGGTATTCTGAAAGATGTCAAGCTTGTGGAAATGTTTTGGGTACATAATATTACTTCCTCCTTGAAGAAAGAAAGAAGAGGATCCCACTGGTCCAGTAGTCTATCCAAACATCTGCCTAAAGATAACCACCTAGTACATACATGCTTCAGAATTTTCTTTGCTTCCTTATTGTGCAAGTTCTGAAATTTCTGAAGGCGTTCTTTTCTCTTTACACTCTTCTCTAAGAAATAAAATATATCTACAAGGATCTCATCCACTTTAACTGGTAATCTTCCAGCACCTTTTTCAGCTGCTAGATTAATCAGGTGGCAAATGCACCCTATGATGGCAATACCTGGTTGAACTTCCTTCAGAACTGCTGAAACCCCATTTTTGTGTCCTATCATAACAGGAGCATTGTCGGAGCAGAAAGCCACACAGTTTTCAATTGGTATATTATGAGAACTCAGCTGTGATAACATCAGGTTACCTATGTTTCGCCCTGTTGAGTCCCCGTCCAACGCTGGTATGGATAGCACAGTGCTCACTACTTTTTCCTGCCGAACATCATAGAATGTAACAACAATAGGATACAACTTGGCATTCGTATCATTGCTTCCATCCGTTGCCAAAGAAAATGGTCCGTTCTGAAGGCACTTAACAACTTCAGATGATGCATTTTTTGCCATTTTATTTACAATGCACGTCGTTTTCGTGCGACCACAACTATATTTCTTTGCAACTTCTGATGTGGGAAACATCTTCTTAAATAAAGCGCCAGCATGATCAGCCGCACTTAAGGGCACATTGTGTTCCACCAAAAAGGAAGTAAACAGACACTCGGCCCTAATTACGTCACTGTCAACGTTACCAGCCTTGGCAAAAAAGGTGTTGATTTTCTTGCTATCTTCCTTCGATTTAACATAACTTATGTGTTTACCGCACTTCACATGATTACTTAAATCGTTTTTTCCACCATGAGCAATATTAATATCACACGCACATACCGTGCAAAAGGCAAATTTTTCTCCCTTTCTTGATTTTAGTATGCACGGAAAATCAACCGAGTATGATTCTTTAAATGTCTGGAAGTACTGTTTCTTGTTGTATTTGTTCATTCTCGATATCTACTAAAACATCGAAAGGAACCTGGATCACTAAACGTCACATAAAATTATAACATAAATCGCATAAAACACAGCCCACACTTCATTAAAACAAGTCAAAGCACACAAGTCAAATGAACACGACGCCAACCTCGTAAAGAAAGAATATGCACATGGTAGAGAGAAAAAAACACACACGTGGAACGAATGTAATTAGTCCAAGGAATACAGGAAACTGCGAAGCACGAAGATATAGCACAAAAACTCGAACACTTCATTAATATATGCCATAACCTTAAAATACGAAAACATTCAAAGAACGCCAACTTCGCGAACAATAAACAACTCAACTCACGTGGTCAAAGAATATCGTTTAAATCGCAACGAGCGAACGTAGGGGAACAAAGAATTTGCGAAGCAGAGCGTGTTGACACCTAAGATTCACATGGAAGAACGGTTATCCCGGCTTCAAATTCAATTACAATGACGACACAAACATGACACGGTCAAAAGTACAAATCAACTCAAAGAACGAGTTATCGACTATCGCGGACTTGCCTTCGACCCACGCAAACAATCGATTGTACGGAAGTGGGAGGGATTATCGAATGTTAATTATCGTTTCAAATTTTTGTCCGCGAAATCGTAAAATGACACCGTTCATCCGTAAAACCGTAAAATGCTGCAATTTCCGTAAATTTTACGGATAAACCGTAAAAGTTGGCAGGTATGCGGCAAAACCCGCATTTAGCGTTAGGAAATGTTAAAATTCTCAAGTATTTATTTCTATTTGTTATAATTAAATACAAGTTTTTCGGGCTTGTAGGCCGTGGTCCAGACAGGATATCTCCCGACGTTTCACCGGAAACTGCTTCCGGCATTTGCTGACCGAGGAAAGGAGCGGAACCCTTGATAATGCCGGACGCAGTTTCCGGTGAAACGTCGGGAGATATCCTGTCTGGACCACGGACTACAAGCCCGAAAAACTTGTGTTTAATTATGAACGCCGGCCGTGAAAGCCTAAGCTGTTATATCTATTTGTTATGCTTATGCGACATTAAGAACCTATGGAAAAGACGTCATAAGCTCGTTAAGGATGATTCAAGGCAGAAAAGGAATTTAGAGCGCAGACGCTTAGTGATCGATACGATCGATCATCTTCCATATCGATTCCTCGCTACATGCACGAGCGGCATGAACTTAGCCGACCGCGGCCGAAGAAAGGATGTACAGCGTGCTAACACTCACGCCGCGCCGCTTTGCATCATTGCATGCTTGCACGCGGCCGACCTCTGATGCGACGCAATGCGTAAAGACGAAATCATTGAAATTCGAGAAGACTGAACTGCGTTTCTCTGCGATGGAACAGTAGACCTACTTGCGCTATCTTTGAAACATATGAGCATGTTGGCGGGAGAGGTATATAACAGATTTCCTTTATCTTTGAAGCCCAAACAATACAAGAGGAATGCACTTTCACTCGGAACCTACCCTCCCTTTGCCAACAGCCACACTTCAAGGTCGCTGATCTGTGAGTTGTGAAGGGTGGATGCGCGGATAGCGTATTGTAAATAGCGATTATTGCTAATGGCGCAAACTTGCGTGACACCGAGAGCGTATTTGTTTGATGCTCTTGATGCAGTCAACAAGTCTTGAGAGAGAAAAAAAGACCGCTACTACGCTCGTACAAAAGCAAGCTCTTGCCGACTTCTGTAACAACGATATTTCGAACGGGCAAGTTACATTTCGATAAAGACGATTATGATTTAAGACATGAAAGCAAAGAAGAAATAGCATGGAATTTGACTGTTGGTGAGGAAAACGGAGATCCAGTTGATATAGAGTGCGGGAGTGATGCAACGGAAATCCCGCAAGTTTCCCACAGTCTAGCTGGTGCCTCTAGTCACTCTTATCTCTTATATAGAAAAACGAAATGAATTTTCGTTCTCATATAATGTTTTCTTCTGAAATGTGCAATCCAAAATTAGAATAAACGATCTAAGAAACAAAACGTGATGACTGTTTTTGTTGTTGTTAAATATTAATGTAGGCATAATCCACCTAGGCCTACCTCATGCCTAGCATTTCTTATAGGACACTACAATCAAGTGTTATAATTATTATTTTGCATGTTCGAGCCTATTTCAATATTTTAACCAATAGTTTTGTTTTTACTAGGCTTAACAAAAATAACTGCGGATAATTCGCGGTTTTCGATAATTCGCGAAGTTCGTGTATTAATTACCGCGAATTAACGAGAGTGCACTGTATGTGGAGAGACTGCTGCAGTTGTTGATGAAACCTATCGAAACCTCGATTTAAGGTGAACCCTCATTTAAGGTTAAAAAATACAGGTCCCTAGAAAGACGTTCAATAGGAGTTCTACTGTATTAAATTAAAAATACAAGATAAATATGTACTTCTTTTTATTGATATTTGTATGCCAAGTTCATTTATCATAGTTTTGTGTAATAAGAGCGGCATTTATTTATTTTAATTTTTTAGACAACATAGGACTACATTAGTCAGGTTTATGGAGGTTTTTCTTCTTTTTGTCAGCCCAATATTTCTTCATCCTTTCTGAACGTAATTTTCTTTCTGCTTCAAGAATGACTCTTCCTATTCTCTGCTTGTTGATTTTTGTCTGTAGTCTAGTGTGTTTGTCTTTCAGAATCTTGAGTGTGTCTGTCTTGTATTTTAAATCTTCTATTGTAATATGTAACTCTCTCATGTCTTCTTTAATTTCTGTGATCCATCTAATATTGTTCTTACTCGTCCATAATTTTTCTATTATTTTTCTACTGATTCTATTTTCTGGTGACCGTATTATATGCCCTAAGAATGAAATTCGTTTCTTTTTCATTGTGCTTGTCACTGGTTCTATTTCTTTATAAACTGTTTCGTTGGAAGCTAGTCTCCAGACTCCATTTACTTGATAACTTTTATTTAAACAGGTTCTCACTATTCTCCTTTCTAACTTGAGTACTCTATCTATTGCAACTGTGTTTGTTGTCTTGAATAATGTTTCACATGCATATATGCATATGTGATTTGTGGCTGGGTGACTGTTTTGTAGTGCTTCAATTTGGTTGCTATCGAGATACATTTTTTATTATATGTATTCTTGGTACCATGCTGTGCTCTAACCTGTTTATCTATTCTATTTTGCCATGCTGGTTTCTCGTTCAGGTTGTATGTGATTACTTCACCTAGGTATTTAAATTTTTCTACAATTTTTATTTCTTGGTCTCCCAGCTTAATTTTGTTTGCAAGCGGAGGTTGAGTTAGCATAACTTCTGTTTTTTTCAAATGAAATTTTCAAACCAATATTTTGAGCTATTTCCTGTATAGATTTTATTTGCAGTTTTGTTTCCTGAATATCATTGGCCAGAAGAGCTAGATCATCAGCAAATCCTGGACAGTTCAGATGTATGTTGTCTTTCTGGGTTCCAATTTTTATATTTTTCGAGTTGTTCTTGTACCATTCCCTCATAACGTACCCCAGCGCACAATTAAAAAGAAGAGGTGATAATCCGTCACCCTGTCTCAAACCAGTTGTTACCAAAAATGGTTCAGAAAGTTCTCCTCTGAACTTAATTTTAGAAATTATATTCGTTAGAGTAAGTTCTATCAATTTGATCAGCTTTGGGTGAAGTCCGAAATGTCTTAAAATTTTTAATAATGATGGTCTGTGGATGGAGTCATAAGCTTTCTTGAAATCTATAAATGTTATTGAAAGGGGCTTGTTTCGTTTTCTGTAATATGCCATGATTAGCTTCAAAGTTATTATTTGTTCAGCGCAGCTTCTCCATGGTCTGAAGCCTCCCTGGTATTCACCTAACTCTTGATCTAGTTGATCTTTAATCCGATTATATAGTATCTTAGAAAAAATCTTATCAGTGATATCCAGAATGGAAATACCTCTATAGTTGTCTGGATTACTTCTGTCACCTTTCTTATGAATTGGGTTAATTATAGCTGTGGTCCATTGTTCTGGGAATTTTTCTGATATCCAAATCTTTTGTAATACCATATGGAGGGGGGACGTCCGAGTCGAACTGCCGGCATATTTCCACATCTCTGCAAAAAACTGGTCTTCACCACACACTTTGTAGTTCTTCATTTCCTTAAGCGCTGTTTCAACTTCTTTCGCTGTAGGTGGGTTTATGTTTTCTGGTTTAGTTTTTATTGGGGTATGTGTATCAATGAATAAAATCTTTTCAGGTTCATCATTGTTCAAGAGCTTATTAAATGCTTCCGCCATGATTTCTGCATTTTCCTTACTGTTATGCACTATTTTTCCATCTTTATTTTTCAACAATAATGTGGGGGAGCTGTATTTTTGCAATTGTTTATCAAAGGCTTTGTAATAATCTCTAGAATTGGTTTTGTATTTATTTTTCTCAATAGAGTTTATTAAATCTTTTTGATATTTTCTCTTTATTCTTCT
The DNA here is from genome assembly GCA_946902985.2 of Meconema thalassinum. Taxonomy (NCBI): domain Eukaryota; kingdom Metazoa; phylum Arthropoda; class Insecta; order Orthoptera; family Tettigoniidae; genus Meconema; species Meconema thalassinum. The sequence goes on along the minus strand of OX336396.1, from coordinate 122,595,487 downwards.
AATAGTTTGGGTGAATTCTTTTCTGACATTCTTGAGGTTAGTGGCGTTCTCTTCTGTGGGCTTGATGTCTTTCTTCATGCATTCTATCACAATCAGAGTTCCACCAGGCATGTCTTTTCTTTGGATTTAATGGAGCTAGATCTTCTGTGTTCTGTTTAAGTATTGGTATTAGTTCATCTAAATTGTCTGTTAGTCTTGTAGTTCCTGTTCTTTGCCGGCACTGGTCATTCTGGATTAACTGATGAGGGTCGTATGTCCTTTTCCCTCCAACTGTATTTTGTCTTTTTCTTCTTAACGGAGTAAATTTGATCTTGATTTTAATTAAGTAATTGTACCAGTCGTTTCGACTGACACAATGTTTTGTCCCTACCCCTCCCCCTTCTCCTGGCTGCAAGCCACGGAGGGCGGGCTCTCAAAGGTTATAAACTGAATTTCTAAAATTGTCAAACTCCCGCCGTCACCCATCTCTGCCTGCCAACGTATTTCCGGCCTTGGAAGGGACATGACGTCATCAGAAACCTCGAGAGGTGAGGAGATTGTTCTGGTATGTTCTGGACTAAAATTCATAATATCGGCCGCGCCACAAATTGCTGCGATCTGATTGGTTGGTGTAGGCGCGCATGAGCGAAGTGCCTGTGTGTGTGCGGGCGTCCTGAGGACACTATTTTTCTGCTTGGGACATTCGAACTGTACGGACGTGCTTTGGTGAACAAGATGTAAGGCTTGTAAGAAAACGTGGCTTGGGTCCTCGGACCAAGTCCAATGCATCGCGACGAAACAGGTACTGTTGGTAGAATACAATTATGTAATTGCTTGAGTATATTTTCTGATTTTTTTCACTCCCGGTGGAGTTTTATTTAATTATTTTGTTACTTCTAGTGCGGGTTAGAAGTTTGCAACCTGGAACTTTTGGACACGAACATTGTGGTACCACGTGATCATCGAAGTATTTATTTCACATTTATTTTGATCTATAATTCCTGCAGATAATTCGCTCTTATCATATTGAGCTTGGTGCGATATTGCGCACTCAGAAGTGCTTCGCAAATTTTAAACACGTGGGCGGTCGTGATTCGTAACGGCCGTGCTGAGGACGCCAATCTAACTATTTTGAAATAACGTATCTAACCTCTAAATTCTTATGGACAAATGCACCATTATTCACGATGTGTATTGAAATGTTTTAGAAACTGATGTGATTTCTGGATGGGGTTTCTTTTCATGTAATTTACGGCGACATAACCTTTCATTGTCGTCCACTGGTCACGCCATTGTTTTAAGTGCCTCGTGCACCAGGTCTTTGTGGCCTTGAGCCTTCAGCTGCATCGTTGCTTGCTTGTAATCCAAGTTTATTTCTGATTGTTTCTGCTGTTGAGTAAGCCCTCCTGGGCCGATATGTGTAAATTCTGCCACTAGTTCGCAAACACGTGCTCATGTTGCTAACGTAGCTTCCGTGGTTCCTCATGCCACGTTTACCCTCCCCATTTACTGCTTCGGTTGGCAGGTTGCTGTAACTTGTCTCCGCTCTCCCGAGCCTTTGGTTTTATTAAATAACGAATTCTGTTTTCTACGGGTTTGCCATGCCCGCGGTACGGCCAGCTTAAGGGGAACCGCCAACATTTTTCTTCTTCTTCCAAAGTGTTTTATGTCACGCCCCAACCCCTTATGTATACCCATTTTATTTTAAAATATATTCTCTTTGTTATAACTTGTTAACATGACTGATTATTACCGGGGGGAACATCTAGAAGCAAGACCCCACCCTCTGAACATTTGTTCAGTACTCCACTCACCGGTCATTCTGATCGTTCCACTGGTGCGGGCGAGTAAGTCTTATACCCCGACGGTGCGGTCGGTAGCGAGAGCGTGATTTGAAGTCCCTATCTCCATGCACCGCGCCCCCCCGCCGGTGCAGTTGTTTGCAGAGCAATGGTTGCGAAAGCCGCTGCTAGCTCCCCCGGTGGTTGCTTGGATGTGTTGAGTCATGTTTTTTTGTTTTGGGGCAAGTAACTTACGTTAAAGTTAAATTCAGTAAAACTAGGAACCTGTTGTGTGTGTTGGGAAGTGTAGTTATGCATTATTCTAATCTCTGTTGTTTTCTGGTATTTTTCATGGCCTTGGGCTATATTGGAGCGCCACCAGTCTACTAAGCAAAAGTTGTAATGCTAAATTCATCAACTGTGATGTTGAGCTGAAATGAAGAACTCCCTAGGGCTCGGTGAGCTCGGGTGTTGCTGCTCTGCCTTCCATGTCTCTGTTTCGCTGTGTACTGCAGAAGATCCCGCCGTGGTAAGTTCAGTGCAGTACAGTAGTCTTGTATTAACCTGTAATCTTTTGTGCCTTAAGTTTCTGCATCAGTATGATGAGTATCGCGTTCAAAACTCCCCGTATTTTCTGTGTAATTGTTCTGAAATTTTTCTCAGCCGTGTGGTGCTGTTTCTTGCACTCAGTGTAATAGCGCAAAAGTTCTTCTTGTGAAATTATCATTTTTCCAACCGGTGTAATTTTGAAAATTTTGAAAGCCTATTGTTGGCAGTGTTGACTTGCAGTCATTGTTAATGTTCCTGGCAGTTGGTTGAGCCATAATTGTTGAGCTAATTATTTTTCAGGCAGTAAGCCAAGTTGAAAGCCGAGTGCTTATTATTTTCTGGCAGTAGAAGCCATGTGGAAGCCTTGAGTGAAAATTTTGTTTTCTGGCTGTGGAAGCCTCGTGAGCTTATTTATTTTCTGGCAGTAGAAGACATGTGGAAGCCGTGAGTGCTAATTATTTTCTTGCTGTGTTGCCAAGTTGGGTAAAGCTAATTGTCAAGCGAAGTGAAGCCGAGTGCTTATTAGTTAATTTCTGGCCGTGGTGCCCATTTGAAGGTTTTAGTAAAAAGTTTTCTGGCCGTGCTGCCGAGTTGAAAGGTTCAAGTAATGTTTTTCTGGCTGTGTTGCCGTTGTGGGAAGTCAAGTAAAGCCTGAGGTTATGAGATGGTCATTTTATTTCAGGATGCTGATTCCCTGACTTTTGGTGGACCCTGAGATGGTCATTTTTTTAAATTTCAGGATGTTGTTTCCCTGATCTTTGGTGGACCCTGAGATGGTCATTTTTTATTTCAGGATGCTGATTCCCTGATCTTTGGTGGACCCTGAGATGGTCATTTTTATTTCAGGATGCTGATTCCCTGATCTTTGGTGGACCCTGAGATGGTCACTTGCAGGATGGTGAATTCCCTGTTGTCCGTGAGGCATTTTAATCTGCGTTGGATATGTGTGCCCCCTGATTTTGCTCCATTGCGCGAGTACTAGCAGGCTGGTACATAAGGTGTGTAGGAGTGTCATCAGAGTCTGCTCGATGGCACTAAGGAAGCTGTGAGCTGTGAACGAGTGAAGTGGCGTAGCCTGAGTCAGCTCGGTTATGCGTTATTTTGCGGAGTTGGTAGCAATGGTCTGTTGACCTAGTTTGATTGCTGCATTTTGTGTTGGTGCAAGTTGGTTGTACCTGGAGTGTGTTGCTCTAAGTGGTGCAAATTTTATTTAGCAACGTTGAGTGGATGGTCGAGTGATGCTGTATGCCAGCGTGTTGCTGTCGAGGAGAGGTCCTGGTCAGTTGTCAGATTGACAAATTTGGTTAACGAATTCGATTTTTGAAAATTTTATTGTTCTACAGTTTCTGTTGAGAAGATTTTCATTTACAGGTTCTGTTGAGATGCTGTTGTCTCTTGGCCCTTGTTGGGCGGCCTCTGGAGTAAGAGCCATACTTATTGACAGTGCGTTTGAAACGCTGTATTATACTTAAATGTAAATAACTGTACTGGCTGACTTCCCGGTAGGCACTTGTGCCTTGTTGACCCTGTGTTGGTCGCACTAATATTATGAGCAGAGTCACCCAGTCCCTATGGAGAGTTTCTTGAGTGCGTGGCGCATCCGCAAATTAAATTCTACCTTTAGAATGTGAATTCAAGATTTTGGTTTGGGACAGTTGTTTTGTTTTGAGCGGCTTCGGTGGCGTAGTTGGTAGCATGCTGAGCTTCTATGCCCAAGATAGTGGGTTCAAACCCGGCCGAAGCCGTCGGATTTTTTAAGAGCGTTAAAAATCCCTCAGTATGCCTTCCTTCGGAGGGGAAGTAAAGCCGGCGGTCCCATGTCATAGATTTATGGCATGTTAAAGAACTTTCCACTAATTACACCTGTGTGAAACTAAATTGTATAGGTTAGGAATGTAAACAACGCTCTTAGGTTGCTACGTTCGTTGCCAAGAGCCGACTGCGGTGGCGTCTAGTAGCTAAGTTCTGAATTAGTCCTAGTAGTCGTTGACGGTGGCGTTTGGCGGCAAAAGTAGGAACTACTTGAAATTAAATGTCTGCAGTCCTCACTTGAATTGAAAACAGATAACACACACTAATACAGTCATCACAATTAACACCGGTTATCAGACAGATTCTACACACACCCAAAGTACACGGGGCTACATGACCGCGTTGTCGCAGCCCCTAAACTAAGGAACCAACCAACCAACAGTTGTTTTGGTCCTTCAGACAATTTTACTTGAGTTAAGTGGGTTCCTCCCCTCCCCTTTGGTATTTTGGTAAGAGTATTAAGCTCTATGGTTCTGGTATTTTGTGGTGTAAATTAAATTCTAAAGTTAAAGCTTAATTGCTAACTCAAGCGGTGCGTGTGCGTCGATCAGCAGTACATATTACCTCTCGAGATCAGAGAGAGTACCTCGTCAGTATGAGCACCAAGTGTGCTGAGTCCTCCCTGAATAAAGTGTGTTCCCCTGAGTCCTCGGAGTGGTCACCGGTGTGTTGACCCCTCCCCTTCATCTACTGAGGTCTCCTGCGTTATGGCAGGGAAGATGTCGGCTCGACTTATCCTGTCGAGCCAGATGCTGTGTCTGGATGGTTCGCTGCTGGCGTCTGAATCTGTTTCAGCTTGGTCAAAAAGGGTGTAGCCCTATGGGGGCAGTGACCTAGGCCTGGGTCACTGTCTGCCCTATCGATTTACATCTTCTGGTGGTGGAGCTTGACGGCTGCTGGCGGTCCTGATGGCGACACCTACCTGGTCGTCCCTACCTGGCTGGAAACCTCTGGGCTCCGGTACTGGACTGTTCCATTGGGATGGCATGGCTGTACTACACGACAGCAGGAAGATGATTCAAGAGGAGTGATGATGGGAAAGAACTGTACCAGAGCTGCATGATCTATTGACTGTTACAAGGTCATATGAGTGAGTCGCAAGTGGTATACTCACCTGTCAACATCCCCCCCCCCCCCCCTTTCCTCCCAATTTCTTCGATGGCAGAGGGGAAGACTGTGCCAGTCGTTTCGACTGACACAATGTTTTGTCCCTACCCCTCCCCCTTCCCCTGGCTGCTTGCCACGGAGGGCGGGCTCTCAAAGGTTATAAACTGAATTTCTAAAATTGTCAAACTCTCGCCGTCACCCCTCTCTGCCTGCCGACGTATTTCCGGCCTTGGAAGGGACATGACGTCATCAGAAACCTCGAGAGGTGAGGAGATTGTTCTGGTATGTTCTGGACTAAAATTCATAATACCGGCCGCGCCACAAATTGCTGCGATCTGATTGGTTGGTGTAGGCGCGCATGAGCGAAGTGCCTGTGGTGTGCGGGCGTCCTGAGGACGCTATTTTTCTGCTTGGGACATTCGAACTGTACGGACGTGCTTTGGTGAACAAGATGTAAGGCTTGTAAGAAAACATGGCTTGGGTCCTCGGACCAAGTCCAATACATCGCGACGAAACAGGTACTGTTGGTAGAATACAATTATGTAATTGCTTGAGTATATTTTCTGATTTTTTTCACTCTCGGTGGAGTTTTATTTAATTATTTTGTTACTTCTAGTGCGGGTTAGAAGCTTGCGTCCTGGAACTTTTGGACACGAACATTGTGGTACCACGTGATCATCGAAGTATTTATTTCACATTTATTTTGATCTATAATTCCTGCAGATAATTCGCTCTTATCATATTGAGCTTGGTGCGATATTGCGCACTCAGAAGTGCTTCGCAAATTTTAAACACGTGGGCGGTCGTGATTCGTAACGGCCGTGCTGAGTGAGCCGATTGGTTTCAAATCACAATACTTCGCCGCCGCCCCCTCCCCCCCCCCCCCCTTGTGCCCCGCCGCCGCCCCCATGTGACACCCCCTTTCTTCTACCGACGCCCCTGGTCATTAATAGTGACTCATTTCAAAAATCGAGAAGAAGACAGAAACATTTAAATACAAATTATCTTTTAATGGAAAATATATTAACAAAATTATTACGGTCTACATTGAATGAATGTAGCCATTGTTGACTGTCTGGTGAATTATTTATGTGTTGGACTGTACTGAAATTTGGCGGTCTTAGTTCAAACAATCTTAAGACTGGAGAGCCAATCATTGATGGAGACATCAATGCAAATTGGATAGCCAATTTAAATTTGGTTAAAAAGGATGTTTCGGTCATTTAAAAGGTGAAGAAAAATTAATTCCCAAGGTTGGCATTAAAACTAGTGCCAGACGTTCTTCAGTTGTTATCTGTTTAAAAAGAACTAACTGCACATGCGCAAAATGGCGTCCTATTGTCGTTAGAGATACGAGAAACTTGGACAAAAGAGATCATCATGTGAACTGGAAGGAGATAGACGTGGCGTGACTGCCTCGGGTCACAATACCTATATTAGGCCAGCAAAAGGTAAAACTGTTGAGACATTCCTTCTTATTGAAATCCATGATGACCGGCAGATATGGCATTGAAAAACTTTTGACAAATTTTACTTAAAGTCAGACATAGAGATCAGGTTTCGTCTGATCATTGTGTTGCTAAACATGAAGAAGAACTTGAGATTTTCTGGCTTGATTCAGAGCTGTATTAATGGCTCTAGATATTTTATTTTACTAGTGTGTGGAAGTTCTTTATTATTTCTATAATGGGCCCATAGTTTGTTTTCTTATTCTGGCCAAATAAATGGTTAGGGAACATGCCATATAATGTAGGATGCAACACGCGTAGAGGCAATGATATTTAATTTGAAATTTTTAATATATATAAATTGAATTTCGGAATTTATTCCTAATTGAAAGATATGTAATATCAATTAAAGTTTACGAGTCGAGATATTTTGGAGTGGGTAACAGTTATAGTTAAACAATGGCAGACAGTCCTTTGTTTTCAGTTTGCCATGTGTGGCACGTTTTCGTCTATTGTAATTAATATTTCAGCCTTGTAGCTGTGTGATTTTCAGATAATAATTGGAAAAGATTAAATATGATGTGATTTGTGAATCACGTAAATGTGACCAGTTTAAATATGCAGCGTTGCCATTTTATTTGGGGATATTCTTGGCCTCCATTTTAAGGAAGAGTAGGAGTGCATATTAGTGTTCCCTCCCTAAGCCTTTCGGCTTTGTAATTCTTTCCCTTTGAAATATATATCTTATTTTACCTACTCCTGTTCGAATCCATCCTTATTTGAGCGCATAGCATAGTACTAGGTTAATTGTCTTCAGGCCACTTTGGCCTCGGGGTACCAAACCCTCCCTCCCTTCAAATTTAACGGTACACTGAGGACGCCAACCTAACTATTTTGAAATAACGTATCTAACCTCTAAATTCTTATGGACAAATGCACCATTATTCACGATGTGTGTTGAAATGTTTTTGAAACTGATGTGATTTTTGGATGGGGTTTCTTTTCATGTAATTTACGGCGACATAACCTTTCATTGTCGTCCACTGGTCACGCCATTGTTTAAAGTGCCTCGTGCACCAGGTCCTTGTGGCCTTGAGCCTTCAGCTGCATCATTGCTTGCTTGTAATCCAAGTTTATTTCTGATTGTCTCTACTGTTGAGTAAGCCCTCCTGGGCCGATATGTGTAAATTCTGCAACTATTTCGCAAACACGTGCTCATGTTGCTAACGTAGGTTCCGTGGTTCCTCATGCCACGTTTACCCTCCCCATTTACTGCTTCGGTTGGCAGGTTGCTGTAACTTGTTCCCGCTCTCCCGAGCCTTTGGTTTTATTAAATAACGAATTCTGTTTACTACGGGTTTGCCATGCCCGTGGTATGGCCAGCTTAAGGGGAACCGCCAACATTTTTCTTCTTCTTCCAAAGTGTTTTATGTCACGCCCCAACCCCTTATGTATGCCCATTTTATTTTAAAATATATTCTCTTTGTTATAACTTGTTAACATGACTGATTATTACCGGGGGGGACATCTAGTAGCAAGACCCCACCCTCTGAACATTTGTTCAGTCCTCCACTCACCGGTCATTCTGATCGTTCCACTGGTGCGGGCGAGTAAGTCTTATACCCCGACAGTGCGGTTGGTAGCGAGAGCGTGATTTGAAGTCCGTGTCTCCTATCACCGCGCCCGCAGACCGCCGGTGCAGTAATGATCTGAGCCAGTGTCGGTTCCTCTTAGAACTTTGACATTGTGGATTTCCTTGTGATAGAATTTGTCCATACATACATGGTCTAGCTGAAATTCTCCTTTTGTCCAATCAGGATGTTTTCAAGTTTTGAGTTGGTGTGGTTTTCTTTTAAAATACTATATTGTTTTACACTTTATTATTTTCTACCCACATGAAGTACATTACACAACAGTTGTTATGTCCACCTTCTCAACATAATCTCCTTGTAACTTTATGCACTTTTGCCATCAATGTGTCAGTCTCTCCAGACCTTCCTAAAGCCATTCTTTCGGAGTACTGCGTACCTATGCCTTGACAGCTGTGTCCAGAGGTTTCTTCATGTACCCGAACAGGTGGTAATCACTTCGTGCCAAGTCGGGAGAGTACTGTGGTCTGCCAGCACCGTGAATCCTATTTGGTCAATGACAGCAGTGGTCTCGCGGCTAGTTTGGGAGCAGGCATTGTCATGTTGCAGAAGCACACCTTTAGCCCATTGTCCTGGCCGCTTAGTTTGAATGGCACGACGTAAGCGCTTAAGGGTTGCCACATATGCTGCACTGTTAATCGTGGCCCCCAATTACAGCCAGTCAATGAGGATGATGCCCTTTGTGTCTGAACACTGTCACCATTCACTTGCCAACTGATGGCACTGTTCGACATTTCTATGGCGGTGGACTGCCCCTATGCTTCCATTGCACCGTTGCCGTTTTGCAGATTTTGCAGAACTGGACACAGCTGTCAAGGCATGGGTACGCAGCACTCCGAAAGAATGGTTTCAGGAAGGTCCGGAGAGACTGACACTACGATAGCAAAAATGCATAAAGTTACAAGGAGATTATGTTGAGAAGGTGGACATAACAACTGATGTGTAATTTACTTCATTTGGGTAAAAAAAAAATAAGTGTAAAACAATATAGTACGCCCTTCGTATTTTGTAAATTATACTGTAACCCAGTTACAACGCCTGAAGTCCAACTCCCTCTTCCCTATTCAAATTGAGCCATAAGATCATGAACCTGCATGCTAACTACCATATTTCTTCGCATAATCGTCGCACATTTTCAGCCTAAAATTCATGGAAAAAAGCAGGGTGCGAAGATTATGCGAAGAATATTTAAGTTCAAAGAAGAAAACCACAATTTTTAAATATATACTGTATCATTAATTGCCTCACACGTGTGCGCTTTCTTCTTATTATTTGCTTATTAAGTAACCACAGGTATTTCACTTTCATCAAGATCATCGTACAATTCTTGTATTTTCTCATTTTGGACACCAATGCTTATCACGCACAATCTCTTTCGCAATTTTTACATGGAAGTGGCTGATGCTAGACTTGGCTAGACTGGCACGAGGTGTCCCTTGCGTAAGATTCCGCCAATAGCAGTCGGACCTGTTTTAACGTCGGGGAACTGGGACTAGCAGGGCTTTGTACGGCAGCTTATTGAATCACGTCATTCCGAGGCCAACTAACAAAAGCGATAGGTCCACACAAGTTTCACTCCACAGACCCTGGAGTTGCGTTGAGCGCGATTGTAGGTTAGCGTGCCGTGGGCCAGTCGTTCGCGTAGCGTGAGTCATAGCCTGCAGTCAGAGAGACAGGCTTCTATCTTCTGACAAGGTCACGACAGGTTATAAGCTCGCAGAATGGACGAAGCTGGCCACTCGCAACGTGGTTCACAGCCCGCAGCCATAAAGACGAGATTACTTTCTTCTGACAAGTTGACACCAGATTATAAGCCCGTGTAATGTACTAAGGACGATGCTGGCCGCTCGCGTCACAGTTCATAGCCCGCAGGCATAAAGACGAGATTACTATCTCCTGACAAGATCACGCCAGATTATAAGCTCGCGGAATGTGCTAAGTGACGAAGCTGGCCACTCGCGACACATTTCATAGCTCGCAGGCATAAAGAAGAGATATTTTTCTTCTGACACGTCGAGCCAGGTTATAAAGTCGCAGCAGCATGTGCAACTGACTGGCGCACAAATACGAATATGCTATGTGACGATTGAAATGAAATTGAAATGTTATAAACCTATTTTAGTGTTCGAAAAGTGGGGTGCAACGATTATGCGGTGGCGACGATTATGCGAGAAAATACGGTAATATCCTGTTTATTGAACCTGTGTCCAGCAAATAGCAGCAACATGACGATCTTCAAGAGTAAATTGTAAGACAAAAAAAAGTGTGTTGATGCATGTAATGACAAATTTTGAAACAGGTCATCAACTAACTCTTACCTTGTTGAGCAGCTCAGTGTTGAGGGCATTACTGTAGTTGCGCACCAGGGTGTCCAGCAGGGTGAGGGTGCTGAGTTTCAAAGCCCGCTGATTCTTACGCAGGAACGAGCCTAGGATTGGGATTGCTTCTCCCTAACAGCAAGAACAGCATGAGATTATAACAAGGACCAGTATACATAATCAGTTCACATTAAACTTCAGGTAAACTGTTGTCAAGAGTGTGTCCCTTTTCCAACAAGGATAACAATAACTAGGGACCTGAATATTTAGCATCTATCTTCCTTTAAATTAGCATTTATTTTTTCCCTATTTAGCATCTAATTTTGGAAAATTAGCATCTATTTTTTTTTCTGGATTCTTATCGACTATATGACTTTATTAGCAACACTTTATTTTGTTTAAATACACATTAATACCCTAATTACACTTGAGATACAATTTAATGTTCAAATGAAAGCTTCCGTCGTTTGGCACCCTGTAGTCTTTCAATAACAGAGGTTTGTTTGGGTTCAGAAACTGTTGCGCATTCTCGTCGCTTCGCAACATGTTTTACCGATGTAATATGTTTCTGAATATTGTCCTTCTTCTCTCACCCAACACGGCAGTTACAATATTTGCAAAATACTGTTGCAGAGTCGGAACAATAAAAGCCATGAATAGCGTACTGCTGTGCTCTTTCATGAGCAGTTACAGCAGTACGTCCCTTTTCTAGAAAAATACTTTGATCCTTGAAGTGCTTGAAGGTTACAAAAAGAATAAGGTTACTATTCAAGCGGCAAGCCGCAAAATTTTCCGTTTAGCGAAGTCCACGTGTTCAACAAACCACCAGTCGCCATGATGCACCAAGTACACAAACGAGTTTCGTTCATAAGCTGTCTGAATAAGTTATAGATAGTCGAAAGTTCGTATCGATACAGAAATCGATTGTTATATCGACCAATATGCGTAGCACACTGCGAGTCCGAGATGAGGTAACGCTAGTGAGCAATTAGGCCATCTACTAAACATTTTCTTTTGTTTAATAAACAAATTCCCGAATAAATTAGCAGATTTAAAGTAAATTTCGCTATAAAATCGCACTTATTTGGTATTTTCGCATTTTGGGTCACAATTCGCATTTTGTCGCACTTTGATTTACGCGTAAAAATGGTTGGTTTTCACATTAAAATTAACGTAGACTTGGATTCTGTACGAAATTTAAAAATTCGCATTTATCGCAAATGCGATTTTTTCAGGTCCCTAACAATAACTTATCTGGATCCACCTAGTCAATACACAATTTCATATTTCCCTCATCACTCGTACAAGTTTCGGACCTCAATGAGCCTTCTTCAGCAAAACAGTTCTTTTCTTTTTTAATTCAACTCTTCGCATACTTTAAAAAAATATCATCTAAAATACAACCTCCATCTGAAAAGTTTGGTGAATGGGTCTATATCATGAACGGATTGTTGGCTTACCTGAAACAGCAGGAACTGTGCTTCGAAGTAATCCCCGTGGATATTTATGCACTTCTTGGAACGACCGAACAAGTCCTGGAAACTCCTGGCATAGTCTTCTTTAGGGATAGCCTCCAGTTTGAGTCGTCAAAACTCTAAATTGAAAGCGAGAGAGAAGTGTGAATTGATGCAACCTGCCTTGCACACCTCATAGACAGGAAGCAGTGAGAAGGGTGAATTTATGCAACTTATGATGCACACCTGTTCGACGGGTGGCAGTGAGAAGGGTGAATGTCCCGTGGAATGGATTGGTCCTGAAAATCATCGTCACGGGTGACGAGACATGGTGCTTGAGGTACGACCTCGATGGCAAGCGTCAAAGTCTGGAGTGGCGGGGTCCAGGGTCACCGAAAAGTCCTGAAGGGCCAGAGGTTTTCAGACATTTCGTACATCCAATGTAATGTGACGACCCAACGACCCCTAAAGAAGGCTATGCCAGGAGTTTCAAGGACTTGTACAGCCGTTCTAAGAAGTGAATAACTATCCACGGGTATTACTTCGAAGGATAGTAACTGTTGTTTCAGGTAAGCCAACAATCCATTCGTAATATAGACCCATTCACCGAACTTTTCAGACAGAGGTCGTATATTGATAACATGACATCATTAATGCTTTACAATCAATCAATAAGTAAATAAATATTATTATTAACTTTATTGGCCACATTTGACCACTTGAGTCTTCCATGTACACTTTTTCTTTGAAGGTTATATTGTTTGATTCTTCTTATCTGCCCAGTACTTCTTCATTCGTTCTGATCGCAGTCTTCTTAATTGGTCTGAAATCTCTACAGGCCGTCTGTGCATCATTTCTACTGAAAATTACGTGATTTTTAAGAAGGGTGGTGATTTTATTCTTGTTCTCTGCATCTGTAATTTCGAGTCCAACTGTTTTGAGATCCTCTTGAATTTCTATAATCCAATGCCCTCCAGTCTTCTTTCCCAGATTTCTCATCACTAGTTGTCGTAAAATCCTGTTTTCTGTTAATCGTAGGATGTGAAAGAAATAAGAGATTCTTTTCTTCTTCTTCATCGTGCTGGTAACTGGGTCAATCTCTCGATAGACTGTTTCATTGGAGAGGATTCTCCAGACTCTTTCAACCTGGTACTTTTTATTTATGCAGGTTCTGATAATTCTTCTTTCAGTTTCGAGAAGTTGATCAGTTCTTCTTTCATTTTTAATTTGGAACAAGGTTTCGCAAGCATAAGTGGCTTCGGGCAAAGTTACAGTTTTGTAGAGTTGGATCTTAGTGCCTATCGACAAGCATTTCTTGTTATAAGTTGAACAGGTTAAAAATTGTGCTATTTTCATTTGTTGGTTCTATTTATCCATGTTGTTTTTTCGCTTTAGTTATGCATAATGATTTCTCCAAGGTATTTAAATTGTAGAACTAGGTTAATTTTTTGATCATTTTTGATGACTTCCTTTATGTCAAGAGGTTTCATTGGCATGATCTCAGTTTTCTCAGTAGATATTTGCAATCTTATTTTTAATGCAATTTTCTGGAGACTGGTGATCTGAGCACTAACTTCTTCCATGTCAAGGGCTAAGAGACTAAATCATCTGCAAACCCTAGGCAGTTTGTTCATAATGAGGGTTTTGCTCCAATTTTGATTTTAGGTGGATTTTCTTTTTGCCAAATTTTCAGGATGTAAGCGAGAGCCACATTGAAAAGTAGTGGGGATAATCCGTCACCTTGTTATTTATTGGAAAAGCACTTGACATTTCTCCCCAAAACATGACCTTTGAAATTGTGTTGATTAAAGTTAGTTGAATATTTTTTGTTAATTTAGGATGAAGGCCATATGATCTGAGAATTTTTTAAAGAGTAGGTCTGTGTATACTATCATAAGCCTTTTTGAAATCTATGAATGAAATGAACAGTTGTTTATTAGTTGTTTATTTCTGTATTTGTAATATTCCATTATTAGTAAATAAATACCTGTACATTCTTTCTTTCTTTCTTTCATTCTACAGTCTTTTAAGAGTCTGTCTTGAAAGTCTCATCTATCTATTAAAATTAGTGAATTTTCCTAAAATGTTTACGTATTGTACAGAGAAATTATTTTTAAAATTCTTCAAAGAAGGAGCACTGTTGTCGACTATGCAAGTTGCCTTTTTTCATTTGGTTTATGAACGCATTGAATGTTGATCTAAAAGGCGCATTTCACGTGTGTTATTCCTTGTGGATATTTTAAGATGTATAAGGTGCATTTCATGTGAGATATTCCTTGTGGATATTTTTAGAGGTCAATATGGAGCTAGTTCTGGTTGGTAAAATCCATGAATTGGTGAGTTGTATTGTTAGACAGTTTGTTTATTGCATCATTAAAATTATTTGTAAAATGATGTTTATAAGAGTACTATTGCTGACTATTGATGGAAGCAGCCTTTCTTGGGTTGTGCCCCAATAAACTCTGAAAGAAGAATTGTTGGAGTAAGTCGACATTAAAACAGAACGTCACATGGTGTTCATAACGCAAAAATAAGAAATGAGATATTAATCCATTTAGTGGTAACAAGATTATTTATGCTGCTGGTGGACCGATATATTGTTAAAATGTGACTTCTGATTGACCTTGAAGCAAGAGATAAGAACTGACATCAAATACAAGAACAATAGTTATGGATGGACAGGACAAATTGGAGATGACTCATTTATAAAAGCACCCGGCTTGCTGGAGGGAAGAAACGATGGTGACGATGACATCGAGAAACCAAAATTATTAATTTCAGACCACTTTATAGTAAACTGTTGTATACGTACCAGAATAGGCCGGAGATCAATACGAAGCGGGGAACCAGCAACTTTTGTGAGAGCTTTAACAGTCGTAAGCCTGGTGATCTCATTGCGTAGGCGATCCAGGAAAATAGGCAGGCATGTATGCAGTTCACCCTAAAAACACAAAGCAAGGTAACACATACAGTTTACTTGAATGTTTTCCAGCAGTGCATTGGAATACCAGACATGATGAGAGCCCCAACTTCTGATTCATGGACATTGATACGTAAATTGGCAGACACACGGGTTGTAGTAATGTTATTCAACAAGTTCGGATTGAATTCTATAAACTCTCCGCAATTTTTCTCCAAACATTATCCGCAGCTTATCCGCTATCCGCACAGCGATGCTAACTATATCAACATATGGGAAGAAAAGGAGACATTACAGAGAGGTAAAAACGAGCAAATGTTACTGTCTGTCAGTTAGGTAGTCAGCCCGAAGGCTGGTTGGATCCTCAAAAAGCACCGCCGTTACGTTATGTGAGTAGATACCCACAAAAACCCAAGGCAGCGCTATATTGAGGCGTTCTAGGCAAGAAGAGGAGTGAGGTAGTTTGCCATTGCTTTCCTCATTGTTACTATATTTACTTTATTGGCCAAGTTTCTGCTCCATACGTCATTAATGGCAAGTAATAGATCTTGTACATTGTGATTATTCATTAAAAATAGTAATAATTATTTTGCCCATGTATTGAATCATTTGCAACTAGATCATTCTGCTTATCACACCCTCAAGATATGAATAAATAGAGCATACTTAAAGTGAAATATCATATAACAGCTTAGGCTTTCACGGCCGGCGTTCATAATTAAATACAAGTTTTTCGGGCTTGTAGGCCATGGTCCAGACAGGATATCTCCCGACATTTCACCGGAAACTGCGTCCGGCATTATCAAGGGTTCCGCTCCTTTCCTTGGTCAGCAGGAAAGGAGCGGAACCCTTGATAATGCCGGGCGCAGATTCCGGTGAAACGTCGGGAGATATCCTGTCTGGACCACGGCCTACAAGTCCGAAAAACTTGTATTTAATTATGAAATATCATAATTCAGAACATAGCAGTTCACATTCTGCATCGCAAGTAACTAGATTTTACCTGGAGATAGTCACCCAAGTTACAGATGATTTGTCCCATGCAGGAGATGGCCCTCTCCTTCACTTCCTGATCTATGTCGGCTGCCTTCAGGCGGATCAATGTGCAGCGATACAATTCACTCGTGAATGGTGTAAAGTCGAAGTTGCTTGGAGAATCTAAAATCATATTCATGAGGAGGTCATTGACGTATTTAAATGAAGTTATCGCTATCATAAAAAAAAAGTTTTATTGATTAATGACAGAAATTAACATAGCTTTGAAGCCATTTTTTCAGTGTTGCCTTATTAACAATTGATATTGTAACTTTTCAGTCGGTCAACATGATATAATCCCCAATTACTGGGACATGCGGAAAATAACCTGGGGGGGGGAATGTGATTAAAAATATATAGGGTTTGGGATAAGGAAGTACCAAGGAAAAGTAAATAAATAATGTATAAAGTGTACTATGTACCCATATTGACTTATGAAGCTGAGACTTGGACCATGACAAGCAGGCAAGAGAGTAGAATTCAAGCCAGTGAAATGAAATTCCTAAGAAGAATGATAGGAAAGACAAGAGTGAGAAATGAAGATGTTAGGATGGAAGTTGGGATGAGAAAACTAAATGAGAGAATTGAGAAGAATAAACTAAGGTGGTTTGGACATGTAAAGAGGATGGAGGAAAATAGAATACCAAGACAGCTGCTGGAGTTAAAGTGCAAGGGTAAGAGAGCAAGAGGAAGACCCAGAACAAGATGGATTGATTCAGTGAAGAACAGCATAAGAAAACGAAATTTGGACTGGGACAAGGTCGTGGAAGAGGAATGGTGGAAAGAAAGAGGAAGGTGGAGAGTGCCATAAATACCCCGACCCGGCAGGCTCTGGATAAGGGGAATTGATGATGATGATGAATATATATAGGATTTCTCCCTCTTCTGTATTCCATAAAAAATATACAGTATATATTTAATCCCAAGTAATTTTTTTTTTCAGGTTATTTTTTTTGTTTGTCCCAGTAAATTGGTTGTTGACCAACTGAAGAATTGCAATATCAATTAATGACTCAAGGACAACCGCCCTTGTTTCTTGACCATTTTAGTGCCATGCATTGATCAGATAAGTGCTAGCTCCTAGCTTGAAAAGGTAGAATGGTTTGAAGCCATTTCTCAGCATTGTCTTATTGACATTTGAATACCTTCAGTTGGTCACCATGAATATATGCCCAAATAACACATATGGGTAACCGGATGCCTGGAGATGTCACATACCCTGTGGACCGGATATTTTTCTGCTGAGAATATTCAAGTGCACTATATCTTAAAAACATAAATAACTGTTGAAATAACCCAGACACTATCTTTGAATTTGGTGCGAGTATACCAGGTGAATCAGCTGCCAATTATAATATTGTTTTATGCAGTCCAACTAGCATTGTTATCAGGAAGGTCGAAATTTCTCTTCTTGCATCCCATATGGTATTAATGCACTGCAAGCATATCCTGCAAACCATACTGAACACCATTACTTTTCCCTCGATGTGACTACAGACAAATACGAGAAAATTGACTGAACAACCAGAAAGTACGAGTAAGTTGATGTTTTGAAACTAAATCAAAGAATAAAAGAAGACCGTGAATAAACGGAAAGTGGAGCATATACATCTACAAATATTCTACTTAACGTGCTAGTCCGAAATAGTTCAATGTATGGTCAAGAGTTTCATCAGGATTACCGACAATGATGTGAATAAAACTGAGATTTCTCTGTGCCCGTCACCAACATTTCACTACCGTACTAACAGATTTTTCGGTGCCTATCACAACATTTCACTACTGTACTAACAGATTTCTCGAGGCCCGTCACCCATGTGTTAAAACTGGGTGGGGCCGATAACCTAGATGTTAGGCCCCTTAAAACAACAATCATCATCATCACAAAATTAGGTGGTAAATATTCAGATTCCACCTGGAAAAAAAAAATCTACCTGTAATTATTACTTGGACAGATTACAAGAAATAATTAACCACAGCACAGTGCATGCTTATGAAACTAGAGCTCAGTAACTTTAAGTGTGACCCTGTGTGAGCGCTAGGCTAGCTCCATCAGCCAGTGTGACAGAGAGGATAGCGAGCCTGTAGTTCACATTTTTTCCGAGGTTTCAGTTGGAGTTGCTGACCTCTATCAACAGATTAAACAACTGTGCTTTCAGTGCAGAATTTAATTTTAAAATACCACTAACAATACAATTATATGCAAAACACAAATAACACCACTACTGATATTTAAAACACTGCCATCTTCGTAAATACACACTGAATAATTTTTCCTCTAGCCATTGTACTCGTATAAGCAAACTGATAAAATATTTCTAGTACCTGGAAAATTATTATATCCAGTAGCATCTTAGTCCTGAATATGCTACATAAAATACCGTATTTGCTCGTGTATATATCACCCCCACGTATATCTCGCACCCCATTTTGTAATTAGAAATTTCAGGGGAAAAAAGTACTCACATATATATCACATTCATTACTGACGCCGTCACATAAATGACCGTAATAACCTTGAGGTAGAAACACGTTCGATTTAGCGCGCCACAACAGTCGTCATTGTCCAGGAACTTACCCGAAGCAATACTAACAGGAAGAGCGAGCAACAACGAGTTGATCCGAACTTCGGAACTTCGATACGAGTCGATTAGGGATCAAGGCGCCGCGTGCAAGCATACGGTGCAGCGCCAGTGTTAGCACGCTGTACATCGTTAGTCTTTGGCCGCGGTTGGCTAAATTCACCGCCTTGAGACATGTTCGAATTAGCGATTAGCGCGCCACAACAGTTGCGCAAGTAGGCCTACTGTTACATCGCAGAGAAACGCAGTTCAGTCTTCTCGAATCTCAATGATTTCGTCTTCACGCATTGCGTCCATCAGAGCTTGGCCGCGTGCAAGCATTCGGAGCAGCGTGAGTGTTAGCACGCTGAACATAGTTAGTCATCGGCCGCGGTTGGCTAAATTCGTCGCCTTGAGACACGTTCAAATTAGCGATTAGCGTGCCACATCAGTTGCGCAAGTAGGCCTACTGTTACATCCCAGAGAAATGCGGTGCAGTCTTCTCGAATCACAATGATTTCGTCGCATTGCGTCGCATCAGAGCTCGGCCGCGTGCACGCGTACGGCACTGCGTGAGTGTTATAGCACGCGGTACATCATTAGTCTTCGACCACGGTTGGCTCAATTCACCGCCTTGACACGTTCGAATTAGCAATTTGCGCGCCACAACAGTTGCGTAAGTAGGCCTACTGTTTCATCGCAGAGAAACACATTTCAGTCTTCTCGAATCTCAATGATTTCGTCTTTACGCATTACGCCGCATCAGAGCTCGGCAGCGTGCAAGCATACGGCTCAGCGCGAGTGTTATAGCACGCGGTACATCGTTAGTCTTCGACCGCGGTTGGCTCAATTCGCCGCCTTGAGACACGTTCGAATTAGCGATTAGCGCGCCACAACAGTTGCGCAAGTAGGCCTACAGATACATCGCAGAGAAACGCAGTTCAGTCTTCTCGAATCTCAATGATTTAGTCTTTACGCATTGCGTCACATCAGAGCTCGGCCGCGTGCAAGCATAAGGCGCAGCGTGAGTGTTAGCACGCTGTACATTATTAGTCTTCGGCCGCGGTTGGCTAAATTCGCCGCCTTGAGACACATCCGAATAAGCGATTAGCGCACCATAACAGTTGTGCAAGTAGGCCTACTGTTACATCGCGTAGATACGCAGTTCAGTCTTCTCGAATCTCAATGATTTCGTCGCATCAGAGCTCGGCCACGTGCAAGCATACGGCGCAGTGTGAGTGTTATAGCACGCGGTACATAGTTAGTCTTCGGTCGTGGTCGGCTAAGTTTGAGCTGGCTCGTGCATGTAGCGAGGAATCGATGTGGAAGATGATCGATCGTATCGATCGCTAAGCGTCTGCGCCCCAAATTCCTCTTCAGCCTTGAATCATTCTTAACGAGTGTATGACGTCTTTTTCCTAGGTTCTTAATGTCGCATAACCATAACGAATAGAAATAAATGGTGTCGAAGGACATTGTTGTGAAGAGCATTTTGAAGACGGGCTTCGCAAATGCATTGGACGGAAGTCAGGATGACGCAGTATGGGATGACGACCAGAATGATGCACGCGATAGTATCTCGGAGATTGGCAACAGTGACAGCGGTGACAATGAATAGGGCGAGTACCGTATGCCAGTTGCCTTGTTTCAATAACTCAAATTTTGTGTTTTTTCGGGAATATGGTCATTTCCCATGTATATCTTGCACCGAAAATTTTCACACATATTTTCGGTCAAAAAAGTGCGAGATATATGCGAGCAAACACGGTAGCATGTATATCATCATCAAAGGATCCTTCCAGCAGACCGGGTAGGATTTAAGTGGACGATATGCCTCCATCTAACTGTCATTATAGGTTTCTCCTTCAATATATTGGAACGTCAGTCCCCTCATTAGGAGATCTTCTGTAAATTGGTATATCCACCTTCTTCTGAGACGTCCAACGGGTCTCTTCCTCGGTACCTTCCTTTCCAAGTAGGTCTGGCGATACGTGTCTCCGGCATATCTGCATATCTTTCCTAATACAGTCATTTCTGATTCGGTCTTTCCTTGTTGTCTGCAGAGCTGATCTCAGAAATTCCATTTCACACGACTGTAATTTACTAATGTCTCTCTTCAATAAGACACAACTCTCTAAGCTGTATGTCATGATTGGTACCAGGTATGTTTGAAAATCGTCTGTTTAGCTCTTATAGGGACTGCCTTATCCCAGACTAGGTTCCGAACTTGGTAGACGAAAGTAGAAGCCTTAGATACTCCATTTTGGACTTCTAGCACTCCTCTGATTTGAAATTGTGCTTCCAAGATAACAAAAACTTTCCACACATGTGATTCTTTCCCCATCAAGTGTTAGATTACACTGAGCCGATGTTCTGCTCATCATCATTGCTACTGTTTTTGGCTTATTAACAGTTAATTTGAATTCTAAACTTGTTACTCCAACAATCCAGCCTCCTCTGCACAATTATCAATTGGCAACATCATCTGCAAATATTAATGTGTTCAAATTCTCTGGTTCCACAGATTTTATTTCTCTCATAATCACATCCATGAGAGCAATGAAAAGAAGTGGAGAGAGTGCACTGCCCGGTTGAACGCCTCTCTTAGTTTGAAACCATTCTGATCTTCCATTTCCGATCTGAATTCACAGCTTTCAATATCTTCATATAACATTTAAATTTTATTAAGGAATTTGGAGCCCCCAGTATATGTAAGCATTCCCATATTTTACTTCTAGGCACACAGTCATAGGCCTTTTCAAAGTCAAAAACACAACAATCAGATCCTTCCCTCTTCCCAGTATTTTTCCATTATGTGTCTTATGGCAAAAACAAGGTCTACTGTTCCTCTGTTACGTCGGAAACCATGCTGTTCTTCTTCAAATCTATGCTCTATCTTGTGTCCATAATCTTTTATCTATGATCATTTCTATTATCTTGAGACAGTGCGACAGCAGTGTTATTCCTCTATAATTCAAACACTTCCTCCTACTCCCTTTCTTGAACAATGGTATGATCATTCCCCTTTACCAGTCGTCTGGTATCTAGTTTTCTTTCCAGTGTACGATGTAACCCCTGTAGACCCTGCATGCCCGCTGCTTTGATCGTATCTGCTGATAGTCCATCTATTCCTGTATTATATTTACAGAAATACATATTATACTGCCAGTACTTACCCAATGGACGTATGACCTTCACCAACTGTTGAAGAACGAGCAAAGCCTCGGCAGTAATTTTATAAAAGGTGTCCCCAACAGAATTTATCACAGGTGGAACAAGCACTGCCATGTGACTGTGGAACACTTCTGGGGAATGTGAAGTCAACAAGCAGTGGACAAATGCTAGTGTGTCAATCTTCATGTTACTGCTTGAGTTCTTATCACTGAAACATACCCATACAATAATATAGAAAAGCTGTCCCTCTACAACAGTTATCACAGGTGGAACAAATGGTGTGAATTCGTGATTAATTTTCAACAAAAATGAAAGGCATCGTCATGGAATGGCCTCAAAATGTTTCCTTACATCATCCACCTTCTTAACCCAAGTCAAATGGATTAAATTTTGCTTGTGAGCAAAATTAATTCTTCTAAAAATAGTTTTACTGTGAAAACACATATTCATGCACAAAAATAATGTATGCTTATGGTGAACCCTCTTTAGTGAAAAAATAGCACAAGACGCTACAGGATTTTCTTGTTTGTAGCACTAAACAGTATACAGTATTTATCTACACAAAGCACACCGGCACAAGGGTTTCCTTCCATACTCTATAATAAACTATCACTAATATTATAATTATCAACAATTACACAGTCACTAGGTGGGGCAGATGACCTCGTAGTTCTGCCCCTTAAAAAAACAATAACTAACAAGTCACTAGGTATCTAGGTATAAATATTGCAGCTCAGTTTCTATTTGAAAACTTTTATTTATGTTATAAATTGGTACGGTTTGTGGTCCCGAGTCACAATTTGTCACCTTATACCATTATGTTGTTTCCTCATCACTATAACTGTCGGTAAAATCACTTGATTAGCTCCACCAACATTATCCATTAGCTCATCGTCTGAACTTGTCCCGCCACTTATGCCATTTTCGAACTCACTAGTGCCATTTTCACTTTCTATACTTTCCCACGAAATTGTCGCTCAATTCAGAGCATTCATCGTCACTGTTTAGCAATTCTGATTTTAATTTGAAGTCGTTTTGAAAATATTACATTTTCATACATACATTTTGCCTTTCAGCGATCAGTCTAGCCTGCAAGCCTCTGTTTGCAAACAAGTCACCTCCATGTCGCCCTCTCTGCTCCTCTGCGTCTACTCCTTTCACTTTGAAATTGTTCAACACTGAATCTAACCATCACCTCCTGGGTCTACCTCTACTGCTCTTTACCTCTACTTCTCATTATTATTATTTATTTATTGTATGGCTTTTAGTGCCGGGAGTGTCCGAGGACATGTTTGGCTCGCCTGAGTCGGTAGCTGCTTCCAGCGGACACCCTAAAGGGTGAGCTACAAGTTCCATTCAATTTCAAGTAGTTCCAACTTTCGCCACCAGATATCAATGATACCTAGTGGTGAACGTTGGAACTTTGATAAAGCGTTCTGACGAAATCTAACCTAACAATTTTGCTTTACACAAGTTTAGTCTGTGAAAGGATCTTTTACATGCCATAAATCTATGACATGGGACCGCCGGCTTTACTTCCCCTCCGAAGGAAGGCATACTGAAGGATTTTTAACGCTCTTAAAAAATCCGACGACTTACGCCGGGTTTGAACCCGCTATCTTGGGCACAGCAGTTCGGCATGCTACCGACTATTCCACCGAAGCCGCTTCTACTTCTCATAACCTCTACAGCCGAACTCATTAACCTCTTAGGTAATCGCTCCTCCCCCATTTTCTTCACGTGACCCCCACCATCTGTGTCAAACAATTGTTATTGATGTTGTGATACTTTATCTGAGTTAGCCATGGTCGTTACGGCATGACTAATGGCAGTCGCTCACATCCGGGAGGCGAGGAGGTTCGAATCCCCCCGCCGGCAACCTTGAAGATGGTCTTCTGTGGTTTCCCATCTTCCTTCCAGGCAAATGCCGGGGTTGGTCCCTAACTATAGGCCACAGCCGCTACCTTCCAACTCCTCGCCCTTCCCTTCCAACTTTCCTCCCCAACGGTACTTGTAGCTCACCCATTGGGTGTCCGTCTCGAAGCAGCTACAAAACTGGCGAGCCGAACATGTCCTCGGACACTCCCGGCACTAAACGCCATACGGAAAAAAAAATTAATACTCTTTTGCGGTTTATCCTTCACTACAAAGGCTAAAAACCTGAACATTCACAAAACACACACACAAAAAAAAAAAACAGATCAAAAGGGATAACAGTGCTCCACAGCATAACCTTCAGCTATTTTATTATTATTGAGAATCTAATTTCGCCAAATAACCAACAAACCCACCTTGTTTATCCAAACTTTATTAGCAGCGACGTTTCGATCGGCAGATCATTATCAAGCTACAACACATATCACAGAGATGTTGTTTACGACCTTGGTCAATTACACTTGTATCAAACATAACCTAAAAACATATACAGTCTCTTTGGCACGTTAGTCAATCTGCAGCCTAACACACAAGTACTGGATTGTAAGTTCCGTACAACCTTTCGGTGTCTGTCTGCGCGTTAACACAATTTGAATTGCTTTTTATGTACGACATTTCAGCTATCAATCGTTTATACAAGTGTAATTGACCAAGGTTGTAAACAAGATCTCTGTGATATGTGTTGTAGCTTGATAATAATCTGCCAATCGAAACGTCGCTGCTAATAAAGTTTGGATAAACAAGGTGAGTTTGTCGGTTATTTGGCGAAATTAGATTCTCAATAATAATTATATACATACCGACGAAATTAAATTCATTTAACTTAATTTCAGCTATTTTTTTTTTTTCCAAATCCCTCTGTTTAGGCTAACCAAAGACCCAGACTACATTTTACTGACCTCTATTGGTCAGTATAAGAAATACTTACTGAAATACACAGTTGATAAGGCGGATAAACACATTACTGCTCGTCAGCGAGCGGACGAGTTTCGTGCAAACACGTAATGCTTGGCAGAGGTTAAATCCTTTATCATGAATTCGTGAGTAGTGTATTTTGACTGTCTACTCATAACAATGCTGCCTCTGTTGAAAGATGACTATTGTATGCTACACGCAGCTCATCTGAATGAAAAGCCATACCTACCCCAAAGAATACTGGATACCAGGAATGAGAGCTGGTATATGGTTGGTCAGGGCACCTGGCAGAACAATAACCAACTCCTTCAAGAGAGCAAAGCAGTCTTGACGTGTCTTGATACTCTTCTCTTTCATTTGGTTGTGAACGGCTTTCACTATTAATGGTACCTGGACAAACCAACACAGTTTTATTACACAAACTGACACAGGGTAAGTCAGGGGTGCAAAAATCCTGGGCACCTGTTCACCACAGCGACTGCAAATTTGCTAATGGCGCATGGTTCCCCCCAAAAAGAATTAGGTTTCTATTTTCTTTTAATTTATTTCTCCTCCTTCCAATAAATCTACAGCAAACATCCTGTGTCATCAAACATCCTGCGTCATCTTTCATGACGCCACTGAAAATTAAGATTAATTAAGGCCAGATCATTTTGAACTATTGATCGTAACCACTACTGTATATTCTTTCAGTCTCGAGGACATCAAGCGAGTGAGGATTTACTAAGAAGAATCTTATAAAAGTACCGTTACGTGCCACCCCCTAGTGGCAATTCCGTTAACTGGATTACGGTGGGTAGAAAGCACAACACCAATTACTGCTTTAAAGAGAAGTTAGCTTTATTGCTTGCAGGAAAGATACACCACTCAACAGCAAATACAAGCAATTAGAGCCTTACTCCAGTTTCCTCAAGTCTCTTCCTTGAGCGCTCTTGCCCCTTTCACTTGCCAACAAACCCCAGAAGTTAAAACGTCTTAATGAGTCCGGTGGCCTTGACAGAAGCTACCTGCACCTCTTCCTCATGTACACCAACTACAGTTACTAATGGGAATACTAGTTGCCATTTCTGGTCCGTATTGACGTATATAAATAGTTTAATCAGTTGAAACTTTCCGTCAAATCAATACAAAATATTTTGCGCTATTATTGCGCTAAGTTAGGTACATGTTTCGAACCTTGCAAGCCGGTTCTTCATCAGCCTCTCACACAAATGGCAATACATCAAAAAACACTGAACAAACTCCAAAAAATGCATGCACACTAATAATACATATTAAAAACATTACATTAAAACTTTGTACGAAACATATTAAAAACACATGTTAAAAGTTCTGAGAGTCCATTTAACTTGTTCATGAGCACACGTCTTTCTGATAGGAGATCTTATCCTATTCTGTTATCTGCTTCTTGTCATGTGGGGAACGAAATAGAGTACTATTCCCATTTGAATGGTCCAAATGCAAAAAAACTTTTAGGTACTCTCTTCTGATAGGAGATCTTGTCCTGTTCTGCTTCTTGTCTTGTGGGGAACGGAAATAGAATAGTATTCCCATTTGAATGGTCCAAATGCAAAAGACTTTTAGGTACTCCCAGACTAAACAAGTAGTCCTCTCCCAGTGTATGCAGTGACCCTGTGCGCTTGAAACAGCTGTTGCAACTCAAGTTGCCTCTCCCAGTGTATGCAGTGACCCTGTGCGCTTGAAACAGCTGTTGCAACTCAAGTTGCAACTTGAGTTGCAACAGCTGTTTCAAGCGCACAGGGTCACTGCATACACTGGGAGAGGACTACTTGTTTAGTCTGGGAGTACCTAAAAGTCTTTTGCATTTGGACCATTCAAATGGGAATACTATTCTATTTCCGTTCCCCACAAGACAAGAAGCAGAACAGGACAAGATCTCCTATCAGAAGGGAGTACTAAAAGTTTTTTGCATTTGGACCATTCAAATGGGAATAGTACTCTATTTCGTTCCCCACATGACAAGAAGCAGATAACAGAATAGGATAAGATCTCCTATCAGAAAGACGTGTGCTCATGAACAAGTTAAATGGACTCTCAGAACTTTTAACATGTGTTTTTAATATGTTTCGTACAAAGTTTTAATGTAATGTTTTTAATATGTATTATTAGTGTGCATGCATTTTTTGGAGTTTGTTCAGTGTTTTTTGATGTATTGCCATTTGTGTGAGAGGCTGATGAAGAACCGGCTTGCAAGGTTCGAAACATGTACCTAACTTAGCGCAATAATAGCGCAAAATATTTTGTATTGATTTGACGGAAAGTTTCAACTGATTAAACTACAGTTACTTACGATAATCTGCTACACGTTGTTTC
This sequence comes from Meconema thalassinum, assembly GCA_946902985.2. Taxonomy (NCBI): domain Eukaryota; kingdom Metazoa; phylum Arthropoda; class Insecta; order Orthoptera; family Tettigoniidae; genus Meconema; species Meconema thalassinum. Next base: position 122,568,516 of record OX336396.1, on the reverse strand, counting down.
GCTGTCAACAAGCTGGGGGAAACAATGTCACTGGATTTCGTAACTCGCACGGCATTTCGTCACCACACTTCTGTCGCTCAGGAAAAACGCTCGCACTAGCTCGTTAAACACACAAACACACTGCTTGACAGGTCGCTCTTATATAGCAGGCCGGTGAATCAATAAATGCTTCTAGACCCATCCAGGGTCCACGGATTCTCAAGGATTCCATCACTGGCTGGGTCACGAATATTCTGGACCATCCCTTTGTCCTAGTAGACCTGTTGCACAAGGCGCACGCAATACACTGAGGCAGAGCAGCCCAGCCCTGGGGCAGTTGTGACTCATGCGGCGAGCGATGGAACAAACTCACAGCCGTAACAGTACAGATGTGTAGATCATTAGAAACAATAAATTTAAATGATTTGATGATTATAAAATGATTAAACCAGCAAGAAATTTGATCCTGTAAGGGCTGAGTAAAAAGGAAGAAAGCTTGTAGTTTTACGGGACCTTTAATCTTGCGATCATGAGCCACAAAACCTCGATATATATGTATAATCCGAACAGCAGAACGTGATATTTCACTTTGAAAATTTCACAGGCATTGACTGGGAATAGAACCAGGTCCGCCTCGGTGATAGGCAAGCAGCTTGACCACAGCACCATCATGCCCCCCAGGGCTGAGATTCAGTGGCTTTTTAGTAGCTAGATCAGAGGTGGTCAGCTGGGCACCCGTTTACCCTGGCCCAGTGCAGCCGGGCAGGTGTGACGTAAATGCGGGTGGCTTAGCAGCATGCGCACGCCACAGTGTAGCGAGACGAAGCAAGAAAATGTGCCCAGTCTCACCGGGCAGGCATTGCGAGCTGTGATAGGGATTCAGGGGTGGCAGGTTCAATCTAATACTGTATCATTATTGACAATGTATTTACAATACAAAAATGCAGGCATTCATGTGTGCACATCATGATGTATATGCCCCAAGTTTTGCTGTAAGCAATTTTGAGCAAATGTCTGGACAAATACTACTACTGGTGTGAATCAAAAGGCCCTCAGATGGCTATCTGTCTTGATTTTCAAAACTTTGAAGCGGTCACAATGTTTTGTATTGTAATGTCTCTCAATGTTATATTTTTTTACTATCACAGAATGTCCGCATACTAAACATTTAGCAAGTTCTCCAATTGGCACAAAATGTCACTGCCTTTCCCATTTGGATTCTTGTTGCATACTATTTGCACTAGAACTTGGTCTCTTCGCAAGTGACTCCATATTCATAGCACCAGCTGTCACTGCAGTGAGGCAATCGGTTGGTTTATGCTGCCAAGACTAAACGCAGCTACACTGCCCGTTCACCATCCGTACACGCAGCGGGCACACACTTGGCAAAATGCCTGGTTTGAGCAAGCCTGAGCTAGATCATAAAAAGTGCATCCATGGTCACATACGACCATTCTATAATTAGATCATTATTATATAAATAATACAAGAATGTAAGTCTATGTTCAGTAATTTTTGAAATGTAGCTGACATTAGCAGGTGTATATACAGTAAAAAGTAATACTAAGGCCAATGCAAGTAACAACTCAGTTACTGATAGGCATCAGATTGGTGGGATCATTGCTAGTTCCAACATTCCAAGAAAATTTCTGCACCCTGGGGTAAATATTGAACACACATTGGAAAGCAGACCTGTCACCAAGTAGTAATTGGCTTTTACATTGAGGAAAAGAGGAGAAATACAAGCATGGAAAGAGTACACAGACAAAAGAGTTCTATACGTCAAGTAAAACCTCGACAATTTGAAGTGACTGGGATCGAAAAGAGGACTGTGAATTTTCGATAGATTCACACCACCACCTATGCCAAAAAAAAAAAAAAAGCACAAATCTTGCAACCAATGGAAATATGACATTATTATTATTATTATTATTATTATTAACTTTATTGGCCACATTGGACCACTGAGTCTTCCATGTACACTTTTTCTTTGAAGGTTGTATTGTTTGATTCTTCTTATCTGCCCAGAACTTCTTCATTCGTTCTGATCGCAGTGTTCTTAATTCGTCTGAAATCTCCGCAGGCCGTCTGTGCATCATATCTGCTGAAAATTTGTGATTCTTAAGAAGGGTGGTAACTTTATTCTTGTTCTCTGCATTTGTAATTTCGAGTCCAACTGTTGTGAGATCCTTTTGAATTTCTTTGATCCAATGCCCTCCGTCTTCTTTCCCAGATTTCTCATCACTAGTTTTCTGGTAATCGTAGGATGTGAAAGAAATAAGAGATGCTTTTCTTCTTCATCGTGCTGGTGACTGGGTCAATCTCTCGATAGACTGTTTCATTGGAGAGGATTCTCCAGACTCCTTCAACCTGGTTTATTTATTTATACAGGTTCTGATTTGCTTTTTCTTTTTTCATATCCTGATTCAGAATGTTTCCAACAATATCCATATCATATTCAAAAAGTATAAAAGGAGAAATCATTGGACGATATGAAACATATAAGTCACAAATTGTGGAAACTACCTTTATCATATTAAATATTATACAACATCAGGAGAAATGGAGAATGCAAAATAAACATTGGCTTACTCATATCATGAAAAATACTTTTTTAGACATATTTGTAATTAACATGGTTAAATTAAAGAAGAAATGAGTGGCCGACGCAATATAAACCAATATGAATATAACATTGCTACTCTTTACCAAAAAGAAAAAACAAATGCTTAGAAATCTCCTTTTATTAGCATAACGTATTGAGAATGTGAAATCATTTCCACATCATCATTTCATTGGTCATAAGAACAAACCACCATTTATTTTCAATAAAAAGCAACTACACCCTTATTTCAAAAGAAAGAATCTTAAGGATTCGGTGGGAGTAATATAAAATGGTCACAGACAGGCTCCTATTGGCTGGAGTTTGATAGCTAGCAAAACATGTTGCCAGCGGGTGCTAATTTATTCTATGGTTGGAGTTATTGCGCCGCGCAGCATGTCCAGTGCTTTGGAGTTTAACTGAGACTTGCTCTCAAACAAAACTGTCTTTTCGGTGACAGCAACCAATATCGATATCTGTTAAGACGATCGCCACTTTTTATTGGAAAAAGTAACACTCCCATGTGGCGTCACATGATGAAGAATAACACATGGCTTCGTCCCGCACCTGCATTCAATACGCCGAACAATTCGTTTCCGTTGGGGTAGCGATAAGCCGCTTGGTACGGCCTGGCGACATTTTAGGTCGTCTCATGGGCATTTTGTTCGCTTTGTTTTATCAAGTAATTATTATTATTATTATTTAAAATACCTGTTTTTTTTTTTAATGTTCGCTAATCTACGAGGTGTAAATTGCGGAAAATTTAAAATTTTGCGGACTATGAACTGTGACGCGAGTGGCCAGCCTCATCACTGAGCACATTCCGCGAGCTTATAGGCCTAATCTGGCGTGATCTTGTCAGGAGAAAGTAATCTCGTCTTAATGCCTGCTGGCTATGAACCGCGACGCGAACGGCCAGCGCACATTCCGCGAGCTTATGGGCCTAATCTGGCGCGATGTTGTCAGCAGAAAGTAATCTCGTCTTTATGCCTGCGGACTATGAACTGTGACGCGAGTGGCCAGCCTCATCACTTATCACATTCCACGATCATATAGGCCTAATCTGGCGTGATCTTGTCAGGAGAAAGTAATCTCGTCTGGCTATGAACCGCGACGCGAACGGCCAGCGCACATTCCGCGAGCTTATAGGCCTAATCTGGCGTGATCCTGTCAGCAGAAAGTAATCTCTTCTTTATGCCTGCTGGCTATGAACCGCGACGCGAACGACCAGCGCACATTCCGCGAGCTTATAGGCCTAATCTGGCATGATCATGTCAGCAAAAAGTAATCTTGTCTTTGTGCCTGCGGGCTATGAACTGTGACGCGAGCGGCCAGCGCACATTCCACGATCGTATAGGCCTAATCTGGCGTGATCTTGTCAGGAGAAAGTAATCTCGCCTTTATGCCTGCTGGCTATGAACCGCGACGTGAACGGCCAGCGCACATTCCGCGAGCTTATAGGCCTAATCTGGTGTGATCATGTCAGCAAAAAGTAATCTCGTCTTTATGCCTGCGGGCTATGAACTGTGACGCGAATGGCCGGCTTCGTCAGCACATTCCGCGAGCTTTAAACTGTCGTGACCTTGTTAGAAGAAAGAAGCCTGTCTCTGACTACAGGCTATGACTCACGCCAGACTCACGCTACGCAAATGACTGGCCCGTGCAGCAAATAATGATACAATATATTCTTTGAACTTAAATATTTTTCGCATAATCTTCGCACCCTGCTTTTTTCCACGAATTTTAGGCTAAAAATATGCGACGATTATGCGAGGAAATACGTTAAAGATCGACCTACACAAGAAAACAATCACAACAATGAAATGTGAAATCAGAATACTGTAACTTGTCGACAATGTAACAGACGGACAAGTACCATGAAAGAAAGGAAAGCAACCACGCCATAACGAACAATGACATCGCGGACAAGTCGTGTGATGTCCAGTGGGTGGGGGTTCAAACATAAATGACTACGATCATCTTTATGACAGTGTCAGAAATTAATGCGAGATATGTGCAAGGATATTATCCTGCTATTTCAAATTTTAATAATGGGGTGCTAGATATACACGATGGCGAGTTATATGCAAGTAAATAAGGTATTTCCTATTCGGAATTTATTCGGCGTTGAATCAAGATCAACTGATAATATGTTTCGCATATAATTGTGTGATTGAATGTCTGAAGTGTATTATTCGAATTAGTTGATTTAAAACTTGGCTCCGGGTACTCCGGTTTTCCCTGTCAAAATTTCATTCCAGCAACACTCTCCACTATCATTTCACTTCATCTGTCATTCATTTAATCATTGCCCCGGAGGAGTGCATCAGGCCTCGGCAGCCGGCACAGTTCATATCCTCGCCGCTAGATGGGGGCTTCATTCATTCCATTCCTGACCCGGTCGGAGACTGGAAGCAGGCTGTGGATTTTCATTTTCAATCCAGCTCAAGCTCCTGCCACATCCTTCACATTCTTTCTTTCTAAAAACAGAGTATAACCGTTTTATCCCCAAATCAATTTTAACAGATTAAGTAACACACCTTGAGGTTTGAGGAACAAAGATTTCTTAGAATTAGTCAGGATTTCAAATTATCGAGATTTCATTGTACGTACAAAAAATATACAGTATGCAGGTTTATGAAGTCAATGCGAATTTGTACCTGAGCTTGCAGCATACAAACAGGCCCCTCCTCCTGATCCATGCCATCAGGATCTAGGGAGACTCCTGAAGTAGGACGGGTCTGTCTCAATAAGGCCATGTATGCATGGAAGATGTCAGACTTCACATTTTCCTCACGTTCTAGAAGAGTCAAAAGACAATATATTTAGTGTTTTCTCAATGTAAAATATAAACAATTTAACTAAATTTTTAACACAATTTGGTTTTCACACAACCTATATTTATACAAATTTTTACAAAAATAAGATTGCAGCTCTTAGTGATGGCAGCTCATATAGTCATAAATACAGTAAATACATTTTCTTTACTTTTACACTTCTAACTTAAAGCTCACCATATAAATCTGGTATTTTCTATGAACAAGCACACACATAGGTCTATGTAACAACATTTCACAGAAGAGGTCAATGGTAGATCGGCGCGGAGCGAAGCCATGAACTGGTGTGCCACATGCCGGCCACTCGCATAGGGTGGGTTGTAGCAGGACCTTCTATAATACCGGACCTGACACTAGCGGCGGAACAGATGAAAGATGGCTGTCGCTGTTGGTGATTACATGCTTTGTTTATAAGTTGAGTCGTTTTGTTTACGATGTTATAGTGGTATGAATTTCGGTTAGCAATCGTCTCCTTTGATTATCTGTGCTTATTGATTATTGCTTAATGATATTACACGTTCGTGTAAGTAAATGTCTGCATTAGTGCTTCATAAATACGAGATACCGGTGACTTCTGTTACGCTTGTGATACCATCACTATTGCCAATCAGAGGGTAAGTTTGGCCTATATATTATTCTATTTAGGGTTTATAAATTATTAGTAATGGTAATTCATTATGAGCAAGCATAGTAGTAATTAACGTATTCCAATTTAAGGCCTAAGAAGATCTGAAAATTGATTACCGTACGTATGAACATAACCTACTTTTTAAATTGTCTGCAGTGTTCTCTCATCCAATTATACGCCTGCTAGTTCAAGGATATCAATCTTATCACGTACTTGGTGTGGATCCCGTTTTAATAAACTACCAGTAGGCTTACTCATGCATAGGCTATGCTAAAATTGTGGTAATATGCCTTGAAACTGTTGTGTGACTGGATGCAAATCCAATTATTATAAAGATAAGCCATTGGTGCCTATTTTCTAATTTCCTATCAGGGGAATTCAACCCACACCCAACTTCACGGAGCTGATGACCAAGAAGTCACAAGCCCATAAAATGAATTAACAGCAGACAAAATCACGTCATGATGTTATTTTTTGTGTTGGGTTGGATTCTGACACACGTCATGCGTTTGACAGAGTGCCATTTAATCTCATGAATAGGAATGAATGAATACGACTAGCCTACTTGTTGACGGATTTACAGAAGGCAGTCGGTGACCTTATGATAGGAATTACCTAGGCATTTATCTTCAGTATGTGTGGGACCCCTTGGTAAACCACTTGCTGGGTGGCTACGTGGAGAATCGAACCCAACATTTACCGGTTTACCTCAAAGGCTGTGTGTACCCCGTTCTTACCCTTAGACTAGAATTAAGATTTTTTGACAGTCGGGAATCAAACTTGGACCCCAGAAGTGATAACCAAGAACTACACCACCTGGTTGGTCACATTTATTTTTAAGGATAATATGTCTGTCTGTTAGGTAGTCAGCCCGAAGGCTGGTTGGATCCTCAAAAGGCACTGCCGTTAGGTTATGTGGGTAGATACCCACAAAAACCCAAGGCAGAGCTATATTGAGGCGTACTAAGCAAGAAGAGGAGTGAGGTAGATTATCATTGCTTTCCTCATTGAGTCAGTACAGCAGTACTAACCCTATGAGTAGAACCTTTCACAGCATCCACAGGCACTTACTGTGCCCTGATTGTCATTGCTAAGCACCACCCATACCTCAGTAGCTTCCATATAATCACAGCCAAGAGTGAGACTGAGACATCGGTGATACTCTAGCCTGTGCCAACACACACACTGACTGTGCCCTGAAAGTCATTACTAAGCTCCACCCATACCTCAGTAGCTTCCATACAATCAGCCATGAGTGAGACTGAGACATTAGTGATACTCTAGCCTGTGCCAACAGACACTGACTGTGCCCTGAATGTCATTACTAAGCACCACCCATACCTCAGTAGCTTCCATATAATCACAGCCAAGAGTGAGACTGAGACATCGGTGATACTCTAGCCTGTGCCAACACACACTGACTGTGCCCTGAAAGTCATTACTAAGCACCACCCATATCTCAGTAGCTTCCATACAATCACAGCCATGAGTGAGACTGAGACATTGGTGATACTCTAGCCTGTGCCAACAGACACTGACTGTGCCCTGAATGTCATTACTAAGCACCACCTATACCTCAGTAGTTTCCATATACAGTAATCACAGTCAAGAGTGAGACTGAGACATCGGTGAAAAGCCTCATTTTACTCTAGCCTGTGCCAATAGAAAAATGCAAATGTACTGCATTCATCAAGAGATGGCAAACAGGCCCCGAATAATAGGTAACTTACTAAAAAGAGATTGAAACTTCTACAGGAACATATACAACTCCCCCCAGGGGCTCACATCTAGTGGGACATGGGTTGGCGACCACGGGGCCCCAGCTGAGTCCGGCATTGCTTCCACTTACTTTTGCCGGACTCCTCTCCGTCTTCTTTCCTGTCGACTTCACTTGGTCAACTCTTGCTCTCTCCCGACCCCGACGGTATTAGGGTATCCGAGGCCTAGGGAGTCTCTTCCTTTCCCGCCTTAATTGGCCCTTGTCTCATCTTTTCTGATACCCTCCTTCTGTGAGGGGTCGGCCTTCTTTTTCTTTTCCTGTTATCTCCTGCCTTCTGCTCAAGGCCCTCAAGGAGGTAGGGTGTATGTAGCCCCACCACTTCTGGTGCACCCTAGATATTGCTACACCCTCAGGGGCTCACGGCTGGTGAGTTCGAGAGTTGGCGACCCCGAGGGATTCCTGAGCTGGGTCCGGTTTTCCCTCTTTTATCCATTACCTGTGGGGCGGACCCTCTCCTCTTTCACTTTCCTATCTGCCTTTTATGGCTCTCCTTCCTTCCAAGTCCCTCAATCTGCATTCCTCGAGGGTCGAGGGCATTTCTTTTCCTCCTGTCCTTTATTTGCCTTGTTCTCCTTTTGTTTTCCATTTCTTCTTCTAGTACAGTATATAAGTTAGTAGTTAGTTTTAGTTATAGTTTACATTTCATTATCAGCTTCACCATCACCCAAACCATTAAGGGCCGATAACCTAACTGTTAGGCCCCTTAAGACAACAATTATCATCAACATCATCATTTACAACTTTCCCTGTTCACTCAGCCAAGATATTCTACAGATCTCTCCTGTGGGCCTCAACATTATTTTATTTTATTCCTTTCCTGATGGAACTCCGGTAGTACCTTATTTTAACTCCCGGGGCACCTCCCCATGCCTGTCCCTTACACAGCTACACACACTACTACAATAATCACGTAATTGGAGGAATTCAACCCAAACCCAACTGCACGGGGCTGATGACCAAGATGTCCCAAGCCCATAAAATGGATTAACAGCAGACAAAATCACGTCATGATGTTATTTTGTGTTGTGTTGGATTCTGACCCACGTCATGCGTTTAATGTCCGACCACCAACTACGGCGGCCATCTTGGATTGCAGTGTCAGGTCCGGTAGTATAGAAGGTCCTGGTTGTAGCCCACAGACACAGAGACAGACATTCCTTTGTTCTGACAAAGTCAAAATATAAATGTGTATTCAAAAATTGATGAAATTATCAAGTTATCACCAAATATTTGTGGCTCTAGGAATAGTTTTTATCTTGTTTATAATACGAGGCCATTCACTGAAATGTATTGTATTACCGATAAATGGAAGCTACCAGCCATTACGTCGTGCACTGGACAGAAAATACAAGTTACTTACATGGAAGGTGGTGGTCGTTCTTTTGAGTCTTCAGTCTTTTGGATGGTTTGATGAAGCCTTCCAAGCCTCCCTGTCTTGAGCTAATCCTTTCATCACTACATAGCTACCACACCCTACATCCAAGACAATCAACAGTGGAATTCCGTTAGATCGTTCCTCAGCAACACGTTTTCCCGCTAATCACGTCGCATTATAAAAGTCCCGATCCCAAACCACTAAATTGTATGTAAAATATTGCTTTGGCACGTGTTCGCGCTCCCGCTTACTACGTTCAAATTTTGATGCTCTTCCGTTCAATATTTTGGACAGCCCTTGCGTATTTGTCAGTCCACTTGGACCTAGGCCAAGGTTAAGTGATTGTGTAAGATTGGCGCAGTAGCGGTCAAGAGCTCAGCTCAGTTTAGCAGCGAATGTGCTTCCTGTAGTGTCATCTATTCATTCAGTGACGATAGCTTGCCGTATAGTGATATAGTGTTCTTGGCTATTTTAACCTGGGCCTTATTTACGTGTTTGCAATGGAAAAGAAGAAAGTGAGGCAAATAACAAACAATGAAAAACTACAAATCCTTCAAGAAGTGGATAGCAATCCAAATATGAAGAGTCTGGATGTATTACGGAAGTTAAACATTCCTCCGTCAACTCTAAATACAATTGTTAGCAAACGTAAACTGATCAAGACTGCTTTTGAAGAAGGGAAAAGTGCTCAAAGAAAACAAATCGCCGGGGTCAATTTCCAGAATTATACTCTGATTTACGAAAGGTGAACGATGAAGGCTGTCATCCGGTTGAAGGGTGAGGTGAAGAGTGGAGACGAGAGGAGTAACGGTCTCCATGGCAACAACGAGCAGTATTGCAATGTATGCACACACAGCAGTGAGCACATGGTTTGAAACAGTGTTCTACTGTGCCTTGACTCGTCACTGTCATTAGACCACCAGGCAGGGGGGCTAACTTCACCAGTATTTGTGTCTTCCTGGAATGTTATGAGTCATGACCTGTCTCAGTGGCAACGCAGCATTTCCCCACGTGTTAGCTTTGATAGACACCAGCGTTCATTATTGGTAATACAGAGAAGCTGTTCTAAAGTGGTTTGTGCAAGCGCGAACTTTAAATGTGGCGGTCGACGGTACTGTGGTTCGAGTTCAGGCAACACTTATTCCACAGAAGATGGAACTTGATTGTAAAGTATCTAATGGCTGGATTGACAGATTCAAGAATCAACACGACCTAGTTTATAGACGTGTGCGAGGCAAAGCTGCTGGCCTGGATAATGACACTACACTGTGCAAAACTATTGAAACATGGAAAACTATAACGCTTCCAGCAATTTTGAAAGACTATACTCGTGACGATATTTTGAATGCAGATGAAACGGGGCTGAATTTTCATCTTCTTCCAGATAAAACCCTGGATTTTAAGGGCGCGAAGTGTCACGGTGGCAAACTTAACAAGGAAAGGCTTACAGTTCTTCTGTGCTGTAATGAAAGTGGAACCAAGAAGTTGGTACAGCTGGTTATTGAAAAAGTACTCAATCCGCGATGTTTCAAGAATGTGCGATCTTTTCCATGCAAGTATACTTCTAACACAAAATCGTGGATAACTTCCGCAATATTTGAAATTTCTAACACGCATGTGATGCCATGCTTGGCGTGAAAACAGGAAAATTGTACTCTTCATTGATCAGTGCCTCATTCATCCCTGAAATGTTTCTAATTTGAGAAACATAAAGATCATTTTCCTCCCAGCAAACTGCACGAGTAAGCTACAGCAGTTGGACCAAGGCATAATACGGTGCATGAAGCAGAAGTATCGTAAGAGGCTAGTACAGAGTAGAATGGCTGCAGTGGAATCTATGACGAGAAAAATCACCGACTTAGATGCCATGCATTCCATTAAGGCTGCCTGGGATTCTGTGGAGCAAAACACTATTCGTAACTGCTTCAATGCAGCCGGCTTTTGTCGTGTTCTTGCTAATGACGTCACGCTAGATGATTTTTCTGAGAGTGAAGAATGGCGCAGAGAAGAAGGGGAGGTCACTTTCGAAACGTACGTCAACGTTGATGACGATGTTCCAGTGTGTGAAACTATGACAATAGATGAAATTCTTGAAGAACACAAGAAGGAAAAAGCGTCAGTGCTGGATGAAACTGATGATGAGTTAGATCCAGAGCCAGTTCCCACGGTGTCAAAAGTGATGGAGGCAATGGACATAGTAGCGATACGTGTGTAGTTTCGAAGTTGATGATGAAGTTATTTATTTAGTGTTTGGCTATTAGTGCCGGGAGTGTCTGAGGACATGTTTGACTCGCCAGAGGCTGTAGCTGCTTCAAGCGGACACCCATGGGGTGAGCTACAAGTTCCATTCAATTTCAAGTAGTTACAACTTTCGCTACAAGATGTAACTGACACCTAGGGGTGAATGTTGGAACTTTGATTGAGTGTTTCAACAAAATCTAACCAAGAAATTTAGCTTCACACAAGTTTAGTTCGAAAAAGTGCTAACGAAGTTCCACTTTATTTCACATATTCCAACCTTGGTCTACCCCTACAGTTCCTGTCCTCCATCCTTCCTTCCAAAACTAAGTTTGCTATTCCTGGGTGTATTACTATGTGACCTACCAAAATATGTCTTCTCTTCATTAGCCGTTGCAAGAGACATTTCTCCTCTATCACTTGTCTTAATACATCTTCATTTGGTACTTTATCTACCCATCTGATCTTCAACATTCTCCTGTAACACCACAATATACTCCTCTTTTCTGCTGCTCGATACATTCCACATTTCACTTCCATCTATCCATCTAAATAGAAGGTAAAGAATTAAATTATCTGACCCATGTGGGACTCAATCGCTTGACCTCCAGCTTTGTATGTTGATGCTCTGACCACAGCTAATGGAGGACATTTCAATTCCCCCATTATAGAATAGATTTATTTACCATCCACAGGACTTGCCCAATTATAGATTATATAATGAAACATAGTGAATTAAAACAACTATTCGGAATAACCTAAACATGAAACAGTAAACTAAACATTCAACATAATTACAGTACATTAAAACTTAATACGATTATTTACTGCAAAAATATGTACAACGAAGACTCAATTCACTAATGATCTACCAACATCCGTAGGTTTGAAGTAGAAATTATCTACAGAAATCTCAAGCTGGTGAAGAGAGCGCAGTGCCTTCAATAACCAAAAATTGGCATGGACTACAGTTCCAGACTTCTGTATCCAAAAAGTGAGCCTATTGCAGCCTGGAATATGACTCCAAAAGGGATGCACAATCGACACTGTTTGTCAGACACTTGTACAGAAACATGGCATTAGCACACTTGCGACGTGACTGGAATATCGCCATACCCATGATTCTGCAGAAGGCCTCATACTCCGCTATAGAGAGTCGAATGTTAATCCACTTCATAAATCTAACCTGCACTCTCTCTAAACATTGAATCGCACATTGCTAAGACGGCAGCCTTACCTCGCAATAGTAAAGGCCCACAAGGGTCATACATTAAAATTCCCTACCATCTAAATGGCTTATAATTTCTGTGCAATACAGTTGTGAAAATCCATTTCTGAAATTCCATTACCTTTAAACCTCTGTATGAGAGCAGGTGAAACGGTCCTGTAGAACTCGCCAAGCATCTCATGGCGAGTAGCAATCACAGCCTCCAGACATTTGGCTGCAGAGCGTCTCACCTTCCAGCTCATGTCATCATCGTCAGAATACTCGTCATTTTCATCATCATCAGCATCCTCCTCTGTTTCCATACCCACACCATCTTCACCTTCCTCGCCCTCATCATCATAGTTGTAGTTTGGATCATATGTGATGTATGTTAGGCAAAGTTCTGTAATCTGGAAGACATTTATAGTTAAGCATTGGCATACAGAGATATTAACTTTCACTATAATGTATCCGACCTTTCAATACAAATTGTTATTATTAATCTATTTTAAAATTGGTACATGTTTTGAGCAGTCAACTCTGCTCCTCCTCAGACAATACACAATTAGATAAAAACATGGATAAAAACACTTGCAAACACACATAGTCCATTAGCCTAAATATGAAATTGACATTGACTTGATTATTACTAAAATTGACATTATTGATAATACACGCTAAAAATACGATGAAAACTTGAACCATTTGTCCTTTTGTTCAATCTGATGATCTGCTAGTGTCCTAGATTCATCTTGTTTGTTAATTTAAAAAATCTGTTGCATATTAATCTCTTGATGCATGTCTTGACTGTTGTGCCCAAAAACACCACTTTTCTTGTTGATTTAAAATATTGTTTAATTTTGCGGAATAATTTATTTGTTGCTATGTTTGATAAGACGGAAACTGAAATAAACTTTATTTTCTTTCTACATGTCGCCAACTACAAGCAGTTTTATTTAAGAAGAATTTTACACTCCAAATATTTCAGTTGCTCCCCAACACAAGCCCTTGATCTTAGACTTTCATATTACTCTTCACGCTCCTTCACGACCTATCACCAACACTGAACATATAAAGTGGTGGAAACTACCTGGCCATGAATTGCAATTTCTAGATTCTATTGCTCCTCTTCCTGACAACATAGATCAAATAACATGGAATGAATTCACCTCAAATATCCAGGCAAATGCAAAGGAAGTAATGGGTATGACAAAACCGGGACGACAATTTGTTGATAACTTGGTGGTGGAATGAAGACGTGCAACGAGCCGTGAAATCTAAGAAAACTGCTTTCAAAAAGTGGCTAAGAACAAGAACCGATGCTGATCTAACTCAATATCGTCAGCCCAAATCTGATGCAAAATATGCTGTTGCATTTGCTAAATCCAAGCAACTAAATACAGTACATTGTATGAACAATTAGAGGAATCTATTGGGTCAATAATATTTACAAGCTAGCCAGATCCTGTCATCATGCCACGGTTGACATAGGACATGTCATGCATATCAAGGATAAGCATGGGCATCTTCTAACATGGGCCTGCATGGTTTTGGTACCAGGAACGTGAACAACTTCTAGATTTTTGTGTGAGAAATGCCTTAGAAATAAATAACACCTAGTTTCAAAAACAATTATCTCACAAAATAACAAGGTATAGTTGGGATGGACAATCCAAATCCTTAATAGATTACATACTATCTGATGGAAAAGCTGGCCAAACTATTTGTGATGTTAAGGTTGTGCCAAGTGCGAGCTTAGAGAGCGACCACAGACTGCTTCTTGCAATCATAAAAAATGTAAAAATCCACACACCACGGTAAACCAAAAAACCAAAGATTAAAATCTGGGAACTGAAAAAAGTAGAAAAACTGATGTATACAAAAAAGGTGGCCTCCAAAATACCTAGAGACAGAACACAAGGAGGAAATACAGAGTGGAACAGATTCAAAGAATGTCTTGTTGGAGCCGCTGCAGAAATATGTGGCAAAACTAGTAGTAAAGTAAAAGGAAGAAAAACAGCCTGGTGGAATGATGAAGTAAAGAGTGCAGTACAGAAGAAAAATGAAGCAAGAAAGGCTCGAGATAAAGAAATTCAGAAAGGAGATGGAAAAGATGAATTAAAAATGAGTGAATTACAACAGATTACATGGGGACCTCTCCTTGTCAGTCTTAGTAAGGTTGAGCCGTAGCCTAAATTCAAGGCCATTACGGGTCTCGCTTGCAGGCATGAAATCATCGGCGTACAGTAATGTCCATATTGGTTGCCTCTGCAAATCGGCAGTCACTGTATCCATACATAGGATAAACAGGAGTGGAGATAGTGCAGATCCCTGGTGAACCCCAACTCGAATATCAAACTGTTTGGTGAGACCAACAGCACTGCGATCAGAGCTAGTTATATTACTGTCGAAAAGTTGCATCCAACGCACATAAGCTTCTGGTACGCCATGAGATCGAAGAGAATACGATATAAGCTGATGCGGAACCCGGTCGAATCTTTTCTCCAGATCCAGAAAAGCCATGTGAATTGTCATTCTTTTCTCAGTGTACTTTTCTATCAGAAGCCGCATTGCATGGATAGCATCAGTTGTTCCGCAACCTTTCATAAACCCCACACGTTCTAGAATCTTCATTATGTGGCATAGGAGACGAATAGGACAGTAATTGGCACAGATCGTTACATTGCCCTTGCCTTTCCATATTGATACTGTGACGCTAGTTTGCCAAGCTGACGGGATCTGGTTACTCGCAAGGCATTTGTTAAAGAACTCTGCACAGTCATGACCCAACTGCTTCCATAGCTCCTCGGGGATATCATCAGGGTCTGTTGCCTTGCCATTTTTCATGGCGGAGATTGCAGTATTGACCTAGGCAGGTGTGATAGGTGGAACTGCACCCTGTACAGGTGTGGAATCGGTGTGTGCCGGAACTCCTCATTACAGATAGCATTGAAGTGTACATGTCATCGTTGAAGGATCTCTGTTGTTTTTGTTAGAAGATCATCATCATCATCATCAAGTTTCCACTCCAGTTTCCCGGGTGTGGTTTACGAGTGCTCTCCATTTTGGTCGATTCATGTACCACTGCTCCTTCAAGACTTCATCCCAGTTGATTCCCTTGGATGTGATATCTTCCTTCACTTGGACAAGCCATCTCTTTCTACGTCTTCCAACAGGTCTCTTTCCAGTAATCTCAGTATGTAACCATTGTTTTGCAATTCTTCCTTCTGTCATACGTTTGACGTGCCCTAGTTATGGTCTCCTTCAGGGACTGATTTATTCCAGCTTGTTCTCTTATCTTCTCATTTCTTACTTTGTCTTTCCTAGTTTTTTGAAGCATGCTTCTTAGAAACTTCATTTCTGAAGCCTGAAGTCTGCTGTCATCTTTTTTGGTAGCTGTGCATGTTTCCAACCCATAAGTCAATATAGGGACAAAGTAAGTTCGAAACAGAATTTGTTTTGATCTTAGTGGCACTTGCTTATTCAAGAGTGGATATCGAACTTGCTCAGAGAATTGACTTGATTTCTGAATACGGTTATTTAATTCAAGCTGTATTCTGTTGTCACTTGATATTAAGCATCCAAGGTACTGATACTGGTTTACTGTTTCCAATTGTACACCCTCCAGCATTATATTATCTTTACTTCTCTGTCTGTTAACAGACATTGTAGCAGTTTTTATAGCACTTACTTTCAGTCCATATTTTTTCAAATGATCATTCCAGATGTTCAGCTCCTGGACTTCCAGCTCACTATTTCCCCAGATAACTATATCATCTGCAAAAGCAAATGCTTGAAGATCCATATTGGTGTTCTGCTTCACTTCCTTTATGATTTCATCCATGATGGTGATGAATAGTAATGGTGAAAGGGCACTGCCTTGTTGCACTCCTCTAGATGTTTGGAACCAATCTGAATATCCATTTCCTACATGAACGCAGCTGTAGCAGTCATCGTAAAGCATTTTTACTCTCTGATGAGTTCCATAGTCACATTCTTCTTTTTAATACACTCCAATATAGTTGTTCTAGGGACACTATCGAATGCTTTTTCAATGTCTAGAAACACAAATGTCAAATTACAACTCCCAGTGCTTTTCCAATATAATTTTCAGTGCAAATATGAAGTCTGTAGTTGATCTATCTTTCCTAAATCCATATTGTTCTTCTTGCAGTTGGGGTTCTATAATTTTCCTTAATCTTTTCTCAAGAATCTTCTCAAATATTTTTAAACCATGAGACAGTAAAGTAATACCTCTATAGTTGTTGCACTTTTTTCGACTTCCTTTCCTAAATAGGGGAACTATAACTCCCTTCTTCCAGTCATCTGGTATTATTTTATCCTTCCATACTGCCCTTATCACCCTGTATAGCCATTGAATTCCTTGTGGGCCAGCAGCTTTAATCATGTCTGCACTTAGTTCATCAAAGCCAGTAGCTCATTCATTGCGCATACTTTTAAGGGCTGATTCTACTTCACTCCAAGTTGGTGGTATTTCTTCAGATATATTATCACTTGACTGAATCTGTGCATTAGGACTGGAGTCCTCCTTTATACCATTGTATAAATTCTCAAAATATAATTTCATAATTTCTCTTATTTCTGTGTCTTCCCTAGTGATGCTCCCATCTGGTTTCTGTAGAGCCGTTATTTGCTCATAATTACTCCTGGTATTTTTAACAACACTGTACAGCAATTTGGAATTTGCTTTACTATCTTCTTCCAATTTATTTGTAAAATCAATCCAAGACTTTTGCTTTTCTTCTGCTACTATTCGTTTCACTCGCAGGAACTTGTGCGGGAATAGGACTACAAAAGTTTGAGGATTGATTTTAAACGTTCAATTTTGAACACACTCAGGCCCATTGGCAAAAACGCTCGAACAGGGGCAAAATATTTCTTTATGAAGAGCAAACCCTCCAAATTTGAACGCTTTTCTAGTAAACCACATGGCGACCTCTCCTTGTGAGTATCTTGAATGTGGTTCCCAGACAGATAGGACCATCATAGTAGATGACACCCCACTACCAAAGGCTTCACATATCCGATACCTTGGCTCCGTCGTGACACCTGATGGTGACACAGTCTCTGATGCCCGTGCAAGAGTAAATGCTGCGCGGATGAAGTGGCGCCAGGTCACAGGCGTTCTCTGTGACCGCAAGATCCCTTTGCGCCTCAAAACTAACATCTATCACACAGTCGTCCGCCCTGTTATTTTGTATGGAGCCGAATGTTGGCCTAATACAAATAAACATGAACAAGCCTTGCACTCAATGGAGATGCGGATGCTCCTTGAGTATTACAAGGCTGGATCATATTAAAAACGAAGACGTCTGCAATGCTCTTGGAATTGCCCCTATTCCAGCCAACATGAGGGAGACTCGGTTACGATGGTACGGGCATGTAGCCCGAGCAAATTCTGAGTCCATTGTAAGGAAGTCACTTACTCTCGAGCCTGATGGACAAAGACCTCCAAGACGACCAAAAAGGCGTTGGATGGATACCCTACACGACTATATGCGCATCGTAGGTCTTGGTCCTATAGATGCAGCAAACCACAACAAATGGAGAGCAAGGTGCAGAGTGGCGGACCCAAAAAAATTATTGGGAACAACGCCAGGAAGAAGAAGGTGATGTTTGCAGACACCGAAACATGATACCTATAATGAACCGTAACTTGAAAGTTGGCATCATGACATCCTTCAGGATCACTATCTTCACATTATTAACCAGTCAACATATAACATAATCTATAATGCAACACATTGTAAAACATCAATACATTTTCACTTCAAATAGACTGCATATTCTTTTACTTTGCATTATCTCTACTTAGTGCAAAACAAAGTCCCCGATTCTTGGATGTCATGGGTAATCTCGAGAACCACTGGATAGATCTTGATGCAGTTTTCGCCATTCTGTAAAGGATATCTCGAGGAAGACTTCTGTAGAAAATAATTTATTTATGATCAAAGGAAGCCAGCAGTAACAATTCCAGTGAAAAAGCTGAAAAAAAAAAAAAAACAACTGGCATCTGCGCGCTTTTTAAGCTTACGCTGGGCAAACCGTTAAAAATATCAATATACTACGAGTGTAAGAATGTTCAGCATGAAAATTTCTATAAACACCTCCGCGAGAGCATATCTCTATCTTCAATACATCGCCCACTATAAGTGTTTTTAGATAGAACGGAAGGGGGATTTGTGTTTCTTGCACCTCACCATTCTAAAATTAAGTCTGGCAAGAATTCATTGCACATACATCTCCATGATAATGTAATTAATAGTCCAGTCAGTGATTTTAACCTATCATGCCGAGACGTAAAATTGATATAGGTCGTAGTTAATTGACATAGAAAAAGGAAAAGCGCTTATCACATAATGCATTCAACTGTTCCTGGGAGAAGCCAGGGCGTGTTGCTAGTCTATTATATAATACGCTAAGTTCATCCAACAAAAAAATCAAGCTCCTGAACCAGAAGGAGTTAGAAGACCGTTTTTTGCCAAAATCTTCCAAATCGTCTCAATAGTACATGAGAATTCTTGCATTTCATGAAAAGTCGACGTGAACTTGGTCACTACTCGATGCCATCGCAACTAGCATCTGGTGACGAACGTTGGAACTTAAGATTGTTAGCCAAATCTAACCTACAAATTTAGCTTCACACAATTGTAGTTAGTGGAAGGTTCTTTTACATGCCATAAATCTATGACATGAGCCCGCCGGCTTTACTTCTCCTCCGAAGGAAGGCATACAGAGGGATTTTTATCGCTCTTAAAAATTCCGACGACTTCGGCCGGGTTTGAACCCATGGCCCTGGGAATAGAAGCTCAGCATGCTACCAACTATGCCACCGAAGCTGCCAATGTCAATAAGGAAAATTTCTAAATATGATTAATTTCATATCATTACGTAAAACTTACAGTGTTAATGTGCGGTGTGATCTCTTTAGGACAACGGTGAACAAAAGCTTCAAATGCTTGAAGACAATACTCCCTCAGCTCATCATCTTCCTCACGACTATACTGAACAATAAGAGGCATCACTCGTTCAATGTGCTCACCAAATCGATGGCCAGCTTGCCGACTGAAAAGCAAATAATAGGGTTAACAATTCTTAAGCAACATGGTCAAATAGAACACTGTAGGGTGGAGGTGGATACAAAGTTCAAGATTTGGAGAGAGGATTCAGAGGACAGTATTAAAGGAAGATTGTAGTTTTACGTGACCGTGAATCTTGTGATTATGAGCCACGGGACCTCCTTTTTACGTGGAATCCGAACCACAGGACATGGCATTTCACTTCGAAAATCTCACATGCATTGACCGGGAGAGGACAGTATTCAGGATAACAAGGGACCCTGGATTTTTCGGTAAATGAAAATTCAAAATAACAGTTGAATAACTTAGTTATTGAAAGACAAAAATTTTACAGACTTTAAAATAACCGATTAAGTTGCTACGCAGCATAGGTGATGATGGTCTGATCAGGTTATTTCACTTGGAGTAGCATTTATGAGACAGGTGAGGTACCCTCTGATTTCAAGAAGAAAATTATCATCCCTATACCAAAGAAAGTGGGAGCTGACAAATGTGAAGATTACCGTACAATCAGCTTGATTACTCATGCTTCAAAGATCCTGTCTAGAATAATACAAGAGGATGGATAGACATAGAAACTGAGAAGGTGAAGACCAGTTTGGTTTCAGGAGAAATGTAGGAAAGAGAGAAGCTACACTAAGTATTAGGTTGATTTTAGAAAGTAGAATAAGGAGTGATGAGAGAACGGAAGGAAGCTTGTAGTTTAACGTGACCGTAGCGCGATCATGAGCCACGGGACCTCCATTTTATGTGGAATCTGAACCACAGGTCATGGCATTTCACTTAGAAAATCTTACATGCATTGACCAGGAATCGAACCCGGTCTGCCTTGGTAACAGGCAGACTGACGAGAGAACGTTCATGGGACGAGTGGGAGAGGAGAGATGTTTCTGGTGACTGCTAATAAAGAGAAGAGATAGGTTGGTAGGACACTTACTGTGGTTGGTCTATCACGCAAACAAATTCCATTGGGCGCCACTCATATACACTATGAGAATATATTGGAGAGAGCACGACATCTCTCCTCCCGGGTATCAGGACAATGTGGCTCGCTTATGCCAAAAACACCCTCCCCCTTCTCGTATGAATAATAAATATAAAGAATAAATATGGAAATCACAAAATAACAACTACGGAGTATAATAATATAAAGGAAAGTTATTATATGGATGTTACTAAACTGAAAGTGCCGTGCATTACATATTCTATTGGATACCTAGGCTTACTTGTGGTTGGGGTATAACGTATATTCAGGTGTACTTTATAATTCACAAACTTGCGACATATCTGCTTTATCTTATAAAGCATCATTTCATGGAAACTTCTCCGTTATTTAGAGATACGAATCTTCTCTATTAAAGAATTCCAGTCACCAGGACATGTAGAATCTCGTCGAATTTTTAACAACAGCATCCATTCAATACCAAAAAATTATCTAATAAAAAAACTTTTACCAAAGCTTGTATATAGCCAGTCACCGCCACCTAGATCACTGTCGGTTTCTAATCAATGCGTTAGTTCGACGTTAAACCGTGTCGCTCCTTAATGGCCTATACATCGTAGTAGGTTTTTTTTTTCATATAGAACACAAGGCCATCAGACAACAGCCTGGTTACTTATTTCTATTCCTTAACTGGGCACTTTCCGATTAAATTTACATAAGATACAACTATACATGTCAATAAATAATGATGAGTGTCTGTGCAGATCGAAGATCTGTCACATTACTAAGACACCCAGGAATAGCAAGCTTAATATGGAAGGGTCGAGGACAAGAACTGTAGGGGTAGACCAAGGTTAGAATATGATAAACAGATTGCCTCGGATGTAGGATGTGGTAGCACACAACACAACAAGATAACCTAAAAATGTTTTAAACAAGTTTTTTTTTAATTTAACATGTCGTAAACTTTAAAGTTTGATAGCTGCACATGGTTGTTTTTGTTCCTTGGAAGATTTGATGTAATTTTATGTAAGCAACACGGATTTTATTTTGAAGTGGCCGTTTTATGTTTCTTTGCGGCATTTTGTTGGTAAATGTTCTATCATCCCATCGTTGCATTTTGTGTTAATACTAATTTTCTGCTTTAATAACTTGTTCTGCCTTGTGCAGAAGCCTCATGGCTTGTTTTAAGGAATTGGAGAGGTATGTGTGTTCATTTGTAGACTTGTCTACATGACCACGTTTAAACTCTTTCGAAGACACCCGTTTTGGTCGTTTATTAATTATGTAATTTAATAAGTTTTTATTTAAATTTGTTTGCTTGATTTGAAGAAATGGGTTGGGGGGATTTGTTCTGTTTTGATTATCTGGCTTGTTGGTACTGCACCATGTTTGACTACACCAGTCTGTGTAGGGACTCGGAACTGGACGGTTGGGTTTTAAGAATTAACTTTTATTTACTTAACATTTTATTTTACCAACCTCCAGCTTTTATTTATTGAACTTTTATTTGTCTAACCTTGACATTGAAGTGAACATTTAATCTGATTTTTATAATCAATTTTTCTTTGGGGTTATTTAACCACGTATTTGGTTTCGAGTTGATTTTGCTTTGGTTCCTCGGACCATTGATCCTGTTTGAGGGATTTACCATTTCACTTCATTCTGTTTAATTGGCGTCGAGGGTTTTTCAATTGTGAATGAAGGTTCGATTTTGTGTGGGTTTATTTTACTTTATTTCCTTTCTTTAAATTGAAAATATATTTGGATTAGGGTTTGGTTTGATCCTTATGTAGTACTGTAACCTATTTTTCGAAGGATATTTATGCCACTGGCATAAGTCAGATGGAACCTAATTAATGTTCGTTTGAACGCGGCAAATTATTTAGCCAAGGGAATTTAATTTAGAATTATTATTATTATTATTGTCATCTTTTAATTTGGAGCTTTTTTTTAATTTTATAACCATTCAGATAGGTTTTCTATCAATCGAATTATTCCGATATCCATTATACAAGTAAATTATTTGATTGTGGAGAGTACGGATTTTATATTCAGTTAGGGCTAGTAGAGAGTTTTGCGTCATCGGGAATTACGGATCCAGGAATAGCCGGCGAGAACAACAACTAGATGTAGAAACCGTAGGGAATTTCTTCAACAGTACGGATTAATGAAAAGGCGATATGTCTGTTGGAAATGGAAATGGAAATGTACATCGAGGCGTCACTGCAAGAGCAATGAACTTCAATGCGGGAAGAAGCGCGTGGGATGTCCCAGCCAATCATGAGGAGGGCACCTGTTAGCCGGCTGTGGTGAGTAGCATGAAGACGCACGGTGATTGGTCTACAGGCCAGGCAGGAGGCCGAGGAGGGGAACGTTGGAAGGGGAAGCGTACTGTACCATTCATTTCACAGCTCGCCCGCCACTAGGTGATGAACTCCGAACGGCGCTCAGCGCAGGAACAGGTGGTGTTAACCGCTATGTAAATGGCTTCCATGGGAAGGAGGCCAAAGGTAGCCGAGGATGCACGAGACTGCTCGAAGCACGTCATAGGAAAGAATGGAGTCATGACAAGCAACATGTGATGTACGTGACGTCAAGGAAATCTCGACACTCATATAAAGAAAATGAATTGAACACTAAGGCAAAAGGAAGTATTTTACGCAGTAGGATCGAGTCTAAATAACATGTCAGAATGCTTGAATGTGTATACATGTATTTATGTCATTATAAAGAAGCCTGTAATGTTGGAAAAAAGTATATACTGCACCCTAACGGAAAGCAAAGTCGAACCAAGATATCCGAGAGGAGGGGGTAACAGCTCTGATGCGTTATGCAACAAGTGTGGAGTTACCAGATTGTAATGTAAATTCGAAGCAGAACCAAATTTGGAATACGGGCGTGTTATAAGAGTAACGTCGTGTTCCGGGAGTTTTGGCGAAACGAACCGTGAAACCACGTACGGTGAAACCACGAATAAACTGTATATTCTTAGCCCATGAATATGGAGTACAAGCACCTTCATACTTCACGCAAGGCTCCGATATATAAATGAGCAGAAACTTTTCACATGTTATCTATTTGCAGAAGGATACTTACAGTTTATCTATTTGCGGAAGGATACTTACAGCTGCAGTAAAGCGTGCGTCATTGGCAGCTATTGTGAACAGTTAGCCCGTGCGAGAACCGTGTCACATTATACTCTTGTTGAGTGGGACAATAGAACGAGCTGTCATACTTGCCTAGTCCTTTTGCAAGAGGAACATTATTTCCCGTACAGGATGTTGAACAATCAAGACATCGGGCGGAACGCTCAAAGACTTTTATAAGTGTTTAGTCATGGTAGGCTAAACCATAGACACAAGCACTACGTTTGCAATGCAGTAGAGACTTCTCAGGTTAACCATATCACAACATGTGGTCTGAAGAGACAATTTTCTGTGCCAGGCTATTAAACATTGTGAAAATGTATTACGAATATCTGAGTAAGATGAGTATTACATATGGTTCGAAGCAAATGCTTGCTTACTACTGCATACTGTTATTTTTCAACTGAAAGACGCGTGTTCGTGAATCGGACTGCTATCGCTCGACAGTGGCGTACAGTCGAGATGGCGTAAGGGGTCATAGTGACGTTCCACTGGAGTATGGAATTTGTGTTTTGGAAGAGGTCGAGGACCTTTATCATGGCACATGGCTATATCCTTTTTACTTCACAACGGAACGTGGCTGAAGGTAGAAGAAATCCAGTTTTTTTCAGTAGTAGCATAGAAGTATTTTCAAGTAACCATAATTGTCCTAGTTAGTTTTGTTTTGTAGTATGATCAGACAGGAGTCTAGATTCGACATTCTGTCGCTTCTGACTTTTGCCTACCCGGATTTTGATTTATATTAAATAAATGCATCCAGTTGTTTAAATTTGCGACAATTGTTTTTGGATTAATTTAATTGGAGTTTTTGCTCACTTTCATTGTCGAGAAGAAAAATTTATAGGGGAAGAGAGTTTATTTCCAGTCGTTTTTGGAACTGTTTTGTGTGTATGAACACATGTGTTGGTCAATTATGACTGGACTATAAAAAAATAATTATATCACCGATTAGAGTGGTTTATTGTACATGCACTCTGCGCTGACATTGAAATGATTCGGTATTTGAATCAGCACACTATTAATGAATTTTTCTTAGATCGTTTCGATACAGGGTGTTTATGAAGTTAGATATTATTAGGATTTTGTTCAGTTATCCATGTAGGGACTTCACTTAATTTCTGAGAGGCAAGATATGTTTACAGTGCGTCCTAATGAATCAATTAGAATTAACTTAATTGTGTTAACTAAGATTCATGGTGTAGGGGGCATTGTTAGGCATGTTGAGTCCATCTGAATGAGTGTTGAACTCTATTTTTGATTTGATCAATTTTCTTTTTGAGTAAGCCACGTACTTTGTGTGCAATTTTGGAACTTAAGATTTAAGAACATAATAATTATTATTATCAATTTCTTATTTGATTAAAGATATTTTGACGAGCAACAATATCTTTTATACGCAATTTCTCAGAAGAGACTTTAAGAAAGTCTAGATAAAATAATAATAGAATATAATATGTAACGAAATATTGTGAGGCAAGACTTTAACACAGTAAGGATATTTTATGCCATTTTGAGTATATTTCAACAAAGTTAATGAACTCCGATTCAAAGTGGGAGAGTGAACTTCAGTAAGTGCGGTATAAATATGAGGTTAAGAATTTATTATGAATGTTTGTGATCACTGATGAGTGATACTGACATTTGATTGTAATATAGAGTAGGAGGTCACCATTTTTAATTGTGTACATTATGATTCTGCGCCTTTGAGGCTGGATTCAGACAGCTCTTTAACCCGGTCCATGAGGCAATTATAATTGGCTACATGGATAATTCTTGCCAGGCGCGTCCACGTCGCGGGGGTGGGCAACGGTACTGTAATATACCATGGAACTACAGTACCGGCTAAGTTCTGGTGAGAACCCAGTCCTATGGGGTATAACATAGGCCCCGTGCACAGGGTTACGTGCGAAGACCTCAACGGAATCTGCAGCGGAGAAGATGGACTTCGGAACGGTGGAGATTGCGGAAGAGGCAACCCAGTACTCAGGGAATACTATGAGTACAGCATCAATCGGCAGCGTCTGTTTCCCAGGGGCGGCCTGTATAATAGCTGGCAGTAGCTTCATAAAATGCCTTTGGGAGTGGCGACCCCATCGTAATAATAGCCTAAAATGGAAATGGCACTTCAAATGATTCGGAGAAGGTTAGGGCGTACCCTGCAGGCGACGCGCAGTTCTTTTGGTACTGGGGGAACTGTGAGAAATGGGCGACCAGTAACCGAAATGAAAGTGGGAATCATGAATGTCATGACCCTGACAGGCAAGGTGGAGGAGGTGGTAGACTTCATGGAGAGGGAGAATGTTGGATTGATGGGGCTGAGTGAAGTGAAATGGAAGAAAGGTAAGGAAGGAAGAAATTGAGGAAAGGATATACATTATACTGGAGTGGTGGCCAAGAGGCAAAAAATGGCGTGGGACTGATAACCTCGAAACAACTGGAGGAGTAAGTTGAAGTGGTCGAGTGTGTGAGTGACAGAATAATGAAAATTAGAATGAAGATGAAAAATGACATGATGGACTTCATACAAGTGTATGCACCACAGACTGGAAACAGAGAAGAAGATATTGAAGTATTCCTGGAGGACGTAGAAAGAGTAATTTCAGATGTAGAAGTGGTGATCATGGGAGATATGAGTGCACAAGTCGGAAACGAGAGACAAGGAAAGGAAGAAGTCATTGGAACATATGGATATGGGAAAAAGAACCGGGAAGGAGAGGAAGTAGTAAACTTCTGTGAAAGGAATGGACTGATAGTGGGTAATTCATGGTTTCGGAAGAAAAACAGCAGGAAAATTACGAGATATGGTTGGGGCGATAGAAGAACAAAATCAGTAATTGACTACTTTCTGGTGGAAAGGACTAATCGCAGAAAGCTGATAGATGTGACAGCTTTACCAGGAGAAGCATTTGATGGGGACCATAGAGCTGTGGTGGCAAAATTTAGATGGGAAAAATTGGAAAACCTAAAGGAGATCAGAGAAAGTAAAATGAAAGTATGGAAATTGAAAGACAAAACTGTACAGGAAGATTTTCAGGAGAGATTGAAGCAACAAATCCCAGTTACTGAAGTGGAAAACATAGAAGAGGAATGGTCCCACTTTAAAAAGGCATTTGTTGGTGCAGCAGAGAGTGCTTGTGGTAGGACGTCAACAAGAGTGAAAGAGAAGGAGACACCGTGGTGGAATGAGGAAGTGAGGAAAGCAGTGAAAGAAAAGAAGTCTGCATGGAAAGAATGGTACTGAGATCAAACAGAAGAAAGCAAAAGAAGTATCACGACAGCAAACGGAGGTGTAAGAAAGTGGTAGGAGAAGAAAAGAAGAAAAGTTGGGAAGAATTTACACCAAGAATGGAAACAGATGTAAGTGGCAGTAAAAGGATGCTGTATGGGCTTCTAAGAAGTAAGAGGAAAGAAAGAGTTACTACAAAGCTAGTGAAAAAGGAAGATGGAGAGTTGTTAACACACCCAGAAGAGATAAAGGGACGAAGGAAGGAGTATTTCGATAAGCTATTGAATGTGAGCAATTGTACTGGTGAGATGGAAGTGACACAACCTGACGACTCTATAACAGAAGATGTTATAACAATGCTGGAGGTGGAATTACCAGTACAGAAAATGAAGATGGGAAAAGCAACAGGGGTGGATGAAATCAGTGTAGAAATGATAAAGGCTGCTGGACCTGTTGGTATGCAATGGTTGTATCGACTGCTAAAGTGTGTGTGGAAACGGAAATGTATACCAGAAGACTGGGAGAAAGGGCTAATAATACCAGTGTTTAAGAAGGGGGACAAGAAGGTGTGTGAGAACTATAGAGGGATCACCCTCATATCACAGATAGTAAAAATACTGGAAAGTATATTAGAAAGAAGAATGAGAAGAAAGGTGGAAGGAGAGTTGCAAGAGGAACAGTATGGCATCAGGAGTGGAAGATCCACAGTGGACCCAATCTTTAGCTTGAGGCAGGTGATGGAAAAGATCTGGGAATATGGAGAGGATTTGATCATGACTTTCATAGATCTAGAAAAGGCATATGATAGTGTCCCCAGAGAGAAGGTATGGGAAACCATGGTTAAAAAGAGACTGGGAAGAGAAATGTTGGTAATGGTGCAAGCAATGTACAACAACTGTGTTAGCAGGGTACTGACCCCAGTTGGAAAGACAGATTGGTTCAGGAACAAGACTAGACTAAGACAGGGGAGTGTGCTGTCACCTCTCTTGTTCATAATGGTGATGGATGAAATTGTAAAGGAAACAAAGGAAGCATATGGACATAAAGAAATGAAGTTACTGTTATTTGCAGATGATATTGTGGTCTGGGGAAGGAACACCGAAGAAGTGCATAAACAACTAGATGCACTGAACGAAAATATTCAGAAGTACGGCCTGAAAATCAGTATAGAGAAAAGCAAGACCATGGTGATGACAAGAGGGGAAAGACAAGGAAAGGGCACTGTGAAAATTGGAAGTCAAAGTTTGGAAATTGTGGACACGTTCAAATACCTAGGAAGTGAATTGATGCAAACTGGTAGGTTGGACATGGAGATTGGCAGGAGGGTACAGCAGAGCAATGCATTCTATCAAAGTGTAAGAAAACTTGTTTGGGATAAGGAAGTACCAAGGAAAAGCAAGGAGGTAATGTATAAAGTGAACTATGTTCCCATATTAACTCATGCAGCTGAGACTTGGACCCTGACAAGCAGGCAAGAGAGTAGAATCCAAGCCAATGAAATGAAATTCCTAAGAAGTATGATAGGAAAGACAAGGAAAGACAGAGTGAGGAATGAAGATGTTAGGAAGGAAGTTGGGATGGAAAAGCTATATGAGAGAATTGAGAAGAATAAACTAAGGTGGTTTGGACATGTAAAGAGGATGGAGGAAAATAGAATACCAAGACAGATGCTGGAGGCAAAGTGCAAGGGTAAGAGAGCAAGAGGAAGACCTAGAACAAGGTGGATTGATTCAGTGAAGAACAGCATAAGAAAAAGAAATCTGGACTGGGACAAGATCGTGGAAGAAGAATGGTGGAAGGAAAGAGGAGAAGCGCCATAAATACCCCGGGCCGGCAGGAGCTGGATAAGGGGAAATGATGATGATGATGAAGATATGATTCTGCATACCAGCGGGAATTGCTAAGTTTATTATTATGGATATTAGACATGAATTTGTTTCATGGTGGATTTATTGTTGGAATTGAGCCAGTGTGTATTGGCCAACGCGGGAAGTCAACAACCCACCAGGAGTATTCTGGTAATAGCGGACATGTATAAGGGTTTGTTGGCCAAAGCATTAGATAAAGATGTAATGATAAAACGGGTTGACTTTATAAAAGGTCGCATAACAATTTAGCAAACATGTGGAGGACCAGACAATATCATTGTCACCAAGTAAGGAGGTCCAGGAAGGCATAACGGGCACAACACAAACAATTACTAATAATAAGATATATTATCAAATAGGTGGCACATAAAATAAATATTCAAAGGTGGCACACAAATATATGAGAAACACTGACACAAATTTACACAATTGAAGAAACACTCGCATGGAATTAACACACGTAAGGCTTGAGCCTAAAACACATAAATTGTCTTGAACGTAGCTGCAGATCAATACATCAAGGAACGGCATGCTATACAAGGCGGTTCCAAAGAATGGTATAGTTTAAACATGCAACGCAAGTGGAGTTGCAACAAATAATGAAAACAGGTCGCATGGAACGAGAATGTGTCGTCGAACCAGGACTGACTTACAGTGATGCGCCGATACCGTAAGCCCAAAAAATGAATTTTTAATAAAACAAATTATGTGTGAAACGCAGGAAGTCAAAGTAGTTGCTGTCATACAAATACCGGGATATGCCAATCGCATGGTATTGTCACAATAGTAAAGCAGTTGAGCCCAGTGTCAACCTCCATTTCAGTGATGGTGCAGGAAGATAGTGCATGGCCTTGTAGCACATGCTTCCAAGACAAACGATGAATTACTTATCACACGAAACAAATTCATATTCATACGCGTGATGACAAATTGTTAGGCAATAGGTGAAGATCAGAATTAAACATGTTACAACAAACTATCCAACGCCGCGGATTGAAGGATTCGTCAACATGGCGCGTAGCGA
The DNA here is from genome assembly GCA_946902985.2 of Meconema thalassinum. Classification (NCBI taxonomy): domain Eukaryota; kingdom Metazoa; phylum Arthropoda; class Insecta; order Orthoptera; family Tettigoniidae; genus Meconema; species Meconema thalassinum. The sequence continues at coordinate 122,538,560 of OX336396.1, read as the reverse complement.
TAACAACAAGCATGGTCTGATGAGACCGAAAATCACCAAAATGTCACTGCCCTAACAAAAATATGAATCATGTGCAGGATATGATCACTAAGCACGGTTACTATGAAGATAGCACCAATTACAGAAGTGATTAACTGGATATTCGTCGATAGATCACAACCAGTATCAAAGCACAACATTCTGTCATGGCTACAAGCTTAAAGACGAAGAAGAAGAAAAACTTGATTGGTCGCTACAAACAGCAAGGAGGCCTCTGATAGGCTGAAAGCAGCCAATCACAGCAGAGAGTTCAAAGACAAGTCAAAGAGAATACAAAGAGAAAGAAGAAGAATCAAAGTGACCAACTTAGAATACCAAAATATCTTCTAAGCAAAAATATCCCACTGGAAACACCGGCAGTGGGAATACAACATGTAATCAAAACAAATGAATCATGACAACTAACCAACATAAACAAAACAAACTTGACAATGAACAAATACAATGAAGACAAATAATAAAGATATGTACAACCACACAGAGTGGAAACAAATAGGGAAACACAAAACTGGTTTGCCAAGACAGTGGCCGAACCATATTGCCCGCACAGAAACAACAGGCAGGTTGTTTATGAAATATAAGAGGGTTTAGTTCTGCGGCAACAAGGGAGACACCTTGACGATGGGACGTTTCAAGAGTCCAGAAGTGGTATGTAGAGAGACCACACGAGCTAGGCCGTCCTTACCACAATGAACCTCAAGAATACGTCCAAGTCGCCAGTAAGTAGGAGAAACATTGTCATCCATAATAAGCACAAGCGTGCCAACCTTGAGGTTAGGAGACACACGGTTCCACTTGTGACGTTGTTGAAGGGAGAGTAAATGATCTGTGGACCATTTACGCCACAATGAAGTCATAATCTGTTGAAGTAATTGCCATCTAGACAACCTAATGATGGGCACTTCAGAAACGTCAGGAATGGGCAAGGCATTCAAAGGTCGTCCAAGCAGAAAGTGACCTGGCGAGAGATAGCACAAGTCAGTAGGATCCTCAGTCATAGGCGAAATGGGTCTAGAATTTAGAATGGCTTCAATTTGCACCCTGAGAGTGGTCAATTCTTCATACGTAATTACTTGAGCCATCATGATTCTTATTAAATGAGATTTCAAAGATTTGATGTTTGCCTCCCAAATTCCACCAAAATGCGGAGAACTAGGAGGAATGAAGTGCCACTGAATTAGTAGCGATGAGGTAGAATCTTGAACAACAGATTGAAAATCTGCAGAGGAGAGCAACGAACCAAGATCAGCATGGTCAGACTGTGCGCCTTGAAAGTTGGTACCATTGTCGGAATACACTTGAGCGGGAACACCCCTTCTACTGCAGAAGCGAGTAAAAGCTACAACGAAAGCATGACTGGAGAGGGAAGTGACGACTTCAGTGTGCACAGCCTTCGTAACCATACAAACGAACATTGCGATGTAGGCCTTAGTAGAGACCTTTGACCTGGGGCCACCGTACCTGATAGTAAATGGACCACAGTAATCAACACCAACGTGATTAAAGGGAAAGGTTTGATGGAGGCGAACAGCTGGGAGTTGACCCATTAACTGTTCAGAAGGACGTGCAGCGTAGCGCACGCAAGTAACACAAGAGCGAGATAGGCTACGAACAAGTTTTCGTAGTGAAGGTATCCAGAAGCGTTGTCGGATAGTCGCAATCACAATCTGGACCCCGCCATGAAGCAACTTTAAATGGGTATGTCTGACCAGGACTTAAGTGAAATGATGGTCATTGGGCAAAAGTATCTGGTGTTTTGTATCAAATGGAAGGTCGGCCAATTCCAAACAGCCTCCCACACGAATAGTGCCATCAGAGTGAAGCAAAGGGTGCAAATTGCTGATGGTGGAAGTGGATGGCACTTGCTCATTCTTCATTAGAGCAGTAAGTTCAGTAGAGTAGCACTGAGCTAGAATCATTTTCACACATGTAAGTAGTGCAACATCAATTTCAATGGCAGTGAGTGGACCACTGATCCTAGTGGTATTTCTACAATTAGAGACAAACCTAATAGAGTAGGCTATGACCCTCAACAATCTCGTGTAGGAAGAAAAATTGTTTAAAAAATCAATGTCAACAGGTTTAGATACATTTGCACACGAAATTCTACACTCAGGCAATTCGGACACAGGAGTGTCAAAGATATCTAAAGTACTGGAGCTTGTAAAGGCCTTCAACCATGCTGGACCATACCACCATAGCTGATTATTTTTCAATTCCGAGGGCATACAGCCTCGGGAAATTATGTCGGCTGGATTGTCACGGGAAGAGACATGTTTCCAGGCGCAGTGAACAGTCATCATCGGCTTTAACTCGAATCCGAGTATAAATCTTCTTCCTTCAGTCCAGTTTGTGGATGTGTTTACGGTGACTAAAGAGTCCAATCCTGGCATGGAACAAGCGACCACACAAGTCACCTAGTATTGCTGGAGGAGGACGTGGTTGGGCTGCTCGAAGTTTCCTAGCTTGACGCTTGGCCTCTTCATGTATGCGTCGATCCCTTTCAAACGTCTTTACAGTATCCGAGATGGTACGGCGCCAAGTTGAGCGGTCTTCAGCCAGCATGTCCCAGGTTTGTGAATCAAGACCTGTCAATTTCAGGGTCTGCTTAAATTGGTCCTTGTAGCGCCTCTTAGGACCACCATGAGGTCTGGTGCCATAGCATAACTCACCATATAGCATTTGACGAGGTAATCTCACATCATCCATCCGATGGACATGACCAATCCATCTAAATTGGTGACCTATTATGGATGATTCTAAGCTGTTGATTTGAGCCTTTTCCAGAACAGCAATATTGGTAATGCGGTCTTCCCATTTAATCCTCAGGATTGATCGAAGTTTTTGTAGGGGGAAACGCTCAAGCTTCCTAAGATCACGTCGGTAAAGGGTCCACGTTTCACAGCCATACAACAATGTAGAAATGACTACTGCTTTGTACACCATAAGCTTCGTACTCATGGATAGATCTTTATTCATGAAGACCCGGTGCGCTAATCGTCCAAATGCTGCATGGGCTGCACCAATTCTCTTATCCACTTCCTGCTCACAGGTACAGCTCACAGAAATGGTACTGCCCAGGTACGAGAAGTGGTCAACCTGTTCTAATGGCAAATTTGAAATGGAGATATTGAACTGAGGAAGAGGTGTGCCTGGTGAAGGTTGAGCCAAGACTTTAGTCTTATTGACATTTATGGTAAGACCAAAGCGATCACATGCACTTTTGTAACAGTTAACTGACTCTTGCAGCTCTTCTGGTGAGAGAGTTGGTGACGCAGCATCATCTGCATACAACATGTTAGTAACCTTAGTAACCTGAGTTTTCCTCAAGGAGCGGAGACGAGTTAGGTTGAAAATCCCTCCATCAAAACGATACTTGATCTCCACACCTGGGATGTTTGTGGGTGAATCATAAAGCATTGCAGCCAAGTACAGCGCAAAAAGCTTTGGAGCCAGTACACATCCTTGTTTCAGTCCATGGGTAATGGGAAATTCATCGGACATCTTATTCCGATGGCAAACCTGACCTGTCATGCCATCATGGAGAGCTTTGATTAGATCCACAAAACGCTGAGGGCAACCAAACCGCTTCAGCACTGCCCACATGGCTGGTCTTGGAACCGAATCAAATGCCTTTTCCAAGTCATAAAAGACTAAGAAGAGTGGATTCTGTTGTTCTCTACATTTTTCTTGTAGCTGTCTCACACAGAAAATCAAGTCAATTGTGCTTCTGGAAGTTCTAAATCCGCATTGTGACTCTGGGAGGATCCTCTCAGAGATAACCTTGAGGCGGTTAAGTAGAATTCTAGCAAGAATCTTCCCCACAATTGATAGCAGTGATATACCACGGTAGTTGCCACAAACACTGCGATCACCCTTTTTAAAGATAGTGACGATAGTGGCATTCTTTAGGTCTCCAGGTACCTTTCTTGATTCCCATATTCTGAGGATAAGGATGAAAATTCTTGTTTTGAGGGAATGACCTCCGGCTTGAATTAGTTCCAGAGGGATGTTATCTGGGCCAGGTGCTTTTCTGGGTTTCAATTGGGTGAGAGCTGCACTGAATTCATGATAAGTAGGAGGTACTGCCAACCACAGTTGTTCAGGTTGTTGCGGCACATCACAGAGGAAGTCTTCAGCAGCTTCTGATGGACGATTTAGGAGATTGGAGAAGTGCTCCTTCCAGAGTTCCAAGATTTCTTGACTATCAGTAAAGGTAGTAGAATTATCAGCGCTTTTCAGTGTACCTGATGATGAGTGAGATGGTCCATATATTTCCTTGAGTACGGCATAGAAGTTCCTCAAGTCTCGAGCATCCGATAGTCTCTGCAGTTCCTGAGCCTTCTGTTGCCACCAAGTATTTTTAATCTGCCTTATCTGCGTCTGGCATTTACCCTTGAGTTCCAGTAGTTTATCTCTCTTTGTGTTGGAAGTTGGGTCTTGAAGATGGGCAAGATAGGCATTCCTTTTGGCATTGATGAGAGACAGAATTTCCTCATTGTTGTCATCAAACCAGTCTTGTCTTTTCCGCACTATAAAACCAATGGTTTCCTCAGCTGACTGTGTGATAATCTTCTGTAATGTGGCCCATTCTTGCTGAATATCATTTGTTACTGGGTTTTCTGATAACTGGGTGACGATCCTGTTTCCAAAATGTTTGTACATGGATTCATCCTGAAGTTTGGATGTATTAAACTTCTTTCTTGGCAAATTTTTGATGTTCCTAGGTGGTTTAGGTCTGATGGATATCCTGAGCTTACATATAAGAAGTTTATGATCTGTCCAACAATCGTCTATATTCCTTGCTGTTCTGGTAATAAGAGTGTCCTCCTTATCACATTGCCGGGTAATGATATAATCAAGAATGTGCCAATGTTTGGAACGAGGATGCATCCACGTGGTTTTGAAGCGGTCAGGTAGCCGGAACTGCGTGTTGGTAATGAAAAGTTCGTGTTCTGCACAAAGACCAAGAAGCAACAATCCATTGGAATTACATTTTCCAAGTCCCTGTTTGCCCATCACATTATTCCATAGCCTGTGATCTTTCCCAACTCTGGCATTGAAGTCACCGAGGAGCAAGAGTTTATCTGCAGATGGTACCTTGGAGATGATTTCACTTAGCTGATTATAGAACTGAGCCTTTACTTCATCATCAGAATCTAAGGTAGGAGCATAGGCAGAGATGAGTGTCATAAAGGAACCTCCTGAGAGTGGTATGCGGAGAGTCATGAGCCTTTCGCTGATTGCAATGGGCGTAAGTTGGTGATAATTTACCAGTTTGGTCTTCACAGCGAAGCCCACACCATGAATACGACATTCACCCTCATCCTTTCCTTTCCAGAAGATGGTATATCCTGTTCCAGATTCAGTAATCTTGCCTTCAGCAGACAGCCTAGTTTCACTGAGAGCAGCAATGTCAACGTTAGTAAGCCTTTGTATTTCAGCAACTCTATTGGCTACAAAGGTTTTCCATTTTGAGGGGGGCGAAGCCAACCAAGACAAAACAATAGTGGAATCTGTCCAACAATAGACTGATTCAATAGGCAAGTTCAAAGCGGGTTGCACCTTTGCAAGCAATTTGGAAAGCAAAAGTGCACCACATAACTCAAGTCTGGGCAAAGACAACTGTTTAAGAGGAGCAACCTTCGACTTAGCGCACACAAGTGCAACAGTGACGATGCCGTTGGTATCAATTGACAATAAATAGAGACAAGCTCCATAGGCCTGCCGACTGCTGTCGCAGAAGCCATGAAGTTGCATAGATTTGATTTCTGAAGCAGGCTTAATCAAACGTGGAGTAGAAAACTCAGAAATCGCAGGCAAATTGCTATAAACATTCAGCCAAGCTTGCGCGATTTCCATTGGAAGGGGGTCATCCCAACCGAGTTTGTGAATCCACAAATCTTGGAAGAGAATCTTACAAGCAACCACAATAGGTGACACTAAACCCAAGGGGTCAAAGATAGAGGCAACAATGGACAAAAATGAACGCTTAGTAAAGGTAATTGAAGTGTCACAGTTCACGATAGGTGACTGAATCCGCAACAAGTCATCGATAGGTTGCCAATAAAGTCCTAGTGTTCTGGCGACTGTTTCTTCACCATCGCCGAAACTACGGAGTTGTTGTTTCTCTTGATGATCAAGAGGAATGTTATCTAATAGAGTCATGGAGTTTGAACTCCACTTACACAGTTCAAAACCACCTAATCTCAAAAGAAGGGTCAATTCATCATACAGAATGAGTGCGTCATGCTCGGAATCACATCCCAAGATACAATTATCAACATAGAAGTCGTTTAAAACAATCTGAGTGGCAGCTGGAAAAGCTGTGCCATCAGTGAGGGCGAGCTCCTTTAGCACACGAGTGGCTAAGAAGGAAGCAGGGGCAGTACCATATGTAACGGTGTTTAATTGATATTCTACCATTGGGTCTGAAGGAGAGTCTCTCCAAAATATTCTCTGTAAGTCACGATCTTTGTGATCTACAAGAATCTGTCTGTACATTTTACTCAGATCAACTGCAAACGCTATCAAGTGAGTACGGAACCGAAGCAAAATAGAGAACAATTCCTGCTGAATTACAGGGCCCACCAACAAGGTATCATTAAGGGAGCACCCAGTCGTAGTAACCATCGAAGCATCAAATACCACTCTGAGCTTTGTAGAAGTACTGTGCGGCTTGAAAACAGGATGATGGGGAATGTAGTAAACTTCACCATCAATCGGGTGGGAAGCGACTTGCATATGGCTTAAGGCTAGATATTCATGCATGAATTCAGTGTATTCTAACCTTAACTCAGGGTTACGAGCCAAACGTCTTTCGAGAGAGTGAAAACGATTTAGTGTAGCGTAGCGAGAGGCGCCTAGAGGCTCCGAGTTTACCTTGCGAGGGAGTCTAACCACAAATCTACCATCGTCTTGGCGAGTGGTAGTAGCAACGAAGTGTTCTTCACATATGGATTCGTCAACAGACAACACTGGGGTTTCAACTTCTTCAACGCTCCAAAACGCTTCCAGCTGTTGTTCTACATGGAGGCGTGAGAGTGTAAGTGCTGATACCATGTGCGATGATTGCGAGGTGCTTGCACTGGGCAGCCTCCCAGAAAACACCCAACCCACAGAGGTATTTTGAATGATGGGCAAATCTCCAACTGGTATGATTTTACCAGGACATAACAGGTCAAAGAAATATTCTGCACCAAGAACAAGATCAATAGATTTAGTGCAATTGAAATCAGGATCAGCTAAATCAATATTTGATGGAATGTTCCATTCAGAGGTGTCGAAACCAACAGCGGGTAGCTCAAGTGCAATATCGGGAACCACGAGACATTCAAGCTTAGCAGACCAATTAGTAGCACAGGCAAAAACGTTCACATCAGCAACAACAGTAGCAGTGCTTTGATTTTGACCAACACCGCGAATGTGTACCTTCATAGGTTTGGTGTGGAGTCTTAATTTCTTAATTAAGTGTGACGAAATTAAGTTACAATCTGATGCAGAGTCAAGTAGTGCAGTGACAGGTACACGTAAGCCATTGCCAGCTAATATATTCAACTTGGCAGTGGGTAATAGCGTCCTTGAAGATTGATTGTCACGAGCGAAGTTACTGCAACTCGTGTTTACCACGTTAGCATGAGCTTGAGAAGCATCATTACCAGTGCCACTGGAGGGCTCATAGTGAAGAAAAGTGTGGTGTTTTCGGGAACAAGTGTTACAAGAGTACTTCGAACATTGATGATTAGGCTCGAAATTACGCAAACAATTGTAACATAATTTTCGAGACCTGAGAAAATCCCATTTGGCTGTGGACGAAAGTTTAATAAAGGTACCACATTTCGACAATTGGTGATCAATGCTCCTGCAATATGTACAACGAAATTTGGTTGTAGTTAACATGGGTTTCTGAGGCGAATGACCTTCAGCTTTAAGTTTGGTTACAGCAGTATGTAATGCAGGCCTGGACCCATTCCTTTCAGTTATTTCCAGTACCTTGCATTTTTTCTCTAAGAAGCTAACCAAGTCCTGGAGAGTGGGAATTCTCCCAGAATCAACATGATTCTCCCATTCACAGATGCTATCATTATCTAGTAGCTCCAATATAAAATGTGAAAATAACAGGTCTTGAAAGGAAACCCCGTTGAAGTCCAAAGCTTCTAACGCATTGACATGAGAAACAAAGTGGTCGATGATGGCACGCAAGGACACTGAATCATTACCGTATGCGGGGGGGCTTGAAAGGCTTGGTGACATGGTTGTGCGCTATGAGCCTAATGTTATTGTATCGAGTTGTCAGCAAGTTCCATGCGACCATAAAGTTATCATCTGACACAGTAATGTTCTTTAGGAGGAGCTTAGCCTCGCCACTAAGACTAGAATTAAGGTAGTAGAACTTAACAACATCAGAAAGAGCATGGTTATCAATTACTATGGCCTTGAAGCTATCTCTGAAATTCAGCCAGTCTGTGAAGTCGCCACTAAACTGCGGAATTTGAATTTCAGGCAACTTTATATGCGCTGCAGCTACGTTAGCATTAGGAAATTGTGCACTCTGCAAATTATTCAAAGGGTTATCACCGTCTGTAGTGTTGGATATTTTGAAATTGTCACAATGTAGTTTAATTTTAACCATCAACTCAAAATAGTCTCCCACAAGTCCAACCCCTCCTCCACGTGGTGGGAGACGGGCAACGGCATGAAGTAGGGGATTGCCTGTAGGGGTGAAGTACAGTGGGGACTTTGTGTGCCCCGGGACCGCTACGGTAGCTGTGAAGGCTCTATGGGAACCCTGAAAAGTGATGGCTGATGGGGCTCTGGTGAAGCTACGATAGGCCTAGCAAGCCAGTAGTGGATATCATATTTGCTTTCAAACCAGGAACAGGCCTCGGAAAGGACGGATGCAAACGACGACGACCCGGATATGCTAATGGACTACGAGTTGGGACATTAAACATACAGACACAGACAGGAAAAGTGGAGGAGATTGTAGATGTGATGGAGAGAAGAAAACTGGATGTACTGGGCTTGGCAGAAACAAGATGGAAAGGAGAAGGTCGCAGAGAACTGAGGAAAGGGTACCGGTTGTACTGGAGTGGGAACAGTGAAGGAAGGAGCAGGGAGTAGGAGTAGTTGTGAGAGATGAAATGAAGGAAGAGGTAAAGGGAATAAGTGACAGGATCATGAAGATCAGAGTAAATGTAAAGGGAAGAAGCCTGGAGATAGCCCAGGTATATGCCCCTCAAGTTGGATGTACAGCTCAAGAGAAGGAAGACTTTGAGGAGGAGCTACAACAGCAGTTGAATGGTCAGAGCATCATTGTCATGGGAGATTTGAATGCACATGTAGGAAGTGAAAAGCAAGGATATGAAAATGTATTGGGAGCAGAAGGATGGAGTAGCAGGAATGAAGAAGGGAGAAAGTTGCTGGATTTTTGCAAGAGAAACGGTTTAGTGGTAGGCAACTCCTGGTTCCGGAAGAAAGAAAGCTACAAGGTAACGTGGTACAGCAGTGATTTAACAAAGAAATCTTTGGTAGATTACATGCTCTACGACTGGGAAATGAAGAGAAGTGTCAGAGATATAAAGGTAATACCATCAGAGGCCTTAGATAGCGACCACAGAATACTTGTAATGAACCTGGGAGTTGTTAAGGATAGCAAGAGGACAGAGTATCAGGAAAGGAGAATCAAAGTATGGAAACTCAAGGAAAAGGAAGTCAAGGAAGAATTCCAGAAGATAATAAGGGAAAGGATGCCAACAGACAATCCTAAAACAGGGGAAGAGGAATGGAAGCAATTCAAAAACACAATGGTGGAAGCTGCAGTGGCAGTATGTGGAAGAACAAGCAACAGAAAGCGGTGTAAAGAGACACCATGGTGGAATGAGAGAGTAAAAGAAGCTGTGGGAAGGAAGAACAAGGCTTTCAGAGTGTGGTTCTGTAACGTGTTTTTCGAGGGTTTTTTATGCAACTGGCATAAGTCAGTAGGAAGCCATTCTATATTTATTTACGCGGCAAATTGTTCAGCCAAGATAATTTTTCATGTTAATTTATTATTATTATTAATTTATTATAATTATTATTAAGATATTTTCGGAGCATTTTATAAAAATTATAAGCATACAGATAGGTTTTCTATGTCTTAGAAAACGCTAACAAGCAAATTATTACGAACGACGATATCATAGAAAATTATCTGATTACGGAATTTTACGGAGTTTTGTCAGTTAGGGTATTTGAGAGACATGACTCACTGGGAATTCTAATACAAGCTGATTCCTGTCGAGAAGCATGACGCAATCTTGGGTCGCATCGTCAAGAAGAGGCGAATTGTTGAAACAGAAAACGACTTCTCCCTCTCGCCCGCGGAGTGTAATGAACCGGAGGAGGGGAAGTGGCGGCGTGCTCAGCCAATCAGCGAGGACCACGCAAGCTGAAGCCGGCTGAAGAGTGGGGGAGCCGACAGGTGCATATATCGTTCGACGCGCCGTCGAACGAGGACTATCTGTGAAATACTTGACGAGTATGGATGCGCGTGCGAGTGGCTCCGATGTTCGGTGGAGTTAAGGACAATCTGTGTAGAACTTGCAGTGTACGGTCGCAAGTGCGTGTCGCTCCGATGTTCAGTGGAGTTAGCGACGAACTTTTGTAAAACGTAACCAGTGCGGTTTTACGAGAGTTTGGGTCCGATGTACGGACCATAGAATTATCTAATCTACCAGAATATCAACATATAACGAAGAAGATGGCGACGTCCAGGAGACTGTGGGAAGCACACAGCATCATCAAGAACGAGGGAAATGCTTTGGCAATTTCCAGGGGTAAGCGCTAATGACGCAGAAATACGCAATCTCTCATTTTTCTTTGTTTTATATTTCATAATTCAGTAACTTCATAGCTTGGAAATAAGAGTAAAATCAATTTATCAGACTCCGTTTTCACGTAATTTTCTATCGGTAATATTCAAATCACAACGCTCCAATTTAAATGTTAAACTTATTATTATTAATTTTGCTATACTTGTTTTATATAATAAATTCATTTCTTTTACAATGCAATCTTTGCTTTCAGTAGGTAGCATTAGATATAGACCAATTCCTTCTCCTGATACAATTGTTTGTTGGGTTAATGATCAAATCATACCACGATCTGAGTGAATAGAGTCTTGAATGTGTTCTGCCAGAGCTAGACGTTGTTAAATACAAATTTAGATTTCAACATTGCATTGAGGTCTTGGCGCCCATTAAAACAACATAGCTTAGGCAAAGGTAAACAGTTACATTTCTCTCCCAACAGTGTGGGCTAGCGAAACCATTACATTTGTACGCTCAACGTGGAGCAAAGTAAATACCGTTTCACTTGTCATCCCAGCCTAAGCAAGACTGCTACATTTCGCTACCAACATGGGGCACTAATGACCATTACATTGTCGCCGACAACTTGGGGCTGAAAACCTAATAACATTTGTGGAAGGAGAAGGGTATATATTTCTGTGCCTGTATTTTGGGGGTTATTTGTCTTTATCAGTGTATATCATTATGGGGGATGAGAAAGAAAGACAGATGAGGTTACGTAGTGGTCATCAACTGGAGAATGATGATACGAGCAGTATGTCGAGTGATGGTAGTACCGGGGTAGCGGAGGTAAATCCCAATACTGAAACAGGGAGTGTAGGCGGCCAACCAGAATTAAAAACTTTACTTCTCGAGTTCATGTATCAGAACAAAGTTAGTAGTGATGCTTTAAATGCAAAATTAGAACAGAATAATGCAAAATTAGAACAAAACAGTAGGGAAAATAAAGAAAGTACAGAAGCTTTAAATGCAAAATTAGAACAGAATAATGCAAAATTAGAACAAAACAGTAGGGAAAATAGAGAGAGTAATGAAACTTTAAACGCCAGATTAGAACAAAACAGTAAGGAAAATAGAGAGAGTACTGAAACTTTAAATGCTAAATTAGAACAAAACAGTAGGGAAATGAGTGACAAATTCGAACTGATTAGAGGTGAGATCAGGGGGGTGATGGAAGAAAAGGCTAAAGAGATTATTGCAGATGTAGACAGAAAATTAGGAAAAGTACAGGAGGAGTTGGAAATTAGAATCAGTACACAGGCTGAAAATTTAAAAGAACTAGTGCAACTGGAAACACAGCAGGTCAAAAAGCAATTGGGGGGAGAAATTGACAAAATTCAGGTAGCTACTAAAGAGGTTAAGGAACAGCTGGGGGGTAGAATTGAGAAAGTCCACTCACAAGTAGTTGCAGAAGTAAATGATTTAAGAGAGAGTAATAGGGAAAGCATTAGCAAGATTGAGGAGAAACAAGCAAAGCTATATGATAAAGTAGAAGAATCAGAAGGAAACATTAAATTAACAGTAAACAGTATTGAGAGGAAGGCTGAGGAGAAAATCGCAGAATTAGAATTAAAATTAAAAGCTAGGATCAGGCAAGAAAATAGTCAGAATAGGCCAGTTTTTGTGAATAGCACACACAGGGAGGTAGAACTGGGTAAGTTCAGCAATCGACAGGGGTGCCCAATGGAGTTCATGAACACTATAGAAAATAAATTCGGGGAGAGGTTGGAAAATGGTAGTATTGAGTGGTGCCAGGTAGTTGAAATTTTAGAACAAGTGTTTGTGGGGGAAACGAGGAATTGGTTTGCTGTCTACAGAGACAAGTTTACTGATATCAATGATTTTAAAATGAAATTCTGTGAAAAGTTCTGGAATGAGGTTATTCAGTCGCAGCATCGTGAGGGAGTAGTGTGTGGTAAATATAACCCTAAAGGAAGCTCCACCATGACCGAATACTTTTTAGGGCAGGTATTAGTGTGTAAATATCTGGATGGCTTGAAGGAGGAAAGTGATGTGGTAAGGTTGCTACTTAGGCACTTTCCCTATAGGATCAAGGAGGCTGCTTGTATCCAGAATGTAAAGACTATATCACAAGTAGAAAATTTGTTAAGCACATTTGATGCACTAGGGAGAGGGGGTTATGATGACAATTTCAATAGGAACCAGGGTAATAATAATAATAGACCTAATGAAGCCAGGCATCAGGAAGTTCAAGGGAACGGTGGCGAAGGGGCCAATGCTCAAAATAGAAATAATAATAATCAGCTAAATCAGAACAGAGGAAATGGCTATGGTAATCAGTATCAAGGGAGGAACTATGATTACAGGGGAAATCAAGGGAGAAACAATGATTTCAGGGGAAATCAAGGGAGAAATTATAATGACAATAATTACAACCAGAATAGGGGTCAAGGAAGAGGACAGCCTAGTGGTAGTAATATACAGCCAAACAATGACAACACAACTCAGAACAACCAGACCAGTGCAGTAGTAACTAGTACTACGGCCAGCTGTAGCGGTTCTTTAAACGTGAACCAGGCTGCGAAGTAAGGTCAGAATCTCAGTCTGTAGCATGCCCTGTCCATACAATTATACAGGAACCCTATGACCTAAATGTAAGAAATGAATTATTACATGAACTAAATGATGAAGGTATTATTCAGGAAGTGGTTAGTAAGAGCCCCATAGTTAAATTTAACGTGTCCGAGGCGTACACAGATGTTTTAATTGATAGTGTTTGTATGAAGAGTTGCTTAAGTAGTGCATTTTATGATAAAATGAAAGGAACTGGAGTAAATTTTGAGGAGATGCCAATTAAAAGCACTTTTGTTATCACAGCTGTTGGGAAGAGGTCTAAAGTAATTTCTAAGCAAGTTTTAGTAGACATTAAAATTAATAATCATGTAGAGAAGCAGATTTGTCTTGTAATTCCAAATTTAGTATTCAGTGTTATCTTGGGTTCAGAGTGGCTAAGTAGGGTGTCTGGTAACTTATGTTATGATGTAGGGAGTTTGAAATTTAAATGGGGAAATTCTGAAGTAGAAGTAGCGTTCAATGACCATATTCAGAGAAGTAGTATTGTAGGTGTGATTTGTACTTTAAATGAGATATCGCCAGCCGTAGAGCGGGGTTCTCCATGTTTTGTGGGCAGTGTGATTACGAACGGAAGTCTAAAGGACTCGTTACGTGAGGCTGCATTTCAGGGAAATATAGAGGATGAACAGTGTGTTCGGCTCTATGATGTGTTATGGTGTAATAGGAGAGTGTTTGAGGATCGCATTGGTATGGCCAATTGCTATACACATTCATTGAACGTTATTGATAGGTCAGTATTCACAGGACATAGATATCCTGTACCTTTCGCTTATCAGAGTGCAGTTGAGGCACAAATTAACCAGATGCTTGAAGATGGGATTATTGAGCATTCTAACAGTCCATATGTTAATTCTTTGATCACGGTACCCAAGACCGACGGCACTGTTCGTATTTGTTTAGACGCTCGTTTGGTTAACAGTAGAATTAGTTCAGATCAGCTGAAATCTATGTCAATAGAGGAATTAATGCAAACATTTGAGGGGAAGAAGTATTTCACTTGTGTAGATTTGAGTTCCAGTTTTTGGCAAGTGCCACTTATGTACGAAGATAGACCATTTACAGCTTTTAGTCATAAATATAACCTTTATCAATTTTGTAGAACACCTTATGGGTTAAAGAGTAGTTCAGCAGCTTTAATTAGGGCTTTAAACATCGCATTAGGGGATGACACAGGAGAGTTTGTAACCATTTACATTGATGATATGGTAATTAGTTCACGCAGTTTTGAGGAGCATCTATGTCATTTAAGTATAGTTTTTCAGAAGTTAGATCAGGCAGGGTTCACTTTGAAGCTGTCTAAGTCGTCATTCTGTCAGTCAGAAGTGACATTTTTAGGTCATAGAGTGTCAAGTAGAGGTGTTACACCAGAGGAAAGTAGGGTTAGCATGTGTGGACAGTAGCAACAGGGCATCGTTACAGGCACTGAGAAATAGGTAGGCAGAGCAACGTGATGACGTTCATTTAAGGGAGCCACTTGCAAGGTTGGAAGCAGGTGACGCAGAAACATTTATAGTTTCCAAACGTATTGGGAAAACAGCATATGTGCTGGAGAATAGTGAGGGAAACAGATTATACGGAACGTATAATATACATAGTCTACGAAAATATGTGTCATAAAGTGAGTGTGTTTAGCTGGCGAGCCAGCCTATCAAATGAGTAAGTGTGGTGTCTGGTGCGTGGAAGATCTGGTCTTCAAGGCAGGCGTATCAGAAGTCACACAGGGGGGTAGTATGTAAGTAAATGAGAGTTTTTAAGGTACAGGGAAATATGACGGGATTGTCGGATGCTCTTGAGCACTAAAATGTCTCGATACACCAAGGCCAGAATTTGGTAGCGCTGGTGAATTCCCATTTGCCTCCAAGAGATGGGTGAGCGCTTGTACATGGTATTTTTGCTTAAGGCGTCCACGAGGCAAAAGATGGGCCATCAGAATGCGAGACAGTCCTTCATGAAACTCATACATATCAGCACACGTGATTTCTGTTTACGGCCTCGCCATGTAAGATTTGTAAGTGTGTAATTTAAGATAATTTGTACAAAGGTATTATTTGTGTGAGGAGAAATGGTCTGTGTTGAGAACTAGTATTAAGTAGAATATGGTCTACGGGAACGTAAGAAGACAGGGCGATTACGGCACAGAAATATTTGGTGTTATATGTAATGCGCATTTACTGTTTTTTTTTCAGAAGTCAATATTAATTTAATCATCTTTAAAGAGAGATTAAGTATTATGGTCACGAGGCGCTGCCACAATAGTGTGATCGTGTGCTCAGTGATAAGTGAGATTAAATTTCACCATAAGGAGGGGACCTCCAGTGAAATTAGGAAGTTCTATGGTGATATAAATATATCAGAACACCTTCAATGCGTGTGATATGACATCATAAATACATAGTGCTCACACATTAATTATGTCTATTTCTCCAACATAGAGCAATTTGAGAGGCGGAAATATCCATGGAACACTATTCTATATGTAAAACATTGGACTGGTTGCAAAGTGCAATCCATAGTGACAACAAACTTTGACGCAAAGTGCGTGAAGAAAAATTATGAGTGTACATATCTGTAATTTAGGGTGATTTCATTTATGTAATATGTATTTTGGATGGGGTTTATTAACGTGTCTGGGATAATCGGATAATGGACCGTCGTCACGGTAAATCATCCGATGATCCGAGGCGAATATGTAACGTGTTTTTCGAGGGTTTTTTATGCAACTGGCATAAGTCAGTAGGAAGCCATTCTATATTTATTTACGCGGCAAATTGTTCAGCCAAGATAATTTTTCATGTTAATTTATTATTATTATTAATTTATTATAATTATTATTAAGATATTTTCGGAGCATTTTATAAAAATTATAAGCATACAGATAGGTTTTCTATGTCTTAGAAAACGCTAACAAGCAAATTATTACGAACGACGATATCATAGAAAATTATCTGATTACGGAATTTTACGGAGTTTTGTCAGTTAGGGTATTTGAGAGACATGACTCACTGGGAATTCTAATACAAGCTGATTCCTGTCGAGAAGCATGACGCAATCTTGGGTCGCATCGTCAAGAAGAGGCGAATTGTTGAAACGGAAAACGACTTCTCCCTCTCGCCCGCGGAGTGTAATGAACCGGAGGAGGGGAAGTGGCGGCGTGCTCAGCCAATCAGCGAGGACCACGCAAGCTGAAGCCGGCTGAAGAGTGGGGGAGCCGACAGGTGCATATATCGTTCGACGCGCCGTCGAACGAGGACTATCTGTGAAATACTTGACGAGTATGGATGCGCGTGCGAGTGGCTCCGATGTTCGGTGGAGTTAAGGACAATCTGTGTAGAACTTGCAGTGTACGGTCGCAAGTGCGTGTCGCTCCGATGTTCAGTGGAGTTAGCGACGAACTTTTGTAAAACGTAACCAGTGCGGTTTTACGAGAGTTTGGGTCCGATGTACGGACCATAGAATTATCTAATCTACCAGAATATCAACATATAACGAAGAAGATGGCGACGTCCAGGAGACTGTGGGAAGCACACAGCATCATCAAGAACGAGGGAAATGCTTTGGCAATTTCCAGGGGTAAGCGCTAATGACGCAGAAATACGCAATCTCTCATTTTTCTTTGTTTTATATTTCATAATTCAGTAACTTCATAGCTTGGAAATAAGAGTAAAATCAATTTATCAGACTCCATTTTCACGTAATTTTCTATCGGTAATATTCAAATCACAACGCTCCAATTTAAATGTTAAACTTATTATTATTAATTTTGCTATACTTGTTTTATATAATAAATTCATTTCTTTTACAATGCAATCTTTGCTTTCAGTAGGTAGCATTAGATATAGACCAATTCCTTCTCCTGATACAATTGTTTGTTGGGTTAATGATCAAATCATACCACGATCTGAGTGAATAGAGTCTTGAATGTGTTCTGCCAGAGCTAGACGTTGTTAAATACAAATTTAGATTTCAACATTGCATTGAGGTCTTGGCGCCCATTAAAACAACATAGCTTAGGCAAAGGTAAACAGTTACATTTCTCTCCCAACAGTGTGGGCTAGCGAAACCATTACATTTGTACGCTCAACATGGAGCAAAGTAAATACCGTTTCACTTGTCATCCCAGCCTAAGCAAGACTGCTACATTTCGCTACCAACATGGGGCACTAATGACCATTACAGTTCCAGGAAAGAACAGATCTGGCAAGGGAAGATTATAAGATAAAGAAGAAAGAAGCAAACAAGATTGTCGCAGAGGAGAGGAAGAAGTGGATGGTAAAGTGAACAGAGATGATGGAGGAAGACAGCAGAGGAAATAAGAAAGTTCTTTATGGGATGGTCAAAAGTAAGAGAAGAGGTCTGCGAGAGGATGTGGTAATGATGGACAAAAACGGAAATGAGGTACACAACAAAGAAACACTCAAGACAGTGTGGAAAAAGTACTTTGAGGATTTGCTGAATCCAAAAGGTCATAGGGAGGAAGGCAATGTATTGGAAGATGGAGAAGACAACACAGGAATGGAAAAGGACCTGAATTGGAGAGAACTGGAAATGGCTATAGACAAGATGAAAGGAGGAAGGGCACCAGGTGTGGATGAAGTGAGTGTTGAAATGGTGAAGGCAGCAGGGGAGGTTGGGAAACAGTGGCTGTACCGTGAGATGAGGGTGATATGGAAGGAGAAAAAGACCCCAGAAGATTGGAAGAAAGGATTAATTGTTCCAATATTTAAGAAAGGAAGCAGAAAGGAGTGCATAAATTACAGGGGAGTCACACTCTACCTCACTGTGCCAAGATATATGAAAAGATATTAGAAAGTAGAATACGAGCCAAAGTGGAGAGAAAATTGAGAGAGGAGCAGTATGGATTCAGACCTGGGAGATCAACAGTGGATCTCATATTTTCAGTGAGACAGCTCCAGGAACACCACTACGAATTTGGAGAGGATCTGTTGATGGCCTTCCTGGACATCGAAAAGGCCTATGATAGTGTGTGTAGGGAGAAGGTTTGGAAAGCAATGGAAAACAATGGGAGTGGAAAAAGGGACTGTAGGCAGAGTGAAGGAGATGTATTGTGGAAGTGTGAGTTGTGTGAAAGTTGGAGGGGAAAGAACAGACTGGTTCAGACAAATGAGTGGCCTGAAACAGGGAGAGCGCTGTCACCCCTTCTCTTTATTGTGGTTATGGACGAGGTAATGACACGGATAGCAGGAAAGATAGGAGAAGATAAGATGAAAGCAATGGTGTTTGCAGATGATCTCATGGTCATGGGAAACAAGGAGGAGGAAATTCAGGAGCAACTGAAGGCTTGGGAAGAAACAGTGGGAGAGTACGGATGGAAGTTCAACATCAGTAAATGTGAGATCCTGTTAACGACCAGGAAAAAGGACAGACCAATGAGTGGGATAACACTTGGAGGTGGACAGCTGAAGAAGGTGGAAAGTCTCAAGTACTTGGGAAGTATAGTGGAGGAAAATGGGAGAAATGACAAAGAGATTACGGAACGTGGCAGACAGGCAGAAGCATTTCTGAGAAGCATTAGGAGCTTAGTGTGGAATAAAGATGGCCCACAAAAAAGCAAGGAAGTGTTATACAGAAGCTACTATATCCCGATACTGACCTATGCTTCAGAAACGTGGACAATGAAGAAAAGAGACATAAGCAGAATACAGGCAGGTGAAATGAAGTTCCTGCGAAGTAGGATCGGAGTAACAAGAAGTGACAGGGTGAGGAATGAAAAGGTCAGGGAAATGGTGAAAGAGGAGCCCTTGCAAGGTAGGATTGAGACATCAAGACTGAGGTGGTATGGACACTTAAAGAGAATGGATGAGAAGAAGATTCCCAAGAGGATACATGAGATGCAGAAGAATCGACCAAGGGGAAGACCAAGAGATAGATGGCTGAAAGGAGTGGAAGAATGTGTCAAGAAGAAAGGCGAGGACTGGACCAGAGTGACAGCGGAGAGGTGGTGGGAAGAAAGAACTAAGTGGCGAGGCTTATGTTCCAAACAGACCCAGCCTGTGGCTGGAAACTGTACAAGATGATGATGAACTCAAAATACTTATCTTCGAAGTCACAACGTTCGGCTGTTTCTTCGTCGATATTGTCTGTAATATCCTCTAAAGTGACTTGCGCTTCGTTATATTGTTTATAAATTTCCTCGCATTTGTGTTTGCGTAACACTAACATTTGATATTGCTCTTCTGTAATGTCCTGAAAGTTGCTAATTACTTTTTCTTGTGAGGTAAGCATGCCCTTAGCGACTGCACGCTTCCAAACTAAAGCTCGCTTTTGGGCATCCTCCATAATAACTTTAGGATTGCCCGCCTCTTGGGAAGTTAATGGGAACGTATACAATGTTAAATTTATGGCCTTCCTGGTGATATAGCAAGAAACAAGGGCCCAACATGGCCAAAACAATGCTTAATAATTCAAAGTAGTAAACAGCTCAATATCCGGCCCGGAGAGGACCAAATAATGTATTGGCCAACGCGGGAAGTCAACAACCCACCAAGAGTATTCTGGTAATAGCGGACATGTATAAGGGTTTGTTGGCCAAAGCATTAGATAAAGATGTAATGATAAAAAGGGTTGACTTTATAAAAGGTCGCATAACAATTTAGCAAACATGTGGAGGACCAGACAATATCATTGTCACCATGTAAGGAGGTCCAGGAAGGCATAAAGGGCACAACACAAACAATTACTAATAATAAGATATATTATCAAATAGGTGGCACATAAAATAAATATTCAAAGGTGGCACACAAATATATGAGAAACACTGGCACAAATTTACACAATTGAAGAAACACTCGCTTGGAATTAACACACGTAAGGCTTGAGCCTAGAACACATAAATTGTCTTGAACGTAGCTGCAGATCAATACATCAAGGAACGGCATGCTATACAAGGCGGTTCCAAAGAATGGTATAGTTTAAACATGCAACGCAAGTGGAGTTGCAACAAATAATGAAAACAGGTCGCATGGAACGAGAATGTGTCGTCGAACCAGGACTGACTTACAGTGATGCGCCGATACCGTAAGCCCAAAAAATAAATTGTTAATAAAACAAATTATGTGTGAAACGCAGGAAGTCAAAGTAGTTGCTGTCATACAAATACCGGGATATGCCAATCGCACGGTATTGTCACAATAGTAAAGCAGTTGAGCCCAGTGTCAACCTCCATTTCAGTGATGGTGCTGGAAGATAGTGCATGGCCTTGTAGCACATGCTTCAAGACAAACGATGAATTACTTATCACACGAAACAAAATCATATTCATACGCGTGATGACAAATTGTTAGGCAATAGGTGAAGATCAGAATTAAACATGTTACAACAAACTATCCAACGCCGCGGATTGAAGGATTCGTCAACATGGCGCGTAGCGATAACAACAAGCATGGTCTGATGAGACCGAAAATCACCAAAATGTCACCGCCCTAACAAAAATATGAATCATGTGCAGGATATGATCACTAAGCACGGTTACTATGAAGATAGCACCAATTACAGAAGTGATTAACTGGATATTCGTCGATAGATCACAACCAGTATCAAAGCACAACATTCTGTCATGACTACAAGCTTAAAGACGAAGAAGAAAAACGTGATTGGTCGCTACAAACAGCAAGGAGGCCTCTGATAGGCTGAAAGCAGCCAATCACAGCAGAGAGTTCAAAGACAAGTCAAAGAGAATACAAAGAGAAAGAAGAAGAATCAAAGTGGCCAACTTAGAATACCAAAATATCTTCTAAGCAAAAATATCCCAGTGGAAACACCGGCAGTGGGAATACAACATGTAATCAAAACAAATGAATCATGACAACTAACCAACATAAACAAAACAAACTTGACAATGAATAAATACAATGAAGATAAATAATAAAGATATGTACAACCACACAGAGTGGAAACAAATAGGGAAACACAAAACTGGTTTGCCAAGACAGTGGCCGAACCACAGTGAGAGCCAAGTTTTTTTGATTTCTATGGAAATCTATGTCGTCGAGTAATTGTTTGATAGATCCTTGTGATAGGATGTATGAACAGCTGATAGGTCACAGTCATTTTATACCTCAATGCTATACTCACTCTAAACATTAAATTGTGTTGAAATTATTCCAGATGGATAGTTTATCTTAAATGAAATTAATATAAATGCCTACATCATTAATTAATTAAATACATTGAAATAATTTACATAGATGAGTCAGTTAAAAACTTTCAATTAGCTTTATCGCTTGTTGGATTTAAGTATGATTACGACAAATTTGAAACAACATAATATGAATTTAAATTTTGAATTGTTAGGTGCAACAAGCCAAGTCAAAGAAATAAAAACAAGTCATTGATAAAAATAATGTTGTCCAAGAGAACACTGACTTGAAAAATATTACAGTAATCCATGATTAATGGAATGAAAATGCATACGTGAGGCAGTAATGTAAATTATAATTGTTGTATATAGCTGAAACTTTGATATTTGATTATGTTGTATATATTACACTTTGGCGAATGAATTATAACATATTTTAGGATGTGCGATAACCTAATGTAATTTGTTTGTGTTTGCTCATAATGTGAGAGGCTATTTAGATTTTTGTTTTCTTGTTGATTCTCCAATTATATTACCCTTTGGGAAGGGTATATTTGAGCATTCTTTTGAAGGCTGAAATTTATTTTCTTGTTTATTGTTCACCTTTTCTGAATAAATATCTTTTAGTTAAAAGTATACATGGCGTTATGCTTTAGAGAGGTGGTGGAAGGGTGTATTAGGAAGGCCATCGCTGGGTATTTCGGGGTATTCCATGCCCCCGAGATGTTCATTCATTGGAATTTCATGTTCTCTGAGCTTATTTTGCTTTTGTGGCCATGGTCTTTCGTAATGCTCCCTTGTTAGGTGTATTTGTGCCCTATTATCCCATTCACTTGTGAGTAGGGCCTGGGGGTTTTTCTAGCCGGGGATTTTCAGGTTCTACGATCCGGCAGTATTCGTGGGATGCAGCAGGTAATGGTAGGTAATTACGGGTACAGTACCAAGTGCATATAGTGAGCGTGCAGCGTGAAGAGAGGACTAACTTTATAACTTTTGTTCGGAGTGGACTTACTTATTACTTTCGTTCCGTAATGGATGGACATTTACTTTGATTCAGAGAACATTATAAATCTTCGCATTAGTCTCCGGACTTATTACTTGTGTTCCATGGTGAACTACATCGTACTGGTATACTCCACTGACCAATTCGTCATGGGTATTATAGGAGCTGTTGTGAATAGGCAGACCGTATAAGTGGCTTTGGGACTTAGATCCACCACTAAACAATATTGAAACTTTCATATTAATTTGCTACTCCATCAAGAAACGAAGGAGAAGATGAAGCCGACCAAGAATCTACAGCGATCTCTCATGAAGCAACACGTACGAGGGAGAAAGAATCTCCAATGGTGAGCGGAACTGACGCATATCTACATAATCTCTCTCTTTCCATTATTTTCATCGTAAATTCAGTAACTTCATAGCTTGGTCATCATCATCATCATCTTGCACAGTTTCCAGCCACTGGCCCCGCTGTTTGGAACAAAAGCCTCTCCAAAGTCTTCTGTCTTCCTACCATCTCTCAGCCTCCACCCTTGCCCAGTCTTCTCCTCTCTTCTTCACACTTTCTTCCACCCCCTTCAGCCACCTGTCTCTCGGTCTCCCTCTTGGTCTCTTTCCTTCCCACTTCGTCTCATGTATCCTCCTGAGTATCCTCTTCTCCTCCATTCGTTTTACATGTCCATACCATCTAAGTCTAGATTTCTCTATACCATCCTGTAATGGTTCCTCCTTCATTAATTCTCTGGTCCTCTCATTTCTTATTCTGTCCCTCTTTGTAGCTCCAATACTGCTTCTCACTGGCCTGTATTTTGCTCTTCTCCCTTCCTTTCATAACCCAGGTCTCTGAGGCATACGTCAGGATAGGGACATAGTACGTCCGATATATGATCTTTTTGCTGTTCTGAGGGACATTCTTGCTCCATAACATGCATCTCACACTCCTCCGGAATGCTTCTGCCTGTCTCCCCCACTCTAGCGTTTCTTCCATTATCTTGTATCAGGCTTCCCAGATACTTGAAAGTCTCCACTTTCTTCAGCTGTTCCCCACCAATTGTTATTCCTGTTGTGGTTCTTTCCTTCTTCCTTGTTGTGATCACCATCTCACTCTTATTTATGCTAAATTTCATCCCATACCCTTGTATTATTCCTTCCCACACGTCCAACTGTTCCTGTACCACCTCCTCCTTGTTTCCCCAAATCATCAAATCAACTGCAAACACCATTGCTTTCATCTTTCCTTCCCCAATTACTTGTGCCACTCGGGTCATTATGTCATCCATCACCACAATGAAAAGTAACGGTGACAGTGCACGTCCTTGTTTCAGGCAGTTTCTCTGTTCCAACCAGTCCGATCTCTCTCCTCCCACTTTCACACAGCTCACGCTTCTCTTGTACATCTCCTTTATCCTCCTTATAGTCCATTTTTCTACTCCTCTATCATCCAGGGACTTCCATACTTTGTTTCTGCATGCACTGTCATATGCTTTCTCAATGTCCAGGAAGACCATCAGTAGATCTGTTCCATACTTATAGTGCTGTTCTTGTAACTGCCTTACAGCTAAAATCAAATCCACTGTGGACCTTCCTGCTCTGAAGCCGTGTTGTTCTTCCCTCATCCCTCCATCTATCCTTGTCCTAATTCTCCTTTCCAAAACTTTCTCAAACATCTTTGCACAATGACTGATAAGTGTTATTCCCCGATAGTTTCTGCATTCTGTTCTACTACCTTTCTTGAAGATCGGGACAATTATTCCTGGTAATAATCGTAAATTCATCCGACCTCCAATTTCACATAATTGTCATGTTGTAATGGTAAAATCTTTAAGCTCCTTTTTATTATTATTAAATTTACCACAGTCTTGTACTTTGATTATTAAACTAATTTTATTCAACATGCAATCTTTAATTCCAGTAGGTAGCTTTATATATAAGACAAAACCTCCCAATGCAAATGTTATCGGGGTTGTAACCTTACACTCTCTTATTCGGGGGGTGGTGGTAATTATACCATAAGGGAGTTTTACTATTAATATTTAATATCTTCACTTCACATGCATATGACCAAATTCATTAAAATCTCAACAGATACTTCTCTTATCTTTCTAAAAACCTTATCTGAATCAAAGACCGAACACAATAATCTCCACAGATACTCTCCTAAAATCTTCCAGTATGGACTCCTCACAAGAATAGTCACAGAGTACTAATAAAAACCAAAGATATATAAAAAACAAAAGAACAACATAAATAGGAATAAAAATACAGATGTGTCACTCAATTTAGCATGGCCCTCTTCTCCTTTACTGGTTCACCCATTGAACTGTAGGTACTACTGGAACAACTCCTCCCATGGTAACCCTCGCTGAAAACTGCTTCCTGGTCATCGCCACCTTGACCTGCACTACCAGGCGTAACTAGTCGCACCAAAAACGGTCATACCACTGAACTCTAGAATGCAAGTCAGCTGATATGTCGTGATTCTTTTCATAATTTATATTTGATCGTACGTACCTCTGTACAACATTATATGTATGGTATTTTCCAATAATACGGTAGGTTTACGGTCTACTTTATTTTCGAATTGAGATTTGTAATGCAGTAACCTATTCTGCGTTTATGGATACGTCTTACATCAAATGTTGATATAATAGGCCTAAATAGCAGATGACAAATACACGTAGGCCCTATTATAGGCTATAAGTTATTAGTCACAGAATTATAACCTAGGCCTGGCTTATATTACAGATTTCCATGGAAACGTCCAGATGTAATAAAGAAATGCGTTATAGCTGTGAACATTTTTATAAATCATGCTACTTGTTTCATTGAAATAGAAACAACCCACTGCTTAAAGATGATGCGGTACCTGAAATTTTCAATTTCCCACAGCATCTGCTTCAGCCACCCAAGAAAAGACTGCGAGTTATTGAACGACAAGTAGCCTACAAGTTGAAGCATGTAGACCTACGCCTAATATTTACTGTTACATTTTTCATCAGCATAGGCATACAATTTCACATTTTCCAGTATACTTTTATTATGTCAGTCTTGGAGACGATAAAAAGAATTCGGCTAAAGGGATCTTCCCTGCTTTGAAGAAACACAAGCTTGTAGTTTTACGTGACCGTTAATCTTGTGATCATGAGCCAAGGGACCTTCATTTTACGTGGAATCCGAACCACAGGACATGGCATTTCACTTCGAAAATCTCACATGCAATGATCGGTAATCGAAACTGGTCCACCTTGGTGAGAGGCGAATAGCTTGACCACTGCGCAACATGCCCCATTGCCTTGAAGAATATTGAACATTTGGTTGTTTTGTATAAATAAATTACGGTATGTATTTTTGTTCACTAATCATCTATTTAATTGCTTAGTAGTAGGCTTATGCATATTCACACACATATGAATGCTGCCTTAGAGTTATTAAAAATGTTGAATACAAATTACCATATCTTCTGTTCTTTATTGTTAGTCATTTTTATTTTATTTTAATGTACGTACGGCTTGTATTTTTTGCCAGTAGGTAGTTATTGTGTATGCTGCCTTTGATCTAAGGATAAAAATGATGAACAATCAGGCTGCAATATAATATTTTATGTTGGCGTATACTCCTATAAGGCATCCAACGTTTAGAATGAAGCACTGGTTAGATAGAGATATTCTTCTCTCTTTCTGTTGCACGTGAGACATGTATGACGCTGTCATTTTCTAGCAATCCACTGTTGCCATATCAGTCGAAAACTTTTCTTTGTCGTAAAAACAGCATATTCGGGTAGAACTATGTTTTGCCGATCTTTTTTGTCCTATATTAGAACCACGTAAACTTGATAGAAATGCTAGAAAAATTAGATATCCATATTTTTTTTAAAACCTATCAACTGTGTCCCCTTTTTATTAAAATCGATCTTATATCATGTTGCATTGACTTTGTGATGCCTAATTTTCACACACGTGTAGCTAAATGTGCCATCTTGATGATGGATTATTGAAATATTTTATGCTGGCAATATTACAATTTTCATGTAGGTAAACCTTCTGAACATTCTCTCATAACCGCATAGCAGCATTGAAAAAGTTCGTATGCTGCCAACTTTTCCATTTTTAAAGATAACCATGTCATGTCAGTTTGAGAGTTGTAGAGGAATGTTGGAAGAAGTTTTCTACCTGCATACCCCGAGTGTAGGTTTAATTGTTTACACAGGCCGGGCTGTTCATTGACCGCGGATTATATGGATGAAGTTTCGAAGGACAGCGGGGTGCAGCTCACTACTCACAGCTTTATTTCTGTGCCCTTCGAGCTTGTATTTCAGTTGTTCAGCAGTCTCTATCTTGAGTGTGTGTGCAGCAGTTCTGTTAGATTTAACATGTTGTATTTTACGTATTTCACGTACAACAATGGATAGTTTTGTGAAAAGAAAGCGTGGTCAAGTGCTCAGAAGGAGGGAAAAACAGGTCGTAATTAATGTGTTCAGTTATTTTAAGAATCTTAAACCTAACGAAAGTATAAATAATTTAGTCAATGAAACTGCCCTGGCCACAGGAATATCAAATACTAGCATTTTTAAAATACGTAGTGAGAGTGGGCAGGGTCCAGTACTACCGCCACGCAAAAAGAGGCTAAGTAATACACTTCGCAAGAATAGCAGGAATGTTAAATATAATGACTTTATAATGACGTTATAGTTAACTTAATTTAATTTCGTTGTATGTGTTATGTTAGCCTACTATTAGTATTATTATACAGTACTGTGCCCAACTCTAGGAATGGGTATTCCAAGATTCAGACACCTAGATATCAAGGGAAAGGCTACAGCCGCTTTTGAAAGTTGAGATATTTGAATATCGCGCTCCATTACTTCCAGAAGGGAATGGAAACTTTATGCAGCCAAGAGCATGTCAAGTGACGTAGCGAGTAGTAGCAGAGGTCGAGACTATTTGTTGATTAAATAGTTAGCCTTGGAGTAGAGACTTGAGACTTGGATCAGATTACTGGCACGGCCAAATGAAAGAGAATGCACTTAGTATCAAGTAAATCGGACCAGGGATACCAGAGATATGAGGATTTCCATATTTCAGCGTGGACCTGACCGTTTTGAATAAAAGCCGGCCGGCCCAAGCAACATCAGCTCACTTCGAACCAAGCTCTTGCATGACAAGATGCTGCCACGCTGAGCCAAGGCACATGGTTGCCGGATCTACGCAGAAGATATCTTTAAATTGTGATAGTTATAAAAGTACTGCGATACATGTGGAACTTAGTAAGTTTCCGGCAGTGAGAATCACTAAGGTGATTGTTATTTTTCTACGAACACTGGTGAAATATTTTATTTCTATATGGACATATGCTAGACTTTGTCTAGAAAGTACTTTGTCACAGTCCAGTAATAATAATTCAATACTTGGATATTTTAGTCCAATTAGTCAGTTTCATAATTGTAACTTGATAACCACTCCGATCTTTCAGTATATTGAAGGCCAGTCTATCACGGTGTTGTTCATTAGCCGACGAAGGGAAACTATATGTTGCTTCGCGCATGATAGATGGTGATAAGCCATGCCCAGGGAACGATCTTCAGAACAGCCGTTGATTGGTTTAGACTGTCAGTGTTTTCTTGTACTGAAAAGATTACCGTGAGTTATGTTACAACTGACATATTTGAGAATAGATCACTTAGATCTGACCCCATTTAAGCGAAATGCTATGGCTTTAATAGAAGTCAATATTAAAATGGATCAGCAGTTACTTCAAACTTCAAGAAATATTTCCACTATGTCGTGTTAGACAGATTGTGGGTATATAATGGCGGCCGATACAAGGATTAGACGTGCGTGTCCGATAGGACATGTATCTGGATAAATCTGGTACAGACCAGGTTCACTACGCTTCAAGACCAACGAGAAATGTAAGCCACATTTTGACTTTATATTATGCCTAGCTAATTGGAACAAACTCTTTTTCTGCAGATGACCAACACATTTGTTTTTCTTCGTATTTAAATCTTGCAATGATTTACGCAAGACATATTAGAGTTATTCTGAGTATTTCCAGCACTCAGAACAGTTTAGGATCGATGACCGAGCAGAACGAGCATTTATTTGAATGTTTCATATTTTTTGATAATCACGGTAATCAGCCGATGTAACTGTAAAAGTTAATAATTATTTTTGTTGAGAAAAGGATATTTTATCCATATTCGAAGAATCGAACATGTGGATTCTCACATAATGAAATAATAATTAAATATATTTAAAATAATATAACTAATAATAATAATAATAATCCACTAATAATAATAATAATGATTTTCATAACTTTTCTAAATAATTCTTGGATCTTATATTTTCTAATAATCACATTTATTGAGAGAGAGCTTATGAAGTAGTTTAATCATTTCTAGTTTGGAACAGGTGATTTTCAGAAGGATAGTGGTTAGCGCAAGCCCGCATTCAACCAACATTACAGTTCTGGTTGAACAGTTAATATTTGCAATGAGCAAAGTATATTTTTCAGATAACACGGAGAGGCATGAAACGGGAAGCAAATGATAATTGTATCAATTAGGATATTTTTGTATTTATATAAAATCATGACGTAAATACACATTCGAAAGTGAGATAAAGATTATCATAAGTGTGGTAACTTCACGGGTTGAACTGAATGGTAAAATAAAATAAACTTGTAAGTTTATAAATCTTCCAGTGTTGATAACAAGCAGAGGCTTGATTTATTGTATAAATTTTGGGAAGAAAATTTATGTGTGTGGAGTAGTTGAAATGCCATTCCCAGATACGCATGTTTAAGTCGCAGGAATGAGGAGTTTTTATTTGAGCATCAATCAAATAGCAGGTTCGATGACTCAGTGTTAAAGAAGGAGTTTTGGAACTACACATTGCGTCGTATGAATGACCCAAAGGTTATTTCTTAAAAACCATCAGTTCTTATTTCAACCTTGTTTACGGATTCCATTAAGACTTTGATTTTGCTAGAACCCGGATTTGTCATGATAGTATTTTATTCTTCTTCAGAGGAAGACCTTTGCCGTTGTTGTTGGAATATTGTGTTCTTATAATAATAATAGAATGGGCCACTGCCAATTAAAAATAATTCTATAACCACGAATAATTTGAAGGATATTTTCAATCCTAGTGCCATGAACTAAATGAATTTATCATGAAGCTACAATTCCTATTTCCGCATTCTGTCGAAGAATTGCAAGTTGTGAAAGTTACTAAAATGGCCACAAATATAAATATTTTTCTTAATAATGATTCCAAGTGGAGAATCGAATAGTTGAATGGTCCAACAATTTATTGATCAAGTTGATGATTCAGAAATCATATATTTTGTTAGGAACTTGAAGTTTATAATCGAGTCACTTCTCGAAACGTTTAATGTCAGGTGAACAATTAATTTTGTTGTGCTTCGCACAATTTCTTCGATGCTATGCTCAATGGTCAAATACTTTTCAGATGTTGTTATTAATATGTGTACATAATTTGTATTGATTCAGAGATAATAATATTTTTTGACGATATATTTTTTTGAAACTGGAAAAATAAGTGAAAGTTAAAAATTCTATGAACAATTATTCTACGAGTGTTAATATTATGTAAAGATTCAACCAGTGAACTACAATATTTCCAGTAAAGACAATTAAATTTGAACTGGATTTAATCATAAATAATGGATATAGTTTTGGAACACAGTCTACAGGACTGATAATCAGACTTGTGTTTCCAAAGATAATTGTCCAATGTGTTGGAAAATTTCTGTACATTGTGTAAATAGTAATGTGGGTCGCCACACGTGAATGATGCTGCTTAGAGCATTTTATTTTTTGCAGTCAATTTTAAATTCAGAATAAAATGAGATAATTTTACATGATGTGTTATGCCCAGTTGAATCTCCTTCTATCCTTATTGTTGCATTGAGCCAAAAATCAGTAAAGCATTTTTTTCATTTGATGTCGTTTTTGCGATTAGCTTTAACCCATCTGGCGCCCCGGGATATTTTGACTCTCGTGCTGACTGATTCTTGGTAAAATGCATATGTGGTCGTGCGGACTCCAGTCTAAACGGGCACAGTACTTCAAGTGTTCGTCACTGCACAATCGCTGAATGTGCGGAAAGTGTACGCGAAGCCCTATGTACTGCCTCCTCCCATGGAGTGGCAACCCTGTCGTAACGCGCCAGAAGACCAATGCTTCATTCTAAACGTTGGATGCCCTATAGCCAGTTTAAGTATGAAATTACTGTGATATTTTGAAATATGTATTTCGGCGTTCCGTTTAGTTTACCGTTCGCCTAAATGTTCAAAAGTACCTCTTTCACTTGTATCTCGTCGTACGTACGTACATCATCCTTGCGTTCGTATACGTCAAACTCTCCTCCTTGACTTGCATTACCAGGCATAACTAGTCGCACGAAAAGCCGCACTTTGTTCCCGTACAGTCGGCATTCCAGTATTACCTAGAGTTCAATGGGTTGACCATTGCCAGGAATCTCTAAGCTTTGCGCTGAGGCCTGCAATAGCTCACCAGCAAAGAGTAGCCATGATCAAAACCAAAAGTCATAGAAATTGTACTGTGATAGGGTTAATGATGCAATCATACCACGGTCTGATTTCGAAGAGTATCTCATGTGTTCTACGCAAGCTAGGGGTTGATATAAATATAAATTTTAGGTTTCAACTTGATGTTGGCTCCTTGGCACCCAATTATCAAATCAATCTCATACTCAGAAGGTAAAGTTAAGCAGAAGCACCGGTCAGGAAACCGTTACAGTACTGCCAGCAAGGTAATTCTTATTTATTTTCTTTGTTGTGTTAGGTAATTAACTTTTTTTATTTGAATAATTTAAGCTAGCCTTTATTTTTGTAACAATATAATCAATTTTTCTTTTCAATTTAAGCTAGGCCTAATGCCCTGGTACATATCAGTATGTTTATACTCCTTTCTTATGGTATCCTGGCAACGTTTGAATTTGTACTTTTTATTTTAATAAGGGCACGTAGGTTATTTTCGTTTCCAAAAACTTTCTTAACCCTGTTTGTTTTACTGTAGAATAGAAGATTTATTGGTAAAATCTTTGAATTGTCGATGTAGACCATAAAAATCTATTCCTTTTGTACCTCTGTGATTGGGGCTCACTTCCACCAATGAGCTAGTCTCGATACTCTTCATCCTTCCCTCAAGTAGCAGAGTTCCTTTGGGATCACGGAATTGGGGGTACAGTTCTATTCATGTTGTATTACATCAATCATCATCATCATCGTCGACCAACTCCAGTTTATTTAATCACAAATAGTGCTAAATGTTCCGGCATAACTCAACAAAATGACAGTGTTTCGCCCCGGTGTGCTATTGGGCTGTCATTTTGTTGAGTTATGCCGGAACATTTAGCACTATTTGTGATTAAATATATAATGGCTCAACGGGCAATACATAATTTTCTTTTGAAAATTGTACAACTCCAGTTTCCCGAGTGTGGTATACGAGCTCCTGCCATCTCTGTCGATCCATGAACCATTCTTCATTCACAATCCTCTCCCAATCCTGGCCTCTCTCCTGTACATCCTTCTTCACCAGATCTGTCCATTGTTTTCTAGGTCTGCTAGCTGGTCTCCTCCCTCCTAGGTCTCTTTCGTACTCTCTTGCAGTTTTATTATCCCTAATCATACATCACGTATGTGACAAAGGAACCTTTCGCAGCTGTGCACTTGAGTTTAAATTCCATGAACATTCCCTTTGAACAGTATGCATTGAAGTATTTTAGCTACCCCACATTGTTACAAAAGGTACATTGTGAAGTCAGGTTCTCTTATATCTCCTTAAATTAACAAGTTTCCAATCAAAGTTAATTTTAAAACTACCGTATTTGCTCGCGTACATCTCGCTCTTTTTTGACCGAAAATATGTGTGAAAATTTTCGGTGCGAGATATACGCGGGAAATGACCGTATTCCCGAAAAAAAACACAAAATTTGCGATGTAACAGTAGGCCTGCTTGCGCAACTGTTGTGGCCCGCTAATCGCTGATTCGAACGTGTCTCAAGGCGGCGAATTTAGCCAGCCGCAGCCGAAGACGCGGCGAACGATGAACAGCGTGCTAACACTCACGCTGCGCCGTATGCTTGCATGCGGCCGAGCTCTGATGTGACGCAATGCGTAAAGACGAAATCATTGAGATTCGACAAGACTGAAGTGCGTTTCTCTGCGATGTAACAGTAGGCCTACTTCCGCAATTGATGTGGCGCGCTAATCGCTAATTCGAACGTGTCTCAAGGCGGTGGATTTAGCCAGCCGCGGCGAACGATGTACAGCGTGCTAACACTCACGCTGCGCCGTATGCTTGCACGCAGCCGAGCTCTGATGCGACGCAATGCGTAAAGACGAAATCATTGAGATTCGAGGACTGAACTGCGTTTCTCTGCGATGTAACAGTAGGCCGACTTGCGCAACTTATATGGCGCGCTAATCGCTAATTCGAACGTGTCTCAAGGCGGCGAATTTAGCCAACCGCGGCCGAAGACTAACGATGTACAGCGTGTTAACACTCACGCTGTGCAGTATGCTTGCACGCAGCGCCTCGATCCCTAATCGGCTCGTATCGAAGTTCGGATCAACTCGTTGTTGCTCGCTCTTCCTGTTAGTAACACTTCGGGTAAGTTCCTGGACAATGACGACTGTTGTGGCGCGCTAAATCGAACCTGTTTCTACCTCAAGGTTATTACGGTCATTTATATGATGGCGTCAGTAATGAACGCGAGATATATGCGAGTACTTTTTTCCCCTGAAATTTCAAATTTTAAAAAAACTGGGGTGCGAGATATACCCGAGCAAAGACGGTATGTGCATCAACTGTAAGATCGGTCAAGAAATGACAGATGCAGCGATTCATAATTAAAAGTATTCTCAAAGCCAAATGGTAAATAATCCTGCAGAAGGGAACAAATATTTTGGTAAGATGTAACTATACTATGTGAGCTGCCTGAATAGGATTGACATTTGGCCGGAAATTCCACGTCAGTCATCACCCCGCTGCCTCTTGACCAATCCATGTTCGCATAGTTGATGTCATAATACTCTGCGTTGCAATATTACAGCCCACGTGCTTCAGTGCCTGGTCAGCTGTATCTCTGACTTGTACAGTTTGGCCACCTCATTCTCAGACCACATGGCGAGGCGAGGACTGTCAATCCCATTCTGTCAACTCACAGAGTATAAGCGGTATCCCCATGGTGTAAACAACTAGGCAGTCACTAATTCTTATTGTGGGTACAACTTACCATATGGCAGCTATGCACTGTATGTAGGTGCGAGTAGTCGAGGTTGAGGCATTTCGTGACAAACCTTCCAGCAGGAAGGTGATCAACTTGGCATATAGCTGATGATTACATGACATCACCAGGTGGCTGAGGGCTACTATAGTCCTAAAACACAGAAGAGAACAATAAAAGTAATGAACCAGTGATAGTACCTCAAAAGAAAAAAAAAGTTCATGCAGTAATTTGTATACAGTAAAACTTAGGTAACTCAAAATTCAAAAGTAAATTATTCACTTGCATTACAGTCTTTTTAATTCTAAATTTTAACATTTTTCTATCACAATATACGTCAACACTGATTTTGTGATTCATTACAGGATTTGCAAGATTGCAGGACAGAGGACCTCAACATTTTCGCCGTGGCATACTATCCACAAGTTCATCAAGACACTGTTGGTCCAAATTGTCCCACTCCTCAACGACAATTCGGCGTAAATCTCTCAGAGTGGTTGGTGGGTCAAGACGTCCATAAACAGCCCTTTTCAACATATCCCAGGCATGTTCGATAGGGTTCATGTCTGGCGAACATGCTGGCCACTGTAGTCGAGCGATGTCGTTATCTTGAAGGAACGCATTCACAAGATGTGCACGATGAGGTCGAGAATTGTTGTCCATGAAGACAAATGCCTCTCCAATATTCTGCCGATATGGTTGCACTATGGGTCGGAGGATGTCATTCAGGTATCGTAAAGCCGTTTCGGAGCCTTCCATGACCACCAGTGGCGTACGTCGGCCCCACATAATGCCACCCCAAAACATCAGGGAACCACCACCTTGCTGCACTCGCTGGACAGTGTGTCTAAGACGTTCAGCCTGACCAGGGTGCCTCCAAACACGTCTCCGACGATTGTCTGGTTGAAGGCATATGCGACACTCATCGGTGAAGAGAACGTGATGCCAATTCCGTGGGGTCCATTCAGCATGCTGTTGGGCCCATCTGTACCGCGCTGCATGGTGTCGGGGTTGCAAAGCTGGACCTCGCCATGGACGTCGGGAGTGAAGTTGCGCATCATGCAGCCTATTGCGCACAGTTTGCGCACTGCGGTATTGACCTTCTAGGCATGGTAGAACTACAGACAACGTCCTGTGGCTGAACGAAACGCATTATTCAACATGGTGGCATTGCTGTCAGGGTTCCTCCGAGCGGCAATCCGTAAGTAGCGGTCATCCACTACAGTAGTAGCCCTTGGGCGGCCTGAGCGAGGCCTGTCATCGACAGTTCCTGTATCTCTGTACCTCCTCCATGTCCGAACAACATCGCTTTGGTTCACTCTCAGACGCCTGGAAACTTCCCTTGTTGAGAGCCCTTCTTGACACAAAGTAACAATGCGGACGCGATCGAACTGCGGTATTGACCTTCTAGGCATGGTAGAACTACAGACAACATGAGCAGCGTACCTTCGTCCTGGTGGAATGACTGGAACTGATCGGCTGTCGTACCCCCTCCGTCTAATAGGCCCTGCTCATGCATGGTTGTTTACATCTTTGAGCAGTTTTAGTGACATCTATGAACAGTCAAAGGGACTGTATCTTGGATACAATATACACAGTCAACGTCTATATGCCGGAGATCTGGGAACCGAGGTGATGCAAAACTTTTTTTGATGTGTGTAGTTGCTGTGCCCTTTTCCATCAATGTTGTTCGCATTTGCGAAGGCTACAAAAGCCGGTAATTTATTCATTTTAGCTTGTCGTATTTTTTCGAGAGAATAAGTGAAAATTTCATCTGATGTTTAACCGAAATTATGTGACGTGCTCACGTGTTTTCTAATGTTTTTCCATTTGGGTCTAGATTGACCATTTTGCTAAATTTTTCCAATCTTTTTCACTTACCTGTTCTGCATTTACGCTTGCTTGGTTTACAGACATTTTCCGTAGGACTGTTACAGTTAAAATGTCATGCCTGACTCTCTTTAATTCACCAATTCAAATGACAGCCATCTTGCTGGTACTGTCTTCCCATTTTCTTTCTGCGCTTCTCATTGGTTGCTGGTATTCAGCGAGCCAATCACGTCTCTTGTTCCGTCGAACTTACTAGAAGACTTCGGCTCCGAGCTACTATATAAACTCGATCAGCTGGGACATCCAACACACGTCGTCAACTTAGACACTTGCTGTCACTACGTCGAAACTATCGACACCATGGATGTCCAGCGCACTCAAATCATCAACAGACACATGTCGCCTTGCTTCTCGTAAAGCCTCGGCGTACAAGCCGTCAGGCCATCTTCCTGCTGGAATGCTACGATCTTGGTTACTCAACTTGACAATGCCTAACTTAGGCTAAAACTTCGCTTCAACTAGTCAGCATGAAACATTAGCAAACTTTGCTAATCTTTTAAACTGCTCCTCCTGGCGAGGTAGCATTGTTATTTTTGCCCTGCCTGGTCTGACGGTGTTTTACTTCAGCAGTTAACCTGCTTGCATTTTCAAGTGTTATGTGTAACCAACAATTAAAGAAGATTCTACCAGAGTTAAGTTAAGTAGCAATCCTTCTGAGGAACATTTTCTATGCATCTTTGTCAATAGTGATCAACAAGATCCCAATTGAACACTTTTTCAGCCTAATAATTCTGTATAACTTCCAATTTCTTCCAAAGGCTAGCTTTGCCTTATGGTACGTAACTTATTCTGTTGAAAGGCATATTTGTGACACTTACTAGTGTTTTCTATCAATGCTTTCTTGTTTGCATTCTTTGATTCCTTTTCACAAATTTACTGGTATTTGCAAGTGCATGTTATTGGAAAAAACCTGTCCTCTTTTCTTGTATTGCAAGTTCGCTAAAACTAATTGGAAAAACACAGCGATATTGTTTATGTTAATTGTTATTGCAACTTCGTTCACTTTGTTAACTTACTTGTTAATAATTTATTGGGCTTTGGGTTTGAATAAATGATTTTTTCATGATAAGATTTGTTAATAAATTTAATGAAACCCAGCAACTTGTTCTGATTTCTCGCCCTCCTAACCTTACTCTAATGAAACCTCCTTGTAACACTCAACTTGATTTTAATTTAAGTGTTTTGCTTAAATCTCTCCGATACCGGAAGTCTTACATCGACTGATCCCAACCAAATGTAAACCAAATTTGACCCAACGCCACCAAGGTAAATGCATGATTTTTCTATGTTGAGCACGCTCTTCCTCTTGGACCCCACTAGGTGACTTTCATATAGCTTTCTGCAACTGATCCAGCATTCAACGTGATGCTGGAAGAGATGCAGCCCAAGATGGATATGGATGTATGTATTCGATTAAGCTGTTGTTGTCATTTGATTTTGGGGCTTTGCTACTTTGAGGTCAAGTAGCCCCATGTAATCAGGTGTGTGTCCGATAGCCTGTGTCATTGTGGTGGCTATAGTAGTGTATGTGTTTGTAATTGTCGTGGCCACAGCCTTAAGTTAGGAACCATCCAGGCCTGGAATAGAGTTCGGAAACCATGGAAAACCTCTGCTGAGGTGGTAATTGTACCAGTGGTCCAACCAACCACGGCACATTCAGGATATTTTTCACCCTGAAAATAAAATATGAAACCTTATTATTTGGAACTAAAATGTGAATTTCTTCAATTATGCAATATTGTGCAATAATCTGATAATCAACTTGTGTGGCATCCCGCAGGCCACGTGTAGAAATCCTCGAAGTAAGTTTCCAGGTACCATGGGAGAACGAGCCTAATATCGCTAACCTCTTCTTCCTTGCCTTTTCCTGCTATACGGGGTCAGCTTTCTTAATCCTGAGGTGCCAGTCATTTCATTGTACAGCACCATCAGCAGATAGGCCCAATACTCTCATGTCCCTTTGAACATTCGTCATACATGTTGTTTGAGGTCTGCCGCTCCCTCTCTTTTGTGTAGCCATGGAAAGGCACTTCTTCACTACATGATTTTCCGGTCTTCACATAACATGCCCATACCACCTTAGCCTGAATTCTAGAAGGTTCTCAGTTATAGGCGCTACTTTGAAACTGCCTCGCACATGTTCATTATGTATTTTATCTTTGAGAGTAACTCCACCTGCCCAACGTAACATACGCATTTCAGTGGTATGTAGCTTTTGCTCATGTGCCTTTGTAGTAGCCCATATTTCACTACCATAAGAGTAGGATTGGTCTTAGGGCAGTTTTATAAACTTTACCCTTCGTTCTTATGGGTATTTTCGGATCACATGAAACTCCTGTTAATTCGTGCCATTTGTTCCACCCAGAAGTGGCCCTATGAATTATATCAGTGGTTATCATGCCATCTTCAGCAATGACAGAACATAGATATTTAAATTTTTTTACTCATGGTAAGGTTTCACCATCTACTTTAAGTTCCATATTTGTCACACTGAGTTTATTGTGGTGGAAGTCGCATACTATATATTCAGTCTTGGTCCTACTAACGCACAGTCCTTTAGACTTGAGAGCTCTCCTACAAGGGTCTAAACTCACCTGTAGGTCATAAATAATGTCAGATATTAGTGCCACATCGTCTGCATACAAAAGATTCTATGGTAAGGGTTTCTGAATTTGTTTTGTTAGGTAGTTTATGGTAATATTGGATAACAGTGGACTTAAGAGCACTTCCCTGATGAACCCCCACGTTGATATCAAAGCTGGGCTTCTGACACATGTATTTATATTGTTATACGTATCCATTATGAGTTTTATGTACAGTTCAGAAACGTTTTGCGAACTTAATGATTGCTATATTAACGGTCTTGGCATACGATCGAAGGCTTTCTCAAGATCTATAAAAACCATACATAAATTCTGCTTGTTTTCACGAGCTTTTTCAATTACCAGCCTCATTGCATGGTTTGCGTCAATGGTTCCTCTTCCAGGAGCGAAGCCAAACTGATTATCCGTTAACTTGATCAACTTTTGAAGGCGCTCACAAAGGACTCGTTCCCAGATCTTGAGTGTATGTGATGTAAATTTTATACCGCAGAAGTTTCCACAAGATCGAACATCTCCTTTGATTTTGTAGAACGGGAGCAACGTACTCTTTCTCCAGGCATCTGGCATCTGTTCGTGAACTAAGATGTAATTGAATAACCTTGAAAGCCATACAGCTCCATCCGCTTCAAGAGATTTCCCGAGTTCAGCATGGATCTCATCTGGGCCTGTTACTTTATCATTCTTCATTTTAGAGATGGCTTTCCTAACTTCCGCTTCTGTGATTTCATTAAGAGGTCCTTGCATCATAGGTAGTTCCACTTCTTGTCGCCTGGGAAATTCTTCATTTAATAAATCATAATAATACTCATGCCATCTTTCACAAATGTCCTTATCATTTGTTAATAAATTGCCTCCTTTATTACCGCGCTGTTGTTCCTGCAGCTATTGTTCTCTGAACGAGTTACCAAGATAAGTGCAAAAACTTTATAACTTGCTTATGGCAAAACCTTCGGTCTACCAAACTTTATTGGATTTGAGTGGCGCAATCACGTGCGGCTGGTGGAAAAGGCTACGATTCATTACGAACTCCGTTGCTAAAGAAGAACGCAAATCATAAAGAAAACTTAGCATGTGAATCAAATATAGGGAGGCTCGGATTCCTCCCCAAATTATAAAGAAGAAGAAATATGTAAGTCAACATTGACTATTATCTGGACTGTGTTAAGAGAAAGACTAATTCATTTGGTATTTTATTATTCTCTGGTGTTCCAAGTTAAATTAATAATGGGGTGAAGATTAAATGGTGTGCCCACGCCCCACGTGGTCGATGAAAGGCATGTTTTATTTGGAGGTTAAGTTATATTTCAATGTTTGAGGTAAGGTGATCTTGGTCTTGATGTTTTAATCTGGTTGAATTTAAATTGGGAAGTTGTCCCTGATGTTTTTAAAGAAGGTAGTTCTTGTTGATTTGACACTAACACCAACTTAATATTTTTAAAATAGTAATGGTTTATTATTTATTTCAATTGGTTTTGATGGGGTTTGTTAATTTTGGGTTTGTGGCTTGGCGCAGTCATCAGAGGGAGTGGGTTCAATCCCCACAGAGGTAGTGGATTTTAGAAACAAAACTACCACTTTCAGAAATGCAAATAGCCCTGGGGTTCACTCAGCCTACACCAGAAATGAGTACCAGGGTAATTTCCAGGAAACAAAGACTGCCGTGCATGGAGCTGACAACTCCATCCCATCTAGTGCCGATGTCACAATAAGTGGAAGCCTCTACCTTCCACTAATCTCAGGGCCTCATGACCTGTAGAGAGTTGGCTTTGCTTTTTGGTAGCTAATTGGTCGGCGTGAGGTTGGTATGTCCGCAGGTTGTGTTTGAGTGTGTTTGTTATTGTGCCGGCGGTGTATTTGTTAGGATCTTCGGCGGTCCAAACAAATAGTTGGTCAGGATTGTTGAAATCTAGGTCATTTACTTACGGGGAGGAGGAATTAAGTTGACGTGTGAGTGGTAGGTCTTTGTAATGTTTATTTGATGTTTGGAGGGTCAGTGCAAGACGTAAGTGTTGAGAAGTAGGGTTGTGAGAACGTCGACAAGGAGCTTCGTGCTTTGTCTTTTGTAAGTACTCGATGAGGCGATAACTTCCTGGAACGTGTGTTAAATGAAATAGTTGTGATAGGCCTTTTAATATTTCTTGTGCGGGATTTTCTGCGATGACTGGCGAGTAATTTTTGGTGAGATGATGTGGAGGTAGCCTTTGACCCCTGCCACCAGTTTCAATTATTCTTGTGCTCAGTCGCATGGGATGTCTTCTTGTTGCTTTTGGTATTTGGTTATCTCTTGCATTCGGGGGGAGGGGGGCGTTTCTTCTACTTGTTGGGCTTTCCATATTTTAGTTATGTTTTATTAGGTATTAGTTTAGTGTACTGTGTGAGTGAATGTGCCGGCCGTAAGAATGTTTTTATTTCATGTTAGGTTAAGTTTTGCGCCTGGCTTGATAAATATTTTTTGGTCGTCGAGTCTTCCTAATAAATGTTTCAGGCAACGTAAATAAATGTACATCAAGAAAATTAATAAACTAAATTAACTTCAATTAGAGGAAATTTAATTCGGCGCGACGTAGGTTACGGTCACAATCTTGTATTAATTCAAGTAGAATATATACCAGTATGTTAAAATTTAATATTTCTTTCCGATTAGCTAACAATCCTTAGGCAACCTGTATTCCTCTTTCCAGACCTCTAGGATTAGGGCCCCCCTCCACTCATCCCAAGTGGGCAGTTACAGTAACCGAACCCATCTCGTCTGTGTAACCGCACAAGGCTGAGTGCACCAAGTTCTAAACTTCAGGCCATTATCTAGAAGCAAAACAGGGTGACTTTCGGGATAGACAGTACAATTTTCAAATTAAAACCAAGAAAGCAATCAACCATACAAATGTATTTCAAACCAGTGTAAATATTCGTTGTGAGGTAAGATGTATTATTAGGATTAAAGTTCATATATTGTACTGTAATTCATTTTTACATTGTTATTTATTCCCCCTGTTAGTTGCTGACAAACCTATGTTTATGTTGTGACTAGTAGCGCATTAACTAATTCTTAAGGACGGCAATTTCACGCGCACGTTTATGATGCATTTTTAAAATTATTTTTACATGATTCTTAAGGTCGGCAATTTCACGTGCACGTCTATGACGCGCTTATTTTAAATTATTTTTACACGTTTTTAAGGTCGGCAATTTCACGCACAAATGACGCATATTTTAAATTATTTTTACACACAGTATAGCGATTCGGTAGTACAGTAGAGTCTCGCAAACTCGGCCTAATGTGGACCGAAGGGTGGCCGAGTTCGCGAAAATGCCGGGTTATCGGGAAATGTGTTAAAAAGGCAAAATAAGCTGTTTGTTTTGGTTTAAAAGTAATGCAATGCAGTACATTTATTTGTTTTTAACAGAAACACAAGTTTTAAAATGATTAAGCCACTAGTACATGAATATATAGTTCAGTACTGTACTACTGTACTGCATAAAAATCAAGAAACACAATTACTGTAGATTATAAAAGAAAACTTAGAAAAACTAGGCCTATAAATTATTTTTATAATATGTACACTGTACAATATATGTAAAAAACAATTCCCGTAGGCAAATAGTTTTTTCACTTAATGAAAATTACCATTAACCTTTTTGCAAAAAAGTAAGTAATGTCCTTTTGCTTTTCGCTTTGAAACCTGTTTCTTGAAGCCTCGTCACGAAGACGGCGAAGAAACAGAATTGCGGAGAATGCGCAATCAAATAAATACAACACTCTGCGTGAGAACCGTTTGTTTACTTCTTACTGCCAACAGTTTGTGCATTTACAGTACTGTACAGTACCTGTATTTATCAGGTCGTCGTTACTCTTCTTACTATGTACTGTAGGTCAACTTGTTCCGCGTTGTATTTAACTGTCGATAATTCCATTGATGGAGAAGACGAAAGAAAACATAATAACACTCTGTGCGGAAACACAAAAACAAACAAAAATCATGATATTTTTCTCCTGTCAGGGTGGCCGAGAAATCCGGAGTGCCGGGTTACCGAGTGTCGAGTTTGCGAGACTCTACTGTAAATGTTCCCACTTTTGACGTCCAATTCATTCAGTCCCTTCAAAAACGAACTAACGAAGTTCCACTGTAACTTTTAGGGGCAGATAACCTTGTTCCACCCCCTAAAACAAACACTTCTGGTGCCAATTCTCTACTATGCACACAACACTCTGCCACCTGCAAGCTGACATATACCACTAATAACCAGAGCTCCAACTCATTCCCATACATGGAAATGGCATTGCAAAATAGTTTTTCATATATACCAGACAATTTTCTGTAGTAAATTTTTAAAAACAAGTAGAAGTAGTACCTCTTCCTGACTGCCTGGCGTGGCGATGAGAGCTGAGGTAGCAATGCCGTCAATATGGTTGCATGGAAAGTAATGAGAAGACCTCCAAACCTCGACAATAAATCAGCCAATATATCCAGTGCCTCCAGTTGTACTGATACATCTTCTTGCTGAATACAGAAATTAAAAACCACGATTAACACAATTCCCCTCAAACAATTCTTGTAAAAAAAAAAAAAAAAGGATGTATTAGAATAACACTTAACACATCATACATAAATATGAACGAATAAATACCATCCTTAAAGGAGCAATGAATGATCCCTGTTGTAGTATATTATTAAGTCCAAAGCGCACTATTCAGAGGATTATAAAACTATTCAGGTGCACTAGAGGGGCCAAAGGGGACAGGGCAACATATATTCCTAGTAAAACAAGGTGTTTTCTTTATTGCACAAATTATTGCAATATCTTTATATCATCATTCAGGTAATTAACATGACCTAACTGTAAGGATTCTTGAAGAGATAAGAACTAAAACAAGAATGCCTTTGGCAGCACTGAAATACAGTAGTTAATTTGTTCAAGACGTATTTCCATTCAAACTTGACCATCTCTCGTTAATAAACTGGAGACATGCTTTTGTTTTCCTCCACTCTGCCATTCAAACTTCCTAAACAACTTGCGTCACCTGATATGTTGCAATGAGAGGAAGAAAACTGAAAGATTAACATGGTTGAAGAGCTATCACACATTCAGCCTTATAAATATTGACTTTCTTTTTGCTGAATAAGTATTTTCTCAAGTAACTCACGCATCATTTGTGGCCACTTACGTTTCATACAGTTAAGAAACATTACGAAAATAATTTTTTCTCTTATCCTTTAACTATATTATTATCGGTTATTGCCATCCAGAAACATGGTGCATGACTGGGGTGATGATGATAATTGTTGTTTTAAGGGGCCTAACATCTAGGTTATCAGCCCCTGACTGGGGTGACCAACTCCCTGTATTTTCCAGAAATTCCAACATTACAGGTAATATTTTAGATCCTAAATCGCACTTAAATATTTGGCATCGAGTTGGTCTCCCAATACACAACTTACACTGTGGTGCAGAGTACTCAGAAAAATGCCAAGAAAATTAAAAAACTGCCAGTAAAATCTTTTAAAATCCTCCCAAAGCTGAAGTAGGACACAAATGTCTGACATCTCTAGAATTAAATTAAATAAACATCTTGATACCTTCTCAATGGCACTGCTCAGACGCCCAGTAATTCGCTTACACACATTAGCAGCAAGGGCACTGGAAGCTAGAGGCAACTCGCTGATTACAGTCTTAAGACCAATGCTGGAAATATCACGTAGCTGTTCTTTTTCAGAAACCATATTCGAGCAAAGAGCATCAACTATTGTTTCTACTTGGTACTCCTTCACCTTGTTCACCAGTGGTCCAAGACTATAACAATACAAATTACAGCATTAATTCCAATATAAGTACCTATATAGAGTATTCAAAAAGAGTCGAAGTAAGAAATTTAATTTTTAAAGGATAGAATTTTCTCAAAGAGTAAGGGAATTTAAGAGAAACCTATATTTTAAACCAGAACCAGGTTTTATATATAAAACAATCAATAATCAGAAGTACACGAATGTTCATAAGGAACTGAATATGAAGCTTCAGCCAGCTTCCACTGCTAGCTAAGGTCATCAAACTTCCGAAAAATGTAGGGTACTTACAATTTAGAGATATTGGAAGTACTGTCTGTCAATTAGCGAGCAATGCTTACACCTTTTGATGAAGTTGCCATTCA
Source organism: Meconema thalassinum (assembly GCA_946902985.2). NCBI lineage: Eukaryota > Metazoa > Arthropoda > Insecta > Orthoptera > Tettigoniidae > Meconema > Meconema thalassinum. The sequence goes on along the minus strand of OX336396.1, from coordinate 122,494,059 downwards.
CTCAACACAGTTTCCAGAATGAGCTGATTCCACGTCATTCATAACCGTCTTTGATAACTTCAAACAAAACTTTCTTTGATTTGCTTTACGAATGTAGTGGTTTGAACGGACGATGAACTTGATCTGCTGAGCAATAAGCCGAATTGATGTCCGAGGAGAATGTTCAAAGCTAGCACGAATTTCACCCATATTTTCCTGTGTAACACGCTGGTGTTTTAAATGTGGTTTCTTGTAAAAAAAAATGCCCTGGTTTTCATTATGAGCTTATGAATCGTTGTTTCATTTGTGGGGCTTAAACATTGTGGACATTTAGCCCTATATGCTTGGGTGCTTGTGTGTGTTTATAGAATTTGTCTGACAACCTGTGTTATTGTGGTGTTTGGTGTGTGTATTTGTAATTCAGGTGAGGATTGAGAAGGAGGTGGCCATGGACTTAAGTTAGGAACCATCACGACATTTGCCTGGAGAAAGAAAAGTGGAAAACCAATCCAGGATGGCTGAGGTGGGAATTGAACCCACCTCTTCTCAATTTTTCCACACAAGGCTGGGTGCATTCTCTCATACCAGAATTAAATTTCTTGGCAAAGGCGGGAATCAAACCCAGACCTCTGGGGCAACGGCCAAGAATGCCAGCCACGATATCATGAGATGGTAGCTAAAATGAATTGTGGATCTGCATGGAACTCAAACACCTGGGAATTTATGGGAACATTTTCTTCGTGTATACTGCACCTCGTGTACACAAAACAACTGTATAAGTAAATACAGTGTTTCAAAGTAAATCTCTATTGGTTCATTCTAGTTCTAATTTTATAAAATACCTAGTTTAAAACACTCAATAATACTAACAGCATAGCCAACACAAATGAATTCATCCATCAGACTTAACTATGCCAGAAGTCTTTGCCAGCTGCCTTTAAGCTTTTTCACAGCCAGAAATACGAACCATGTGGTTTGGTTGATTGGTCATCAAGTTGGACGAAATTAATCGATCATGCCAAAAATCACCCTTTATCTCTTCTTCATTATCTTTTACCAGTAATTAGAGGCCAGCATTTCTTATAAGTCTTTTCCACTTTTTTCTATTCCATGCACCTCTCTCACTCAATTTCTTTTAATATACATATACATTAAAAATTAAAAGGAAGGACAATTACCATTTTACAGCCAAATTCTGAACTTCACCATTCTTATCCTCTAGGAGTCGTAGAAGCATTTTCACAACCTTCCTTTCAGAATCATCATCAAGCTTTATGCTATCCTTCTGAAGTTCTGTCATTAAATCATTTGTTGCCATGAACCTGAAGTCTTTGTCACTGGATGTCATCTAAAAAATAAAAATAAAAGAGCATAATAGCACACATTAAATCAAACAATGTTGCAAGTCACCAAAATAATTATTATTATTATTATTCTAGTGTCAAAAACATACATGCATACACATTTACAAACATTATATAACATTTGATCAAAGATGTTCCCCTAGGCCTGATGTAGGTATCTTCAGTACAGGATATTGGACACAGTCAGCAGCGGAGTAGGTGTTATGGTCTGTTGTTTCGTAATGAGGGCATTAAAAGGCAGTAGTTCCACTGCTAAAGAAAAAGGATATTTGAACCTGGTGAGGCCAATGTTGGAATACGGTTCAGCGGTTTGGGACCCATATCAAGTAGGGTTCATCAATGAACTGGAGATGGTGCAAAGGAAGGCTGCTAGTTTTGTGCTCAACGATTTTTATCCTAGAAGTAGTGTGACTCGAATTATAGAAAAACTAGGGTGGAAATCTCTGGAAGATAGAAGGATGAAATCCATTAACTTATTTATTTTAAAGAAAGCTTTTCAGTCGGTCAACACAAATTGCGCCCAATTGCATTAGGCGGGAAACAAGTATTTACATGCCCTACAAACTAACTATGTACAAATACCTAATTGGATGCCATGTTTCGAACATCACGCGTCCAGACTATATGCTATGTTTAACACTTACACTAATCAGCCAGCATGGGGAGAACTAAGCAAACATCTGGGAAATCCCACCTACCTCAGCAGGGCAGATCATCTGCATAAAGTTAAGGGCCGACCGCAGAGAACAAACTATGGGAAATATTCTTTCATTAATGGATTCCACCCCAAGAGTGTTTGTGTACTTAAAAAGTTTCATACCAGGATCAGTTGCAAGCTAGCATTTGTTTCGTGAGTTTGTCTTTGTTAGGCTGGTATTACACTATCAAAGAAATTTGTCAAAGAAATTTTATAGAATATTTTATAAAACTGAACTTTTGTAGAAGTTATTCAAAGCAATAATCACACCATTACACTACATCAAATATTTTATCATAGTTCAGTAAAATGGATGAAGGACAGTTCCTTGTTCACTTTACTGTATTACAGTAGTTGTAATTCTGTAGTGGCAATACCGGTATGTAAAAGAAACGAAAGAATAAACTTGACATCTATGAGTTAAACCATGAGTAGTCGCTCACGTGACAAGAAAGATATTTATACAAATAAAATCTTGGTGAACGAGCTGCAGTACAAGGACTTGAAAAATTACATTAATATTTGATTATTAATAATTATGATGAAATGAATGATGGTGACGTTCGAAACAGCCACTGCCCGAGCAAAGAAAATTGAAACATAAGTTAAAAAAGTACGCATTGGGTGGGATTCACTCCCGGATCCTCCCGTATTGGAGTCGAGCGCTCTACTCATTCCGCCAACTAGACACTTGCTTGTTGCGGTTGGTTACATACATGTATTACATACCAGTAAGGGTTAAGTGCCTTATTTACACTCGCTTGTAATATCATACGTGAAATTGACGAAATATAATAAAAACATTATAACATAAAACACACTACTATGCATGGCTTATTTTAGCATATTTAACTTTTTAATTCCACTTTATATCCTGTCATGTGCGTCATTTATGTGCAGCGCTTATAGCCTCGGATATTTTTACCTACCCTTTCTATCTGTTATGCTTTACATTGTATACCATTCATTGTGTAACATATTAGCCCATGTAACATTTCATGTATTTTACACTTTAATATGAGCATCTATGTTTTGGTAATATTCCAGCTGTTATGATCCACCATTTTGATTCGAATCTTTTATCAAAGATAGCATGATGCTCATACATTTTATAAAATAAATTTTATAAAACCACCTTTTATAAAATAAATTTTATAAAACGACCTTTTATAAAAGATTTCCCCATTACACTGTCATATCTTTTATAAAAGACCATTGACAAATTTCTTTGATAGTGTAATACTGACCTTACTGGAAGTAAATCTTTAGTTTACTTCTGAGCCGTTTACTTATGTACGGTGTGGTGGTGATACAGTAGGCTACTAACAATGTGTAATGGCATTCTCGGCGGAACTTTTATCTCATTTCTACTGTTTTTTTTTTTAATTTCAATGATAAACAATATTTTCGAGCCTGTGCACAATGGATACTTTTGATTGAGTCCAGGAGAGAATAAGGAACTTCTCATAAAGTTGGTTTTACAGCTTATAACTCACAAAATCACACGTAGCATTGCGGGCTACTAACCAAACATTTCACTTGAGGGCAGCAAAGAACCATATCAGTGGCACTTGAGACTGAACCTCCTAAAAGATACAGAACTGCTGGGCACTGTGTTGTTTGACCTCAGAGAAAGCACAGGATAATTGAAACATTGTACTGCAGTTCAATTAAACTCGTCTGCATGGAACACAGATTCGTTTACTATGAAGAGCTTGCTCCTGAGTGAAAAACAACACAACTCTCCCCATCCCGAACACCGTTTTGGTGCACAGGACTTATTTTTAAACTATATAATTCACTAGCAGTAGTGCCCGGCTTCGCCCGGTGGATTTATTTGTTTTATGGATGATACTGAATACTACATACTATGGTACTGGCACATGATACTTAAACAGAAAAAAATATTTAAAAATAAAACTTTTTGTGGTGGTAGTGGGGGTGATAAGTAGTACAGTATAATGGACGTAACATCCAGGTCTTTTTTCTGTAACGATAATGATAATGAACAGGGAAACGGCTATTGACTAACTACAATACTGACATGTAATTTACAAACGAATTGAAAAATATGATTAGAAAGAGGAATAAGTGAAATAAAAGACACTGTCTAGGGCCTATATCTCATTGGCTGTTAGAAAAGTAGACCAATAGTGTCGTCTTTTGTCGCATAGCACAGAAGGAAAATAATCAGAGCACTTTGGAAAACTTCGGCTGTCCCGGGCTCCTGAAGTAGGAATAGTGTTTTTATCGCCACATAGCGCTGAAGGATATGGATCGGAATAAATGAAAGTAAATTTGTAAGCACCAACGCTTATTGCAGCTGATAACCTCAATGTATTGAATGAACACCATCGCAGTTATACAGAGGCATAATATTTTCTTGATAAATGTTTTAAGGGGCCTAAGAAATCGTTTTGCACTAATTACTCACTGTGACTACAATTTACAAGCAGCGCAAGACGTAACTATTTTCGCAATTCTGCACCAGAACACGGGTAGGGGTGATGTGATGCAGCTCGCTTGCCAGGCAACAAAAGACTTATAAAAATATTCTTACTGTTACACTACAAGACTATGGACATAAATGGTTCTAGGGCCTTAAAACATGGTACTGTATTTAAGAACCTTTTGCCGGTTATTCTAAATGTATGGAATGGAGAGGGTTGTCCAAAATATCAAGTGGACAGTGTGTTATCAGCAGGGTTTCAAAGGGAAAGAATGTAAAATTCAGTGCAAATAGGTGAAACGGTGTACATTTGTGCTAAAGGGCCTAACTGCAGGGAATGGAGTGGTCTTTTCGAAATTTAAAGTGGGCAGTGTTACCGGCAGGGTTCCAAAGGGTAAGTAAACGAAATTTGGTTCAAATCGGTGAAACGGTGTAAATTTGTGCCAAAGGTCCTAAATGCAGGGAATGGAGTGGTCTATCCGAATTTCAAGTAGTTACTCGTCGGGTTCCAAAGGGTAAGTACATAAAGGTTGGTTCAGATTGGTGAAACGATGTAGATCTGAGCAAAAAGGCCTAAATGTAGGGAATGGAGTGGTCTGTCCGAAATTTAAAGTGGACAGTGTTGCCCGTTGGGTTCCAAAGGGTAGGTATACAAATTTTGGTTCAGATCGGTGAAACGGTGTAGATTTGTGCCAAAGGGCCTAAATGCAAGGAATGGAGTGGTCTGTCCGAAATTTAAAGTGGACAATGTTACCCGCAGGGTTCCAAAAGGTAAATATACAAATTTTGTTTCAGATCTGTGAAACAGTGTAGATTTGTGCCAAAGGGCCTAAATGCAAGGAATGGAGTGGTCTGTCCGAAATTTAAAGTGGACAATGTTACCCGCAGGGTCCCAAAGGGTAAGTATACAAATTTTGCTTCAGATTGGTGAAACAGTGTAGAATTGTGCCAAACGGCCCAAATGTAGGGAATGGAGTGGTCTGTCCGAAATTTAAAGTGGACAGTGTTACCCGCAGGGTTCCAAAAAGTAAGTATACAAATTTTGGTTCAGATCGGTGCAACGGTGTAGATTTGTGCCAAAGAGCCTAAATGCAGAGAATGGAGAGGTCTGTCCGAAATGTAAAGTGGACAGTGTTACCCACAGGGTTACAAAGGGTAACTATACAAATTTTGGTTTAGATCGGTGAAACGGTGTAGATTTGTGCCAAAGGGCCTAAATGCAGGAAATGGAGTGGTCAGTCCGAAATATAAAGTGGACAGTGTTACCTGCAGGGTTCCAAAAGGTAAGTATACAAATTTTGTTTCAGATCTGTGAAACAGTGTAGATTTGTGCCAAAGGGCCTAAATGCAGGGAATGGAGTGGTCTGTCCGAAATTTGAAGTGGGCAGTGTTACCCGCAGGGTTCCAAAGGGTAAGTATTCTAATTATGGTCAGATCAGTGAAAAGGTGCAGATTAGTGCCAAAGGGCCTAAATGCAGAGAATGGAGAGGTCTGTCCAAAATTTAAAGAGGACAGTGTTGCCCGTTGGGTTACAAAGGGTAGGTATACAAATTTTGGTTCAGATCGGTGAAACGGTGTAGATTTGTGCCAAAAGGCCTAAATACAGGAAATGGAGTGGTCTGTCTGAAACTTAAAGTGGACAGTGTTACCCGCAGAGTTCCAAAAGGTAAGTATACAAATTTTGTTTCAGATCTGTGAAAGAGTGTAGATTTGTGCCAAAGGGCCTAAATGCAAGGAATGGAGTGGTCTGTCCGAAATTTAAAGTGGACAATGTTACCCGCAGGGTCCCAAAGGGTAAGTATACAAATTTTGCTTCAGATTGGTGAAACAGTGTAGATTTGTGCCAAACGGCCCAAATGTAGGGAATGGAGTGGTCTGTCCGAAATTTAAAGTGGACAGTGTTAACCGCAGGGTTCCAAAAAGTAAGTATACAAATTTTGGTTCAGATCGGTGCAACGGTGTAGATTTGTGCCAAAGATCCTAAATGCAGGGAATGGAGTGGTCTGTCCAAAATTTGAAGTGGGCAGTGTCACCCGCAGGATTCCAAAGGGTAAGTATTCAAATTATGGTCAGTTCAGTGAAACAGTGCAGATTTGTGCCAAAGGGCCTAAAAGCAGAGAATGGAGAGGTCTGTCCGAAATGTAAAGTGGACAGTGTTACCCGCAGGGTTACAAAGGGTAACTATACAAATTTTGGTTTAGATCGGTGAAACGGTGTAGATTTGTGCCAAAGGGTCTAAATGCAGGGAATGGAGTGGTCTGTCCGAAATTTAAAGTGGACAATGTTACCCGCAGGGTCCCAAAGGGTAAGTATACAAATTTTGTTTCAGATCTGTGAAACAGTGCGGATTTGTGCCAAAGAGCCTAAATGCAGAGAATGGAGAGGTCTGTCCGAAATGTAAAGTGGACAGTGTTACCCGCAGGGTTACAAAGGGTTTAGATCGGTGAAACGGTGTAGATTTGTGCCAAAGAGCCTAAATGCAGGGAATGGAGTGGTCTGTCCGAAATTTAATGTGGACAATGTTACCCGCAGGGTCCCAAAGGGTAAGTATACAAATTTTGCTTCAGATCTGTGAAACAGTGTAGATTTGTGCCAAAGGGCCTAAATGCAGAGAATGGAGTGGTCTGTCCGAAATTTAAAGTGGGCAATGTTACCCGCAGGGTCCCAAAGGGTAAGTATACAAATTTTGCTTCAGATCGGTGAAACAGTGTAGATTTGTGTCAAAGGGCCCAAATGTAGGGAATGGAGTGGTCTGTCCGAAATTTAAAGTGGACAGTGTTAACCGCAGGGTTCCAAAAAGTATACAAAGTTTGGTTCAGATCGGTGCAACGGTGTAGATTTGTGCCTAAGAGCCAAAATGCAGGGAATGGAGTGGTCTGTCCGAAATTTGAAGTGGGCAGTGTTACCCGCAGGATTCCAAAGGGTAAGTATTCAAATTATGGTCAGATCAGTGAAACGGTGCAGATTTGCACCAAAGGGCCTAAATGCAGAGAATGGAGAGGTCCGTCCGAAATGTAAAGTGGACAGTGTTACCCACAGGGTTACAAAGGGTAACTATACAAATTTTGGTTTAGATCGGTGAAACAGTGTAGATTTGTGCCAAAGGGTCTAAATGCAGGGAATGGAGTGGTCTGTCCGAAATATAAAGTGGACAGTGTTACCCGCAGGGTTCCAAAAGGTAAGTATACAAATTTTGTTTCAGATCTGTGAAACAGTGTAGATTTGTGCCAAAGGGCCTAAATGCAGGGAATGGAGTGGTCTGTCCGAAATTTGAAGTGGGCAGTGTTACCCGCAGGGTTCCAAAGGGTAAGTATTCTAATTATGGTCAGATCAGTGAAAAGGTGCAGATTTGTGCCAAAGGGCCTAAATGCAGAGAATGGAGAGGTCTGTCCAAAATTTAAAGTGGACAGTGTTGCCTGCCCGTTGGGTTACAAAGGGTAGGTATACAAATTTTGGTTCAGATCGGTGAAACGGTGTAGATTTGTGCCAAAAGGCCTAAATACAGGAAATGGAGTGGTCTGTCTGAAACTTAAAGTGGACAGTGTTACCCGCAGAGTTCCAAAAGGTAAGTATACAAATTTTGTTTCAGATCTGTGAAAGAGTGTAGATTTGTGCCAAAGGGCCTAAATGCAAGGAATGGAGTGGTCTGTCCGAAATTTAAAGTGGACAATGTTACCCGCAGGGTCCCAAAGGGTAAGTATACAAATTTTGCTTCAGATTGGTGAAACAGTGTAGATTTGTGCCAAACGGCCCAAATGTAGGGAATGGAGTGGTCTGTCCGAAATTTAAAGTGGACAGTGTTAACCGCAGGGTTCCAAAAAGTAAGTATACAAATTTTGGTTCAGATCGGTGCAACGGTGTAGATTTGTGCCAAAGATCCTAAATGCAGGGAATGGAGTGGTCTGTCCAAAATTTGAAGTGGGCAGTGTTACCCGCAGGATTCCAAAGGGTAAGTATTCAAATTATGGTCAGTTCAGTGAAACAGTGCAGATTTGTGCCAAAGGGCCCAAAAGCAGAGAATGGAGAGGTCTGTCCGAAATGTAAAGTGGACAGTGTTACCCGCAGGGTTACAAAGGGTAACTATACAAATTTTGGTTTAGATCGGTGAAACGGTGTAGATTTGTGCCAAAGGGTCTAAATGCAGGGAATGGAGTGGTCTGTCCGAAATTTAATGTGGACAATGTTACCCGCAGGGTCCCAAAGGGTAAGTATACAAATTTTGTTTCAGATCTGTGAAACAGTGTAGATTTGTGCCAAAGGGCCTAAATGCAGAGAATGGAGTGGTCTGTCCGAAATTTAAAGTGGGCAATGTTACCCGCAGGGTCCCAAAGGGTAAGTATACAAATTTTGCTTCAGATCGGTGAAACAGTGTAGATTTGTGTCAAAGGGCCCAAATGTAGGGAATGGAGTGGTCTGTCCGAAATTTAAAGTGGACAGTGTTAACCGCAGGGTTCCAAAAAGTATACAAAGTTTGGTTCAGATCGGTGCAACGGTGTAGATTTGTGCCAAAGAGCCTAAATGCAGGGAATGGAGTGGTCTGTCCGAAATTTGAAGTGGGCAGTTTTACCCGCCAAGTTCCAAAGGGTAAGTATTCAAATTATGGTCAGATCAGTGAAACGGTGCAGATTTGTGCCAAAGGGCCTAAATGCAGAGAATGGTGAGGTCTGTCTGAAATTTAAAGTGGACAGTGTTACCCACAAGGTTACAAAGGGTAACTATACATATTTTGGTTTAGATCGGTGAAACGGTGTAGATTTGTGCCAAAGGGCCTAAATGCAGGAAATGGAGTGGTCTGTCCGAAATGTAAAGTGGACAAGGGCAGGGTTCCAAAGGGTAAGTATACAAATTTTGGTTCAGATCGGTGAAACGGTGTAGATTTGTATAAATAACAGACATACAAACATTGAGCTTTATTTATATATATATATATAGATTGTTATTGTTGTCAAGTACCATTTTAGATCAAGTAATAGACTTTTCAGTAAGTTTATTTATCGACGAATTTTTTTTCTTTCTTTAAAGTTAAGTATTTCCAAGGCAAAGTTCAATCACCAGATATATATATTTTTTAAGTAATACTTCAAATGCACGATTCTCTTTTATTTATTATTATTTTCAGCATATATAAGCTTCAAACAAAGTTTCTTGATAATTTAATTTATTTAAAACTTGCAAACAAGACAATATAAAAGCATTGCAAGAATGATTCAATTTATAAATTCAACAAGATAAAAAATCTAAAGAAAATATGTCCCAAAGTAATAGAATAAGAGTCATTCTTACATAATCTACATTAAAATTGTGAATTAAAACTGCAGTTTATAAATTATATAAATTATAATAAATCAATAGTGGGGTAGAAAACACCTCACATGTGTGCCTGCATCCTAAACTTTGACGCATGTCCTTGGGGATCCCCAGTTCCCAGACAACACAATGTATTTATTGTTGTTTTAAGGGGAAGAACAGCAAGGTCATCTGCCCCCCCCCAGACAACACAGTCAAAGATTTTTATATAGTCAAGGAAGCAGATGAACATGGGGACACAGAACTCTCACGATTTCTCAATTATATGCTGAGGATCTATTTCAGAGTTCTTTTAACTTCAACAAAACCTGCGTGCTCTATGGATATGTGAGGTACAGTAGAGCGTTGATAATTCGGACGTCAAAAATATGGATTCAATTCCGATGAAAAAAAAGTTGGAGTGAATACATATTTGTCCAACAAATGCGTTGAAGCGACAGGCTGGGCAGGGTCGTCTTACTGCTATGAATCAAAGGCTTTGCCGCAAAACAGCGAGCCACTACTGCAGTTCAAAAGTCAGCGACAAATTTTTTAAGAGCTCTGACAATGTATAAACTGTACAGTATTCTGTAAATCTCTTATATGAAAACAAGTGTCCTGACTGACTGACTTAATGACCCACTGACTCATCATCGCCCAGCCAAAACTATTAAAGTTAGAAACACGAAATTTTGGGTTATGTTCATTGTATGTCGAAAACGCCCACTAAGGAAGGTTTTTTGGATATACAGGTTCTAAAGGGGTGTTAAGGGGGTACATCTGAATTTCATTGAATAACAATATCTCCGGCTTGGTTTCATTTGTGGATGTGATACTCGGCCTATAAACTAATCATTAAAAATAAGCAGACATGTGTCTAAGGGTTTTTGGATGTGGTGTATATTATAAGGTAATAATAATAATATCGTATGGCCTTGGGTGCCTGGTGCAAGCTTTGTTAATTGACACCCAGAGGGTAGCTTACATGTCGAATTTCGTCGTTCCTTTGAACGCTATGAAAGTCAAGGTGGTTAGATATCTAAACTCCTTGGCACTACAGCGCTTTCAAGTAGAGAATGGAGGAACTTTGTGTTGGCGGAAAATCCCGAGATTAATTTTGCCATTGAACACGGCCTACTGAATTCAAAAGGGTTCTTTAACATGTCAACAACGTATGACATGAGTATCGTGATTTTTGTCGCCTTCAAAAATCACTTACCATGGCCAGGGGCGAACCTGCAATCTTGGGGTTGGTAGGTGAAAGGGGTGAAAAGTGGGGGTTGAAGGATTCCTAAAGGAGCATGTATCTCTTAAACGACATAGGCGAGAAGTTTGAAACTCAGTGGAAAAAATCAGCTTAAAAATAAGTAAATCGGTATTCGACCGTTTTTTCATAAATTTAATTTATGGGGCCAATGGGGTGGGGTGAAATTCTGGAAAAAAAAGCAGAGAAAGTGTCCTAACTGACTGACTAACTCACTCACTCATCAAACTCGGGAAAACGTCAGCTTAAAAATAAGTCAATAGGTGTTCGAGCGTTTCTTCATAAATCCAATTTAAGGGGCCCATGGGGAGAGGTAAAATTCTGGTAAAAATATTTGAATGAAAATGACCTGACTGACTGACTCACTCATCACGCCCAGCAAAAACTATTGAAGTTGGAAACATTAAATTTTGCGAATATGTTCGTTGAATGTCGAAAACATCAACTAAGGAAGGATTTTTGTTTATTCGGGTTCTGAAGAGGTGTTAAGGGGGTAAACGTGCATTTCATTGAATAACGATATCTCGTGAGTTGTTTCTTTGGGGATGTGATATTCGGCATATAAACTAATCATTAAAAATAAGCAGACACATGACTAAGGGTTTATCGATGTGGTGTGTATTATGAGGTGAAAAGGGTGAAAATTGGGGGTTGAAGGATACTTAACGGAGCGTGCATCTCTTAAACGACATAGGCGAGAAGTTTGAAATTCAGCGGACAAAAACAGCTTAAAATATAAGTAAATAGGTGTTCGACCGTTTTTTTTCTTCATAAATCCAATTTAAGGGATCCTTGGAGAGCGGTGAAATTCTGGGGGGAAAACGGAAAGAAAGTGTTCTAACTGATTAACTCACTCACTCATGGGGGAAGAACTGCCTAAAAAGAAGTAAATAGGGGTTCGACCATTTTTTTTTTCATAAATCCAATTTAAGGGGTTCATGAGAGGGGTGAAATTCTGAAAAATAAGTGAAAGAAAATATCCTGACTTACTCACTCACTCACTCATCATCGCCCAGCCAAAATTATTGAAGTTAGAAACATGAAATTTTGGGGCTATGTTCGTTGTATGTCGAAAACGTCCACTAAGGAAGGATTTTTGGATATTCAGGTTCTAAAGGGGTGTTAAGGGGGTGGACCTGCATTTAATTGAATAACAATATCTCCCGATTGGTTTCCTTGGGGGATGCAATACTCGGCATATAAACTCATCATTAAGAATAAGAAGAAAAATGTCTGAGGGTTTTTCGATGTAGTGTATATTTGAAAAGTGGGGGTTGAAGGATTCCTAACGGGGCAAGTATCTCTTAAAAACAGTGGCATAAAGTATGAAACTAAGGGGAAAAATCAGCTTGAAAAATAAGTAAATAGGTGGTCGACCATATTTCATAAATCCTATTTAAGGGGCCCATGGGGAGGGGTGAAATTCTGGGGAAAGAAATCCACTAAGGAAGAATTTTGGGATATTCACTCATCATCCCCCAGCCAAACCTATTGCAGTTAGAAACATGAAATTTTGGGGACATGTTCGTTGTATGTCGAAAACGTAAACTAAGGATGGATTTTTGGATATTCATGTTCTGAAGGAGTGTTAAGGGGGTTAATCATGCATTTCATTGATTAATAATATCTCACGAGTTTTTTCATTTGGGGATCTGATATTCAGCGTATAAATTAATCAATAAAAAATAAGCAGACATATGTCTAAGGGTTTATCGATATGGTGTATATTATGAGGTGAAAGGGGTGAAAATTGGGGGTTGAAGGATTCTTAACGAAGCGTGTATCTCTTTAACGACATTAGCGAGAAGTTTGAAATTCAGCGGGAAAAAAATAGCTTAAAAAATAAGTAAATAGGTGTTCGACCGTTTTTTTTTTTTCATAAATCCCATTTAAGGGGTTCATGGGGAGGTGTGAAATTCTCAAAAATAAATGAAAGAAAATGTCCGGACTGTCTCACTCACTCATCATCGCAACTACATTGCGTACTTCAGCGATGGCACTGGTACTTTCAATAGCTGAGTACTGTTCCTCAGTTTGGGTAAACAGCTCTCATGTTAAAAAGGTGGATATAGTCCTGAATGAGACAATGTGTATTATTAGTGGCACAATAAAATCTACCCCTCTTTTCTGATTGCCTGTGCTTAGTCACATAGAACCGCCTAGAATTAGAAGACTGAACAACTTGGTCAGGGAATACAACAAGATATTGGCCAATCCTGAACTCCCCATTCATGAAGATGCTAGCACCAGATATAGCCGTCTCAAGTCAAGATCTCCACCTATTCAAACAGCACAGGAACTGGTTAGGAAGGTTTATGATCCAAAAGCTGATTGGCAAAAGGAGTGGAACAGCACAGCTCCAAAGCAATGACAGGCATTGTTCAACATTCAAAATCTGCGAGCTGGATTTGATTTGCCCCGCAAGACATGGGTAACTCTCAACAGAGTCCGCACTAACCACGGGAGATGCGGATCAATGATGTTTAAGTGGGGTATGCGATCTTCCCCAACCTGTGATTGTGGTGCAGTTAGAAAGACTGAACCATATCGTCACTGAGTGTATTAGTAGGGCATTCACTGGATCAACACAGGACTTTGTAATAGCCTATACTGAAGCCATAAGATGGCTAGGAAATTTAGACATTAATATTTGAACACCCTTTCCCTTGCATGATTGTTACAGTTGTAATGTGTTACCTATTGTATGTATGTATATTGTTAATGTTGTTTGTTTTGTGTTGTACCATACGCTAATAATAATAATCGCCCAGCCAAAATTATTGAAGTTAGAAACAAGACATTCTGGTGATATGTTCGTTGTATGTCGAAAACGTCCACTAAGGAAAGATTTTTTGGGTATTCTGGTTCTAAAGGGGTGTTAAGGGGGTAAAAGTGCATTTCATTGAATAACATTATCTCACGAGTGGTTTCGTTTGGGGATGTGATACTTGGCATATAAACTAATCATAAAAATAAGCTGACACATGTGTAATGGTTTTTCGATGTGGTGTATATTATGAGCGAAAGGGGTGAAAAGTGGGGGTTGAAGGATTCCTAGCGGAGCGTGCATCTTTTAAACGACATAGGCGAGGAGTTTGAAACTCAGAGGAAAACAATCAGCTTAATAATAAATAAATAATTAACTAAATAAATAGGTGTTCGACCGTTTTTTCATAAATCCAATTTAAGGGGCCCATGGGGAGGGGTGAAATTCTGGAAGAAAAACGTCCACTAAGGAAGGATTTTTGGATATTCACTCTCATCGATCAACCAAAACTATTAAAGTTAGAAGAATGATATTTTGACATGTTGGTTGTATGTCGAAAACTTCTACCAATGAGGGATTTTTGAATATTCAGGTTCTAAAGGGGTGTTCTTCTCCGTATCCCTTGTGCCTTCAAGCGTCGGGGTAGCCTCGTTCTGTCCATCTCTGCCACTCCGATCTATTTTCACACAATCTCTTCATTTCCAGCATTGTTTTCCCTCGCTTCTGTCCAATTTTTTCAATTCTGTCATCCCAAGTGGTACGGGGTCTTCCTCTTCCTACTCTCCCTTCCACTCACATTTCAAAAACCTGCTTCGCTTTTCTCTCTTGTTCCATCCTCCTGACATGTCCATACCACTTCAACTGACGTTCCTCAATCACCATACTTATCGCCTTCTTTTGTCCTGCTTCTTCTCTGATTCTCTCATTCCGGATCCTATCCCTTCTAGTCCTCCCCATTGCTCGCCTTGTATACTTCATTTCAGTGGCAGTGATCTTACTGAGATGCTTGTCTTGCAGTGCTAAACTCTCTGTGCCATATAGGGTGATCGGGGCCATAACCGTGTTGTAAATCTGCATTTTGGTCTTGATGCTTATCTCATTCTTCCCTACTATTGTATTATTCATCTGATAGTAGGCTGAGATGGCTTTTTTAGTTCTATTGAGTACCTCTTGCTCTATTTTCCCATCACTACTTCAATATGGTGCCAAGATATTGAAAAGTTTCTACTTTTTCGAGAGGTCTTCCTCCACAAATTATGTCAAGTTGTTGTCCCTGTCTGTCCAGTTTTGAGACCCACATTACTTTGCTTTTATCTGTATTCACTACCATTCCTTTTCTTTCCGATTCTTCATACCATTCCACCACGGCCTGCTGAAGTCTTTCTGGTGTATCAGCAATCACTATTATATCATCTGCATAGAGGAGTGCTTGCAAGTATACAGGTCTTAGTCTCCACATACCAAGCTTGGTCCTATGGGTTCGCCGCTTACATATTTTTGTTATTTCATCCAGGACGATATTAAACAGTAGAGGGCTGAGGCTATCACCTTGTTTTACTCCTCTCTCCATTTGGAATTCTCCAGACATTTCACCATCTATACGAACTATTCCCATAGGTTGCTGGTATACACTCTTCACAGCATTTAACAGTCTCATTGGTACCTTCTTCGCTGCCAGTGCCTCCCATATGCTCTGCCTCGGTACAGAGTCAAAAGCAGCCTTCAGGTCTAGAAACGCAAGGTACAGGTCACGGTTTTTGGCAATGCTCTTCTCTATTACTGTTCTAATTGTGTAGATTTGATCTTGTGTCTGATGTCCTGGCCTAAAAGCTGCCTGCTCCTCTTCAATATCATTTTCCACCACCTTCCTAAGTCTCCTCTCCAGCACCCGAGTGTAGATCTTGTACGCTACAGATGATAGACAGATGGCCCTGTAATTATTACAGTCGTAGCTGTTCCCTTTCTTGTGCAACGGGATGATTAGATTTTTCTTCCATTCCTCTGGTATTCTGTTCTCTTCCCACATTCTCCTAAACAGCTTAGTAAGTTGCTTCACTATCTCAACACCTCCATATTTGATTAACTCCGGTGAAATTCCATCAGGACCTGCTGCTTTCCCAGTCTTAATTCGTTTAATTGCTATTATGACCTCCATTTCTTCTATTTTCCCTTCTATTTCTGGATTTTTTACATCTTCATGTGGTCCGTAAACAATCCCATCCTCTTGCTCTGCCGCATTTCTCTGGAACTTCTCCTCATAGTGTCTTCTCCACACTTGAAGCACTTCTGCCTTCTCTGATACTAGGTTATTCCCATTCTTGATTGTCCTGGTCTGCTTTCCATACTTCCCTCTTATAGACTTTATGGTTTTCCAAAAGCTTCTTGTATTCTTCTCTCTAGCTTTGCTTTCAACCATATTCCCAAACTCTTCCCAAGATTTTCTCTTAGCTTCCTCCACTACTCTTTTCGTTTCATCCCTTCTTTTGATGTATTCTTGCCTGTTTTCTTCCGTAGGACATCCTATGTATCTTTTCCATGCTTCTTTCTTGCTCTTTACCTTCTCCTTCACTTCTTCATTCCACCAACTTGTTCTTTTATTTCTGGTATTTACCACTGCCTTTCCACACACTTCTTCTGCTGACTTTAGCAACACTGATTTTATGTCATTCCACATGGCATTGATTTCTTCACTTCCATTGGTTCTTATTTGCATCTTCTCCTTCACTAATTCTGCATACTGGGACCTTTTCTCTTCTTTTAGAAGTTCCTTCAATCGGATCACCTCAAACCTTTTGGTTCTTGGTTGGATTGGCCTCTTGAATCTGGTGTCCATTACCAGTAATCTGTGATCTGTAGCTAGTTCTGCTCCTCGTATGACCTTCACATCCATGATGTTATTCCGTATGCCTTGAGGGTACATAAAGTAGTCTATAACACTCCTAGCATTTCTACCTTCAGCTTCAAAAGTTATCTTATGTACTTCTTTATGGGGGAAAAATGAGTTCCCCAATAACAATTGATTTTCAATGCAGAATTCTATAAGTCGCCTGCCATTTTCATTCAGCGTCCTCTCTCCACCATGATTGCCCATGCTTCCATGTGCTATTCCTTTTGTCCTGGCCTGTTCTTGCATTTAGGTCCCCTCCTATCAATACATGGCATCCATTCGCAACCTCTTTGTCCACGGTCCTTTGGAGTTGAACATAAAACTCCTCTTTATCGAGTAAGTTGGTGTCTTCTGTTGGGGCGTATAATTGTATGAAGGACACTTTCATCTCTATGTCAAGGTTAATAACCATTATTCTCGAGTTTATTGGTTGCCATCCACTCACTTTGGTTTCAGTCTGCTCGCTGGTGACTATGCCCACACCTTCCTTTGCCCTACTGTCCATCCCAACCCCAGAATATCTCAGAACATACCCTTCTTGTAATCTCTTCATTCCACTTCCTTTCTTCTTCACCTCACTAAGTCCCAATACTTCCAGTTTATGACTTTTCCATTTCCTGTATTAACTCTACATCTTTTCCAGCGATTGTCTTGATATTCCATGTACCAAATCTCATATTCCGTTTCCATTGCGGTCATTGCCGTCGTGTAGATCCGTCCAATCCGAGGCTACTGTTGTTGCTTTGAATCATTTCTACCCCCACATGGGTGATTAGCCCAATGTGAAGTGGTTTGTTGGGTTGCCTTCCCAGCCTCCTTATTTATGTCCCCAGGAGACAGGGTGGCCCAGTTATATCCCAGGCACCCATTTTCATCGCCTCTTACGACACGCATGGGCTACGGTGGGACAATTTTAAACCCCGGTCACCACACGGGGGCTAAAGGGGTGTTAACGGGGTTAAACCTGCATTTCATTGAATAACAATATGACACGACTATGAAGCGAGCGAAGCTGCGGGTACCTGCTAGTATGTACATATTGTACATTACATATGTATGTATATTCTTACATTAAAATACATTAGAAGTTCATATTAATTAATGGTTTTATTTATCTGCTCCAGGAGCCTCCGTGGCTTAGGCGGCAGCACGCCGTCCTCTCACCGCTGGGTCCTTGGTTCAAATCCCGGTCACTCCATGTGAGATTTGTGCTGGACAAAGCGGAGGCAGACAGATTTTTCTCTGTTCACTCCGGTTTTCCCTGTCACAAATTTCATTCCAGCAACACTCTCCCCTGTCATTTCATTTGTCATTCATTTAGTCATTGCCCCAGGGGAGTACGATAGGCTTCGGCAGCCGGCACAGTTCATATCCTCGCCGCTAGATGGGGGCTTCATTCATTCAATTCCCTGACCCGGTCGGTCGACAGGAAGCAGTCTGTGGATTGGAATTTTCATTTATCTGCTCGAATTATTTAACCACTTAAGTGAATTATGAATGGTTTTAGCAAGTTTTCTTTTTGTTATGAACTCAAACGACCTTTTCTAGGTTCTTTTCGAAAATCCGGACTTTTTGATAATCTGGACAGGGTCCGGTCGCAATTAATCTGGATTATCGGCCCTCTACTTAAGTAATGTACGGCTTCAAACGTTGGTTCAAAATCAACAACAAGATTTTACTTGTGTGGGGTATGAATGCAATAGCTTGGTAGTTAGAACATTTCCTGATTGACTCTTTCTAGTGCAATGGGATAAAGAGAGACTTAGGCCAATCTTCTGTCCCATATCTTTGATTATCTATCCAGATATACCGTCTACACCGGAGGGTTTGTAGTTTTTCTGATGTTGGATTACACTCAATATTTCACAGCATAGTATTGAAGGTTTCAATATAAGTTGGTCAACTGCTGGGTGATCTGCAATGTTATCACCAGGGGCCTGTTCCACGAATAAACTTTGCCACTTTTCACTTTTCACTTTGCACTTTTCAATTCTTGCAAAGTGCAAAGTCTTTCTGTTCCACCATGATCTATGTATTACTTTTCAATTTCTTTGCAAAGTGAAAAGTCTTTGCATAGGGATGATCCGATCATGTTTATTCCATGAACAAACTGTATATTTATTCCATGATTTAATGCTTTATTTTTCATGGTGAAACAAGTCCCACTAATGACCACACAGTGATCTTAATTAATAAAAGTATTGATCAGGCGGAACTTATAAACCTGTTAATACTAAAGTGAGGTTATGAAAATTCATCCTGTCTTTGTACGTCTTCTTGTTGGATTGTTCATCACTATCTTCACTTGATGATAACAAAAGCTCCTGCGTAACATATTTATAACACTAAACCAAATTCTGCGCCGAGAAACTAGTGTAGAGACTTGTTCATTAACAGCTGAAATGGGAATCGTCTCTTTGCAAAGATTTCTGAAAACTTTTCAATCATTCCTTTGCACTTTGCATTTCTGCACCAATGGAGGAACATAACAGTCTTCTAAAGTGAAAAGATTCCTAACTTTTCACTTTTCACTTTGCAAGACAAATCTGAAAAGTGATGGTGGAACAAAATCTGAACTGAAAAGTGCAAAGTGCAAAGTGAAAAGTTGCAAAGTTCATTCGTGGAACAGGCCCCAGAATATAACTTTTCACAGTACTGTTTCCACCTCGCAACAGCGTCTTCACGTTTCCAATAAGGTTGCCTTTCTCGATGTATACCACCCATGTATGAGGTTTAAATTCCCAGGTGATACTCTTAAGTTTCTTGAAGAGATCGCATACCTGATTGTGATATTCTATCTCTTCATAAACGCTGTTAATGTACGTCACATCTGCAGTTGCATTGTATTTCTCTGCACAGGTTTCTACATCTGTCTTGATCCTGGGTAGTGTAGACACCAGTTTTCTTCAGACTGTCCCTTCTTCAGTTAATTGTAATGTGTGATTTCCAAGGATGCTTTGCAACTTGTGGTCGATGTTCTGATATTACAAAAGACGAAGAAATGGCCTTCTTCATTCGATTCCATGCTTGTGAGACAGGTTCGTTCTTATCATGACTGATGTCCTAAAGTTTGGGTCGTACAAGCAAACCAAATTCCCCAAGAGCTTTCTTTTGTATGTGAGTCATAGCAGTGTTACTTCGCTCTTCTTAGTAGATTTCAACTTAATCCACATTTTCATGGACAGCAGATTATGATCACTTCCGCAGTCAGCTCCAGGAAAGGTCTTGCAGTCTAAGACCGAAGTCTCCCAACATTCACACTAAGATAAAGTCAATCTGATTTCTGAATCTATCGCCAGGTGATATCCACATATACAGCCATCTTGGATGATGTTGCAACATAGTGTTACAGACATTCATGTCATTACTCACACAGAAATCCACGAAGTACCAGTCTCTATCATTTCTCTCACCTAGACCGTCAAGTCCAACCAAGTATTGCAAATGTGTGTCTTTGGCAGTGTCTCCAATTTTAGCATTGAAATCATCTTGATTTATTACCTGTTCTCTCATAGAATTCCTATATTTCTTCATCTTGTGCTACAGCATCGTAATATGGGTTATTACAATCTGTATGATGTATCATTCAACATCCTACAGACCTAAATGATGTTGATTTTGCATAGAGAAGTATCTAATTTGAAAGAGATGATCATGTAGTTAACGTGTACGTAACCTAGACCACAGTTGTTCAGATTTCTTGAATCGACAACTGCAGCACCATTCCTGCTTTGGTCAAGACTCGCTGAAAAGTACACAGTGTTCCTTGGATCACAAAATGGTCACTTCCTCTCCAGCAACTCTCACCGAGTCCAAGAATATCCAGGACATGTAGGCTCATTACACTTTCTATTATGGCACTGAACATTCGTTCTTACAATGTGCAGAGGCAGTTTGCACTGGAGACTTGAAGCTCCAGAAAATTTAGAGCCAAGTCATGGGGTTCTCATTAGAGAAAATGATTGAGGTGGTTTCCCATTGCCCTCCACAATGCCATTTAAGGGCATAGGAAACAGACACTGTTTGTAGCCGCTTCTCTGAGGTACCGATGCTACAACTGATACCTGTCTCCAACTTGAGTACAAATACCTTTTGCTCAGTCAAATCCGGGCACTAAGTTGCCCTTTCCGCAAACTACACAGCAGGTACCGTCAAGGACTTAATTTTATGACCGAAAGAATAACAGAATTTTCTAAAGATTATCTGGCAATAATAAGGTAATTTGTTTTTTGGTTACTTCTTTTCGAATGATTTTAACAGATTTTTTTCTTCGAAAATTGACACCATTTCACAACTTATTTCATGGTCATTTTTAGATGGTTTTCTCCAGATCACATATTTTTAAAAAAATTGAGGTTTCAATAATTTAATAAGAAATAGAGTAATTTTTGATAGACATCTTTTCATCTCACATTTTAGAAATTAAAAGTGAAAGAATCAAATTTTACTCCTTTAACACTAGAATAAGATTGCTTTTATATGCTCGCAATTTCTTTAATAACTATTCAACGTAAGTTGAAGAAAACTATAATGTAGTCTAAACTAGTACTAGTAGTTAATTTTTTTTTTCAACTTAATTTTTTTACTAAGGTGGACCTTATTAAAGTATTATTTAAGATTTAACTGTCAATACGGACTTATTTATTAGGTAGAGATGATTAACTTCTTATCCATGCGTACATCATTAAGGTATAAACTCCTTCAGTTTTCCCAGCTCAACTAAATTTTTGTGGCTGATTGTAACTTTGTTGGAATATGTGAGTCTCCTAGTTGCAAAACCAGCTAAATGCACTTTGTTTAAATGTTCGGAAAACAGCAAAACCACTTTAAAGTGGTTCAAAAGAGGTACAAATGGTTCTTTAAAATAAAATATACAAGAGAATAGTGAATTATAAATACCTCAGAGACAGGAATCGTGAATTTCTACATTAAACGTATTTTACACGTAAAATGAAGGCTGGTAAAGCTCCTGGATTTGATAATATTCTCCCTGAATTCCTGATAAACTGTGGGAAGAACACCTGGTTGTGGCTAAGCAGGTTCTATACTAATAATAATGTAATAATGTTATTGGTTTTACGTCCCTTTTAACTGCACTGGCTTTTAGAGATGCCGGGGTGCCGGAATTTTGCCCCGAAGGGGATCTTTAACGTGCCAGTAAATCTACTGACACGGCTCCCTCGCATTTAGGTTCTATACTAACATTCTGCAAAGTGGTAAGTTACCCCATCTTCAAACAAACAAACAAACGTTATTGCCATTTTGAAACCCGGAAAACCTGCAGATAAACCTGATAGTTATCGACCCATTGCATTATTGAGTGTTAGCTACAAGCTTTTGGAAAGACTTCTCCTTAACAGAATTGCTCCAACTCTGCTTGGGCACATCCCTATTGAACAGGCTGGCTTTCAGCCCCAATGCAGCTGAACTGACCAGATACTGTCCCTAACTACTTACATTGAGGCAGGATTTCAACTTCGCCTTAAGACGTCTGTGGCATTTATTGATTTAAAGGCTGCATACGATACTGTCTGGAGAGAGGGACTTATATATAAACTTCTACGCGTTACTGCCTGTCAAACTGTAGCTCGGCTCATTAACGACAAGTTGAGCGACAGAATGTTTCCCGTTATAATGGGTGATTCAATAAGCAGAACAAAGAAGTAATGGTCTTCCTCAAGGATCGGTGCTTGCCCACTCCTATTCAGTTTGTATAATGCTGGCATGCCGATGACGAGGTCCAGAAAATTTGGTTATGCGGATGACTGGGCAATAGCTACAAGGAACTCCACCTTTGAAGCCACTGAAGATATTCTCACTGAAGATCTCTCTAAACTTAGAAATTTCTTCTGTAAATGAAGGCTTCGGCCCAGTTTGACCAAAACAGAAGTTTCCTCTTTTCATCTTTAACAATCGTGAGGCAAAAAGAGTTATCAATGTTCATTTTGGGAATACACTGTTAAAGTATAACAGGTTTTTCAAAGTACATGGGAGTTATTCTAGATAGAACACTCTCCTTCAAGCATCATCTGACATGCAATGCTGTCAAACTAAACACTCGGAATAACATACTCTGCAAGCGTTGTGGCACAACTTGGGGATCAAATACCACTACCCTTCGGTGTTTGGCTATTGGTCTAGTATTTTCTGCTGCAGAGTATTGGGCCACTGATTGGTTATACAGCCCACATGTAAAGAAAATTGATGTGCAACTCAATAACACCATGAGAATAATCTCAGGCCCTATAAAGTCAGCTCCAACTGAATGGCTTCCTGTGCTCAGTCACATTGCTCCTCCACGAATTCGCAGACATCATAGGCTATCAATTAATCAACAGTTGCCTATTCATTCTGATATTGCTGATCTAAAGCTTAATAGGCTCAAATCGAGGAACCAACCATTACATACAGCTCAGAAACTAGTGGATGCAAACTTTGATGTCGTGAATCAATCGACTACGGACTGGAACTCAACTTGTACTGCAGAACTCCGTGATATGCCATTCGTAACTGTGAAGGACCCTGGATTCACAATCTACCCAGAAGGACATTGACTAGACTGAACAGAATACGGACTGGGCATGGTGTTTGTGCTGATGCGATGTTGAAATGGAACAAATTAACATCTCCTGCATGTGATTGTGGTGATGAGAGACAGACTATGTTGAAATGGAACAAATTAACATCTGCATGTGATTGTGGTGATGAGAGACAGACTATCTCCCAGATTGTACGCGATTGTTCTCTGAGGGCATATCCAGGCTTCCTTGGGTATTTTGTGTGTGTATCTCCAGATTCAGTGGATTATTTGAGGAACTTGGACATTAATTAGTAAATACGTTGTTCTTCTTGATATCTAATATTACTGTATGCCATACGATTAATAATAATAATAATAACACATAAAGTTTAAAGTTAGCTGGCTTTGCAACCGAACGTCGCAATAGCTGATATTTCAACTCTATTATATGCAACCTATTGAAAGAATCAAAGCTAGGAATTTGGAAAACCTGACATGCAAGTTGTGAGATATGAAATAGGAGTAAAAGAATTTGAACATAGCAGTTCTTATTATAATGAACAAACTTCAATTATTATTTAAGATTATAGCGATGATATTTGAAAGTCTTATTTTGCAGGAGTGGAAATGGGAAATAAATGTACTTAGTCAAGATTATCAAAATCGATCGAGACAATGAACAGAACACACCAACAGTTGCAGGTTTTGCATCTGTACGGCGACAAGCGGGCAATCAATATACCCAACTTACAAGGGGGCCCTACTTATCATCACCGATATTGTCCAACTTTATGGAATATGCGGGGCTTGACCAGAAATTAAAGTGACAGAAGTGGGAACTCTAGATGGCCTAGCGTTCAGGAAAAATAGCATTTTTTGTGCAGCATGAACAAAAAAAGTTAGTGTAGTTTCCAGCCAGCGGTTGGCACAACGGAAAGAGTACAGAACAGTAATCCGAGGGTTGTAGGGTAGACTCCCTATGCGGAAACTTTCTTGCCTTGTTTTTATTTTTAATTTGTACATTACTTGCATTGCAAATAAATCAAAATAATGCTCAATATATAGTATCTATTAATATTTGTATAAAAGTCATGAAACAGGAGCCAGGGTAATTAAACATTACATAAAAAATACCATATGTAGGGAAATATACATGGAATTATGCCTTACTTTTTTTCTGATTCTGTAAGTCACATTTCATTGGTCAGCATTTAGGTATAAATAGTTAAGTTATTTGTATTTTGGAATTTATATTTCCCTAATTTTGATCAAAACGTAAGCAATGGTACTTGTGCATTGACACACATTGTACAGTTTTATTCAATTTGTTCAACTATTGCTTCCAATTTATGGGTATTTATAATAAGTATGCTTAAATTATGACTAACAAAATTTATTGGATATGTTCTAACACCGGGTTCCCATTCATATTTAATTTTTTATTTATTTTAATCTTTAGCCAATGTGCATATGTATGTATTGCCAGGCAAAATATACATATTTAATTAAAGATATGGAACATAACCAACATTCAAAAATTTCTTTTACCATTATAGGCTACATTTCATACAATTAATCATTGCAAAGCTACAAAATATTGTTATTGTTTTATGTCCCTTTTAACTACGGCAGCTATTATAGATGCTGACGTACCAGAATTTTGCCCCGAAGACATCTTTAATGTGCCAGTAAATCTACTGACACAACTCCCTCACATTTGTGCACCCTCAAATGCCAATTGACTGCATGAGGTCCTCCTGTACACAATCCATCCATCTTCGTTTAGGTCTGCCTCGCATTCTCACTCCCTGTGTTTGCATGTCTAGCATCTTCTTCCCCACGTAGAATTCCTCCCTTCTTCTCACATGCCCGTACCATTGAAGTCGCTTTTCTTGTATCTTCTTAGACATTTCCACAACCTTCAATGTTCCTCTTATTTTGACATTTTCCACTATCACGCTTAGTCACTCCACTCATCCACCTGAGCATTTTCATTTCCGTGATGTCAAGCCTGTTTGTGTGCAGGCCATGTTTCAGGGCCATACAGCAATGCAGGTCTTACGACAGTTTTGTATATTTTCCCCTTAACCTTAGGCTTGATCCTGCGGTCACAGAGCACTCCTGACATTTTACTCCAGTTCATCCATCCTACCTGAATCCTGTGTGACACTTCCACATCCAGATTTCCATCTCCAGTCACCACCGAACCCATGTATTTGAACTCATCCACTCTATTTAACGTTTCCCCTTGCATTCTGATCTCACAGTCTTGATCTGTATTGAACCTCATATACTCCGTCTTCTTCCTGCTAATCCTGAGTCCTCTGTTTTCCAAGGCTGCCCTCCACTGTTCCAGTTTTTCTTTTATGACATCTTTGGTGGTACTATACAACACAATGTCGTCCGCAAACATCATGCACCAGGTGGCTTGGTCTCTTAATCCACAAGACATTTCGTCCAGAATTGCTTCAAACAGATATGGACTTGCCAAACCTTGGTGTAAACCTACTCGAACTGGAATCTAATCTGTAAGTCCAACGCTGCTTCTAAAGTGTGTTCTTGCTTCTTTGTATATTTCTTGAACCAACTGCACGTACTTCTCTGGGCCTCCCTTCGCTCGTAAAAATCTCCAGACTTCTCCCAGGGCACCCGATCATATGCTTTCTTTAGGTCCATGAATGCGAAGTGTAATCCCTTTTGCCTTTCACGATACTTTTCCATTACTTGTCTCAGGGCAAACACTGCATCTGTGGTCCCTTTTCCTGGCATGAAGCCAAATTCTTTCTCTCCAATGCTAGTCTCATCCCGGATCCTCTTGTCTATCACTCTTCCCCAGATTTTCATGGTATGGGACATTAACTTAATGCCCCTGTAGTTAGCACAGTCCTGAATATCCCCCTTCTCTTTATATATAGGCACTAAAATACTTTCTCTCCATTCATCAGGTATTGTTTCCTGAGAGTACGTTTTTTGCATTAAATCCAGCAACATGTCGATCCCATCTTTCTCCAGATACTTCCACACTTCAACTGGTATTTCATCGGGTCCTGTTGCATTGCCGTTTTTCATTTTCCTAAGTGCTAATGTTACTTCTTCTCTTCTAATATCCATTGTCAGACCCTAGTGTTGTTCTCCTTCTCCTAAATTTACCCTTGGGTTCTCTTCATTGAGAAGTTTTCCATAGTAGTTTCTCCATCTGCACTTGATGTCGGAATGGTCCGTTAATATTAGACCATTTTCATCTTTTTTATTCTGGTGTAGTCCTTCTTGTCTTTATCTCTCGCCTGCACTATTCTGAAAAATTTTCTTTCACCTTCTGTAGTTTCCAATTCTTCATACAGCCGATCCATCATTTGTGCCTTTGACTGTGCTACTACCTTCTTTGCTTCATTATTACATCTCATGTAGTTCTCTTTATCCTCTTGTCTACCTGACTTATCCCATACCTTCTTTGCATCACTTTTGGCTTTCACGATCTTCTGTACCTCCTCATTCCACCACCATGTTTCTTTGTCAGCTAGTGGTTTCTTGCCAGAAGTTCTCCCTAGCACTTCAGTTCCTACCCTCCTTATCAAACTGCTTTTGTGCGCCCACCACTCCTTCACACTATTGCAAAGAACCACTCCATGAGTACTTTCTCTTTAAACTGGTCCTTCAATGCCTCTTCATTTAAACTCCACCACTTAATTTTTGTTAAGACTTGCACAGGTCTACCTTTCTTCCTAATCCTCCTTTTCCAGTCCATGACTACCGTCCTATGCTGTGCTGCCACTGCTTCACCATTAAAAACTTTACAGTTTTGGATTTCCCTTAATTGAGACCTTTCACACATTAAGAAGTCAATCTGGCTTTCTCTGGTCCCACTCTTATAAGTCATATATTGACCTGTGTTTTTCTCGAACCGTGTACAGTATTCACAATCTCCAAATCATATACCATCGCACAATCCACGATTCTATGTCCATCATTCCTCACTCCTACTCCCCAGCCTCCATGTACTCTTTCAATTGTAACTCGACTCCTTCCGACATGTCCATTTAAGTCACCACCCACTATCAATCTTTCATTCGCTGGTATATCTCCAAGCTCACGATCCATATCTTCCCAGAAGGATATTTTCTTTTCCTCATCGCAACCCACTTGCGGAGCATAAACACACACAATGTTTACCAATTCTCCATCAAGACACAGTTTGATGCTTATTATCCTGTCACTCCTTCTCTTAATTTGAACTATGGTCTCCTTTATGTCTCGGGAGAGGATTATTCCCACTCCATTCCTCCCATCCTTGTCTGCTCCACTGTATAGTAGCTTATAGCCACTACCCAACTCTCTAGCCCTATTTCCATTCCATCTAGTCTCCTGCACACACAATATTTTCACCTTTCTCCTTTCCACGAGATCCACTAATTCCCTACCTTTCCCAGTCATTGTTCCTACATTCTTCGTAACTCACCGTATTTTTGAGGTAGCCTCTTTAGCCGGGTTCGCTCATGACCCGGTAGCCCTAGCCCATTTCTCACAGGGGTCGGGCAAAATCCCTGCACGTCGTTTCTGGGGTACGCCCTAGCATTTTCCGAGGTTAAACTAAGATTCGCAGTCATAATGGGTTTGGCATAGTTTTCTGGCCGCATGTCCTTGCTGACACCAAGCCTTTTATACCTACGGCCAGGTAGAAGAAAATCAGCCGCCCCTCACATGGGGAACAGACGGTGTATGTAGCCGCCCGCTTCGGGTCACACGCTACGGTCGATATCTGTCTCTGAAGTGAGAGCGATACCTTTTACTCAATTTCCCGAGCACTGGGATGCCACTTCCACCAACTGCACTGTACCGAAGGACTCCTTCTCCACTGCAGGCACCGTTGTGGTCTTCTCTCATAACCCCGAGCTGGGCCCTCCATATTTATGACCCCTGGAGAGAGGGAGTCCCAGCATTGTGAAGCCCCCAGGAATTGGGCTACCTGTTGAAGTATTGATTTGACAGACAATGAACTATTTTAATACATTTTGTAATTTGCAACGTCAATACGGACCAAAAATGGAAGCAAATATTCCCGGACCTCACTTAGGCATACATATCGTACTCACTCAGAAGGCTTCTATGGGACACGAAGATCCCACGCCGATCACACAAAATGCCTCCACTAAACTCTGTTTTGAGCATATTCTTCCCAGTTGTCCACATTCAGATGTCTACAGGCGGCTTCGGTGGCGTAGTTGGTAGCATGCTGAGCTTCTATGCCCAAAATAGCGGGTTCAAACCCAGCCGAAGGTGTCGGATTTTTTAAGAGCGTTAAAAATCCCTAAGTATGCCTTCCTTCGGAGGGGAAGTAAAGCCGGCTGTCCCATGTCATAGATTTATGGCATGTTAAAGAAACTTCCACTAATTACACCTGCGTGAAGCTAAATTGTATAGGTTAGGAATGTAAACAACGCTCTTAGGTTTCTACGTTCGTTGCCAAGAGCCGACTGCGGTGGCGTCTAGTAGCTAAGTTCTGAACTAGGCCTAGTAGTCGTTGACTGTGGCGTTTGGCGGCAAAAGTAGGAACTACTTGAAAAATTCAAAGTTGCAGTCCTTACTTGAATTAAAAAACAAATACACACACTAATACAGCCATCACAATTAATACCGGTTATCAGACAGATTCTACACACACCCAAGTACATGGGGCTACATGACCGTGTTGTCGCGGCCCCTAAACTGAGGAACCAACCAACCAGATGTCTACAAAGTTTGGAGATTTCATTTTTCCAGGAATTTTGTGGTCATCCTACTGGCCTTTTTTCTCTTGATTCTTCTTTAAAGATTTATAAGACAAACCTATCACCTCCCATCCTTAGTAAATGACCAGCCTATGGAAGTCTTCTGGAGTTAATGATGTTTATTGGTGCTTGCTGTGATAGTGTATGTCTTTATTTTATCCTTTTTTCCAACCTTCAGTTGTGGCGTCAAAAATAGACCAAAAATTTTCCTATACACTTTATTTTCGAAAACCTACAACTCATGTTATTCCTGTTTTGTTAAACTTCATGATTCTGCACCATAAATTAGAACACGCCTAATGATGGTATTGTATATTTTCAGTTTTGTATTTCTTATCAAAAATTTTGATCCCAATAAAACTCCAGATAGTTATACACTTTCTTAGCATTCTGCATTCTAACTTTAATTTCCACTTCTCTAGGATTCTGTTCATCAATCATGACTCCTAAGAATTTGAAATGATCAACCCGCTCAAAACTATGCTTGCCAATAAGAAGAGGTAACCGATTCCCAAACATGTCATGTACTGAGATTTTTGGTCATTAATAGTAAGGCCTAATTTTGAAACTACAGTGTCTCCTCAAGTTCAACAAACAATTTTCCTTATCTCAATCTCATTTCTTCCTATTAGCAAAATATCTTCTGCGTATGCAAGCACTTTATGATACTGTCCGAGATGCATGCCAGCCGGAACTAATTTTAGTGATCTGATAACTTTGTCGAAAGCAATGTTGAAGAGAAGGGGGGACAGAGCATCTTAAACCGGTTCTGTTTGTGAAAGAGTCAGATCTTTTCCCATTCAAGAGAATTCTACTTATATTGTCATCCATACACAATCTACACAGGTTAATAAGTTTTAGATGGAAACAAAACACTGTCATGACTCGTGACATTCCCCAGGCTCTCTCTTCGAATTGAATCATATGCTTCGAGGAAATCAACAAACAAATAGTGAATATATTGATTATATTCCCACACTTTCTCACTTATCATTTTGATTGCAAAGATGTTGTCAGTAGTGGACCTATTACTGTGAAAGCCATTTTGATAATCACCAATAATGTTCTCTGCATATGGTTTCAAGCGATTTAGCATAACAAAGGATAAAATTTTATAGGATGTATTAACAAGAGATATTCCATGGTAATTTTGAATTTCTTCCTTGTCTCCCTTTTTATGCAGGGGCACTATGAGAGATGCTATCCACTCTCCAGGCATCGTTTCGTTCTGCCAAATTCTCAGAATAAGTTGGAAAATATATTTGTGTAATACTTCTCCAGATTTAATTAGTTCAGCTGGGATGTTGTAATTACTAGGAACTATATTATTTTTCATATGTTTAAGGCTATTCATCATCGGCTTTAACTCGAATCCGAGTATAAATCTTCTTCCTTCAGTCCAGTTTGTGAATGTGTTTACGGTGACTAAAGAGTCCAATCCTGGCATGGAACAAGCGTCCACACAAGTCACATAGTATTGCTGGAGGAGGACGTGGTTGGGCTGCTCGAAGTTTCCTAGCTTAACGCTTGGCCTCTTCATATGTGCGTCGATCCCTTTCAAACGTCTTTACAGTATCCGAGATGGTACGGCGCCAAGTTGAGCGGTCTTCAGCCAGCATGTCCCAGGTTTGTGAATCAAGACCTGTCAATTTCAGGGTCAGCTTAAATTGGTCCTTGTAGCGCCTCTTAGGACCACCATGAGGTCTGGTGCCATAGCATAACTCACCATATAGCATTTGACGAGGTAATCTCACATCATCCATCCGATGGACATGACCAATCCATCTAAATTGGTGACCTATTATGGATGATTCTATGCTGTTGATTTGAGCCTTTTCCAGAACAGCAATATTGGTAATGCGGTCTTCCCATTTAATCCTCAGAATTGATCGAAATTTTTGTAGGTGGAAACGCTCAAGCTTCTCAAGATCACGTCGGTAAAGGGTCCATGTTTCACAGCCATACAACAATGTAGAAATGACTACTGCTTTGTACACCATAAGCTTTGTACTCATGGACAGATCTTCATTCATGAAGACCCGGTGCGCTAATCGTCCATATGCTGCATGGGCTGCGTCAATTCTCTTATCCACATCCTGCTCACAGGTACAGCTCACAGAAATGGTACTGCCCAGGTACGAGAAGTGGTCTACCTGATCTAATGGCAAATTTGAGATGGAGATATTGAACTGAGGAAGAGGTGTGCCTGGTGAAGGTTGTGCCAAGACATTTATGGTAAGACCAAAGCGATCACAAGCACTTTTGCAACAATTAACTGACTCTTGCAGCTCTTCTGGTGTGAGAGTTGGTGACGGAGCATCATCTGCATACAACATGTTAGTAACCTTAGTAACCTGAGTTTTCCTCAAGGAGCGGAGACGAGTTAGGTTGAAAAGCCCTCCATCAAAACGATACTTGACCTCCACACCTGGGATGTTTGTGGGTGAATAATAAAGCATTGCAGCCAAGTACAGCACAAAAAGCGTTGGAGCCAGTACACATCCTTGTTTCGGTCCATGGGTAATGGGAAATTCATCGGACATCTTATTCTGATGGCAAACCATGCCATCATGGAGACCCTTGATTAGATGTACAAAACGCTGAGGGCAACCAAACCGCTTCAGCACTGCCCACATGGCTGGTCTTGGAACCGAATAAAATGCCTTTTCCAAGTCATAAAAGACTAAGAAGAGTGGATTCTGTTGTTCACTACATTTTTCTTGTAGCTGTCTCACACAGAAAATCAAGTCAATTGTGCTTCTGGAAGTTCTAAATCCGCATTGTGACTCTGGGAGGGTCCTCTCAGATATAACCTTGAGGCGGTTAAGTAGAATTCTTGCAATAATCTTCCCCACAATTGATAGCAGTGATATACCACGGAAGTTGCCACAAACACTGCGATCACCCTTTTTAAAGATAGTGACGATAGTGGCATTCTTTAGGTCTCCAGGTACCTTTCTTGATTCCCATATTCTGAGGATAAGGATGAAAATTCTTGTTTTGAGGGAATGACCTCCGGCTTGAATTAGTTCCAGAGGGATGTTATCTGGGCCAGGTGCTTTTCTGGTTTTCAATTGGGTGAGAGCTGCACTGAATTCATGATAAGTAGGAGGTACTGCCAACCACAGTTGTTCAGGTTGTTGCGGCACATCACAGAGGAAGTCTTCAGCAGCTTCTGATGGACGATTTAGGAGATTGGAGAAGTGCTATTACTACCTCCTCATAAGTAGGTTCTGGAATCAGATCATCATTAGGAGGGCCATTTGAGTTTCATATCATTCAGGATATTATATTTTACGAAGCAAGAGCAACAACATATTCAAAGAAGAAATAATAGTTTGCTGCACTTGGTAATGACGATGAGCAAAATCAGCTGGTAGCCAGGTTATCTAAAGAGGCTGGAATACTATACCCATGTTTTGAGGCCAAGAACATAGATTTATTTATCGTCAACAGGACAGAGTACCCAATTACACATGATGTAATAAAACATAATAAACATTTGTTAAAGCCACTGTTACAAATAACCTAAAAGAAGCCAAATTAATTAAAATAGCAATATTTACAGACAGTAAACTTCCAATGTAAACAATAGCATAGTGACAAGTCTGACCCCTGCCATTGCCTCCTCCTCACTTACCTTAGGGTCTCAAATGCCTTGAATACCCATTAGTGCACTTCTCTAATGGGTACCCCTTCACAGTGCTCATCCTGCAGCCATTTTACATGGTATTGCTGTATTCATTTTTGGAAGCAGAAAGAGCTCCATGACTTAATGATCCCCTGGCTTACAGAATTTTTCAATGCTATCATAGATTCTTGTCATATTCCCTCTGACTGGCCATCCAGAACCACAGTCCCTACATTCAAGAACAGTGATGACCCAGCATATTGTGCTAACTACCAACCTACCTGACTCCTATGCCACATCTGAATATCCTTGACAGAATCCTTGATCAACATATTCATAACATCATTCATCTGACTTCAAACCAATGTGAATTCACGAATGGATTCAGAACAACGGATGCCAATTTTTCAGTACATCAACTGACTGAAAAGTAATGTGAGAAAGATAAACTACTTTTCTTAGCTTACCTTGCTTTGCAGAAAGCCTCTGATCGTGCATCCTATCAATTAATACGGTATGCTCTTCGAAATCATCATGTACCTGAAGCACTCATCAATCGGTTCAAAATGGTTATTCCAATACCACTAACTTCTGTAGGATTATCTGACAGCTTTCCTCTGACAGGTGCGCAACAGGGATCGACCCTACTGCCACTGCTTTATGTCCTCGTGATGAATAAGATTGCCCAAAATTTACAGAAAGACGTTCTATGGACCATACTACATACCGACGATATGATGATTGCTTCTACTACCAGAAAAAATCTGCATGGCCAATTGGTACCAAATCGTTTTGTCCATGCTTAAATCTTGCCGAAAAAAGTACTTGGCAACTGTCCCATCAATTGGCTCTATCAAATTTAATGGAATTGCTTTACTGAAGTTTGACAACTTCCAATACTAGAATCTTGCCTGTAGAAAGACAACTGCATAAATAAAGATGTGCAAGCAAGGATAAATTCAACATCGATGATATGGAAAAAAATCCTTTGTGACAAACGTATGCCACCATGTTTGAAATCAAAGGTGTATCAGACCATTGTAAGACCTGTTGCACTCTACAGCACAGAGTGGTGGGCTACCATTAAAAGTGCTAGACGCCATGCAAATGAGGCTGCTCAATCAAGTTAAGAATGGCACAATCAGACAGCATATTGGAGTAGCACTTATAACTCAGAAGACTCATGACAACAGACTTTCTTGGTATGTACACGAGTTGGTTTTTTAGTTTTGGCACCAATGCTTCAGTGCCAAGTTGCAACAATGTTGGGCGCTGCCACTTTTACCGATGGTTGCTGCCCTGCTTCCCCTCCCTCAGAGCACATGACCTCGCCCGTCCTCATCACCGCTCGTGCGCAGTCGCGCCTGTTAGATGAGTAGTGTGAGACCAGCGCTCGCGAAAGACAGTCGCAATGTTTTCCAAGCAGGAGCAGAGAACGTGGATAAAAATTCAGTGTGCTAGAGGTCGCAGTGCTAAACAGTGTCAACGAGGATTGCAGGAAGTTTGCGGTGCAGCTGCCTTACCGTTCAGAACGGTAGCAAGATGGGTTGCAGCCTTTCGAGATGGGCACGAACGTGTGGAGCACATGCCTCGATCTGGTCACCCACCAGTAAGTGATGACAATGTACAGATGGTGTCTGCGTTAGTAGAGGTGGATCGGAACATAAAGATTCGTCAATTAGAGCAAGATACCGGACTGAAGCATTCAACTGTCCTCCACATACAGAAGGACTTACTGAAAATGAGGAAGATTGCGTCCAAATGGGTTCCGCATGACTTAACCAACATGCACAAATGGCTGCGATATGATGCTTGTCGTATGCACTTGCAGTGTTATGAGCGCGAAGGAGAGGCCTGCTTATGGCGTATCATAAGCATTGACGAGACGTGGGCCAGATCTTATGAGCCACAGTTAAAACGCCAATCGAACGAGTGGCGGCACCACGGAAACAAACAGTTCGACCAACCCCCACCAATGTGAAGGTAATGTTGATTCTTGCCTATGATTGGGATGGTGTGATCATTCACCATACTGTTCCCCGAGGGCAAACCGTTAATGCGAACTATTGTTCGTTTCTGCAAGACCATCTCCGAGGAGCTCTGAGAAGGAAACGGCGCCACCGCATGGTTACACCGCCCATCGTTCTGCATGACAATGCTAGGGCACACAACACAGCAGGCGTTGTGTCGGTATTGTTGGATCGCTGGGGCTGGGAGGTCCTCTATCACCCCCCCCCCCTATTCTCCTGACATCAGTCCCTGTGACTATGATCTCATCCCGAAGATGAAGATGATAATGCGCGGGGAGCGCTTCCATACCACTGAAGACGTTAAGCAGGCTGCCAAGTGCTCTCTTCGTACCATCAATAGATTGGGCAGTGCCAACGGGATCCAACGACTTCCACACCGCTGGGAACACGTAGTACGCAACGGTGGGGCCTGTGAAACTTGGAACCATCTAAGTGAGTTATTAATGCAGTTATAACTAAGGTGCTAAAACTAAAAAACCAACCCATGTACATGTCCAGAAATCTGCGAAGGTAGCTGGGAAGTTCAGGAACAAAGGTTACATGTACGACCCAAACAAAGATGACAAGACACTTTAAATCTGGATCTAGCAAGAAATGTGATTTATTCTTTAAAAATCATCAACTTCTTGTGTGTACGGGCTGCCAACAATGAACAAAATTTATAGGCAAAGTAACAGGAAAGATGGCAACAATTATAGAGACAATTCTTTGATAAGTGCCCAGGTAAAGTGTACGTGAGGATCATAAAAATGAGAGTTTGATTATTGGCTGAGAGTAAGATGGATGAAAACCAGTATGGCTTTAGACCACAATGGGGATGTCAAGATATTGAGAAATGCTACGAGACGAATAGACAGTTATGTTTGAGTTTTGTAGATCTTGGTTCAAGGTTGTTACAGTACTGAGGCAAGGCTGTAATCTTTCACCGCTAGTTCATTTTATATATGGACTATTTAAATAATTAAAATGCTCAGCTAATGGCCTGTTTGCCATCTCTTGATGAATGCAGTACATTTGCATTTGTCTGTTGGCACAGGCTAGAGTAAAATGTGGCTTTTCACCGATGTCTCAGCCTCACTCATGGCTGTGATTATATGGAAGCTACTGAGGTATGGGTGGTGCTTAGTAATGACATTCAGGGCACAGTCAGTGCCTGTGGATGCTGTGAAAGGTTCTACTCATAGGGTTAGTACTGCTGTTCTGACTCGGTGAGGAAAGCAATGGCAAACTACCTCACTCCTCGTCTTGCCTAGTACGCCTCAATACAGCGCTGCCTTGGGTTTTTGTGGGTATCTACCCACATAACCTAACGGTGGTACTTTTTGAGGATCCAACCAGCCTTCGGGCTGACTACATAACAGACAGAATCAATACAAATTATAATCAAATGATAGTACATGTTTCAATATACTGTATGATATCTTCTTCAGCGTTTATACAATATTCAAATAAAATAAAATGGAGGCGGCTTCAGTGGCATAGTTGGCAGCATGCTGAGCTTCTATGCCCAAGATCGCGGGTTCAAATCTGGCTGAAGTCGTCGGATTTTTTAAGAGCGTTAAAAATCCCTCAGTATGCCTTCCTTCGGAGGGGAAGTAAAGCCGGCGGTCCCATGTCATAGATTTATGGCATGTTAAAGAACCTTCCACTAATTACACCTGTGTGAAGCTAAATTGTATAGGTTAGGAATGTAAACAACGCTCTTAGGTTCCTATGTCCGTTGCCATGAGCCAACTGCGGTGGCATCTGGTAGCTAAGTTATGCACTAGTAGTCGTTGACGGTGGTGTTTGGCAGCAAAAGTAGCAACTATTTGAAAAATTCAAAAGTCTGCAGTCCTTACTTGAATTAAAAAACAGATAACACACACTAATACAGTCATCACAATTAACACCGGTTATCAGACAGATTCTACACACACCTAAAGTACACGGGGCTACATGACCACGTTGTCGCAGCCCCTAAACTTAGGAACCAACCAAAATAAAATATATGTCCTTACAAATAATTTGATTTAAAAATGGTTATAAATATTTAAATATAGATTTTCAAAAACACTCTGGAGATACTGTTTGCAAACTTTTCAATAGAGCCATGATGGATGGTTGTGAAGTTGAAAGTCTGTCAGTTTTTTAAACTTCACAACCATCCATCACGCCTCCATTGACCAGCCACATCATCAGTGCAGGCAGCGGCAACGGCAGCAACACGGCAACGGACCACACATCGCTCAAACAGTTAAGCTCACAATCCACACCTACCTGACCATTTAATAACAATCACATAATCACAATAAGCAGGCATACATGAAGGTCATACACCACTATTAGTATCTCAACAAAGCTTGCCACGGTAGGTGAGTGGTCAACGTGTCGGTCTACTAACCCCAAGCTTGTAGGTTCGCTCCTGGGTGTGGTAAGTGAGTTTTGAAGGCGGCAAAAATTATGACACCATGTCATACGATGTTGGCGTGTCAAAGAACCCATAGGCAGTGTTCATAATGGCAAAATTAATCTCTGGAGTTTCCGCCGACACAAAGTTCCTCATTTCTCTACTAGAAAGTGCTATAGTGTTCAAGGAGCTTAGATATCTAACCTCCTTGACTTTCATAATACTTCAAGGAACAACGAAATTCCACATGCAAGCTACCCTTTGGGTGTCAAATGACAAAGCTTGCACCAGGCACCCGAGGCTATACGATATTATCATTATTTCAACAAAAAATCACATTTAACTAACAAATCGGGGCAGATGACCGCATAGTTCCACCCCTTAAAATCTACAATAACTAACAAATCTAGACTAGTTACGCTAGCATAATTACTACTGTAACTAAATAATCAAACAAGGAAGAAGTTCAACACCTCTAAGCTTCAACTTGATAGCGTTGCCACAGAATACCAAACCTCTGTTCTAGAACAACTAACTCATAATCCAATCAACACAAAGGATGTAGAATGTGAATGGACCACACTTCAAAATATCATTACAGAGTCTGCACAGAAAGTCATTGGCTATGAGGAAAGGAAGAGACAAGACTGGTTTGAAAATAATAATGAGGAAATCTTGAACCTCATCAAAGCTAAACGGGATGCCTATCTGTTTCTCAAGATCCATCCTCCAGAGAGAAGAAATTGCGTTGAAATCAGGGAAATAAAGAACAACTGATGGCAGCAAAAAGCTAAGGAACTTCAGAAATTCTCAGACAGCAGAGACTTACGCAACTTCTACGCTGGACTGAAAGAGCTGTACCATCAGGAACCTTGAAAGCTGTTGATAATTCCACCATTCTTACAGACATTTCGAAATGAAAGTGGGAATCATGAATGTCATGACCATGACAGGCAAGGTGGAGGAGGTGGTAGACTTTATGGAGAGGGAGAATGTTGGATTGATGGGGCTGAGTGAAGTGAAATGGAAAGGTAAAGGAAGGAAGAAATTGAGGAAAGGATATACATTATACTGGAGTGGTGGCCAAGAGGCAAAAAATGGTGTGGGACTGATAACCTCGAAACAACTGGAGGAGTATGTTGAGTGGTCGAGTGTGTGAGTGACAGAATAATGAAAATTAGAATGAAGATGAAAAATGACATGATGGACTTCATACAAGTGTATGCACCACA
Source organism: Meconema thalassinum (assembly GCA_946902985.2). NCBI lineage: Eukaryota > Metazoa > Arthropoda > Insecta > Orthoptera > Tettigoniidae > Meconema > Meconema thalassinum. The sequence goes on along the minus strand of OX336396.1, from coordinate 122,455,799 downwards.
GACTGGAAACAGTGAAGAAGATATTGAAGTATTCCTGGAGGATGTAGAAAGAGTAATTTCAGATGTAGGAAGTGGTGATCATGGGAGATATGAATGCACAAGTCGGAAACGAGAGACAAGGAAAGGAAGAAGTCATTGGACCAAATGGATATGGGAAAAAGAACCGGGAAGGAGAGGAACTTGTAAACTTTTGTGAAGGAATGGACTGATAGTGGGTAATTCAAGGTTTCGGAAGAAAAACAGCAGAAAAATTACGAGATATGGTTGGGGCGATAGAAGAACAAAATCAGTAATTGACTACTTTCTGGTGGAAAGGACTAATCGCAGAAAGCTGATAGATGTGACAGCATTACCAGGAGAAGCATTTGATGGGGACCATAGAGCTGTGGTGGCAAAATTTAGATGGGAAAAATTGGAAAACCTAAAGGAGATGAGAAAGTAAAATAAAAGTATGGAAATTGAAAGACAAAACTGTACAGGAAGATTTTCAGGAGAGATTGAAGCAACAAATCCCAGTTACTGAAGTGGAAAACATAGAAGAGGAATGGTCCCACTTTTAAAAGGCATTTGTTGGTGCAGCAGAGAGTGCTTGTGGAAGGACGTCAACAAGAGTGAAAGAGAAGGAGACACCGTGGTGGCATGAGGAAGTGAGGAAAGCAGTGAAAGAAAAGAAGTCTGCATGGAAAGAATGGAACCGAGATCAAACAGAAGAAAGCAAAAGGAAGTATCACGACAGCAAACGGAGGTGTAAGAAAGTGGTAGGAGAAGAAAAGAAGAAAAGTTGGGAAGAATTTACACGAAGAATGGAAACAGATGTAAGTGGCAGTAAAAGGATGCTGTATGGGCTTCTAAGAAGTAAGAGGAAAGAAAGAGTTACTACAAAGCTAGTGAAAAAGGAAGATGGAGAGTTGTTAACACACCCAGAAGAGATAAAGGGACGATGGAAGGAGTATTTCGATAAGCTATTGAATGTGAGCAATTGTACTGGTGAGATAGAAGTGACACAACCTGACGACTCTATAACAGAAGATGATATAACAATGCTGGAGGTGGAATTAGCAGTACAGAAAATGAAGATGGGAAAAGCAACAGGGGTGGATGAAATCAGTGTAGAAATGATAAAGGCTGCTGGACCTGTAGGTATGCAATGGTTGTATCGACTGCTAAAGTGTGTGTGGAAACGGAAATGTGTACCAGAAGACTGGGAGAAAGGGCTAATAATACCAGTGTTTGAGAAGGGGGACAAGAAGGTGTGTGATAACTATAGAGGGATCACCCTCATATCACAGATAGTAAAAATACTGGAAAGGATATTAGAAAGAAGAATGAGAAGAAAGGTGGAAGGAGAGTTGCAAGAGGAACAGTATGGCTTCAGGAGTGGAAGATCCAGTGGACCCAATCTTTAGCTTGAGGCAGGTGATGGAAAAGAACTGGGAATATGGAGAGGATTTGATCATGACTTTCATAGATCTAGAAAAGGCATATGATAGTGTCCCCAGAGAGAAGGTATGGGAAACCATGGTTAAGAAGAGACTGGGAAGAGAAATGTTGGAAATGGTGCAAGCAATGTACAACAACTGTGTTAGCAGGGTACTGACCCCAGTGGGAAAGACGGATTGGTTTAGGAACAAGACTGGACTAAGACAGGGGAGTGTGCAGTCACCTCTCTTGTTCATAATGGTGATGGATGAAATTGTAAAGGAAACAAAGGAAGCATATGGACATAAAGAAATGAAGTTACTGTTATTTGCAGATGATATTGTGGTCTGGGGAAGGAACACCGAAGAAGTGCAAAAACAACTAGATGCACTGAACGAAAATATTCAGAAGTACGGCCTGAAAATCAGTATAGAGAAAAGCAAGACCATGGTGTTGACAAGAGGGGAAAGACAAGGAAAGGGCACTGTGAAAATTGGAAGTCAGAGGTTGGAAATTGTGGACACGTTCAAATACCTAAGAAGTGAATTGATGCAAACTGGTAGGTTGGACATGGAGATTGGCAGGAGGGTACAGCAGAGCAATGCATTCTATCAAAGTGTAAGAATACTTGTTTGGGATAAGGAAGTACCAAGGAAAAGCAAGGATGTAATGTATAAAGTGTACTATGTGCCCATATTAACTTATGCAGCTGAGACTTGGACCCTGACAAGCAGGCAAGAGAGTAGAATCCAAGCCAGTGAAATGAAATTCCTAAGAAGTATGATAGGAAAGACAAGGAAAGACAAAGTGAGGAATGAAGATGTTAGGTAGGAAGTTGGGATGGAAAAACTAAATGAGAGAATTGAGAAGAATAAACTAAGGTGGTTTGGACATGTAAAGAGGATGGAGGAAAATATAATACCAAGACAGATGCTGGAGGCCAAGTGCAAGGGTAAGAGAGCAAGAGGAAGACCTAGAACAAGGTGGATTGATTCAGTGAAGAACAGCGTAAGAAAAAGAAATCTGGACTGGGACAAGATCGTGGAAGAAGAATGGTGGAAGGAAAGAGGAAAGTGGAGAAGTGCCATAAATACCCCGACCCGGCAGGAGCTGGATAAGGGGAAATGATGATGATGATGATGATCTTACAGACAGCCAGGACATCTTGAAAAGATGGAAGGAGCACTTCAGTTCACTCTTGAACCCCAGTTTGCTGCTGACGATTTTCTTCAGCATGTCCCTCAACATATTCCCCAACCCTGGATGGACACTCCTCCAAACTTTAAAGAGTTTATCAAAGCTCTCAGCAGAATGAAAACAGGGAAGGCTCCGGGATCAGACAACATTCCCCTTGAACTTAATCAATGTGGAGTCTTACCTCTAAAAACCAGGCTTTTCTATCTCATTCTTCTAATTTGGAAAACCAAAAATGTTCCTGCTGACCTGAAAAACTCCAGAATAGTTACAATCTTCAAGAAAGGTGATCGCGGTATCTGTGGCAACTACCGTGGTAGAATGCTTGCCATAGCTGGAAAAATATTTGCTCGAATCTTACTAAATCGACTTCAGATTGTTTCGGAGAAGTTACTACCTGAATCTCAGTGTGGATTTCGGGCCTCTCGTGGTACAATCAACATGATCTTCTGCGCAAGACAACTCCAAGAGAAGTGCAGAGAACAAATGACACCTCTGTTCTTAGTGTTCTATGACCTTGAAAAGGCCTTTGATACGGTTCCATGTAGCGCTATGTGGATGGTTTTGAGGCGCTTTGGATACCCCGAACACTTTGTTAGTTTGATCCAAGCTCTCCATGATGGCACGGTTGGTCAGGTATTATATCAGAATGATATCTCAGAGGAATTTCCAATTACAAATGGACTCAAGCAAGGATGTGTACTTGCACCTACACTTTTTGCCCTGTACCTGGCAGCTATGCTTTATGAGACATCGCCTGAAAACAACTCAGGTGTGAAAATTAAATATCGATATGATGGGGGGGGGCTCTTCAACCAGGCCAGACTCCGTTCCAAAAGATTAACCTATTTCACTCGGGTCACAGAATTGCAATATGCAGATGACAATGCTTCTCCAGCCCACACACCAGAAGAGCCTGCTCCTGGAACCATCCCCCCAGATTTTGATATCAACATATCTGGCTCAGCTCTGGAAAAGGTGGAACACTCCTCGTACCTTGGTAGTATTCTATCAGCGAACTGTACCTCTGAGAAGGATGTGGAAAACAGAATTCAGGCTGCCCATCTGGCTATTGGACGTCTCTCACATCGTGTGTTTCTGAACAAAGATCTAAGTATCTGCACGAAGGTATTGGTGTACCAAGCTGTTGTTATTTCTAGGCTACTCTACGGATGTGAAACCTGGACCCTATATCGCCGGGACATCAAGAAACTAGAACGCTTTCATCAACAAAAACTTAGATCAATCATGAACATCAAATGGGATGACTATGTAACTAATATAGCAGTCCTTGAGAAAGCAATGATAAACCGTATTGAAGCCTCCATTGTTGGTCATCGGCTTAGATGGGCAGGCCAGATCCATCGTATGAGTGACAGCAGACTACCTCGGCAAATCCTGTATAGTGAACTCAACACTGGCAAGAGGCCATGTGGTGCTCCTTTAAAACGATATAAAGACCAACTCAAGCAGACCATGAGGAGAGTAGAGATAAACCCAAACACTTGGCATACTCTTGCACTGGATCGCCCTCGTTGGCGTGCTACCATCTCAGATGCAGTTGCACTGTTTGAGCAGGAACGTCGTAGACAGGAAGAGGAAATTCGCCAGAGGAAGAAGATACGTCAAATACTACCACGTCCTCCACTCTCCATCGGAAGCAACATGTGGTCGCATGTTCTATGCGAGAATTGGCCCGATAAGCCATCAGCGCCATCTTCATCGTCTGGACTAAAGATTATGGAACTGCACGCGAGAAGCGTAAACTCGGATACGAGTATCGGCCGACGACGAAATAAGTGTATATATTGTAAATATATATCACCCATACTTGTAGACAAACGTTTAATACTCTAAGTGTAAAGACCCTGATGATGATCACTTGACGAAACTGGTCATCCGGGAGTACATTTTTTTTAAGGATTAGTGAACCACCCTTTACAATTGGGTGCAATCGTGTTGACCGACTGAAAAACATTCAATTTCGATAACTAAGGCAACACTGAAAATTGACTTCCACCACGATAATAAGCAATAAGTCCCAAACTAGAGTTTTAAACTAATATGCAGAAATGACCTACAAGAACTCTACTGAGATGATGGTAAAAAAAGGCTGCTACATACAAAAACAGTGTTTGTCTACTACTATTGTGTTGTAATGTGTTGAAAGATCTGATATGGAGATTTATCTGAATTGTAGAATGCCTACAAGTTGCTCTGACAACCACTGTTCTGAGATTAAAAACTCTGTATGTGAAATCACTTGCAAATCACCAATATCAAGATTAACTTTTGAACTTTGAGGTGCTTTTATAAAAGATCCTTTTACCATCATCTCAGCAGAGTACTCATAGGTCATTTCTTCTGTATATTGATTTGAAACTTTGGTTGGTTGGTTTCTCAGTTTAGGGGCTGTGACAACGCAGTCATGTAGACCCATGTACTTTGGGTGTGTGTCTGATAACCGGTGTTAATTGTGATGGCTGTATTAGTGTGTGTTACCTGTAATTCAGGTAAGGACTGCAGACGATCAATTTCAAGTAGTTCCTACTTTTGCTACCAAATGCTACCATCAACGACACCTAGCTGTGAACTTCGCTACTGGATTGTCACCGCAACCGGCACATGGCGGCGAACGTTGGAATTTAATAGAGCGTTAATCAAATCTAACCTACAAATTTAGCTTCACACAATTGTAGTTATAGTGGAAGGTTCTTTTACATGCCATAAATTTATGACATGGGCCCCTCCGAAGGAAAGAATACTGAGGGTTTAAAAAACATTAGTTTGGGGCCTATTCCTTACATGTATCACAGCAATAGTAGCTACACCTTCATTAGATTAGTTGGTGGAGGGGGACAGTTTGGGTAATTGTTCAGGAGTGGTGAACCTGGATTCTACACTTCCACTTGGGAAATATATTATGATTTTCATACCTTATTTGATATTCTGGAAGTCATTACCAATTGAAATTACTGTCAATTATCACTACTACATTGAAAATATGTGCTAAATTACGTAAATATGCGTTTTTATTCCTTGCTCATTCAACGACAATTGCCATGTTTGGCAGCCATATCAGGTCTCTTCAACTGTGCGAACTCACTGATGTGAGATTACTGATACAAAATACACTTTTTATTAATGTGAAAAAGAATTAATTGGAAAAACGATTGGTCTGGATTAAGGTTATTGATGCGCAAGTACTCTCAGTGTGCATGCCAAAATCAGGGGTGTATATATCACATAACGCGGCCCGCAGGACCATGCAAACTAGCAATTATTGGTCTAGGCAAAAAGCATTTGTATGGATAAAGGTTATTGACGAGTAGTGCCAAGCAGGATTTGTAAAGAATTGTGCTAGAACTGATGCAATTCATGCTGCACGTTTGCTTTTAGAGAAACATCGTGAAAAGGACCAGCAACTTCATCTCGTATTCTTGGACCTCGAGAAGGCATTTGATCGTGTACCTCACAACCTCTCTGGCTTACGCTTCGAAAGCACGATGTGCCAGAATACCTCGTAAACTGGGTGCAGCTCCTTTACAGAGAACCAAGTAGCTACGTCCGAGCTGCCGCAGGAGCATCAAAAGATTTTTTCGTCACTGTTGGTGTCCATCAAGGTTCTAAGTTATCACCGATGTTGTTCATCCTAGTGATGGACACTGTAACATCAGACCAACAAAAGCCAATACCGTGGACCCTCCTCTACGCTGATGATGTCATGTTAGACTCCACAAGCAAAGAAGACCTGCAGCTTCAGACCCAAGCCTGGAGCGATCGACTTGCACAATATGGCCTGCACCTATACAAAAGAAAGACGGAATACATGACTACAGATATGCAAGATATAGGTACTATCCAAGTAGATGGGAAGACTTGCCATGTGTAACAAAATTTAAATATCTAGGCTCTTTGATCACTAATGATGGAAGTCTTGTAGAAGAGGTCAATACGAGAATCAGCGCAGCTTGGATGAAGTGGCGAACAACAACTGAAGTCACCTGCGTTTGAAGGATGAAAGACAACCTAAAGTCAAAGATCTATCGTAATGTCATCCGTCCTGTCGCATTGTACGGATGTGAGTGTTGGCCGACAACAACAGTGACAGAACGTCGCTTGGGCGTTATGGAGACCAAGATGTTGCAATGGACAGCGGGTGTCACCAAATTGGATCATGTTTCCAATGACAACATCAGGAAACGGTTTGAGGTTGCACCAATCAGTGACAAGATGCGGGAGTGCCGTCTGCGTTGGTTTGGCAACGTTCTACGAGCGGAAGCGGACACAATTGCAAAGACTAGCTACAATATACAAGTCGTCGGCAAGAGACCTAAGAGAAGACCGAAGCATCGGTGGGATGATACGCTACATGGAGATCTGAAGAACCAAACCTTCATCCTGACATGGCCCGAGACAGAAACAAACATCGCACCAATCCCATACATAATCTCAATGAAATTAATTGACGCAAATATACTTTTTGAAAACCTCCACTCTACAGCACAGATCATCAGTCCACCTCCAGCCTTCAACAGTTCCAGCACAAGTAAGCAGTCATGCACCAGATGAGAAGAGATCACGTGTTTTTTCCTTCCGTTCGTTGACTTTATTCTATTACTTTCTTTTTAACTCATTGCAGCTTCCAGGCTCGAGGTTTTTCTTAAGACATACGATATAACTTTCCACCTTGAATTCAGTAAGTCACCTTTCAACAAATCTAGTCAATTGTTTCAATCCTCTCTGACGCATTTGCTCTTTTTCTAAAGATTTTCGTTGTCTCTTATAGCTTGCGCCGCTAACACATCTTTCGGCAAGGTCGTCTCATCAATACAGACCGTGCGACGTACTAATACAATGAATGTTACCATCTCTGCCCAGCATAAAAACAATGCAGTAAAGGTCGAATGGGTCTCGCCTAAGGCATTTTCCTAGCCTGCCTTTTGAACCAAGCCGTCAAGACCTGCTACAACACAGTGGCATCACACATCGAGGACATACCAATACACCCTTAGTGATGTTATTAAACCTGTCTTTTAAAGCTTTAAAAATTTTAAAGTTTTCTCTTAAATGATGTTTATCAAGCTAAAATCAACCACTAGAAGGCCAACGAAGCAACGAGATCCATCTCGTTTTAAAGTGTTTTTTATTCTATGTGTTTTAAATACCCTGTTAGATATAGTTTTTGAGTGCTCTTTTCATATTTTCTTGTAATGTGCATGTTTTTGGTGATAATGTATTTGATGGATGTACAAGAATTTATAACTTATATGGTTGAAGAAGGGTCGTTTTAGGCCCGAAACATGTCCCCTGGCAATAAACCTCTAGTTGTCCATAACAAAAAGTATTGATTGGCCGGAGAACCCTCACCCTACTAAAATTGACAGAAACAAATGGCGACAACGTAGCCATATAGCTGACCCTGCAGCTAGGCAGGACAAACACTAAGGAAGAAGAAGATGAGTAGTACCGTACGCACGGGGTTGGCAACACAGTATTTATTACATAAATCACGCGCATTATGGCGCACACAACTGTTAGTTATTGTTTTAAGGGGCGGAACTACGAGGTAATCTGCCCCTAGACACAACTGAAATTTTACTATACCTTATAGGTTGTGATCTAAAAATGGGATGTTGGGTGGGTTATAGACAGCGAAAGAGAATACATCTATTACCACAACATTTCCACAATTATTATTCATCATTACAAAAGGTATTTCAGCTAATTTAAGTAGTTTTGTAGTAGGTCCACCACTCCTGAACTGTTACCAACTGTTTGTTTATGGAATTCTCTTATCTCAGTCTTGCAACATTGTAGACATAAAAAAAAAGATACGAGCCTTACAGTAGTCACATATGATGTGTTAATATCTGACATGTTATCCTACTATGAAATTGAGATGAAATATATATGAAGTCATCTGACATGTTATCCTACTCGTATATTACACAGCTTGGACAATCTTAAAATGTTTATTTACGATCCGTTTTCATACTGGTACCATGATGAATGTATAGATTGAATTGGAGATATGCTACTGTGACACTTGTTTCAAACATCAGATATTATACTGTAAATTAAGAGGAGGAATGAAACATAGTCTCTAGCCTATCTACATACTACTAGAAATAATGTTCAATACAATCAAATTTCCCAACTCCTGCTTGGTGCAAAATATTGTAATAAAAGGTTGCTTGCTTCCTTAGTTTAGAGGCTGAGACAACGCGGTCATGTAGCCCCGTGTACTTTGGGTGTGTATAGAATCTGTCTGATAACCGGTGTTAATTGGGATGTCTGTATTAGTGTGAGTCATCTGTTTTTAATTCAAGTAAGGACTGCAGACGAATTGCAACTAGTTCCTAAATTTGCTGCCAAACGCCACCATCAACGACTACTAATTCAGAACTTGGCTACTAGACGCCACCACCGTCGGCTCCTGGCGACGAACGTAGGAATCTAAGAGCGTTGTTTAACCTCTAATTTAGCTCCACACAGGTGTAATTAGTGGAAGGTTCTTTAACATGCCATAAATCTATGACATGGGACCACCGGCTTTACTTCCCCTCCGAAGGAAGGCATACTGAGGGATTTTTCACGCTCTTAAAAGTTACATAAATCGTAATTTGATGTAGATTCTGTTAAAATGACGCATAATGTTATGAAAAATATCGTTTAAATCGATAATCTGGTAGCAAAAATAATTGCCAGGACTGGGGTTCAAACCTGAGACCTCATGATTCGCAGACCAAGATGTTATCATCGCAGCTATTACAACCACATATATTTGAAGTACAAGACTGTTACTTATTTTCACCTACCGGTACCGCCATGAAAAGCTAGCCCAGTTCCCGCGCAATGTGGGTTAATATCTGAATAGCCATTGTGCAGACACATAATACCGGCATTGCAGACTAGTTACAATGTTCCATATTAAAGCTTATCATCATTTCAATACTGATACGAAGGCTTTGACCATGTGGTTTGTGTTTCAATCAGTTAACACCAGAGTTCGCATAACTTTGCATTGAAAAACACGTTACCGTACTCGGGGAGTGGATGCCCATCACTTTTATCCAGAGATTGAAAAACAGACCTTTAATAAATCATAATTGTTTTCAACAAATATGATTTAATGAATATTTGCACACCAAAGAACGACAACTTGAAGATGATTTATTGTTGGAATAGTTGTGATGGGGCCTCCAAACATTGGAGTAAACCATATGCGATAGTACGACGTGGTACTAATCTCTGCCACCGTGCGCGCTCATTGTTTTCTGTTACACTTTTCCGTCAATCCCACTTCCGTCCCTTTTCTCGCAATCACTCACACATTAATATCCACTCCCGGCACTAAAAGCCATACGCTAAATAAATAAATAAATCCAGCAACCGAGCGGAAAGATGTTACACATCAATAAATAGTATTTCTTTGTTGGTTAATGCCTTAGTATTTGTCAGTCTTAGTCGCCACACTTTCTAAGGTTTTGCTGTGCTTTTTGTTCTTGGAGGGAAGAGACTATTTGTGGGTGTCATTGTGGGTTTGGTATTGTATTGTAGAGCTATTTTGTCTTGTATATATATTGATCTAATGATGCTCGCTTGATGCGCGAAACTTGTTATCCTACAGTTTTCTCCTTCTTCTGTAGTCCACAACAGATAGTCATCCCCTATTATACGCATTCTCACTTTACGCGTTTTCGCTATTACGCGGTTTTATTATAAAGTAGGCCTACATAATTGTATACAAAAAAAATATGTACAAGTTAGGTTGTGGATTCACAGTCACACTGTGGGACGATCTCGTGATGGAGTGTGCAGCGCTGAAAGGCAGCATGTAGTCAGTTTCAAAGAGAGTGCCGAGTAGCTGTGTTGCATTGTTTCAGTGTGGACTGGAGGCATGTGGTCATTATTAAAGAGAGCATCGAGTTAACTAGCTGTGTTTTATTGTTTCTAAAAACGTTATGGAGAAAAGAAAGTGTGATCAAACTGCTTCCAATAACAAAAAGCAAAGGAAATCAAATAACACTTGAAGAAAAGCTGAAAGTTATAAAGCGATATGAACGCAATGAACGCACTGTGGACATTGTCAGAGCTACAGGAATCTCGGAATCAACTCTGAGAACCATGGGAAGTCAAGCAGAAAATATTAAAGAAAGCTGCAACAGTGTGACCAGAACATTTCTGTTAATACAATTAAAGACGTCCCACGGCTTTAAAGCCTCCAAAGATTGCCTCACTTTGTTGTTAGGAGGAAATGCGTCTTGAGACCATAAAATCAAACCCCTGTTGGTTTATCATTCCAAGAACCCACGAGCACTCAATTGCATTTCTTCAACACTCATAGGCTTTTTATTTTCCCCTTGAAATAGTCTGTATCTAACCCATATTATAATAAATTCACTTGACGTGTTTTCGTATTACGCGATGATTACCCGGAACGAATTCATCGCGCAAATCGAGGGATACCTGTACTGTATATATATTTTTAATCACATGTAATGTTTTCTGGGTTCTTTTTCCGCATGTGATTATATTGTGTTGACTGACTGAAAAGTTGCAATATCGATTGTCAATAAGGCAACACTGCAAAATGGTTTCGAAGCTATATATATATATATATACTGTATATAAAAAACATTGGTCATTACTGGGTTAGACCACTGAGAATCAGATTACTGTTTGTACTACAAACTAGGAGAGCCTCCGTGGCTTAGGCGGCAGCACGCCGACCTCTCACCGGTGTGTCCGTGGTTCAAATCCCGGTCACTCCTGTGAGATTAGTGCTGGACAAAATGGAGGCAGACAGGTTTTTCTCCGGGTACTCTGGTTTTCCTTGTCACAAATTTCATTCCAGCAACACTCTCCTCTGTCATTTCATTTATCACTCATTTAATCATTGCTTCAGGGGAGTGCGACAGGCTTCGGCAGCCGGCACAGTTCATATCCTCGCCACTAGATTAGGGCTTCATTCAATCCATTCCCTGATCCGGTCGGTCGACTGGAAGCAGGCTGTGGATTTTCACTATACAAACTAGGGGTTATGGAGTGTAAGTCCCAGGTTAGACGGTAAAAACTCAGAAGAGGTAGCCTACTTTTCGGTACAAAATTCTTAAAGTACTGAAATTAACCAAATTACCTGAATTAGTAGTCGGGAAAATATCTGGAGATGATGTAGCCTAGTAATAGATGCTTACTCCTCTGCTGTCTGTGACCCACCCAACCATCCCAAATATGAACATGACTCATAGGCAAAATTACAGCTGATTCAGCCATTTTTAGCATCATGTACCATATTGCCAACCCCACGCTTTCGGTACTATATCGCAACCGGCAGACCAACAGTTTTCGCCTATACCAATAATGGTTAGGTAGCGCAGGCCACATTAGCTAATATAAACACCCCCTGTTTTTTGTCGCACACAGTGGAGGTAGTCACGCATTTAACAATCTTTATCCAGGCCAATGGTTTTGCCTCTTATTTCTTAACTAGCAACCCGCCCCGGCTTCGCCCGGGAACAGTTATGAATGCATTACGTGCTAGCTCGTAAACTGTCGCCTCAGTAATCGAATATAGAGATTGTTGGAATAAATGAAAACGTAAAAACACTTATAGTGGGCGATGTACTGAAGATAGAGATATGCTCTCGCAAACTTCTTTACAGAACTTTTAATGCTGAACAATTCTTACACTCATAGTAACTTATATTGATATTTTTAACAGTTTGCCCAGTGTAAGCTTAAAAAGTGCACGGATGCTAGGTTTCTTTTTTGACTTTTTCACTGAAATCGTTACTGCTTGGCTTCCTTTGGTCATAAATAATTTCCTACAGAAACCTTCCACTAGATATCCTTTACAAAATGGTGAAAACAGCATCAAAATCCATCCAGTGGTTCTCGAGATTACCCTTGACAACCAAGAATCGGGGACTTGTTTTATACTAAGTTTAAGTAGAGATTAACATATTGTGTGGTGTATTTTGTATCGGACACGTTGGCAACGGGTATGACATAGTGTAGGACGTCAATGTGTCATGGCCGCCGCCATTGAATGAACAAGAATTAAAATCATCTATTAATTTACGTAATAAAACAAATATTTCCGGTGGACTCCCAGAAATGTATGTGAATCATAAATAATACATTTCCAATAATCTGCCTTGTAAAAGTTGTGAAAAAGGTAATTCTGCACGCCGTGAGAATATGCCTTTTCGTAACGTTTAACGAGGTATATTATTGAAAATATAGGATTTATGACTTACATACCTTTCTTGGAGTTGTTGGGAGTCGTTTCACAATCTCAACTACAACTGCCGCACCTCAATAATGTGTTCTTTTACGAAAATAAATAATTTTTATCGTGTTCGTTTCACTACGGACGCCATCTTGGACACTCGACAGACGGTAATGTGACTACGTTACCAACATGTCGCTTACAAAATTCACCATTCACCATTTCACACGTAAAGACGTAAAGTACTGCCTGGCCGAAAATTACTGCTAGTACCACAAGCAAGGGGGTCTGGGGCGTAAGCCCCAGGTTAGGTTTGTTTTTGTATGTAAAACATTAATAAGATAGAATTTATGTCCGCTAATAGGTTAGGTACTGCCTGGCCGAAAATTACTGCTAGTACCACAAGCAAGGGGGTCTGGGGCCTAAGCCCCAGGTTAGGTTTGGTTTTGTATGTAAAACATTAATAAGATACAATTTAAGTCCGCTACTAGGTTAGGTACTGCCTGGCCGAAAATTACTGCTAGTACCACAAGCAAGGGGGTCTGGGGCCTAAGCCCCAGGTTAGGTTTGGTTTTGTATGTAAAACATTAATAAGATACAATTTATGAAGTAATTTCACATGCCACACAATCCATGGTTAAAGTACGACTGACAATTTGGATTTGGTGCAATTATAAATTACATTATCGACGCTCTTTTGTTTCTTTGTATACACGGTGCGAGATAGTACCAAACGCGCGGGGTTGGCATTCCTGACATAGTGACAAGATGTCTACCAGATACTTCATTTCAACTACATAAGTAGTGTCGCTATTTGGGATGGCTGGGTGGGTCTATGACAGCGGACGAGTCAACATCTATTAATTTATCATCTCCAGATACCATTACTACAGGTACTTTGGCTAATTTCATTACTAATTTTTTTTATACACATATTCTCACTGTGTGCAGCTCTACCAAGTGCCTCTTCTAAACAATTAACTTAATGGTTAACACAGTAACACCACTGCTATTCCCGCTCACCCCACATTCACCACTGACCTTCCTGCACCAACTCCACAACAACAATGCAAAGCAGTTCCATGATTCACACACACCACACCCCAAGCCTGATATGTTACAATTGCTGCAATCTCAATCTAGTGCCAAGTGCAACCATATTGGCACTACTGAAAACAAGCAATAATGCACCTTCACCTAAAAATGTAGTTACAACTCCTTTGTCCTGGTCAGCTTACCAATTCACATACTAAAATACAGTAAAACCTGCCTAAACCGGACCCGATTCATTGATACATTGCGATGCGGTCGCGTCGAGGGAATTTTTGGGGATCTCAGTGACGCCACCGTGATGTTGCGGCTGACGTATTGACGCTTTGCCTGCCGGGAGTCGCTTTGGATGCTTGTCAGCTAATTAATACATCAGTTTTGATTGAAGAGGTCGTCCATTTTTTTTCACCTGTTAGCGTTTGGTAAACGTCATTTTAACAATTATTATTCCTGTGAATAACCTATAGAACAAGATTTTGATATTAGCAGTGTCGTGTGCGTGCTTGTGTTGGCGATTTGTAATAAAATTGTTGAATTCCTGAAGTCGTTGTATTCAAATAAAATGTCGTGACGTGTTACGTGTGGTCGAAAAATACTGGTTTTTCCTGTACATGAGGAATAATACAAACTGTGGGAACTATCGGTGAGTTTTTTACGTTGTTCATATATTTATTTTGGTTTTTGCATTTAATTGAAAAGGTGTACGGTATTCTTCTAAAGCCATAGATAATGTCATTTGTCTAAACGATAATATTACGTCAGGCAAGGTGGGAGTGAGGGGATACGCCTGGGTAAAATACAGAGAAAAATTGGCATTTACAAGAACACTTGCAAAGGCATAGCCTATAACAGTCTTTTGTACCAGACATATATTGGTCTGTTTTTACGTTTCATACAGTATGTTTGTGTGGCGTTATTAGACAGTCTGTAATGGATGGTGATTTCTAATTAAGTATTTTTAGTCAATATTGGAAAACCTAAAAATACCAAACTTTTCTTTTGGGGGGGGAATTAGAATGCTTTAGTTTTTTTTTTGCATATGATATCGTATTTGTGTTTCCGCATTTGTAGCCAACATTGGAAAAAAAAAAAAATTATGCATAACCATATCTTGCTACACACAATTCAGTTAGTAGTTTTTTATAATGCTTATTTCTGTTATTGAGTTTTCACCACCCAAAATAATATATAATCAATGTTTTTCCGCAAGCTTGCCAGAGAAGCATTTCGTAAAGTCCTTGATAATATCACAGAAGCCGACAATTTTATAATTAACAATTTCAAATAATTACGATATGTATCGTAATATGTAATTGAGCTATATATGCCAATTTTAGATTTCGATACGGAAAATTAAAATTCTCAATTTAAATCGCGAAATTCTTCTACGCATCGGAATCTTTAACTGAGCTATGTAGGTCAATTGCAGATTTCGATGCACGGTTTTTTAAATTATGAAATTACAAGAATTACGATGTGTATCGGAATCTGTAATTGATCTACGTAGGCCAATTATAGATTTCGAAGCGGAAAATAAAAAGGTCAATTGGAATCGCGAAATTTTTCTACGCATCGGAATCTTTAATCGAGCTAGGTAGGTCAATTGCAGATTTCAATGCAAGGTTTTTTAATTATGAAATTTCAATAATTACGATGTGTATCAGAATCTGTAATTGATCTACGCAGGCCAATTATAGATTTCGATGCAGAAAATTATAAATATCAAATGAAATCGCGAAATTTTTCTATGCATCGAAATCTTTAATTGAGCTATGTAGGTCAATTACAGATTTCGATGCACACCTCGTTTCGAAGGTTTTTGTGTTTCCCCACCCAAAAACCCCTATTACCCAGGCTTTTCCCGTAAGCATGCCAGAGGAGTGACGTCGTTGATGACGTCATGGTAGACGCCATTTTGTTTTTAGGGGAATTTTATACGCGGCCGCATCGCAATGTAAAATTATCCCCCGGACCCTTCATATACCAGAAATGTGGACAAAGAGAAAACAAAATTTGGAACAGTGGTATTTCCTATGCAAAATGACACTGTAAACCGGAAAACTGCCTAACGCGGAAACGGAAAGAAATTCCGGAACTGTAGACGTAAATAACCTGACAGACTGATTATCTTATCCATAACACAAAGCTATGTACAGTACTAAATGTTGAGCGTGACTGTACTCGCACCGCAGTTCTAGGAAATATTAACGACTGAAGACATTCAAAGTGCAGTAGATATACAGTACCAGTAGCTGCCGAAAACAGCAGGTGCAAAGTCATGGAAGAAATGGACGACAACGATGATGAAGGCAATGAAAGAGAGCTAAAAATACACACTTTTGGAGAAGCACTATGAGTTGTTAGCGACCTTCAGGAATTTGCAGCTTCCTAGAATGTTCCAGAACTCCTGGATTTGATGCAGGATGTAAAGAAGATAATACGCTTTCTTGTAAAGAAGTTGCGACAATGCTCTTTGAAAGACATGTGGAAACAAAGAAACGAGCAGAGAAACTGAAATTTTTGTACGTAAGTTGAAAATACAGTGTAATACATGTGAATCTATTTTTTTTTCTTATTTAGAGACCTATATTTTAAATATTAGATCATTGTAATCCTATGCGATAATACAGTATTTCATTGTAGTGTATTTTTTCTTATTAAAACTCAACCCCTTGTAAAACGAAAACCTGTGAAAACGGAAAAATACTTCTGGAACGATTGTGTTCCGCTTTAGGCAGGTTTTACTGTATTGCGATGGTCATAGCGGAACACCCTGTATAGTGCACAAGTTCCTAAAACTCAAATTGACTTATTTTTCAAAATCACATACCGGTAGGCCTATTCTTTCATTTTATTTCAAATATGAGCTACCGACCACAATTTTACTGTAAATTATGAAATATGACATGAAGTATTATAAGCCATCCTCTTCTTAGAAATACTGTAGATCTCAAGGGCACTGTCACTTCTTCACATAGAGGGAAACCTTGATTAGTACAAAGCTTAGTGTGCTTAGAGTGGTGTATTATGTAAACATGTAAAAAAAAAGGGGGGGGGGAGTTCCCAAGAATACCCGAGTATGGTTGCAGCCTACAATTTTGTTATTACTCAAGTATCTTCAAGAGAATCTAAAACCGGAGACTTTTAACGTGAACACAAAATATGTTTAGTTCAAAAAATCAAAATGTGGCATCTAATCATACAGTACTTGCTCCATACCTACATGAAAAATAGGACCATACAACACAATACAGGTATAGGCCTACAGCAGAAATTAACAAGGAATTGCACTTGCAGAAAAAAAAACATATCGCATTATTTCCTTGCAGCTAGAAAATATATAAATATGTGTTCATAAATATCGTTACGAAATTACTCAACATTTACTCATTATATAAATAAAAATACAACTTCGTTGTTAAGCATTAATTCTTACTACCCTTCTATTGCTTCACACTGACGAATCGAATTCGACTGAACTATTAATAAGAGATTCCATGGTTCAATAAATTATCTAAATAAATAGCTCAATACGCCATGCAATAATAACAGCAACATTTTAAAACAACGCGAGCTTTAATAAAAGGAGTAATATCAATTCTGTCAACAAGAGAAGTGTAAAAACTTGGTTAGAATGATCATTTCTAATAATACCTTTTCCAACAAATTTGCTATTTGATAGGACACACTCGCCATGGTTGCTGGCGTCTATGGATCCTGGAGATGAAATATGTGTCCAAACTTCAAATAATTAAGCACTATTAAGATATTAAAATTCACTTTTAAACAAATTTTTATCAAGACAACCGGCAATTCACAACCCTAAAGAGAAGTTCCATCACAGTCCGTCAGCAGGCAAAACTGTCCCTTAAAAGGTGCACCACGCATACCATAACACAATCATAAAATATAAAATATGCTATTTATTCCTTGACATTTGTAGAGTCCAACTTAAATTTAAAAAGATGTAGTAAATTTTCACGGCCGGCGAGAAGAATCTACAGAGCGGCTTTTTGGATTGATAGGCCATATCGAGTTCTCTGATTCATGATATCTGACTTTTCACCAACAGGTGAACAAAATATTTGAAAATGCCAGCTGCACTTGCAAGTGGAACACCCATTATTCTGAAACATCATTTATCATATATTACAGGACACGACATGACAAACCGAAAAGCTGTTTTAAGGGAGCCCTGGTCTCCACGGAGAGACTCAACACTGGTCAAAGCTCAGCATTTCAGAACATTCTTTCATTGCTTCTGTCACTGAAACCACTTTTGCTACTTGCTCATGCCAGTTCATGTGATTACATGCTACGTTACATAGATATCTGTTTACCTCTAGTTATTGTTGTTTTAATCAGATGACCTCGTAGTTCCGCCCCTTTAAACAACTAAGGGGCGGACCTACGAGGTCATCTGCACCGTTGAACTATTATTTTCATTGTTTTACAAGATTGTTGGATTGAATCCTAGCGCAGTCAGATAGATAGATAGATTTTTATTAATTCCATTTGATCAAATACATGCATTCAATACATTTTTGATATAGGACACGTCAGAATTTACATCTATAAAATAAAAGAACTAACAGGTATATATTACTAATATTATAACTATTTAACTTATTATAATAGCAAATCTTAATAGATACAATCTTATTGCACAACTATTTACACCTCACTCTATTATCATAATATGAAAACTTAATTCTATAAATACAACAACTTACAGCTAGGTATTACAATTAAATTTAAAAAGTAAAATTTAATTATAGATTTCATCGCTCTTATACGCTAAGATATTCAACTACTGAGTAAAAACAATGGCACTGCAGATAAGCTTTCAACATTCTATGAAAGGTTTTAATTTTGGGGCCAGTTTTATATACTGGGGTAGTTTATTGTATAATTTAACTCCAGTGTGAAAAGTTCCTTTTTGATATATGCTTGTGTGTGTGTGTGTGTGTGAAATATGAATGTTTTGATTTTGTCTTGTGTTATGCCTTTGAACATCATTGTTTGTTTTAAGAAAAACATCTTTATTCATTAAATTCTTAAAAAAACATAATACTTTCATCAAAGATATATAAGCAGGGCAGTGGGAGAATGTTTAAATCTTTAAACAGTGGTCTACATGATTCTCTAGAGTTTACATTTGCCATAATTCTAATCGCCCTCTCTTGTATCCTAAACGTGCTTAGTACATCTGGCGACATACCCCAAAATATGATCCCATATCTTAAGTATGAATGGAAATAAGCAAAATAAGTATTTCTTAATGTGTGCATGCGAGTGCAGGTTTTCAAAATACGTAACGCAAAGCACATCGAGTTCAGTTTAGTATTCAGATATTGTATATGTTTATTCCATTTCAAGTCTTGTTGTATCCATAGTCCTAAAAACTTTGTTTCTGATTTATTTTCTATTTTATGACCATTTAATGTTATATTGGGTTTCGCAGGATTCCTATTCTGTATAGTGTGGATATTTAGACATACTGTTTTTTTTATAGTTTATTATGAGGCGATTATCTTGTGACCATTTGGTTAACTCTCCTGTAACGGAGTCAGCAGACTGCTGTATGACCTGTTTAGTTTCACCTTTTATTACGAGTGTTGTATCGTCCGCAAACAAAATTTCCTTATGTGAATGAACGTTCTGTGTTATATCATTGATATATAGAAGAAAGAGTAGTGGGCCCAAAACCGATCCCTGGGGTACTCCAAATTTAATAATTCCCTCATTGGACAATGTTTCATTAAGTAATTTGCTTCCATCATACTTGTGTCTCAAGCTTACTATTTGTTTACGCCTTGTTAAGTAAGACTCGATCCATTTATTAGCTAGACCTCTAATACCAAATTGATTTAGTTTGGTAAGGAGGATTTTATGGTCAACGACATCAAATGCTTTCGATAAATCCAAGAATAGGCCAGTTACATGTTCCTTATTGTCAATTAATTTCAGTATCCAATTACTACATTCGTAAATTACTGTCTGTGTAGATTTTTCCGTTCTGAATCCATGTTGTGAGTTTGATAATATTTTATTTTTTTCTATGAAACTTATCAGTCTCTTATACTTAATTTTTTCCACAATTTTTGCAATACCAGTTGGTAAGGTAATAGACGATAGTTATCTAATTCATCTTTTGAACCGTTTTTGTGCACTGGAATTACTTTTGATAACTTCAAAATATCCGGGTAAGTTCCTGAAAGAATTGAACTGTTTATTAAGTGCGTAAGTGGATTTATTATATTTTCTGCACATTTCTTTAAAATTGCATCAGGGATGCCATCAATACCAGCACAGAATTTATTTTTAGCTCTTTTATAACTATTCTTACCTCTTCACTTGTGACATGATTTATAAATAAAGAATCACTACATATATTTATTTTATTATTAGAATTTAGTGTATTTACCTGTGATTTATTTAATAATTTTTGTGGAATTTCCAGAAAATAGTAATTAAAAGTGTTTGCTATTTCCTCTGGATTATTAATCACTTTATTATTTCTGGTCAGTGTAATGTTCCTTTGTATTTTAGCAGATTTTCCAGTTTCTTTCTTTATCACGGACCACATAGCCCTGTTTTTATTAGATGATTGGGAAATAAAATTATCATTATGCATTTTCTTTGCTAGTCTTATTACCTTATTTAATATGCTAGTGTATTTTTTGTAGTATAAATTGAATTCAGGTGATGTGTGGTATTGTTTATATAATTTGTGTAGAAATTTATTTCTTTGACATGAATTTATAATCCCTGTTGTTATCCAATGGCTAGTTTTGTTATTTTGAACAGTTCTTCGTTTAAAGGGGAATGCTATTTCAAAATAGTGTTTTAGGGTACTGTTAAATGCATTAAATTTATCATTTACATTTTCTAGTTCATATATTTCTGACCATGTTTCCTTATTTAATAAGTCATTGAAATATGTAACATTTGATTCAGTGAATGACCTGCACTTTGATTTTACTCGATTATCATTATTATTGATTGTTTCGTATACTTCAAAACTCAGTATTTGTCCATGGTGGTCACTAAAACCCGGAAAATAGACTTCTATTGAATGGTGATATTTATCTGTACTGTATTTATAAAGATTTGATCAGCAGTGGTTTTACTAAATTTTGTTATTCTTATTGGGGTATTTACTGTAGGCTGCTGGAGGAGCTAGGTGTCATTCACACTTTTTCATCAGCTTACACCCCAGAATAGAACGAAAGAGTGGAACGTGAAATGAGAACAATTGTAGAGTCAGCAAGGACAGCAATTCATGCACGAAACCTGAAGGACAATTTGTGGGCAGAAGCAGTGAACTATTCTGTGTTCGCGATCAACCAGACTGGCACAATTTCAGTAAAAGGAAAGAGTCCAGCCAACCTATGGTTGACTATCTATTTTCAAATTGTTTTATCAATTTACTCTGACTCATGTATAGGCTACTTGACTGACATTTTGAGGTTAGATTGGCTTAGCTGACGTTTCTCGGGCTGACGATGTGGTAGACGTCCTCTTCGACGGGGCTGACTCTGTCTGCGA
This sequence comes from Meconema thalassinum, assembly GCA_946902985.2. NCBI lineage: Eukaryota > Metazoa > Arthropoda > Insecta > Orthoptera > Tettigoniidae > Meconema > Meconema thalassinum. Next base: position 122,434,348 of record OX336396.1, on the reverse strand, counting down.
TGACTGACGTGGACTTTCTCGGCTGACTGGACTGACCTGACGACTTGGACGACGACGACTGACTAAGCTGACTTTTCTCGGCGTCCAAATCGTTTCCCGTAATGCTCGGCGTGTCTGACCTACGAGCGGTATCTGGGCCGATAACCTGTTGTAATTCTTATGCTCCGAGCAGGGATGAATGATCAAGTCGTTTTCAATATGTATGACGTCCTTTTATTTATCAAATTAAACAGCAAGTATCATCAAAAGGGCGCCTTTTGATTCTACAGCATAAAACATGTTTATGAGTTATAAAAAACTTCCCTACATTCAATATAGATACAATTTTGATGGCTGATGGCTTCAGATTTCACAGACAATATATTACACATACATTCCGCCATTAGCTGTACATCTTCTTCTGGTTAAAAACAATTGCCAACTTATAAAAGTAAAATACATTTTTGATCACATTGTTGCCAACTTAGATTTACAGTAGAGGTTATAGTCAGTTGTAAACATAATTAAATTTCAACAATTCTATATTATTATTTTACGTCAATACAAGTTGCGTAATTGCCTTACTGCTGGGTCTCGCCCTTTTGTATTACATAAATACATGTATATTATTTGTAGCTTATATTTCGTTTACAGTGCCTTGCGCTCAAATACGACGTTTCATGCCATTCAATCTAGTAGGTTTTACACCACTGTCCCGCAATCCCCGGCCCACGCTCCGCGCAATTGCGTTCGGGTTTGGCCACATCCCACAACCGTGGTTGCATCGCGTACTGGGCTCTGAGTTAACCGTTTGAGGAACCTGGTCACAGTCTCACGGCAGCGATTACAAATAAATTAGCAAGAACACATCCCGTGGGAAACACATATCGGTATGAAGTACGTCTCATATAAACAATAACACTATCATGTCACACTTTCGCACTTGTTATAAATAGTTCTACTTCCGCACTGTTGATGGGATTTGTTAACTCACGTTGAATGTCTGTCCACACGGCACATTAGTCTTCATGATCGCTATGGAACTGGTGGAGGTACTGTATCCGTCTCAACCCTTCCAGGAAGCGATACGCGATGAACCGGCTGATGAAAGCATCGCATTTCATCCCGAAAACGGCAAGCGGTGAAGATAACAAAATAAACACAGTGTGTGGAAATCCAGCCTGGGAGAGAAACATAATAGCTCAGGTAGGCATGAGACAAAGTGTATCTGAGACATTACGGGTAAAAGCAAAGGTGGGCAACCTCAAACTGGATTTCTAAAATGGAACACTCTCTTGGTGAAGCTTTATCGTTACCAAGGAAGAAAAAACAAGAAATAACAGTCACGGATAAGACAAAAGAAAAACAAAAGGTTAATTGCATCTGGCAAGCAAGAATAAGAATAACTCAATCCTGCCTCCGAGACTGACGGTATACCGAAGTTAAATTGTGATAAAAGAGTCCCTTTTCAAAGAAACCGATCAGCTCATGCCACAATCTTAATTCACAGGGTTCAAAAGAAATGATCAAAAAGAACTAAAAGTTAATCTGCCCCACCAGGAATTATTTCGTCGCACATTATCACACGTCACTTCACTATAATTCCAGAGTGACCTAATCAATAATACTTCTATACAATATCCTGTGAATATAATAAAAAATATGCTAAACACTGCATCAAAAATCACAATAAATAAATAAATAAATAAATAAATATAGCCTAAATAATCCCATAAGGGCAAAGGCCTCCTGCGAGCAGGGACGTGCTCTTGTTTAAACTCATTAGGCGAGCAAGTCCTAAGGAGTTGTGTACAAGTGTTTACTCCACTTGCTACACTGTAGTTCACTTCACCACACTACATTTCACTTCGCTTTACATCTTCTCTAGAAAGGTGGCGGGGGCCAGTTGTCGTGTCTTTGTATGCGCCTATTTGTTGTGGTTTACCTTGTGCGTTGTTTGGCTTGTTACAGGTTGCAGAAGTGTATCTTTCATGTCATAGGTGTGCCGTCTACCAGTATCTTTCAATGTTGAAGCTCTCCTTCCCTTCCCTTCTTATGGTTCCATACGTCTCCATTCTCTTCTCTCCCTTGCTCTCATCGTCCAGTGTTTGCCTGTCTTCCTTACGATTGAGTAATCACAATAAACAATACACTTATTTATAATGTTGTGAAAAAAGAAAACCACAATCCATTGGTGCTACAATTCAGTAGTCCACCCCTGCTAATTTCATGTGTTGTAAATGGAACAATCATCCTTCCATCTAATGCATTTTGCACTGTGGTTTCATGAGATTTATTATAGTTAATCATATTCCTTGATGTTTGCTTATATTGGTAAATCAATCAGCAGAATCGTGATACGGTACTTGAGTTTAATTAACAAATATAGGGTAGATTTTCTAAACTTCTGAACTGTTCAACTGAGTTATTCATTATCTGAGTTTCACATCCAAAGCGATTTTCAATGTATCCATTAACCTTCTCTAGATGTGCAAAAATATCTTATCTTTAATAGATTATGGAGATTTGATCAACCAATGCATTCCTAAGCTGCGTGTGCCTCAGCAACACTGCGTAAATATTCCTAAATAGGAATTCATTATCCATAAAAGAGCACGTAAATTCATCGCCATAAATCACATCTCTATAGGACTGCGATTCCATTAATTAACTTCATCAGAATGCAGATCTTTACCTGTACATTCCTAATTCAACTAGATTCAAAATCATCCTCAATTAAACTTCATTATAACACTATCATTACGTGGCAACATTATCGATTCATTCATCTTTGCTCTATCGATTGCATAAAATACTATATCTCAAAAACCTAACTAAAGATCATGAGTAATTCATCCATTACATCAACCATTTAATTATTCTGCAGATATATCTCCTAATCTCAATGGATGGTTGTAAAATTTCATCTAGCATTCTGTTCTCAAATTTACAATAACATTGCATCAGTTAACCATCGACTATGAGTGCATTTGACTCAAGCATCACACAACTCATGATCCACTATTTTATCATACAAACAACATTCCTCCCTCAATTATAACGTGTCATAAAACAGCTCTTACTGTTCCTAAAACCTTTGGAAAAGCGATTGAATATGGTCAAAATCATATAAATCAAGGAGTGGATTATTGTTATCATCAACATTATAATAAAAATAAATAAATAAATAAATTCAACTGATATGCGAATGGTAATACATTTGACACTCATATAGTCCTTTGAGCATAGCGTCGAAAAAATCACATAAATTCCTAACTTGGGTCTGAGATATTATCCCGCACATACTGCGAAGCAGTAGGCCCCAAACGTCGGCTAGATTCGTAACTTGGGAATGAGATATTCTCTCGCACCTGCTAGCTTGTCTCTCTGTCGGAGGGGTGGGGTTGAACTTCTCACGTGACACACTCCCCTCGTCGCCTGATAAGAGAATTAAATATTCGCTGTCCATCCCGATGCGTGAATATGATAGTATTGCTGGATAAAACCGTGCCGTGAACTATTGTTCCCAAACCAATATTGGCTGTTCACGTCGTACTGTTCGTAAATTATATTAAAAAATGCATCATCTCATGTATACAATACATTTTTGATATAGGACACGTCAGAATTTACATCTATATAATAAAACTACTAATAGGTATATATTACTAATACTATAACTATTTATAACTTATTATAATAACAGATCTTAAGAGATACAATCTTATTGGACAACTATTTACACCTTACTCTATTATAATATGAAAACTTAATTCTATAAATACAACTTACAGCTAGGTATTACAATTAAAATAGAAAAGTAAAATATAATTGTAGATTTCATCGCTCCTATATGCTAAGATATTAAACTACAGAGTAAAAACAATGGTACTGCACATAAGCTTTCAACATTCTATCAAAGGTTTTTATTTTTGGAGCAAGTTTTATATACTGGGGTAGTTTATTGTATAATTTAACTCCTGTGTAAAAAGTTCCTTTTTGATATATGCTTGTGTGTGTGAAATATGAATGTTTTGATTTTGTCTTGTGTTATGCCTATGAACATCATTGTTTGTTTTAAGAAAAACATCCTTATTCATTAAATTCTTAAAAAAACATAATACTCTCAAAGATATATAAGCAGGGCAGTGGGAGAATGTTCAGATCTTTAAACAGAGGTCTACTTGATTCTCTAGTGTTTACATTTGCCATAATTCTAATCGCCCTCTTTTGTATCCTAAACGTGCTTAGTACATCTGGCGACATACCCCAAAATATGACCCCATATCTTAAGTATGAATGGAAATAAGCAAAATAAGTATTTCTTAATGTGTGAATGCTAGTGCAGGTTTTCAAAATACGTAACGCAAAGCACATCGAGTTCAGTTTAGTATTCAGATATTGTCTATGTTTATTCCATTTCAAGTCATGTTCTATCCATAGTCCTAAAAACTTAGTTTCTGATTTATTTTCTATTTGATGACCATTTAATGTTATATTGGGCTTCGCAAGATTCCTATTCTGTATAGTGTGGAAATTTAGACATACTGTTTTTTATAGGTTATTATGAGGCGATTATCTTGTGACCATTTGGTTAACTCTCCTGAAACGAAGTCAGCAGACTGCTGTATGACCTGTTTAGTTTCACCTTTTATTACGAGTGTTGTATCATCCGCAAACAAAATTTCCTTATGTGAATGAACGTTCTGTGTTATATCATTGATATATAGAAAAAAGAGTATTGGGCCCAAAACCGATCCCTGGGGTACTCCAAATTTAATAATTCCCTCATTGGACAATGTTTCATTAAGTAATTTGCTTCCATCATCCTTGTGTCTCAAGCTTACTAATTGTTTACGCCTGGTTAAGTAAGACTCTATCCATTTATTAGCTAGACCTCTAATACCATATTGATTTAATTTTGTAAGGAGGATTTCATGGTCAACAACATTAAATGCTTACGATAAATCCAAGAATAGGCCACTTGCATGTTCCTTATTGTCAAGTAATTTCAGTATACTGTTACTACATTCATAAATTGCTGTCTGTGTAGATTTTTCCGTTCTGAAGCCATATTGTGAGTTTGATAATATTTTATTTTTTTCTATAAAACTTATCAGTCTCTTATACATGATTTTTTCCACAATTTTTGCAATACCAGTTGGTAAGGTAATAGGACGATAGTTATCTAATTCATCTTTTGAACCGTTTTTGTGCACTGGAATTACTTTCGATAACTTCAAAATATCCGGGTAAGTTCCTGAGAAAATTGAAATGTTTATTAAGTGTGTAAGTGGATTTATTATATTTTCTGCACAGTTCTTTGTTTAAAGGGGAATGATGTTTCAAAATAGTGTTTTAGGGTACTGTTAAATGCATTAAATTTATCATTTACAATTTCTAGGTTATACATTTCTGACCATGTTTCCTTATTTAATAAGTCATTGAAATATGAAACATTTGTTTCAGTGAATGACCTGCACTTTGATTTTACTCCATTATCATTATTATTGATTGTTTCGGGTACTTCAAAACTCAGTATTTGTCCATGGTGGTCACTAAAACCCGGACAATAGACTTCTATTGAATGGTGATATTTACCTGTATTTAAAAAAATGATCAGGAGTAGTTTTACTAAATGTTGTTATTCTTGTTGGGGTATTTACTGTAGGTTTCAGTCAATAGGAAATTAGTAACTGTGTTAATAATTCACAATTTCTATCACATTTTAAGAAATCCTCATTTACATCCCCACAAATGACTATATCGAAATTTACTTTGCTCAAGTTATTGAGTAACAAATCTAATTTATCTATAAATAAAAGAAACTTTCCTGACGGAGAACAGTATACGCATACAATTATTATCTTAAACTGCTGTATTTTTACGGCAGAGAATTCAAAATCCTGTTCCATAATTAGATAATCATAAGCTGATAACTGTTCATGATCTAAATTATTTCTTAAGAAGATACAAGTACCACCATGGGTAATATTAGATCTAGAGTATTTACTAGCTAGTATAAACCCTGGGAATTGAATTAATTCGAGTTGTTCCTCTTTCAGCCAATGTTCTGAAATACATAGTGCTGAGATGTCTTCCTGGATTTTCTCTTTATCACTTTCTTCTTTCATTTTTAAGCATTAGATTTATGTAATCAATTTTATTATAGAGAGACTGAACATTGTGGTGGTAAATTTTAAATTTGTTACTTTTTCAAGCTTGTGTTGGTGATTTATTTACATTATTATCATAATTGTTATTATTATTTTTGTTGCTAGACAAATCCGAAACACCATTGTTGGACTCAGTTAAATTTGACATCAAAAGATCTGAATGCCAAACCTCACGTTTGGCTTATTTTACCAGTTTCCATGCTTCCACTCTAAAGATATTACTGTTGAACTATTCTTACCCTTTGAATTTACAATTTTGCAGATTTCATCACTAAGATACTCTTTTCCTAACCTATTTAAGTGTAGACCATGCCGAGTGTGGAACTTCCTGTCTAATTTACTTACATCTATAATTTGGACATTTGGAAAACTCTTACAAATTTTATGAATTTTTCTATTTGTAGTCTCTATTTCTACATTTGCACATGATTTGGGAATTAAGTCGTATCTCTGCGGAATGTTTACAATAATGACATTTGTGTTATGCATGGATGGCAATGTACCCTTTAAATCTTTGATTACCTTTTTACTCTGATTTCTATAGACGTCGTTTGTTCCAGCGATGATTACTGCATAGTCCTTTGAAGTAAGGGACGCACACTCTCCTACCATCCCGTTCGTGACCGCTGCAATTGAAGCTCCTGGTTTTACTGTCGAAGTGACCTCCATTTCTCCCCTTCCCTCCAATATGCTTTCTGCTACATCTCGCCCGTGACTATCCGCAAATATCCGCATCTTCCTGGATTTTCTCTTTATCACTTTCTTCCTTTCTTCTTGAAGAAAGTCGTCATTTTCTTCGACGAGCGCACCAAAGGAATTTGAGACGGGAATTTCAGTTACATGTACCGGTACTCCATTTATAGGCTTAGGCATATTGAATCATACCTTACCAGCAACTACTGTCGACCAAGTTTCCTTGCTTTCCTCTCTGTTTCCTTTTAATTTATTCAACTCTTGTATTAACTTAGTAATATCTTCCTTTAGCAGCTTTATAATTTCATCTTTTGAGGACAGTTCGTTTCTCAGGTTATGACATTCGCATGACAGTACTGGTAGGCCTACATTACGACAGTCGGTTTCACTTTTCTCCTCACTCAATTTTACCTGAGATCTTGTGATGATTTTATTTGTATTTTTACTTTTATTTTGCACGACGAGCATAAATCCGTAACGGTTACACTAGCTGACGAGACACTAACACTGTTGACTGTCGACATACTAGAGATCTAAGTTATCCTTGATGTTTACACCAAATTACTCTAAACTTATTTTAATTATTACTACCTAAATGAAAGCCTCCGTGGCTTAGGCGGCAGCACGCCGGCCTCTCACCGCTGGGTCCGTGGTTCAAATCCCGGTCACTCCATGTGAGATCTGTGCTGGACAAAACGGAGGCAGACAGGTTTTTCTCCGGGTACTCTGGTTTTCCCTGTCACAATTTCATTCCAGCAACACTCTCCATTATCATTTCATTTCATCTGTCATTCATTTAATCATTGCCCCAGAGGAATGCGTCAGGCCTCGGCAGCCGGCACAGTTCATATCCTCGCCGCTAGATGGGGGCTCCATTCATTCCATTCCTGACCCGGTCGGAGACTGGAAGCAGGCTGTGGATTTTCACTACCTAAATGAATTAATCTAATTACCTACCAATAAAGAAGAATGTGAAATACGTATATCTTCCAATCGGGTGAAAACTCGTAAAAGCATCACTGCTCTACTTGGTTCAAACAGTGATTGAAGAAGTCACCGAATCTTTGGATACACGTTCCCACAACTTAGTTTAAGTTTATCAAATTATCAATAAGAATTTCTAAATACTATCAATATTCCGTACGGTATTTCACTCGACCTAAGGAAAGTAACTTTATAGATTTTAAACCTCCGTTATAATATTTAACCACTTTTATCAAATATTTACACTAGCTGCTATTTCACTACACTTTCACTGTGACGCCATCTTGTGACGCGTGTGAAAGCATCACGACTTGTGATCACGACTGTGATTATCAGGAGCTTAAAAATGAATTAGCGTCTAAGGATGAAATAATCAGGTTACTGAAGGAGGATGTGAGAAGTCTTGCTGAAGAGAATGAACGTTTAAGTGTAGACCAGGGCAAAAGAAGTGAAAAGTGGACTCATGATGTGAAACGTGGTGCTGGACCAACTAGGCCAAATTTTAGGCCTAAGATCGTGGACAATAGTGTGTGTGTGCCACTTAAGAAATCATTTGGAGGACTCCAAGAAGTAAGGGACGATAACACATCAGTGAAAAATAGTGTGTCTAAGCCTACTAAACAACAGAAGAAAGTAGGTAAAGTGTTGATTTATTCGGACAGTCACGGACTCGGATCAGCAGCGAATATCTTGGCGAGTTGTGGTAACGTGGCAGTCACTTCAATAGTAAAATCCGCGGCATCATTTACTGCAGTTGTGAGTGGATCAAAAAGTGGAACAGCTTCGTTATCTTCGAGTGATTTTGTGGTGATAGTTGGCGGCTCGAATTATGTTTCAAGAAATGAAGGTAAAAATGTGATCAGCTCCCTGAAAGGAACTCTTTCTTCGCTCACCCACACTAACGTCGTAGTTGTGAACCTTCCCCACAGGTATGATCTAATGGAGAAATCCTGTGTAAATGAAGCTGTAAAAGACACGAATGTAGGGTTTGCGAAGGTATGTAAACATTTTCGCAATGTTCATATGCTAGATGTTAGTAGGTTGGATAGAGCTATGCACACTAGGCACGGTCAACATTTGAATAAGCTAGGTAGGGAAGTCTTAAGTTGTGAAATAAGTAAAATTATGAACATGAAGTTAAAGGAAAAGGTAGTGTTCTGTCCGGGGGTGAAGTGTTAGACGAACAAAGGAGTGTGAAATGGTAAATTTAGAGGGTGTGATCAAATTGGGAGAGTTTCAGTGAATGTGTTGGAATTCGGGATTGGGCGTGTACGGGGGAGCTGTGGTAGATGGGGGAGAGCTTTGGCTTATCGGGGTGGTGGCTTTTTAGGGGATGCGTTAATTGGGTGAGCTATTAGCGCTCAGAGCGAGTTTTACGATTATGCGCTTTGCTACTAGCTGACTGTACGCTGCTCGGCTAGGTCGCCACACGTCGGGCGCTCAAGGTTGTGTTAATGAAACTGTCTGCTGTCCACTCAGCGGTTTTATAATTGCAAGCACTGGAGGGTCAAGGTGTAGGGAGTCGGGAAGTAAGAACAAGTGTGGAATGAAAGTGTACAATGAGCGTGTAGTGTAAATGGTTCATGGTTTATTAGACCGTGATGTTTTAAAGGTGTCCCTCTAATTAGGGACGTTTGATTATACAATTATAAGTGTGATTTTGTACAACAGTGAATTGGGGTACAAGTGGACAGGAATACTCTTGGTGATGTTGTGTAATAGGACTCTGAGATGCACGCTTACCTTTAGGTGAGAATCAGGAACCAAACGGGAGTAGCCACGGGCAGCGACAGACCAAGAGCCCAGAGTGGCCTTCTTTCTTATATCTTTCGGCATTACTGACTCAGTATTACTCCACATGTTGTCGTCCCAGATACTTCTAAGTGTAAATTGTATGTGTGTGGCGCAAGCTCTTGGCCAACCACCTGTAATAAGTGGCCGCCTACCTGCTGTGTCAAGATTGTGTTCTGGATTTTATTGTATCACCAGCTGGGGTTGTTTTGGGGCAGAAGAGGGTGTTTGATGTTGGGGTTGAATCGTAGTTTTGTATTTTTGAGTTATTGATGTGTTAGTGGATTCGCAGCTTGCGGGGGAGCGTGGGTTTAGTGGCGTAAGCCACATTTCCCTTGGGGGTGCGTAAAGGTCCTAGGGTCCTGAAGGTGTATGGACCCAGGGCCTGAACAACACCTCGTCGATGTTTAGCTCGAGTCCCCGCGAGCTGAAATGAGAGTTAGGGGTAGTTCTCTCCTCCTCTTCTTCCTTCCTCCTTCTCTTCCTCCTGGTCCTCTTCTTATTAGTATTCTTCTTCTCTCCTGGTGTTCTTCTTATTCTTCTTCCGTGTGGTGTGGATGTTGTGCGTTGGTGGGAATCGGTTCCTCGGCGGTGTGTAGGTATAGTGTGCTCTCAGAGGGGGTGGGGTTAGGGGTGGAACATAAATAAATTTAGCTCTGCTTATAAATACAATATAAATAAATACAGCAGTTAGTTATGTTTATGTTTACATATCGTGACGTAGTGTGCTTTCGCATGAAGGAAAATAAACATCGTAATAACATTCTTGCTGTCTCAGCAGCGGGATGAAAAAATTGCCTTCTGCGGGTAAGCTGAATAAGGTTAAGTTGTAAAGAAAGTGTAGAGATTGAAGAGAAAGTAAAACAGATGGCCTGGGTGTAAGTGTTACGGGTAGCTTCATAATATTTTTATTGTGTGGGGTAAAAATAGGCCATCTTTACAAATTTGTATTTTAGAAGGGTGAAAATGAAAGTACATGTGTTGAAATGTGTATGGTTACGTGTGATAGTGTGTAGTGAAAAAATGTAGACAATATTCGACGTAGCGATGCAGGTAATAATGGTGCCGTGTACATGATGGTGATAATCCTGTGGTAATTATAGTAGCATTGTATAATGACAGTCGTAACAACAATAATGATAACAAGCATGACACTGATAATAATAATAATAATAATAATAATAATAATAATAATCACCATAATGGTAATAATCATAATAATAATAATAATCATAATAATAATAATAATCACCACGAACCTACTACGCTGTCGTAGCAGGCGGAGAGGTGATACTCCGACGTGGCGCGTCCCAGGTGGCGGATAGGGGGGTCCTCACCGGTTTACCGGCGGACTTGAGCGAAATAAAATAGCTCTCGCGGACCAAACACACTGCTCCAGGAACTAACAATCCCTGGGTCTAAACAACCAGCGTAAGCTGGACATTAATTACAAGCAACAATGACTCGTACAAGTAATAACAAAATTCCTCCAGGTGGACGATCCACCCGTCGTCAGACGGCAACCAAGCTTTCAGATACTGGGGAGCTTGGGCATGTGCGAGAGGGTAAGTCGGAGTGCTCTGGTAAACTTCCATGGAAGACCCATACGTACATTGGAACGTTCAACATTCAAACACTTGTTCAAACTGGTAAGCTACACAATCTCACGACGGAACTTACCAAACAGAAAATCCAGATTCTTGCCTTACAAGAAACACGCTTTCCTGACTCAGACATATTAGATTACAACGACTATAGGATCTTCAAAAGCGGAACCAAGAAGAAAATTTGCAAAGGCGCATCGCTATTCGGCAAGGCCTTTATTGTAGACCAAAAAAAATCTGAATTCAGTAACAGACGTGAAACCCATCAACAATCGGCTAATGACCATGAGAATTAAACACACGAACAAAAATTACACATTCATCAACGTCCATGCACCCACAAATGCTGACAACAAAAAAGAACCCGAAAAGACTGACAAATTCTGGGAAGAACTCGAAAATGAAATGTCCAAAATTCCATATGATGACGTTAAAATTCTCCTCGGGGATTTCAATGCACAATTAGGCAGAGAAAGAAAATACAAAGAAAAACAGTAGGTGATTATCCCGCACACAAATTTACCAACAAAACCGGGACTCGACTCATTGAATTATGCCAATAAAACAATTTGAAAATTATGTCAACCTCACTACGAAAATCCCCCCAAGAAACAGAAAACATGGCGATCACCTATCCACCACATAGGCGAGTTTCAAATCGACCATGTCGCAATCTCTTACACCTATCAGAAAGAAATTCACGATGAACAAGTACGTAAAGGAACGAGCATTGATTCTGACCAGTATCTCTCCCGAATCAAAATCAAATTCACACCAAGGAGAAAATTTAACAAGACTCCCCCAATGATCCCAAAATTCGACATAAGCAAACTCAAAGACTCCAAAATCGCTGAAAAATGGGAAGAACAACCCACAGAAATCTGGGAAAATTTCATAGGAAAAATCATCGAGACCGCCAAAACCTTGATTCCCCTGACTAAAGAAACAAAACATCCTTGGTGGAATCAAGAATGTGAAATCGCCCTCGACAACAGAAAAACTGCCTTCCAAACCTATAACAGTAACAAATCTGAGAAAAAACTGAAGATCTTCTTCGAGGTACGTAAACAGACGTCCAGAATTCTGCGACGAATCAAACGGAAGTATATCAATGATCAACTGATTTCGATCGAGAACGACTTCACACACTACAATACGCGTGATTTCTACAAAACATTCGCCAACTAAATCAAAGGGTTCACACCTCAAAACGTATGCTTCAGAAAACAAGACGGAAAACTGGCATTGACAAATCGAGACAATTGCCAAGAGCTAGCTACGTACTTCTCACGACTTTTGAATTGCCCAGAACCCACGAAAAGATTCCCAAAGGAACAATCAGACCACACATCAGAAGAATCACTACCACCAACTCAAGATGAAATCCTCTCCCACATCAATAGACTCAAAAACAGTAAAGCCTCAGGTGAAGACGGCATCACTGCAGAACTACTTAAAAACCTAGGACCCAATGCACTCAGAGAATTTACACTAATCATCCAAGAAATATGGCAAACAGAGAAAATACCTGATGACTGGAAAACAGCACTCATCCACCCACTACACAAAAGAGGAGATAAGTCTGACGTGAACAACTACAGAGGGATTTCTCTTCTTCCCGTCGCCTACAAAATTTTCTCAGCTTGTCTATTGACACGAACACAGGAACAGCTCGACCAAAGTTATCAGAATTTCAAGCAGGATTCAGACCAACCCGATCGTGCCTTGAACAAATCTTCAACCTTAAAACCATTGTCAAAATGCATGCAATTCGAAATAAACCAGTGATGTGCACATTTGTCGATTTCCAAAAAGCATACGACTCGATCGATAGACAATCACTCTTCCAGATCCTTGAAGAAAGAGGATTAGATCACAAAACATGGAAACTCATTGAACAAACGCTGACCAACACAAAATCCAAAGTAAAATTTATGGGGGAAATCTCCGAACCTTTTGAAATTCAGACAGGTGTGCGACAAGGAGATGGTCTTTCCCCTCTCTTGTTCAACATTGTCCTGGATAAAGTCATGGAAGAATGGGAAAAAGAGCTCAAGAAACAAAATGTCTGGAAACCAGTTACACTTGGCTATCGTAAAAACAATCCATATCTTGCCTTCGCCGATGACTTGGTTATACTAACAGAAAATCAAGAGACCTCAATAAAACAAATAGAAACACTCCAAGAATGCGCCGAAAAAGTGGGACTTCAAATATCCTTCGAGAAAACTCAAGTGCTAAGTCACAAAGACGACAACATGCAAACAAAATACGGAACCATCAAAAGAGTCCCACATTTCAAATATCTGGGAGAATTTATCGAACCAACTGGATCCGAAAATATCTCACAACCAAACCGTCTCCAGAAAACCAGGAGATCACTAGGACTTATCCAAAACCTCTATAACAAAAAATGCATGTCAAGACAAACATCAAACTTGACATTACAACACTGTCATCAAACCGGCAAGTCTCTACGCAAGCGAAACACTTACACTCAATAAGAAATATGAACTTGAAGACGTCAAGAAAGAAGAAAGAAAAATCATTCGGAAAATACTGGGAGCAAGACTCACTCCTGACGGGTACCGACTACAGTCAATCAAAACAACTGAAAAATACTCAAACATCGAAGTCGACTTCAGAAAAAGACGATTGAAATTCTTCAGGCACATAAGTAAACTGCCGAATACACGACTAACCAAAAGAATGTTTCAATTAAGATTTCTGCATATCATCACTCAAAAGTACACCACCATGGATGAAAGAAGTACAAAAAGACATGCGAACTGCTAACATAACCGACACATCAGACAGAGACTCCTTCCGTAACAAAGTGAACAACTGGGAAGTCCAACCAGAGCAACCAAAACCTACACTTTACAGACCTCAATGGTCTGACGAAAGAAAATTGGCATTCTCCAACAGAATGAAACAATATTGGCAAGATAAGAAGAACGTCAAGAATTGAGTCAAATTGCTTAACGCTTTCCAATATTGGGAAAATACTCTGTAAATAAATAAATAAATAAATAAATAATTTTAATTTAATTTAATGTATTTAATTTATTTATTAAATACTATTTATATTACATTATTGTGATATGTCTCACGAATCTGATGACAGTACAGATTATCTGTGAGACATATTAATTATTATTTACAACATATATATAGATTATATTTCAATACAAGAGTGCATGCATTTTTAGCCTACTTTTCACATTTTGCAAAAATGAGGAAAAAGTAGACTTATGAGATCGGGCAAATGTGTGTCTGTCTGTCTGTCTGTCCTTCTGTCTGTCTGTCTGGCTGTGTGTGTGTCCCCCCCTATCAACTCCTAAACGGCTGCAGCAATCGAAACAAAATTTGGTAGGAGTAAAGATCTATACCTGAATATCTCACGGCCATATTTGAAAATGATGTCAGTGCTACCAACTGCTAAAAAATCGCAATTGAAATTTGAGCTCCATGTTGGATATCTTGGAAAGTATGAATGGGAGCTATTTCAAAATTGGCACACGTACAGATCATAATATTTCAGTTTAATTTCCAGGAGACTAAACATGGCAGTGTTTCCAAAATGATTATAAGCCTCCTGATAGGTCCAATTTTTAAATGCATATAACTTCCATACTATCAATTGGAATTCAACCAAATTTCGTATGTTGTATGTGTACATAACCAGATATGACTGAGCGTATTTTTAAGACCTACCAGGGCTGCCAACTGTTAATAAATGCTCCTAATTTATTTTATCCAAATACCAATATATCAGAAAGTATGCAAGCCGACAGCTTTAAACTATGCACACGTATAGTACCTGACATTCTATATTAATTTGGAGTAACTTATATACGTCAGTGCTACCAACATGATTCTAAGCCTGCTGACAGGTCCAACTTTAAATACATGTAACTTCCATACTATCATTTGGATTTCAACCAAATTTCGTATGTGCTATGTGTACCATATCAGATATGACTATGCATATTCTAAGGAGCAACCAGTGATGCCAACTGTTAATATGTGCTGTCCCTATTTTTGTTACCCTAATATCAATATATCAGAAAGTATGCAAGCCAATAGCTCTAAACTTTGCACACGTATAGTACATGGCATTCTAGACAAATTTGGAGTAACTAATATACGTCAGTGCTGCCAACATGATTCTAAGCCTGCTGATAGGTCCAATTTTAAAATGCATGTAACTTCTATACTAACTAATGGATTTCATTCAAAATTGGCACAACAATAGATCATATTATTTCAGATTATTTCTGAACAATACATGCATGACATTGTTGCCAACATGATTTCATACGCGCGCTGTTAGATCCAATGTTTAACTGCATGTAACGTCCATGCTATTCATTGGACTTCAACCAAATTTTGTATTTTGTACCTTAAGAGACGGAACTAAGAATATATTCAGTCATCAGGGCTGCCAACTGTAGTGCTCTATTAGGATACATTATGCCAGGTATACAGTATTTCGAACTAATTGGAAATTTCGATATTAGCAACTTAATTTCGTCATTATTCTAGATAGGTTCATATTCTGTAGAATAATCATTGGCATGAAAAGTAGGCTGTATAGTTCTTCACGGAACTTCTTGTTTTGTAATGTTAATGATAATATATTAATGTAAATAATTAAAGACACAAAAAGTTACACTATGGTAATTATATTAATAAATTTATGTTATGAGTTAATGTTTGGGTAAGTAATATTTTTTAATGCGACTTATAGCTAGTTGTTTGCTGTTAATGTTTGTCAGTCCAGGTGGTAGTTCATTAAGTAGTGATGGTATAATATAATTTAGTCTCTTGAAACCATAACTATTTATACATAAAGGTTTTACATGTTTAGTACTTGTTATGGCTCTTGTTTGTATGTTGTGAGAGACCTTATGCCTGAATCTTGGATCATGGTAGTAGAGATTCAGTACAGTAATTTGAAACAACTCTTTAATATCAAAATAAGGGATATCAGTGAAATATTTAAAGAACCTGTTTTGGCTATCTTGAAGATTATTAATTTAAGTTGTGTTTTGATTTCCCCAAGCTGCTATAACATATCTTAATTTGCTTTCAATCAGAGCACTATAAATTGTTTTGTAAGTTTTCCTATCTACATAAAATCGGAGATTGTAGAAGGTGTAAAGGTTTACTCTTAGGTTTTTTATTATGTTTACTGTGTGTGTGTTCATTTTAAAGTGTTCATCAAGGGTAATTCCTAGGTATTTTTGTGTCGAAGTACTATTTATGAAGGTGTTACATTTGCAACCTGCCAGGATGTTTTGGTGTAAGCATGATATGCTGTGGTGCGTTAGTTTGTATTTTTCTTGTGTGAAGTGATCAACTCTGATGTGCATTATTTTAGATTTGGTTGCATTTATATACAAATTATTGTCATGACACCATCTTGTGATGTTATTGAAGTCATCTTGAAGTCTATCAAAAGCTGTTTTAGAGTCTTTATGTATGGTATATATAGTGGTGTCATCAGCATAAATAAATATTTTACTGTGTTTAATGGCTTCATTCATGTCGTTTACGAACAGGTTATATAGTGTAAGTGAAATAATGCTGCCTTGAGGGATACCTTGTGTTCCTTCTACTGCGTCACTGATAGTGTTATTGACCATAACTGCCATTTCCCTGTTTTTCAGATAGCTTTCAAATAGTTTGTAAGTCGTGCCTCTTATTCCAATATCGTGTAATTTAGCAAGTAGTTTATTGTGATTTATTGTGTCAAATGATTTAAAAAAGTCAAGACAAAGTACCATTATGTGATTGTTCTTATTTAAGGCATTATTTATTACATTGGCAAATTCAGCCAGGAGTAGTTCAGTACATTTCCCTTCCTAAAACCGTATAGGTGTCCCTTTAAAATATCATATTTATTTAGGAAATTCTTCAATCTCTTATCCAAGCATTTTTCCATTATTTTGTGTAGGATTGATAAAATGCATATTGGTCTGTAGTTGCCAGAGTCTAAGTGATCGCCATTCTTATATATTGGTTTAATAATTGTGTATTTCAGATATTTTGGTATTATGCCTGATTCGAATATCTTGTTTATGAGATGTGTTATGATTGGTATAGTTTTTTTGGATGTTGCCTTTATGTCTTTCAAGCGTATATTGTCTGCCCCAGGCGATTTGTCTGTTTTTAATTCCTTAATTATGTTTTCTATTTCATATTCATCAGTTTCAAGTAATGTAAAGGAATTCATTAATGTGTTTCTATTTGATTGCCATATGTTGATACTACAGTTATAAGCTAGGCTGTTTAATTTTTCACTAAAGGTATTGATGAATTTATTGACTATCACTTCGTTAGTATAATGTAATCTTAAATGTTTGTTTACGACTTCATTGACAGTTTGTGTTTTCCGACCTGTTATATCATTAATGACTTTCCACATTCCTTTATTATCGTCAAAACTGTCAAATGTTATAGCCATTCTCAAACCTGGCAAACCTGAAGACAGCCCCGAAAGCTATCGTCCAATAGCACTGCTCAGTTGCATATTAAAACTTTTTGAACGAATCCTTCTAACCAGAATAGCACCGCTCATTGAGGCTGTTATCCCTCCTGAACAAGCTGGCTTCAGACACGGACGCAGCTGCACTGATCAAGTTCTTGCCCTAACTACACACATTGAAGCAGGTTTTCAAGGTAAACGGAAATCAACAGCTGTTTTCATCGACTTGACAGCTGCGTATGATACTGTTTGGCGACAAGGACTGATCTACAAACTATTGCAAGTTGTACCAAGCCGAGAAATTGTGGATCTAATATCTAGCATGCTTAGTGAAAGGCAATTTGAAGTGTTCCTAGGAAACACTAAAAGCCGCAAACGAAAACTTAATAACGGCCTACCACAGGGATCTGTTTTAGCCCCACTGCTATTCAATTTGTACATCCATGATTTACCAACTACAACATCAAGTAAGTTCATCTATGCTGATGATATCGCGCTGGTAGCTCAGAGCAATAACTTTGAAGATGGCGAACAAATCATTACGGAGGACCTGGAGAAGATGTCAACTTTCTTTAAAACCTGGAGATTGATCCCAAGCACAACAAAAACTGAAGTCTCTTGTTTCCATCTAGCGAATCGTGTCGCAAACTACAAACCTAGAGTCCTGTTCAATGGACAAGAGCTGAGGTACAATCCTTTCCCAAAATATCTCGGAGTCACTTTAGATAGAACCCTGAGCTACAAAGAGCACATCACCAAGCTCTCTCACAAAGTCGCCGCAAGAAACAACATACTGCATAAGCTCAGTGGTACCTCCTGGGGAGCCTCTGCTGACTGTCTACGTTTAACTGGCATCAGTCTTGTTTACTCAGCTGCTGAGTACTGTGCGCCTGTCTGGTTGGGAAGCGTACATGTGAAGAAGATAGACACGAAACTGAACGATACAATGCGTTGCATTACTGGTACCATCAAATCAACTCCATGTCACTGGTTACCCGTGCTGAGCCACATCCCTCCACCTCACTTAAGGCGGAAGCAAGCTCTACTGAGGGAGGCTAAGAAAATCTTTGCATCACCCTCTTTGCCACTGCATCAGGAATTCTGCCATCCGTCACAACAACGATTGCAATCCAGAAGACCGGCAAGTGTCACTGCAAGGCAACTCATCGCGGATGGATTTGACATAAAGGAAAGCTGGAAGCATGAGTGGTCAACAAAAACATTGGGAACAAGTGTCCACCATCTTGATCCCACAAAGAAGCCAAATGGTTTTGACCTACCAAGGAACCTCTGGTGCCGTATCAACAGGTTGAGGACTGGACATGGGTGTTGTAATTATTTCAGGTACAAGTGGGGCTGGATCAGTTCACCAATGTGTGAATGTAACTTAGAAGAACAGACGATTGAACACCTGGTCCTACGCTGTCCTCTTCATTCATACCCTGGAATTCCTGACGACTTGTTTGATCTCACACCTAGTCTAACCGAATGGTTGAAAAGGAAGGACTTTAAAGTTTAATTTTGTCTTATTTGTATTCTGTATTGTATCACCATACGATTAAATCTAAATCTAAATCTAAATTATCGTTTTTGGAAATATTTATCTAATTTTTATAATATTGATGTTTTGTTTTGTTTATTAGCTTATTTAATTTGTTTCTGAAAGCTTTGTATTCATTTTTATTGTAATATTATCCTTGTTTCTGAGCATTGTTTTGTAAAGTCTGTCTCTTTCCTTACATTGTATTTTTAGGTCATAAGTGAACCATTGTTTGCTTTTTCTGTGTTTACGAGTGGTTATGTAAGATGCTTTTTGGTAGATTTCCTTAAATTTGGTTGTTATATTGTTATATATGTCATTAGGATTTTTTAATTCAAGGCAATCTGTCCAGTCTCTGTTGTTAAGGCTTGTGTGTATTATAGTATCGTTCATTAGCGTAATGTACGATTAATTATCTTGTAATTGTGTCTTATCATTTTTTGGCCAAATACCTGCATATGTTATGTAGTGGTCAGAGATATCTGATTGTATGACTGCAGAAGTATATTGATCTAGTCTGCTACGATAGTATATGTGATCAATACATGTTCTCGAGTCTAAATTTGGATCATAACGAGTACATTGAGTGATAAGTGGTAGGAAACCATGAGTTGCCATAATATTTGTATATTTGATAGCTGATAGACTGATGTCATTAGATAAAGTATCAATGTTGATATCTCCTAAAATGGCGTATTCGCTGTACTTACTGGTGTGTTGTGTATTGTGTCTCCAGTTCATCAAGAAAGTCATTTATGTTTTTGCTAGGTGGTCTGTAAATGCATGTTAACCAATCTTTTTGTTCATGTGAAGTATTTCTATTACCATTGATTCATGAGTATTGGAAATGTATAATCATAATCATAATAATAATAATCATAATAATAATGAGATAGTAATAATGATAGTTGCCATATTAGAGTTCAGCAACTTGAAGTGTAACCCTGCGTGAGCGCTAGCTCCGTCAGCCAGAGTGACAGAGAGTACAGCGGTCTTGTAGTTCGCATTTCTTCCGGGGTTTCAATTGGAGTTGTTGCGCTCTAGTACCCTTCGTACAAGTATATTATCCAATCATGTGGAATATGTATGTGTAGCATCATATAGTGCTATCATGATATAATTACAAAATACAAAATAATTTACAAAATAGTATGTATTACCTTATAGAGCTCTTTTAAGTGGCCAGTTATTTTATACCTCTTGCGCGCTGTTAATTCTATACCTTGCTTCGCATTCTTAAGCGTTCTTAAGCGGCCGTTCCTGATAGGTTTCAGTGGCTAATCCGCTGTTTTATTTTGCTTTATCTTATACCCTAGTGGTTTTCCCACCGTGGTTAGGAATCCCACCTTAGCGTCGAAGGCTCGGCGCTTACAAGCGTTGTGCCGCCCTTAGACACTGGATTCACGCTTCATTTGCGTGTATGATGTATCTTTGCGTTCAGCGATGTTCAGTATTCCACGGATACTGTGCACCGTTGGCCGCTGTGTTGTCACCTTTAAGGGGTGCAACTGAAATTGCCGAAGAGTGTATGTGTTTGTGACATAGGAGTGTATTGCATTTGTGTGTTTGGGATGTATATTTACAGGAAGTATGTACAGTCCCAAGGTCTCCATCTGTGAAAAAATATGTTATGAATATGTTAATACGCTGCCGTTTGTCCTGTGGATAGAACGCATGTTATTGGAGATTAAATGACCTGTTATTGCCTTAAGGTAACTTATTACTAACTGCAGTTCTATGTTAGTTTCTTATACCCTAGATGTGTATCTTTGGATCATGATTTTCTTTCTTCAGCGCTTCTTTGCAGCAGTGTTGGAGCTCATAGCTGTAATATAAAATATGTTAGTCAAATACATTTGGCCAAGTTTATTATTGTCCGCGCAGCGCAGTTTTTAAGGGTCGGCTTAAGTGTTACCGCCCTTGAGACCTCTTCGGACGTCTCGTGTATAGTGTCTTGTTGAGCTTTTTTGAAACTCTAGGGGTCGTTACCCGCCATTTAGTATAGGCTGTATTACTATGTCTCTGGTCTCGATGCCAGGAAATTAATTCGTTTCATCGCGGAATATACCTCGCGAGATGCGTTTTGTTGAGCCTGTCTCGGCGGTCGATTACCGAACATTTATATCTGTAGGGGTCGCTAACCTCTATTTAGAATAGGCTGCATTATTTCGTCGCGGAATGCTACCTCACGGGATTATCTATGTATAAAGGGCTTACCTCTGCCATGTTTAATGGTCTTATTGGTGCCGTATAAGTGCTTCTTATATCTAGCTACATACTAATCTATAAGTATAAAAAAATTGCCGGAATGTCTCCTTATTCTAAGGCCGAAATATGCGTTGCCAGCTGCTGCTTTGGGACCGCACTGACTTACGAAATTTGCTTATTATCTAAGTTGCTCTCGAAATATGCAACTATATCTTACAACCTAAATTTCCAACGAGGAATATCTCCCTTTCGGGGGTTCCGTGCGTGCAAATTCTGTTGCCACCGGAAGGCTCCAAAACAGCCAGACCGAAGTCCTTGTACACTTTCCTCCTTATATGCTACGCCCTCTTATATCTAGGGGCCCTTAGTAACTAATATGTTTGTGTGTGAAGGCCTGTGTAATTGCTACAAGTAGCACTTCGCTCGGGATATCCATGGCTTTGTAGCCGCTGCATATGGCTTATAGCCGCTTTATAAAACATATTGACCATTTTTTTTGGGGGGGGGGGCAATTCCCTGGGAAGGTCGCTACCTTCATTTACAGCTCGCGGGTCGCTAGCCGACATTTGTGGGCTCCAAGCGGTGCGTAAACTAGTACGTCGTCACTGCTCAATGTGGTGTTGGAACTAGTACTTCGTCAGCGCTCAAGGCGGTGCGTAAACTAGTCCCTTGGGAGCCCATCCCCTCTCTGGGGGTCGTTACCCTCCATTTATAACTCTGGGGGTCGCTACCCTCTGTTTAGCTCACGTGTGGGCGCGGAACAAAAATCGTAGGCTGCGATATTCAACGCTCTTGGCGGGCTGGATATATCCAAATTCACGCTCTTGGCGGATGGGATTTGGCCATGTTCACGCTCTTGGCGGATGGGCATCCAGTGATCGACTTACGCAATCATTCATTTATTCATTATTCTTCATTTCTTCACCTTATATCCGGATAAGGACTTTTTGCGGGCCTGGGGGGTTCCGCTGGCCCCAGGTGCACAGGCTTAACTTCCATGCGATCGGAAGACTCATCCCCCAGCTCATGGATGCTACTTAACATACAGACTAACTAATGGTTCAAGTCCTAAATTTGGTCGTCAGGATCTGCCCTGCCGTCCTTGGCTTTGCCTTCCTGTGGCCCTTTTTATTGTCCTTATATATATATATATCATCACCTGGTGTGCACTCAGGTCCTGGTGGGTGTAATTTAGTGTACCATGGAATGTGTATATGTATAGTGTAACTTTGTGTACGTCTGGGGTTGTAAGCCATTCGGAGCGCATTGCCTGCTTTCGCACTTCTTCCCATTAATCTGATCTCCCATGCTAATATTTCTGTATTATAAATATTATCCATGTTAGTAGGATTATGGATGGATATGGCATTGTTAGCGAGGTCCGCTGTAGTGTTATTTGATGTGAAGGTACATTACGAGGGTCTGGAAGGGTATGCATCGTTGGACTCTGTAATCCATTGGCCTAGAGTCGGTAATGCTGTGGGAATGTTCTTTAAATTACTGGATGGGGTGGATTTTCCCCGTGTGATCAAAATTCAAATGCATGCAGGTATGATACTAATAAACCCTGGGTGAGTGGGTAGGGTGTACATGCATATCGGGTAAGGGAATGGTTTGGCATGGGTTGAATAGTTTTATAGTTTACAATGCGGGCTGTTTTACGGAAAATCTGTGTTAGTATGTTGGTGGCCTTTCATCTATATAAATAGATGTATATCTAGCATGTATTATTTGCGTCCGAGGACCCCTACTATTCGGGTGAAAGCGTTACGGTGCGGGGCGCAGTTTGCCCTCGATTTACAAGCATGAATGTTTACAACCCTCGTGTGTAATTAGTGTAGTGTATATGTGCGTGTATGTAAATTGGTAGAAGGTGTTAGGAATGTATAGGAATGGTGTATGGATTTTGCCTGCATGTTTTATATGGGAAATTGTGGGTATATCATCTCTCTGTGACGATTACTATGTGACCGTTTTCTCTTGGTCGTACTGTGTTTTCTCCGCTCTTTTACTTGATGCATTTAACTTGTGCCTTTTCATCCTGGACGTCTGTATTCGTTCTCGGAAGCGTGTTACGTTTTGCGAAGTGGTCTTCTAACAAAATGTCTGCATTTTTGATTCCTTGTGCTCCTTTATCTATTTATGGAAGTTTAATATATATATTTTATGTTGCTTCGTAACCTCAGGGAATTAATCGTCCTGGGCTACTGTACTTATAACAGGAAATGAACCTTCCTGCAATTATCAACAGAACAAAACTCAGGAAAGCAACATCCTGGCATTTCTCAACAAACTGTCGCTCAGGGAAATAGCATCCTGGCAAGTCTGGACAAAACTTCGCTCAGGAAAATAGCATCCTGGCAAGTCTAATTATTTCATATTATAAACTCAGGGAATTAATCATCCTGGGCCATTACAATCAACGGGGAATTGATCTTCCTGTATTTACGTTTTCCTCCGTTTCCGCTAATTGACGTATTTACTATTTATTCTATCTATGTGCAGCCATTATGTTAGTAACCTTCGCATTACGCTTTCATGTTTAATTTGTAAGATTATTCCCTATATGCACTGCTCACTGGAGCTGTATAGTAATCACTCTCGATTTGTTATTGGAATACATTCACTGCTCATTGTAGCTGTCTACTGCCTTTATTCTATCGTTCTGTGGAAATATTTATCCATATTGTGTAAAGAATATCTGTGGGGGTTTGTGCCTTTCGTCTTGCCTCTACGGCGGCTACAATATATATGTGCCTTTTCCTGTGTTTAGTGCTCTGTGGCTTTTCGTCAGCTTTGTGGACAGCCCTGATTTATATCTGAATTCATGTGTGTCATCAACGTTCCCCGCAGGTATGTGTGTCCTTTTTATTATCTATGTTATTTATGTCTTTATGTTACATAATGTCTCTTAAAAGACCTTGCTTAACTGCCGTTGTGGGGTTATCATCCCTACTTTCCCCTAGAATATGAATATACCCCTGGGTAGCGTCCCTTCGCTGTCCCACTGTCTGATATGTAGCGGGTCGGTTTTACCGTCCAATGCTACCCCTATCTAATTAAGAGTACCATGGGGTTTGCGCTTATTGCCGTTTTAAAACACGGCTGCTATATCTGTGTAATTTTATGCATTTACCCTGTCGTGGGGGTCTATTTTATTATTCTACCCTTGTGCTAGGGTTTTTGTCATTGCTATGATGGCTGTAAACCTCCCTGTTTTATACAGTGTGATCTCCTCTCAAATGGGGTTTATATTATTTATTGTACGGCGTTACGTCTGTACGCCCTCGTGTTCAATTATCTGCTATATCTATTTGTCAGTATAGAGATCGCTATGTGTTGGGGTGAACTACCCTGTATTTTATAATTATATGCATCCATATCTTAGGGGATGTTTTGTTTGTTAAGGGCGCTATTGCTATTTGCCCTCACAGGTGAAAATGTGTGGACGTTTATTTGTTGTCATACTAAGAATCTTATGTACTAAGTGTGAATGGGCAGAAGACGACCGTGGCCTGCATCGTGCCTTGCCGCTTGAAGCGGTCTCGCTGGCCGCCCTGTAGTGGCCCGTCATGTGAATATTGTGTAATCTTAAGTATGATTGGTCTACCTGGAGGCTAACTTCGCCCACGCATGTAAGTTCCGTGTCTCGTAATCCAAAATATATATACTTTTTGTTAGTGTCACCGCGATCTTCTCCTCTGCGTCGCCTTTTGTTTATTGTTATGCCCCGCCTGAGTGAATCTTGTTATCTGAATACCTGCCTCTGTCCTGGCGTTATCAGCGTGTCTGTAGGCGTGTCCCATATGCGTCTAGTCTTATCAGCCAGTCCTGAGGTTGGATTTTTAATGGCCGCTAAGAGCGAGTATTAAAGTCGGCTTTCGCGATGGTGGACTAGCGTACTGCGTATATGCATTGTTTGCTTTTTCTGTTAATCATTCCAGCAGTCCCACTGGGGATATTATTGTAATATGCCGGAAGCTCTGCGATGATGCAATCCTGCGCTGTTGCAAGTGTATGTCCCCGTGATATTTGTTTGTTGATGGTCAGCACTTTCGAAATATTGTGTTTTATAGACGTGCCTAGAGTCGCCTGTGGTATGTAGATGTTTCGAGGCTAAGATTTTTTCCTGTTATATTTTCGCAGCCTGCAATTTTATTTCGTTGCACCATTGCGACAGGATTGTGTATATAGATTGTTTACCGTGTGAAGCAACAGTGCTTCTCGTTGGTTTATGAATATTTCTAAACCCCATGTGTGTCGACAGTGAATTATCATACTTGTTTTAAGAAATTTTTGCGCTGTCCCGGGTATTGTGAGTTGTGTACTTAGGGCTGATTACTTTTCAGTTGGCCGTCAATTTCGCCTACTAGCCCTTGTGGCTTCCTGTATGCCTATTTTTACTATGCACTTATATACAGTGTCAAAGCTTTACCTAATGTGCCTGTCTGTTTCCGAGATGAGTCGGTACCACTTGGTTTTCACTTGGTCGACCCTTTCTCTCTGGTGTAAGTCTCATCCATTCCGGAGGTCGCTCGCTCGCCTCTGTGTGTCCTCTACCCCTTGTGTTTGCGCGTGTTATCAGTGTTATTTGTATGTTGCCATCTGGCTTCTAGTAGTGTACTTCGCGGCTAGAATTCGTTGGATAACTTAGCTCTCACCGCGCCCTGTTCCTTGTGTGAATGTGTTTGTTTTATAACCACCGTGATTTGCACCCTGTTGCAATTTTGTGCGTGATTAACAGTCCCTGTCCGCTATGTAGAGTTCCCCTGCAATGCGGGCTGTACGCGACTAACAGGGGTATTGTGTATACTCATTAGAGTCTGATATGCCCTCTATTGGTATTTCGGCGTCGCTAATTCCATAATTGTGCTTCTGTAGTGTGTACTGTGGAACTGGCATACATATGTTCTCAGTTGGCAGTCAACGTGAAAGGTCGTGTTTTCCCGAGCTCTCAGGTGTGCTGCAATGGGTTGTTCTCTGGAGTCTTATCGCGCGAGGGTCGGGCTGTGGTATGCGAGGGATAGTCGGGATTTCCGGTGTTTGTGTCTGCGTACGGGACCTAGCAACTTGTGGTTCATAGCGCTAGTGATAGCTGGGTTGCTAGTTATTGGTGGAGTGGAAAGAATCCAGGGCCTGTTACTCCAAATGTGAATCAGGTAAATGATCCAGTGGCAGCTTTAAAGTGTTCGACGTGCAGTAAAACATTGAAGAATGGTGTTGAGTGTGGACTATGTGAGAAATGGTTTCACTTCGGCTGTATTAAGGTCAAGAAGGAGGATTGTGATGTCGGAAATTGGTTTTGTAAAGTATGTGATACGCCGGACTGTTTGAGGGTGCAAATTAAAGCAAGGGATCAGATAATACAGGAACTTAGAGCAAAGCTTCGTGAATCAGAAGAAACGGTGAAGGATGTGACTGAACGGCTTTCTACTGGGATTAGTGTGGAAGAGGGCGTGCAGGAGCAAACTGAGGATAACGTTATCATAATGGGTGATTCTATGATACGATGGAGTGCGAATATCTCGAGGAAATCAGGTGCAAAAGTGCGGTGTTATCCGGGAATTAAAATTGACCAGTTTGCCCAACAAGTGGAAGAGGCAAATGTAGAGGACTGTGACAAAGTTAAAGTGTTGTTCTCCATGTTGGGACGAAGGATTTGAAGAAGAGGGCTACAGCTGATTACATCATGGGGGAGCTCTACGAACTAGGCAGAAAAGCTAAAAGCAAGTTTAGAAATGCAAAAATTATAATGAGTGGCATTGTTCGGCGGGGAGATGTTCCGTTAAGGCGAGTTAAGACTATAAATGACCGCATGGACTGGGTATGTGCCCAACTGGGATTAGTGTACGTAGAAGCTGACTGCTGGATTGGTGGCCGTGACTTCGCCCGAGACGGGCTGCATCTAAATCGACGGGGCGCTTTCAACCTAGGGAGCCTACATGACAGGGTCATCGGTTCGTGCCGGCTTTTGTGAGGAGGAGCAGGTCCAGAGGTTGCCAGCCGATGGGAACAGAAGGAGCTATTTCGAGATATTTGCTGCGGAGGTAAGACTCTAAGATTACTGCAGGTTAATTGTCAGAGTTTAGGAAATAAATCAATTGAATTTTGGAATCTTGTAGAGACGTATTCTCCAGACATTGTCATTGCAACTGAATCTTGGTTATATGAGGACATAAATAGTAGCGAAATAATTCAAGGGACCTACGAAATGTACAGAAGGGATCGGGGGAAGCGAGGTGGTGGGCTATTTGTGTGCGCAAAAATATAGCTAGTTTCTTAAAGTGGGCTGATATGGATCATGAAATGTTATGTGTACAAATTTCGGATAAAGGGAATAAATTCCCTCTTCAGGTGATAGGGGCGTACAGAGCACCGAAAGATAACTTTTCTCTCCTCGAAACACTGTATGATAAAACTTGTACGAGATTTAAACCTCCCCAAAGTAGACTGGTCTGGTGAGTCAACTAGCTGTGGTCAAGCTCAGAGTGATGCAAATAAATTCTTAAGGGATTGGGGATTTTTCCAAGTAGTTGACTTCCCAACTAGAGACAATAATACCTTAGATGTTTATCTCGTAAGGCCTGTAGAGCTGTATATTAACTGTCTGAAAGTACCAGGAATTAGTGACCATTCTGGGGTTGAATTAAATATTATATAACAAAATTAGACTCTGATGTAGCAAAAAAGATCATATTCCAGTATCGCAGGGTGGATCAGGGCAAGTTTCAGGGGTATTTGAATGAGCTATTTGTAGGATGGGCTTCGGAAGAAAATCACATTAATATCCTGTGGACTAACTTTTTGAAAATTTTAAATAGCGCTGTTGATAAATTTGTCCCATTTAAATTTCTGAAACAAAACCCAGATCCTGAGTATTACACACGAGAAATTAGGAGTCGAAAACGGAAAATTAGGAAATTATACAATAAAAGACATGATAGTGACAAGTATATGTTGAAATTTAAGTCCTTATCAAGAGAGCTCGTCTTAAAAAAAGAGGGCTGCTCATGACAGTTATATGCAAGGTTTACTTGGTTCGGGAGGTGATGGGTGGAAAATATTTTACAGTTATGTTAGGAGAAGAAAGGGAAATTCAAATAATTTGTCGATGATAATGTCCGGTGACGGTAAATTAATTACTGAGAAACAGGCCATTGCTAATGAATTAAATGTCTTTTACGGTAGTGTGTTCAATAAATCCAATAGCTGTGTGTTGGACCTTAACGACGAATCAGGGGCTCCCCTGTTCCAAATAAACCAGTCAGCAATTGTAAAACTAATACAAAAACTACGTTTCAATTTATCAAAGGGTCCTGATAATATTGTTAGTGAAGTACTTAAACTAGGAGGTAGGGCCGTGGCAGGATACTTGCAGGTGATGTTTAATATGTCCATAAACAATGCGCAAATCCCAGTTGACTGGAAAAGAGCTACGGTAGTCCCAATATTTAAGGGAGGGAGCAGACTTGAATTGGGCAACTACAGGCCGGTTAGCCTTACGTCCATCGTTTGTAAACAGATAGAGCATCTCATTTGCGACTACTTGAGGGAACAGTGGGAAATATTATCATGGTTTAATGATAGGCAACATGGATTTAGGAAAGGTTACTCATGCGAGAGTCAGATGCTATCACTTTTTCAAGACATTAGCGAATCGTTAGACCATGGAGTATCAGTCGACGCCGTAGTTATAGATTTTGCGAAGGCATTTGATGTCGTGCCGCATGACATGTTACTCCATAAATTGGCTTCGACGAAGATTGATAGAAGAGTAATTTTATGGATCCAAGAATTTTTGACGGGTCGTTCCCAGAAAGTGAAAGTCGAAGGCATATTCTCGGATGAAAATACCGTAACGTCGGGTATCCCTCAGGGCAGCGTAATCGGAACTTTGTTATTTTTGGCGTTCATAAATGACTTACCAAATGGGATTCGCAGTGACTGTCGATTGTTTGCGGATGATTGTGTAATATATCGAAAGATACATGACTCACAAGACAACGCAGTGCTTCAAGAGGACCTGAACCTGGTCTATAAGTGGGCGATTGTAAATAAAATGAAAATAAACACAAGAAAATGTAGTCTCTTAAAAATAGGGAAAGTGCGAAGGCAGGATTTTCAATATAACATTGGTTCGGAAATACTTGTATAAGAAGATTCTTGCAAATATTTGGGCGTTCACGTAAGGAATGATATGGAATGGAGTAGTCATGTAGGATGTGTAGTTTCTAAAGCTTACAAATCCCTGCACTTTGTAATGAGGGTATTAAAAGGAAGTAGTACCTCTGATAAACAATTAGGCTATTTGTCACTTGTAAGACCTATTCTGGAATATGCCTCGGCGGTTTGGGATCCATATCAAGTAGGGCTGATCAATGAGTTGGAAATGGTACAAAGAAAGGCCGCTAAATTTGTGCTCAGTGACTTTAATCCCAGGAGCAGTGTGAGCCGTATGTTAAAGAAACTTGGGTGGGAATCACTGGAGGCTAGGAGGATGAAATCTAGACTCTGCGCTATGTACAACACGTATACAAATCAACCAGCATGGGGTGAACTTAGCAAACGATTGGGAAAGCCCACTTACATGGGTAGGAGCGATCATCCTTTCAAAGTTAAGGGCCGACCACAGCGAACAAATTATGGTAAATATTCTTTTGTAAACTGTGCCATTGATAACTGGAACTCTCTACCTGCCGCAGTCTTAGAGCCTTTCCCCAAACATATAGGTGTGTTTAAGAAAAGACTGACTATTTGTGTAAATACTCCAGTTTAATTGTTATTTAATTGTTATTGAATTGTTATGTATAATTATTTATTTGTTATGTATATCCAATTTGCCACCAGGGGACACACCCCCCATTGCAAATAAATGAATGAATGAATGAATATGTGAAAATATACCCTGTCTGTAATGATTTGGGGAATTCTGGTTTGCCCCTCGTTTTGGATTTTGGGAGTTATGAGGTTTTGAAAGTGGCGTAAATGATTGTACGTCACTGCAGTGTTATTGGTAGCGCTTCTAAGTGTTCTGCCGACTCGTTATTCTACCGTATTGTACTCTGTGTTTCCGGTGATCTAGCAATGGTTTCACATTACAATGCGGTAACAGCAGTCTGGACAGTATAGCTGCTTGCTCGCCGTGTGTTGACAATTTCAAGGCGTAAGGAATCATATCTGTGGTCAGGCGTGACTTAATGGTGTCAGCTCGTTTGCCACTTCTTGTAATAAAAGAACCTACTGCTCCGTATATTTGTGTGTGTCCGACCCTTTGTCATGGATACATAATGATGCTGCGTCTTGTTAGAATTATGTATTGTCTAGGAACCTCTGTGTTCTATGTCCGCCCTCGTTTATTTGTTATTACCGTATGTCCCCATGCGTGGCCTCTAGTGTTGTGTTTCGCATCTAGGTGTCGCTGTCTATTTTGCCCCTAACGATCCCCTGTAACGTTTTGTTGTGTAATAGTGATACATATGGAGTATAGTGCATGAGCACTGTGTATGTGAAAATTTATGTTCGTAGGCTTACTTTTTCGGACTCTTTGCCCGACAGCTTTTATGTGTCAATTGGGTCCTTTAAATGTGTTTCTCCGTTTCCTTAATTTAATTATCGCCCTAGCGCCCTCGGTCGATGTGGTGGCTGATTTCGCCCTGTAACCAAGGCGTAATCCTCGGGAACCCACTGGGGTCGCTCCCTGCTGCTTCCCTTGGGAGTTTGCAGTAGGGTAAGCTTGGGCCTATTTGCACTGTAGTGCCCCCTTACCAACTGGGTGCGCGCTTGCCTGAAGGGTTAATTTCGCGCCGCACTGTTCCGTGATCGTCTGAGGGGGTGAGTTGCCTTCTGTCAAATTGCCCCTTGGGGGTAGGAAGGAATACTTTCCTACAACCCCGTGTATTTTGTGTGTGAACGGGCGTAGTGCACTGGGATGTGCGAGCTGTATACTGAGGGGTTGAATGCAACAACCTTCTGTATGTTTGTGCCGGGGGTGCAAATGGCAGTGTTCGCCTGGCTTCGGGGGGTGAATTTCCTTCGAACCGGCGCAGTGTGTCGTGTGTTTATGTGCCCCTGCAGTGTTTTGGAGGGTGGATTGGCCTGTCTCTGTTCTATGGCCTTGGCATACTCCTTCCTCCTCGTGCTGGTAGGTGCAGAGATAGCCATCTGTGCAAATTTCTTTGTCATCTGTGCAACCTCATCTTTGGGGTGTATGTGTCCGCTGGCTATGAATTCTAACATCGTGTTCTTTTTCTGTAGTTTTATATAGCGTTCCCAGTGTTCTGCATACTCCTGGATAAGCGCTTTTGCCTGCTCGGCCACCTTTGTACCATGTGTACCTACATTAATGTGCTGTTGCCTTAGCTTATACTATTCCTGGAATATGGCATCATGCTGTAAGTGTAGACACCAGTGTGACCGGTTGAACATTTTCCAGACACTCGAAATTGGCCCCCTAATTGTGTAATCTCCCTTCTTATGCAGGAGTGCTCCAAGAATCCTCCTGAACTGAGCTCTGAGGAATCCCTGGTACCTTCTCAGGTAATTTTGTCTCTCTGCTATTCTAGTGTGCCACGCTATTAATTCTTGGTACATGTTGATGTTGCTCACCCAGGCTTGGCGTGCATACAAGGACATGCTGTTCGTAACTAAGGGAGGTAGTTTCAGTGTCTACTGTGTGTTTGCGTTGTAATGCCCCTAACAAATTCAATATACCTGACTGGTAGGGCTACTGTACTTTCTTAGGGCGTGCTTAAAGGAGATCCCTGGACCCTGTGAAAATTTTCTACTCAGTACCGTCATTCAATAAATTGGCGCTATTATACCCTCACTGTAGGGTGCGATAAATTATCCTAAAATTGCCTTACAAATGTTTCCCCGCGTAATTGTCCTATCGGGTGGGTGGATAGCTTGGCGTATGAGAGGTATCTCTAATAGACTCTGTATGGGGTGTGTAGTTTGTGTGGGTGCATGATAAAAGTTATAGTGTCACTTCAAAATAACTGGTACGCATCTCTTAAAAAGATACAAAACGTCCTATACCTGCTTCTCTAAAGAAATCCTTATTCCTTGGTGTATCCTACGCTCGTTTTATTTCGCTTTACCTCCCTATGTGGTGGGTAGGGTGGCAAAACTATAATTCCTGCCAATCGGGAAAAAAAATCCACTAATTTACCCTTAGATTTTTCTTTCTGCTATTCGGGGGTTTCTTAGCTGCAAGGGTGGTACCGTCGCACTGCTGGGCCCGTTGTATGGGTCCGTTTTCTAATACGCAGTGCTCGGCGCCTCCATCAATATTTGTTCTGTCCGGGGGTGAAGTGTTGGACGAACAAAGGGGAGTGAAATGTTAAATTTGGAGGGTGTGAGCTAATTGGGAGAGTTGGTTTATTAGACCGTGATGTTTTAAAGGTGTCCCTCTAATTAGGGACGTTTGATTATACAATTATAAGTGTGATTTTGTACAACAGTGAATTGGGGCACAAGTGGACAGGAATACACTTGGTAATGTTGAGTAATAGGACTCTGAGATGCACGCTTACCTTTAGGTGAGAATCAGGAACCAAACGGGCGTAGCCACGGGCAGCGACAGACCAAGAGCCCAGGGTGGCCTTCTCTTTTATGTCTTTCGGCATTGCTGACTCAGTATTACTCCACATGTTGTCGTCCCAGATACTCCTAAGTGTAAATTGTATGTGTGTGGCGCAAGCTCTTGGCCAACCACCTGTAATAAGTGGCCGCCTACCTGCTGTGTTAAGATGGTGTTCTGGATTTTATTGTATCTCCAGCTGGGGTTGTTTTGGGACAGAAGAGGGTGTTTGATGTTGGGGTCGAATCGTAGTTTTGTATTTTTGAGTTATTGATTTGTTAGTGGATTCGCAGCTTGCGGGGGAGCGTGGGTTCAGTGGCGTAAGCCACATTTCCCTTGGGGTTGCGTAAAGGTCCTAGGGTCCTGAGGGTGTAAGGAGGCAGGGCCTGAACAGTAGACACCATTACATTACAGTGGGCACTTGGGTATCAGAACCAGGGAAACTGTTGGGGTGTGTTTCTATCTCCCAAAATTTTAATAATGGCACCCCGTGGCGTTAACGAACAGCTGATTCTTCACCTAAAGTTAAAACGCAATGAGAGTGAAACGCGAATTATGATCCGCGTCATCCTGGCTTGTTATTGGCTGGCAATTATCACCAGCCATTGGCTGCCCACTGGCTTGTTTACAATTATCACCAACATGGCGGCGAGAGGAATAGATTTCTACATCAATTATTAATTTCTAGAAATCTATTCCAGTTCATGACAGTATGAAGTGCAAATCGCTTATTGATGAGGAATTGTATGTACGTTTATATTTAAATTGCAGCGTGACACTGTTCATCAAAATTTGTGAAAATAAAAGTACGAATCAACACTCTTGCTGATCAACTGAAAGTTTCTACTACTTTGGATGTAAATCAATTGGCTGTCGTTTCCACCAGTTTTAAAAGATGCATAGAAAGAGGCTTGATAAATTCTGTATCATCAAACCATTTAAACATTCCCACAGAGCTCTAATCAGAAGCTCATTTTATGTGCAACTGGTATGTAGAATAAACCTCCCTCCCAATAACTTGTAGGCCTAACCTGAACATAATCCATGTTAAGAGCTGTTCTTTGGTTCACAGGAAAACCTACCATTTAAAATCTTGCACATACCGGTAGGCTACTAATCATATTAAGGTGCAATTAACTAGGGTAATTTTAAAAATCATGGCTATCAACTACTGATTTATATATTCCAGACATCTTTCTTAAGTCCACTTTTACTGACAGCATGTAAGTCCTTACTACTGTCTTTCAAGCCATTGACCAGTTGTTTTTTTCATGAGGAACCATTTTAGTCATTCTTCTCTATGTGAAATACAGTTGATGACAACTGCCTGGAAGACTCAGGTGTTTTTTCTTGTGTCGCTTCTCGGGTTGCCTATGACACTTCCTAATTATTAACAGAATGTTTCATTGAATTGTTGTATCCAATTGACCAACTGGTAATATATTATGGTTTGCTTTAATATTCCTATGATACACTTTTAGATCTCATATATTAATGAAATATACAACAACATAGGCTGAAATGTTGAACCAATCTCCCATTCCCTAACACTCCCAACTAATGGGACATAAGCTACCTAGTGGTTGGTCTCACAATGCTTCCATCTACATGTACCGTACTAGGTCTAGTAGTACCATAGGTATTGTGATTGTTTCTCCAACTCCGTCAAGGAAACTAATTCTGAACTAAGATCTGGAATGGGGTACACTGTCCCTCGAGGGCAATCAAGGACAACTTGAATCATTCAAGTGATTTTTCTATTTCATTTTACCAACTAACCAGGTGCCTGGAAATGCTAGTGAAGGAGGCACCTAAGTAGGCTAGCCTACTGGTATTCACCATTCAGAGAACATTCTCAGCGACTTGTCTATGCATAGGCCTATGACACAATTTTCAGAAATTGATACAGTAGTCACAGAACACTAATGGTGCCCAGTACTCGCAGCTTAGCATAGGACGGAGTGGATTCCAGCCACAGATTAACTTATGATCTGTCAACGGGTTTTCAAACAAATTGAGCACACACCCAAGTACAGGGGTCTTGACCATGATGTTCCAAGCCTCTAAATGAAACACTCCTCTTTAAGATTTTCTGGTCTTGCATCCATGGTCGATCAACATTCTCCTGATCTGTGTTCTCAAGTTTCTGATGGTTATGGACATTATTTTTATCCTGATAACTTCATATTTTAAGGGGTTGGGGTACATGCCCTATTCTTAATTAGTTCAGCATAAGATCATTGAATCCCCTTAAGAAAAATAGGGAACATCCATGTGTTATTTGACCATAGGAAAGGGAGAATTTAAAAAACTGAACCTCTAGGGACATTGATGCAGATGACTCCGAGTAAGTAGGCTAGATCAAAATGAACATTTTTCAGTGTTGCCTTAATAAAGGTTGATAACTTTCTACCGTTCAACATGAATAGGCCTATATTGGATGGGAAATATTTTTATTATTTGCAGAGATTACAAGGATGACTTGTTGATGTATCGTTATTTTGTTAAGCGAACATAAGTTCCAAGTCCATATCGTGTTGGAACTCATATTTCAGTGCTGCCTTAGTAAACGAAATATTCAATGTCTTTCAGTCGGTCAACACGGTTGCACTTAATTGAGCATTATTCCAAAAAACAGAAAAAAAAACCTGTAGGCTACATGCAGACCTAGCATGTCAAATCAATCATGCCTACAAGACAACAAAAATGCTCTATGAAAAACTATTTAAACCCCATAATGGTGGTCAAAAATAATCTCAAACCACCGCCACTATTTCGCGAAGGTGCAGAAAAATCTTACTATAGTACAGCTATTCGTAATAGTTGCTACTGAGTGATAGGCCCCCGAAATATAACCAGGGGCGCCGAATCCATGGTCGAGGTCTAGCGACCGCTAGACCTGACGAGGGGGTGGGTCTCCCGGTCCTGGGTTCCGTTAGGAGGTTACGGATAGAGGAGGAAAGGGAAATAGAAGGAAAAGAGGAAAGGAAAGAAGGGAGAGAGAAGGGAAGGGGAGAACTGTGCGAAATAAGCTGTAAAAACGTAATTATTGGGGTAGGGGTCCGGTTTAACAGGGGGGGGGTCCCACAGAACGAGAGGGGTCTGCTAGACCTGAAAAAAAAAGATTCGGCGCCACTGAATATAACTATTTATCTTAATGTCTACAAGATAATGAGATTGCCAAAAAACCACAAATCTATAGAAGGCAACACTAAAAATGGCTTATCTAATCCACAAGTCACCCACCCTTCACCAACATTATTAATATTTGTAATTTAAGTAACTTAGGTCATGTTAAATTGAGGTTAATGGCGGATTTGATTGCTGCTGTGTGGCGGGAAGGACCCAATAAGTGCTCAGCCAATCAGGGACGTTTTGATTGGAGACCATGCTCGGAAAAATTTTAGATCGTTTTGATTCTCAGGGCTTCGTTAAGCCCCCACCCTAGGCCGTCATCGTGTCCAAAATGGCGGCTTAACGAACACGACGGGGTGCCATTATTAAAATTTTGGGAGATAGAAACACAGCCTTAGAAGAAGCTGGATCTGAAAAACAGATTCAGCAGGTGTATTCAGAAACCACTAATAGTAAATTAAGAGGGTTCAATATTGATTAATTTTTGCATATCTACCATCAGAATGACTACAGTGTTGCTGTGTTCACTGAACATTGGTGTGAGAGGAAGGAAATAAAAACCATGCATCTAGATAATTATATACTAGCCAGTAGTTACTGTCGAGCAGAAATGAAAGGTGGGGGTGTGAGTCCGTACTGTAAAATAAATGTTAGATACCAGGAATTGGGGTGGGTTAATAGCTATGGAAGGGATCATGACTGACGCAATTCTATTTTGCGTCTCAAGTAAGTACACTGGTGCGTGTCTGGTGGACGTACATTTCTCTGAGATCGCTGATGTAATGGTTCTTAGTTTCACCGGTAGAGGACACTTGTGTACGGTCTCAGCTGTGGTAGACTGATATAAGCGCGCCCTAGTAGTGACTGGCAAAAGTAATCTCTTCGAGGTTGAATCTTGCGTTTTTGATATGTCGACTGGTGATTGTATGGCATGAAAATGAAGGTCGCTAATTATTAATTGTTTTAAAGAGGACTTGGTGTTGGATTTTCACGGCGAGAAGACGTATAATGTAACGACAGGGCAGTTCGTCGGAATGCCAATAGCCTGGGGCTATTTGGTACTTCCAAACTTACTTCTGGAATCTGGGCTAAACATCTAAATACGTTATGGAATAGTTTTCAAGGTTTATTTATTTAATTGAAATAAATGGCAATTAAGTGGTAACTTCCACTTCGTGTGTACTGAAATGAAAGTGGGCTAGTGACCATTATATAGGTGGTTTGTCTGGAATTCTTAATGATCTTCGGAATTGGATCCCCTTTATTATTATTATATTTAATAATGTAACCTTGCTACTAAAGGAACTTCTAATTGGTCGTCATGAAGATGTTGGGCATACTTCGTATATTGTCAAATAGAGCGAATAAGTATTTCGCTTGATAAATGGTCAAGGTAATGTAAAGTGTCCTTAATTTTATTTATGTACTCGTGAAGTGGCAAGTTTGCCAATGTTTATTTAATGTGTTCAACTCGTGATTTCTCGCAGTAGGTTGGCATTCACTTTGGCCTAGTGAATAAGGGGGTTTAAATGCTTTTGTTTGTAATTATTTCTTCTCCCCTTTTCACCGTAGAATACCTTTGGTCTGTAAATCTTTATTTTTTCCTATGGAAGGTTTTGTGATGTAATGTTTCTTTAGCTTTGGGGTTCACCTTTTTTTTCTCATTTGTGGAGGTCTTGTTGTTGCTTACAAGACTGACTGCCTGTCAGCTGTTATGAAGAGAAGAGAATGTGTGCCTGCCATGACAGTTTTTTGAGAGGTTTGATTTGATTTGATATCGGTCGGCTTCTGGATTCTGGTTTAAAGGGAATAATTAAGAAATGATGAGTAAGTTGTCCTCTAGGGCATTATCCCAATAATTGTGGATATTGTACGACATCGTGAAGAATTTATTCTACTGTATAATTATATTATGGATCAGATCTACGAAAACTGTAATTGAGGGGTTAGTTCAAATGTTGTGCTTCTGGTTGGCAACTATCATTTGAAGGGTAAATGATATTGGAGTTTAGAGGAAAGTACCGAGGCTAAAGAAAGTTAATCACGATATTTATGAAATCTTATTAAAGGTTAAAAGTGGAAAACCCACGTAAGAAGTAAGTAATTATACCTCTTGTCATATCCACACCTTTGCATGTTAATTTTGAGGTATGTGTTTGAAATGTTTATAACTTGTTAGTGTTATACATGATGAATAGATGTTATATGTCATTCTTATACAGTGTATTATTTCTGAGTACTGGGTTTCTCAATAGTTCTATGGTAGCAAACCTCTGGGGGTATAAATAAGTGGCCTAGCCGTTACAAAAAGTTGCGCAGTTGTATCAGTAGCGTGGTTAGGTTTATTACTTTTGTTAATTTTGGAACTATTTAGGGCCTAGGCTTAAGAAAGAGGACGATGTTCTTAAACGTGAGATTTTTAATAGGGTTTTATTTTGGTGAATATTTTTAATTTGTGTATTCTTTGTGTTTCATGTACCTTATTGTGCCAAAAATAGAAAAACGAGTTCTTCCAAACATATATTATCTGAGAAAAGATGAATTGGGGTTTGAAATCTTCATTCGTTGAAGGATTCCACAGAGTAATAGAGAGGCTGACTTGGCTGTGTTGAGGTCTTTACGTGATGCTCCTTAAATATCCCACCTATTAACAGCGAATTTTGGAAAATGGGTAAGTCTGGTGTCATTACATCTGTTTCAAACTTGTTAAGTGCTTGTGCTTCGTTGGAAGGTGTTATCGATTCGTCTGAATATCAGAGAAATAAATTAAAGTGGTGTGCTCTGCATTGGTTATTGAGATTAGCTGATTTGATTAATGTCTGGTCAAAAGTTGATGACGGTATTTCATTTGCAAATGAATTGTCAAGTTTGCGTGATAGGTTGGCTGTGCTTTACGAACGTATGTTTTCTGGTGTAACCGGTGATTATAAAAGTGAATCTTTGGCGTCGTCAATCAGTGGAGGTTCTGAGAATGGTAATCGGTGTGAAGTGAATGTTGATAATAATTTGGTTGAAGATGTAGAATCTGTGTTGTCGATAAATGATTTACGAATTAGTAATCCTGCTGTTATGCAGAATCGCAATGGGTCGTCTAGTCAGCCTTCGAGAAATATGTCATGTTTAGTTAGGCCTAATACTATTGACCAGGCTAATTTAAATAATGAGTACCCCTTGTCATCTGGGTCCTTATTGATAGAAAATAGTGCGAATGCCTCAATTAATCTAACTTCTGGAATATCTCGTTGTGTGAAGTCGGTACAAACCAGTGAAAGTTTAATTAATGTAACTGATGTTGTCGAGCATAATTTAATGAAGCATAATTTGAATTTAGGTGATTCTTCTCAAGTGTGTGACCCTGGAAATGTCATGTTAGGTGGCAATGTTGGATTTTCTACGTTACCCAATCCTGTAGCCCTGATTTTAAAGAATTGTCACAGCTGTAATGGTACTGAAAATTATTTATTAGTTCAATTCCTAAGGAAATTTGTAGAATTAAAAGACAGTGCTGTGGTGTTTGGACTGTCCGAACTTCAAATATTTAGAATGGTGTTTCCTTTCACTTCGGGAATGCTTAGGGAGATCTTAATTAATAACATGTCTGCTGGAAATTCCTTAATTAATTTTCAAATGGAAGTTTTAAATTATTTTATTACCCCGCACACTTTGTCTGATCTTCATCGAATCTATTTATTCAGAGGACAGAGAATGGATGAAACTCTGAACGATTATTTTGTGGATGATAGGTATTATGCTAAAGTATTTGCTGTTCAGTTGTCGGAGGAGCAAATCGTTGCCTCCTTACTCGAAGGAATTAACCCCATTTATAGATTGTATCTAACCATGTGTGCTAGGCCTAAGACTTATAAGGAGTTTTATGATATTGTTCTTACTGCTGAGAAGTTTAAAAAGACAGATGCTGTTCGCATGGCAAATTCATCGCTACCATGTTCTTCTATTCAGGGTACCTTTGGGCAAATTGGTTCTCAGCCTGTTTTTCAGTGGACGAGTGCTGTTCAGTCTGGAGAAAGACAACCTGTTCAGGGTTTTAATAATGCTTTATTTCAGAGAGAGGTATGTCAGGATGTTGTTCCAGTTTCTGGTCCATACCATAATTTTTAGGGGCGTTCCAACCGGAGATATGGCGAGAGAGATACATATCAAGGTGAGCGGTGCGACTTATGTGGGTCGTATAATTACCTTAGGCGTTGGTGTGATGCCAGTATGAATCATAATCCCTGAAGATGTTGTGGTGATCTTGTATGTACAGTATGCCTTTTCTAAATTGTGTTTGATCTTTGGAAACCACACACATGTATGTATGTATGTCTTTTCTGTATGAAGTGTATGTTTGATATTGTGGTGGTTGTCACAATTTATTTTCTAAATTGTGTTTGATCTTTGGAAACCGCACACATGTAGGTATGTATGTATGTATTTTCTGTATGAATTGTATGTTTGATGTTGTGGTGGTTTCAAAATTGTGGTTGATCTTTGGAATCCACTCACATGTATGTATGTATGTATTTTCTGTATGAATTGTATGTTTTATGAGCGACGGATGGATTTGTGTGTATTGTGTATAAATGTCTCTATTTGGAATCTTCTGCGTTGTGTATGACCAGAGTGACCCATTGTTTTGCGTCAAGTTGGTGTGTAGGCGAAAGGATAGAATTTTCTAAATGGCTTTTGACATTTTGTTGGTACGAAGTGGAATTTTATTTTGTGTTATGGTAATAATTTTGAATTTTCAAGATCGTGTATGACCTACATGATGCTTTGGGTGCGTGTTTGTAGTAATGTGACCTTTTTTGAATCTTCAAAATTGTGTACTGGTTCTGGAGGAATGTGGTATAATTGTGCGTTAGTGTATTGTGTTGGTATGAATGTGAATCACTAATTTGTCTTTTAATTTGGGGTGGGATTTAGTTCTTGTTTCTTGTTTTTAAGGGTAAAGTTATGTTTTATTTTAAAAGTTTTAAGGGTAGCCGAGTATATAAATAGGGTCGTTAAAATATCCTTGTTAAGCTTACGATCCTAACGTATATGGAGTTATGGAACTCAAATATTAGGTGGTAAGTATTTACTAACCACTCCGAAATAGTTTCTCCAAGTAGTGACCTTATGCACTTATGATTGCTTGTTGAACTGAGGAAGTAGGTACTTACAGGTGAGTTGTGTGTGTCGTGAGGTTAATTTGGTAATGGTCGTTGTTTCGTTGAAGTGAATTTGTTGAAAATCTCATCCGAGACAGCATAAAGGTAATTGTTTATTTAAAGGGTATTTGGTGTAATGTGTCACGGTTTTAACGAACTCCTATTTATATTGAGGTGGAACATTTTGGGGATATTTGTGGGTAGTAACTGTTTTCTTGGGTGAATTTTGATGTTATGCAAAGATGATTGCTTGTTGAACTGAGGAAGTAGGTACTTACAGGTGAGTTGTGTGAGTCGTGAGGTTATTTGGTCTGCACGTGTGGACAGTTGATACTTCGTTATTGTTGTTTTATGTTCTTTCTTGCATTTTGAACCTGTTTATGGTTTTCTTGGCTAAAATTTTTCCTGGTTGTCGCCTAAATGAGTTGTGACAGATGTGTGATGTGGGACTTATGCCTATGTTCATTTGGGATATTTTTTTTGGGAGTAATTATGTATTATGTTTTCTTTTTCTTCTTGGATTTAGTATCTTTCTCTATGGGAATTAAATATGTTTGGCTTAAAGAAATCTTTTTTCATTTGGGGCGGTTATTATTTCACTAATTTTAATCTTTTGTTTGTCAATCCATGTTTTCTTCTTTCCCCTAACGAACTTCATGCTTACATGCTATTGTATTTACAAGTTATGTCAATTTAATGTTTATTGTAAAAAGGTGTGGATTTTATTTGGGATAGGTTCTGCGTTTTTTAAACTGATTGCCTTATTTGTTTAAAAATTATGTCAACTGTTGTCATGTATGGTTTCGTTGTATACCTTTTAATTGTAAGCTATTCCATTGCGTTTCTTCTGGCCTAGTACTTTGTGATTGCAGTGTATGCATTCTGGACTTGTTTGCGTGGAAGATTCTTGTTGGAGGTGAAGATATCCAAGGGCCCGGATTATGGACACCTACATCAAGTAACTGGAAACGGATCCGTACTCGTCTTGAGAATATGCCTTTTCTCTGTATCATTTTGTTAAATTTTGTACCTGTATTATGAAAGGACTGTACCCAATGTAAGATGCATGTTTACCTTTGGCATGTATGGTATATTGGGAAGGATTTTCTGTAACATCTACTATGGATCTAGATGCTAGACGACTATATGGTGTGGATTTGAATGAACTTTGGCAACGAAGAGTTTGATATTCTACCTATTAGATTTTATGCATGTGATATGATAAAAAAAACTTGTTTTTCGACAAAATTGTGGAACACGAAAGGTACATATTTCCAGGATTACAGTGTTACGTCGGCTTGGTTCTTAACCATCGCCAAGGTTGAGGGGCGGGAGTCTGACGCAATTCTATTTTGCGTCTCAAGTAAGTACACTGGTGCGTGTCTGGTTGGACGTACATTTCTCCTGAGATCGCTGATGTAATGGTTCTTAGTTTCACCGGTAGAGGACACTTGTGTACGGTCTCAGCTGTGGTAGACTGATATAAGCGCGCCCTAGTAGTGACTGGCAAAAGTAATCTCTTCGAGGTTGAATCTTGCGTTTTTGAGATGTCGACTGGTGATTGTATGGCATGAAAATGAAGGTCGCTAATTATTAATTGTTTTAAAGAGGACTTGGTGTTGGATTTTCACGGCGAGAAGACGTATAATGTAACGACAGGGCAGTTCGTCGGAATGCCAATAGCGTGGGGCTATTTGGTACTTCCAAACTTACTTCTGGAATATGGGCTAAACATCTAAATACGTTATGGAATAGTTTTCAAAGGTTTATTTATTTAATTGAAATAAATGGCAATTAAGTGGTAACTTCTACTTCGTGTGTACTGAAATGAAAGTGGGCTAGTGACCATTATATAGGTGGTTTGTCTGGAATTCTTAATGATCTTCGGAATTGGATCCCCTTTATTATTATTATATTTAATAATGTAGCCTTGCTACTAAAGGAACTTCTAATTGGTCGTCATGAAGATGTTGGGCATACTTCGTATATTGTCAAATAGAGCGAATAAGTATTTCGCTTGATAAATGGTCAAGGTAATATAAAGTGTCCTTAATTTTATTTATGTACTCGTGAAGTGGCAAGTTTGCCAATGTTTATTTAATGTGTTCAACTCGTGATTGCTCGCAGTAGGTTGGCATTCACTTTGGCCTAGTGAATAAGGGGTTTTAAATGCGTTTGTTTGTAATTATTTCTTCTCCCCTTTTCACCGTAGAATACCTTTGGTCTGTAAATCTTTATTTTTTCCTATGGAAGGTTTTGTGATGTAATGTTTCTTTAGCTTTGGGGTTCACCTTTTTTTCTCATTTGTGGAGGTCTTGTTGTTCTTACTAGACTGACTGCCTGTCAGCTGTTATGAAGACAAGAGAATGAGTGCATGCCATGACCGTTTTTTGAGAGGTTTGATTTGATATCGGTCGGCTTCTGGATTCTGGTTTAAAGGGAATGATTAAGAAATGATGAGTAATTTGTCCTCTAGGGCATTATCCCAATAATTGTGGATATTGTACGACATTGTGAAGAATTTATTCTACTTTTAATTATATTATGGATCAGATCTACGAAAACTGTAATTGAGGGGTTAGTTCAAATGTTGTGCTTCTTGGTTGGCAACTATCATATTGGAGTTTAGAGGAAAGTACCGAGGCTAAAGTAAGTTAATCACGATATTTATGAAATCTTATTAAAGGTTAAAAGTGGAAAACCCACGTAGGAAGTAAGTAAATTATATCTCTTGCCATATCCACACCTTTGCATGTTAATTTTGATGTATGTGTTTGAAATGTTTATAACTTGTAAGTGTTATACATGATGAATAGATGTTATATGCCATTCTTATACAGTGTATTATTTATGAGTACTGGATTTCTCAATAGTTCTATGGTAGCAAACCTCTGGGGGTATACATAAGTGGCCTAGCCGTTACAAAAAAGTTGCGCAATGACTTTGATGTTGCAGGTATTTTAATTCAGCTGAATGATGATTTTGAAATATGGAAATATTCCTAAGACAGTTTG
This sequence comes from Meconema thalassinum, assembly GCA_946902985.2. NCBI lineage: Eukaryota > Metazoa > Arthropoda > Insecta > Orthoptera > Tettigoniidae > Meconema > Meconema thalassinum. The sequence goes on along the minus strand of OX336396.1, from coordinate 122,389,997 downwards.
ATTTACTTCTGAATAAAGTAGCCAAAAATATAGAAACATAATAGTTGTCGGTGATTTCAATATATACTGGTTTCCACATGGCAGGTCCCTCGAGACAGTCAAAAACATTGTATTGTCATTTGGCCTTAATAATCTTGTCAAGGAGCCAACTGGGGTAAGTAAACATTCTGAAACATTAATCGATTACATTATTACTAACATGCCAAAAGAATTAAGTAATTGCATTGTTGTGGAAAATTTTGTATCTGACCATCGTGGCCAGGAATTAAAAATTGCATTTCCTCATGAATCTCAATTAAATCAGTCTACATGGAAGTACACTCGAAATGTATCTAATAATAATGTAATGAAACTCACAGAAGAATTTGGTAATGTTGATTGGGGGGAAGTGAGGAATATTAGGGATGTAAATGCTGCCTGGAAAAAATTCTGTTCTATTTTTATAGTGTGTCTTAATGTATCCTGCCCATTAGTTAAAAGAATAAATAGGAATCACCAGAGCACTAAAACAACAAAACTGTGCCATTGGAAAAAACAAACCATGAGTGATGCTTTCGATAGCTACAAGCAAACAGGATTGAAGCTTTATAAAGAAAACTATTAAAAAAATAAGGTAGAATGTTATGAAGAAATAAAAAATGAAGCACAATAATATGAAAATAGAATAACCAATTCTAACAACTTTGGCAAAGAAGTATGGCAAATAGCTAAAGATATTTCAGGTCTTAATAAAAGCAACACATGGGAAAATATTTCGATAAATATCAATAACAATGTTGTTAATGCACCTTTACAAGTAGTAACAGCATTCAATGATTATTTCATTCAGCCACCCGTTAGGAACAGTGTGAATGTAAACAGTAATAGAGCAAAATGTAATGATCATAATGTTGTAGGAAATAAATGTGGTAATAGCAGTATAAAGCAAATCACATGTAATAAGTCAATCTTCCTGAAACCAACTACCAAAGATGAAATAAGTACGATAGTCAGAAAATTAAAAAATAAACATAGTCATGGTTGGGGTGAAATTTCACCCTGGTTGTTGAAACAGTGCTATGGTCCAATCCTAGACATTCTTACAGAACTGATAAATATGTGTCTCTTAAAGGGCATCCTCCCAGATATACTAAAGCTATCCGTTGTTAAACCAATTTTTAAAAAGGGTGACAGACATCAACTAGGTAACTACAGACCGATCACCCTTATCTCTTCATTTTGTAAAATTTTAGAGTATGTGATTTACCATAGAATAATTGAGTTTATTGATAAGAATGATTTAATAAATAAGAATCAGTTTGGTTTCAGGAAGGGCTTATCAACTATAAATGCCATTGCAGAATTTTATGAAACTCTGCTTGCTTCTCTTGATGATAATACCGTAAATGTGCTGTTGGGGTTTTCGTAGATTTGACATAAGCATTTGAGACAGTAGATCATCAATTATTATTGGATAAGGTAGAGGCTTATGGTACAAGGGAAATAACATTGGAACTGTTAAAATCATATTTGAATAATAGATGGCAATTTACAGAAATTCCTTTTAAGAATGGTGAAAATATATCCAAGTTCCAATCCACTCCTGGTTTAGTTAAAAAAGGTGTACCTCAAGGTTCAATCCTTGATCCCCTCCTTTTTATTCTCTATGTAATGATTTACCACAGTCAAAAAATAGTTTGATTGTTTCGTAGGCAGACGATATCTCAATTTTGAACTGGAACTGTAATAAATCAATTACTCTTCAAGAAACTCAAAATAGTATTGATCTTGTCACTCAATATTTTAATGAGATAATGTTACAGGCCGGACGTTTGTTTTAGACGAGTGAAAAATCTTAATGGAAGCCTGGAGGCGAGTTACTGCAGTATCTGTGTTTTTATCAGCTGCTCCAAGCGGTCCGATGATTGACAAATCTGTCTCACACTCCTACTGAAGTACAGTCATTGGCAAATATAATGACGTTCCTTTCGTAAATACGTAACGTGTACTTCCGCGCCACACAATACTTCGACGTTGACTGCACTGTCAGCAAGTCGGTGTCGCCACGTGCTCAAGTCTGGAATTCCATGACATCAGATCGTTGGTGACAAATGTGAAGCGATAGGGTGAGAGAGTGACTGTGTACAGGCGCACCCGCAGGCTTCAAGGTCAAGGGCATTCGTCTAAAACAAACGTCCGGCCTATAAGTGTAAACCCTTCAAAAACCAACTTTGTAAAATTTAACAAGCATAAGGGAACTAATTTACAAGTAGATCGAAATCTTTACTGTGGATCTGATGATATTCAACAGTTAGCCTCAGCAAAATTTTTGGGTATTACAATAGATCACAAATTATCATGGGAAGAGCATATAAATGAAATCTGTAAAAAAAAAAAAAAAAAAAACTCCTTCGTTTTAAAGAGAATTTCAATATACTTAAGCAGCGAATATCAATTAACAGTCTACTATGGATTAATACATTCACAGATATCATACGGTATTGTGATATGGGGTGGGGCAGAAAATAGGAATACGGAGAGAATATTTAAACTGCGGAAACGAGTAATACGATACTTGTTTGGGTTGAAATCGAGAGAATCATGCAGAGTTGCATTTAAGAAGCATAATATTTTAACAATATTTTCATTGTATATTTTCAAAGTTATCTTGCTTGTAAGGGAAAATCAACATAAAGTTGTCACAATCAACAATGTCCACAATCATGTAACCAGAGGGCAGAATGACTATTTTCAAAAGAGGGTAAAAAAACAATATGCAGAAAAGGATCCTTTCAAGAAAGGAGCTATATACCACAATAAGCTTCCAAACCACTTAAAATCTTGGACTGGAACTGGGTTCAAAAAGTCTCTCAAGATATACCTAGCCCAGAAAGTGTTGTATTCTTTAAGTGAATTTTAAAGAAACATGTAACTGTTAATTATGTAAAAAAAAAAGTTGTAAATATGTAATTTTAACTGTGAGTATGATGTGTGACGTATCCAATTCTGTATGATGCACGTTCTGGAAATAAAGAGTTTTGTATTGTACCACTTCCCCTTATCTATGACATCATGATGTCTCAGGGTCCATGGTAGGTGATCTCAGCGACCTCTTCCCAAAACTGCCATTACAATACGGCCAACGTAGCCGATCTGACTCTAGTCACATCGAGTATAGTACTTGTTGCCCCATTTTACACAAAGTAGCCTTCTACGTTATGAACGTCAGTGAGGGCTGACCCTGAGTCCGAGGAGCAGTCGACGACAATGATGATGTTGATCCCCTCGCACTGACCAGCTCAAACACTTATGAACATTGAATGACTCACAGAAACAGTTGTCAGCGAACTTTGCTGTTGCGGCCCCGCAGCGCAGTGGTCAACGATAAGATTGTTGCCTACGTCGGAACTTGAGTTATAGTTAGTTATTGAGATTTTAAGGGGCGGAACAGCGAGGCCATCAGCCCCTACGTCGGAACTTTGAACATGGCACTGAACATATTATTATTCTCGAAAGAAATATATTTCAATTTTAGGAAGTAAATAAAGTGTTCCATACATTTTAAATCCACGCCGGTGGGGGAACTAAATGCCGTTAGGGAATTAAATTTCGTACTGTACCGTTATTTTTGCTCCGAAAATACGATACATTTTCTCTTATCGAACCACTGCTACAGAGACAGTCCATGACCCAGTTTTGAGTAGGCCAGATCCAGCTGGCTGGAACATATGTTTCGTCGCACGAGCTGACACGGGTCTCCGCGATCGTCGCCGAGTGCAAGTTTCATATTTCTGCCGCAAGGAAGCGCAGTGAATATTGATTGGTTTATCGAGTGGAAAGATTGAGAAATATATTCACTCATTAAACTGAAATAAGATGTATTCAGGATGCCAGAAGTAGATTGGAGTTCAAGATATTACAAGAGGAAGATAATACACTCTTGTTTGTGTGAAAATAGCTTGTACAGCATTAATTATATGCATAAATCAGATTGACGTATTCGGGCGATCCATACGTCACACACACACCTGAGAGTGGGGAGACGACTGTTTCCTGCAAGCCGCCGCTCTGCAGGGAGTAACAGATGGATTTTGAGCTTCGCCAAGCAAGCAACTATTCAGAACGTATTGTAACTCCACCGAGTGCATAGTTACAGTTTCATGTGTGGCTCCGTCGAGCAAGTAAATTTTCAATGTTAAATAATTCCGATGTCATCACAAGCCGACGGCGATAGCGGGCATACGTGAAGTGCCGTATCGAGTTGAGTACACTCGGAACATCCAGTCCAGTGACGAAGAAGGACTTGGAACTTAAATCATGTCCGGCATTTTATGCAGACAGTGCACGGTAAAAACATTTTGTCATACTTCAAGGGATTGAAACGTATGGATAGACAGATAGTAGCGCGCAGTTATATTAAGGAACTCTTAACTAAAGCCGCTACAGTTAACAGTGGTGTATTTATTTATTCATGTACCAGGATTACTGATACTTTTTAATGCAGTTCAACATTACGAACTTTCTTCAAGTGAACATTACAAACATGTACTCCATATTACAACACAAGGTGTTGGGAAGAAAGTTCGTCATAAACATGGCACGCTAAATATGAACGTGGACATTACTCACTAAACAGTGCAGTAGACACTACAAGTGACCACTATGACATCTTCGAAGTGTAGTGTACACACAACGCGGTTCACTTGCATACGGAACATGAACATTCGTAATCATGCTACCGCAGATGAAAATAACTACTGCCGTGTTATTCACTCGATTATCGCGATGTTGTAAACGCGATCGTGATTTCTTTCGGGCCGGGTTGGAGCCGTTCGGTGAAGGAGAGTGGCCATTTCCACCATGAGGAAGCAGTCCGAGTACCAGCTGTTGACCAGGGGCAGGGAGTCGGAGGTCCCAGATTCGCTCGCTGGAGCCTAAGCGGAACTGTTTGATCCTGCTATTCATAATGGAACTAGATGGTAGGGCATTTCCATGCTCTTATCCGCCTTCAAGAAGCAACAACAAGGTAGACGACAGTATATTCACGTAGCGGTGCAAAGTAGTGATATTTCAGAGTGATCACATTGCCATCTTTTTGCTTTCCTAGTTGTAGATAGATTGAAGTGAGGTTTAAGCCTGATTATTTTTGTCATGCCTGATTTCATTTTCAATCGAGTTTAGACCTGATTAACAGGTGCACTCAGCTTCTAAATTTTGTGTTATTGCTATGTAATTTCAATTTTATTGAGTAATTAAATTCAGTAACTTGTTACGACCTTCTTAATTGTAAGGAAGTGAATCTTCGTAGGCGGAAGACTACGTTATTCCTGAACGGAATTTAGTTATTTTGTGATATAGACATGTTTTCCATTCTTTTGAATACTTCGAGTTTTTTTAATCAAGCTTTGACTTGAGTTTTCTAGTTGCACTATTTTTCCTGTTGGATAGGTGCAAGCTCAGACCTTTGGAGATACATTTAATATTGTGAGGATAATTTCATTAGAGTTTTGAAATGTGAAGTTTGATCATTCTTTGAGAGGGGAATTTTCTCTTGGGAAGGATCGTTGTCGTAGTGGATGCTAATGAATCAATAGATGCTAACTTGAGTCGTTACCTAGATTCATAGGGTAGGTCCAGTCCGATTGTCGAGAATTCTTTTGAAAGGATGCTTCTACTCTTGCCTGATAGACTTCGACTTCTGATTTTGTTGCCATGTGTGCTTTGGTACACCTTCATCATCGATAAATTTAATTAATAGTGCTATGACTGAATTTTGATTCAGCATTTCAAGTTTTTGAGTGGAATACGTATATAAGAGAATTGTATAAATAAAATTAATAATCTTTGATACAGATCCCATGGATTAATTTTAAGAGGAGGCGTATTCTTACGTGACTTCGAATAAATTTCTGTAAGGAAAGCTTTTGGTAGTCCTGTGGAATTACAGTAATTAAGAATCCACACATGATTAAATTATGAAGCATTGAAATTATACAGATACAGGTTTCCCATCTTCCTTCCAGGCAAATGCCGGGGTTGGTCCCTAACTATAGGCCACAGCCGCTACCTTCCAACTCCTCGTCCTTACATTCCAACTTCCTTCCTTCCCTCCCCAACGGTACTTGTAGCTCACCCATTGGGTGTCCGTCTCGAAGCAGCTACAAAACTGGCGAGCCGAACATGTCCTCGGACACTCCCGGCACTAAAAGCCATACGCTAAAAAAATACAGATACATATTTAAGGAACACAACTGATTATAACTGGATACTTGTAAAGGAATTAGGTAATCACCGTGTCAGTGATATGATGGTAATAAACGTCAGTGGACGTATAATGATATGTGTAAAATAGTACTCAGGGAAGTACGTAAATTTTCGTGATGCCATTGGGAGCATAATGTATAATGCAGATTCTTAAGAATATTCTTCGTGATGTTAGTGGTAGTGATCTCTGGCCTTTTGCAATCGTCAATGTCATTTATGACAATTATAACTTACAGTATCTCAGTCGGATTATGACAGTTTAAGGCTGTTTTAGGAGGAACATAGGATTCATTGTATTTATTATAATAGTCTTGTTGGTGAATTGGTAATTCCAAATGTGGATCTATTTTTGTCAAGCCTTTAGAAGCTTTTATTGTCTTCCCCATTTAATTATTCTTATGATCGCATCTTGAGCAGATGAAAGAAATGATAAATAATTAAATAATGATAATTCTGAATGAATTTAAGATAATATGGTTATACTGAGAAAGTATTTAATTATTTTAATAATAATAATAATAATAATAATAATAATGCATTTTATTAACCCCTTAATGAGTCAAGGACTCATATACAAAGGAATTGTACAGTTTTATCTTGTTGGCGACAAATTACAATACAATGTTTAGTTTAACAAAGTTTTCTGTATGAAAATATATACAACATTTTGTAGCTTTCATAAGTTTTTGTACACAATGTGGTGTTCTCTTGTCTTCTCAGATTATGAAGTTTCTTCAAACTGACATTTTATAATCATTCCACATAAACTTTTTAGCCTCCTTTTAAAGATTGGTAGGCTAGGTGCAATTTTTATATTTTCTGGTAGTCTATTGAATTTTACAAAGGCACTATAGTTAATGCTATTGCTGCCATATTGTTTGGAATTGATATGGAAAAGTGTTATGTCATCTGCATGTCTAGTTTTGTAAGCGTGTAAATCAGATTGTTTTAGTGAAGTTTAAATTTGTGTGGATTCTGTTGTGTAGGATTTGGTACTGAGCTCGAAATCATGTCCAGCCTAGACAATGTCACTAAACGAGATTCGAACGGAGAACATCAGAGAAAATGTGTATGATTTTTTTTTTCGAGATTTGAACTATATTTACACACAGGAAGAGAGATTATGTGCAAAGAAGCAATTGATAAAATTTTAGCCAGAAGAAATATGCTTATTTGGAGAAGAAATGAAAATTTTATTGTATGCAATATTTTAACTAAGGGAGAATCATTTGAACCAAGTCCAGGAAAGTGCACAGTTTTGTGAATGTTACCAGCGAGAAACCAGTTTTCGTGAGCGAGGGAAGTCCGCAAGGATAGACAGAGGTCAGACACACGCCAAGATAGAGGATTGGGGATGTCGCGTGTACGACGTGCTTGATAACAAGTGGACAGTCAATCAGAACGAAGGAAGAATGCGAGGGAACTTTTAAATATTAAATATATTATTTTAATATTATAAAGGATTGTTGCATATCCAATTCACCAGGAAGGAAGAAGAAATTTAACTGGCAAAACAGAAGTTAAATTAGATGACTGAAGAGAGGAGATATAAGTGAATGAGTAAGTTTATAGACCGGCGAGAGGCTAGTTCAGCAAGTTTGAGAGGGAAATCTAACCGAGGAGGCTAGCGAACGGCAAGAAACGAACTTCCAACGAAGTAACACGTATAAAAAATCACTCTACAAGCTGTATGAAATGAGAACTCAGAAATTATGAGATTTCAGTAAGAAGAACTACTATGGAAATATGAAACGACAAGAGTAAATGAACAATTCTGCAACTAAGAAGAAATATAAAGGTGAATTTAAGGAAATATACGTCGAGATACTCTACAATACTTAGTATCACAATATTGGAACTCCTACACGACAATCGACTACGCAGAAGAAGAGAAGTTAGAAATACTGCAATATTTACTTGAGAACCACACTATATTGTACAAGATGTTTTTCAAATCAGGTCGAAGGGGAGGAGTAACGACTAACAACTGTTTAGAAGGAAGGAAGATGTTGTAATTTTTCAACATGAATGGAACGTAGAGCTGCACTAACAAGCGAAATCCAGATATGACCATGATAGCTTGACTATGGAATCGAGCTACGCCAACATCAGCAGTTCGTTCAAAATAACACTACAGTCTACTACAATGAAGAGGGGATCACAGGGAGAGGTGAATTCTCGTCATAAGAAACATCACTGCAAAACCACTAACAACAGAGAACGTCGAGAGAGGTGCCGAATGAAGTTGGATCCAGACAAGAAGCGTGAGCAGTATCTAGGTCATCTGACCGAGAAAAGGGAAGATTTGCAAGCAGAGCGAGGTCAATGGCTTGGACGAGGGGAGACCGTCTGGCGCTCTCAGCTGTAAACCGGTCCTGTCACCACAACACTGACCTGCAGCCGAGCCGAGCAGAGCACGGAAGCAACGTGACGCATGCAGATTCCCGTGGCGAGACGCGTGCCACATTCCAGTGGCACGTGGGAGGAATTCCACAGAAGCCAACGTCTTCAGGTCTGTCACGAGCGATCCAGTAATCAAGGTAGAACAGTGAAATTTTTAACACCTATGTAGTTAGAACTTGTATGCGTTATTCCAGTATATTGACCAACATCTGACTATCTTTATTCCTAGTTCATGTTATTATTGATGTCTTAAATCTTGAAATTTTGATAGAAATGCTCGTATTTCGCTTAGAACGTATTTTCAACGTTTATTGGTAGTATTCTCACTTTAACTATTTTTACATTCTATTAAGCTAACGTTTTTAGATCTTTTCATTCAGGTTAATTTATAGCGATAAGTAAAGTACACTACGTTGAAGTGTTGTTACATAAGAAAGAAAGTAGTAATGAGTTTGACAAGCGCAATATTGTAACAAATGAAATGGAAGATACAGATGAGACATTATTATCCTGTATAAAGCTAATTCGTTATAGCAACGAAAATATGATGTATAGAAACCGTAACTATTGTCAGGAGTATTAAATTATTGCATTGAAGTCACTCCACTGTCAGAGAAAGTAATCTTGTGAAACCCAGAATTTTATTTTGACTGTATGAAGAATATGCGTATTTTAAAAGCATAGCTGAGAAATGTAAAGAGAAATGTGATGTTATAGATCAATCTTTGTAATTGAAAGGTCATGTAAGACTAAAGAAAGGATGTTTCATATCAGATGAAATGACAGAACGTGAGGTGAAGTTTTTTTTATTGAGTAACAAACGCGAGCAGACTTAAGATTCTGAGAAAAGCTATAAATTGTAAAGGAAATGTATTTAAAGCAAAGAAAGGAAGTATGGCATAATTTATGTGAGTAGAGATGTGAAGAAGCATTACGGAAGTATTTATATGAGATGCACAAGTAAGAAATAGCACGGAATTGTATAATCGAGAGCGGTTATGTATGAGGAGGAAGTTGTATTCATGAAAGGTATTACAGTCGTAATAATTAGTAGGAATACTGAACCTCTTACTTTGTCGAAAGTATTTGAGATGGTTTTTCGAAGTTTATAAATGTGCTAATGAAAATACATGCGTGAGGTTATGGTAAAAGGAAGTGTAGTAAAGACATGGTAATATTGTTAAGAGTGTGAGATAAAGAGATTACGATGAGAAAATATGGAAATAGAGTATGTCAGTAAAGTGAAGTCGTAAAATGTATTTGTGAAGAGTTAAAAGTGTGAGTAGTGAGGATTAAATACCATGCACACTTATTATTTGGAAAAAGCTAATCTGAGAGTCATGCGTCTCAAGTTTGAAATGTTATTGAGTTTATTAAACACCGGATGTGTAATATAGTGAATAGTTCTGAACTTAATTGTTTGTAACCACAGATTCACATTGGACAGAGAAATGTATATTCATGATTTGACAGAAATATTGTGTGAGATACAAAAGCTGAGAAGTGAGATGATCTTTATGCCGATAAAACAGAAAGAGAAATCGTGCAGGTCGCGATATTGTACATAAATGTACTTAAATAATTATTATTATAATAAATAATTCATTAATAATTTTCTACACCTAATATATATAGTTTTAACGCCATAATTGCGATAATATAACGCTGTATTAAGCAGGGAGAAAGCTTATGTATTGTTTTAACTTTGAAGTGAGTTAATTTTAGGACTCGAGGTACAGTATTTTACGAAAGTGTATTGTTATTGTTTTTCTAAATCTTTCTAAGAAAGATGAACTCGTAACTGTTTTAAGTTTGATGCAACATAGACTTAGTTAGTCGCATCCATCTCTATAGAAGACATTTATTTCAATTTGAGTGTTTATTTTTTATCTTAATATTGTTAGGGACATTATTATTGTGTCCGTTTTTTAATAAATGGCAAGTGCTATTTTTGTACACTGGCTCCGTTTTTTATAGAGCTGATCTTTATTCAATACTTAATTACGCTATAGCGATACTACTAGTTCGATGCAGACAGTGAATCGACATAATTTACCTTATCTACACCGAGAGCCGAGTTGCTCATAGTGCTCAACTTTTGATATTTTAGGATGTTCTGTGTGCAACTGGTTAGTAGTATGGCTAGATATGCGTGATGTGTGTCAAGGGTTCCCTAGTCATCAGCCCGGTAGGTAATGTTGATTTCTTAGCCGGGTGTTGACATCCCTACGATCCTTTTTCCATCTACGCCGATTTTGGACTGTGACTCTGAGGAATTCGGGCGCAGCACATCAGGCCATTTGATTTGATTTCTGCATTTAGGGCTACTGGTTGAATTTCACTCGTAATATAAAGGTGTTTGGTTGGTGTTAAAAAATGGTAGTTATAAATATTTCTTATGGCTCTATTCTGAATTACCTCTATTTCCTTTTTTAGGTAATTTGAGCATTTTATCCAAGTTGTATTCAAATATTGTAAGTGGCTATGGATTAAGGAAAAATACACTTTCCTGAGTAGATATTTTGGGATATATTAGCTCAATTTTTTATCATCCCAGCGGCAGGTGATATTTTTTTAAACTAATGCATCAATGTGCTTTTGCCAGGAGAGATTTTCATCTATTATTAGGCCTAGGTATTTGACAGATGAGACCCTTTTAACTGCCTTTCCATTCAGCATTATATTCTGAGTGATGTCTAACTTTGTTCTACGCTTAGATATTATTAAATAATTTGTTTTATCTTCATTTATTGTTAATTTATTTGACTGGGTCCAGCCAAGTATTGTATTCATGTCCTCCTGCATGTGTGTAATCAGCGTGTTGGTGGTGTACGCATTGTAAAATATGCTTAAGTCATCTGCAAACAACGTTATATTACCATGAAAACGGAGTGTTACTATGTCATTAATATATACTAAGAAGAGGGAAGGACCCAGTATTGATCCTTGGGGCACACCGTGGGTAATATTAACTTCCTCACTTCTGTAGCCATTTATTTCAATATACTGCTTACGATTAGATAGGTAATTTTTAAACAATTTCCAAGCTACTCCTCCGATACCTGCTTTATCAAGTTTCCCTAAAAGAATTTCATGGTCAACAGTATCAAACGCCTTTCTCAGGTCTATGAAAAGGCCAATCGCTGTCATCTTATTGTCTAAGACATCCTGCAAGTTAGAGATAATATCAATTGTGGCTATTTCTGTGCTTGAGTTTTCTTGGAATCCATATTGCCCTTTGTAGAAGTAATCATTTTTATTTAAGAAATTAACAATTCTGTTCTTTCCTACTGTTTTGAGTACCTTGGATATGGGTGGGAGGATGGAAATGGGTCTGTAGTTGTCATGATTTCTTTTGTAACCTCCTTTATAGACTGGTATGACTCGTGCTATTTTTAGATCATCAGGCACCAGAGCGGTCCATAACGATAAATTTATTCAAGTAGTTAGTGGGCTACTTAGCATGTCAATTGACTTTTTAACAATTTTACTGACATACCATTGTGACGGTTGCTAGCGCTTGTCACATTCTGGTTACTAATACCCTGCCCCACATGTCACATTTTGGTACCCAGATAGCTTCTAAAACCCTGTTGGACCATGTCAGAATAGACATGTCTCCTACAACTCATTTCCATCCATCAACTTCACTGATAATCAAAACCTATGATTTGAACCCAGATAGCTTCTAAAACCCTGTTGGACCATGTTAGGATAGACATGTCTCCTACAACACATTTTGCATCCATCAACTTCACTGATAATCATAACCTATGATTTGAACTGCTTCTAAAACCCATTTGGAACGTGTAAGTATTCGCACGTCTCCTAATTCCTGATTTCCTTTGTGAATGTTATGGCCAACACCATGAAACTAATTTCGATATTAGTTGAAGTTATCTGTCGGCGGGCGAGAAGAATGGAAAATTGGATCTTCAAGTTGGCAGACGGCAGAGGGCGATGTTCGAGGACTTGCATGTTGGTACCACGGCGGAGTTAATAATATATAAAAAAGAAGGGAAAACGTCGGACTGTTGTCAAGAATGAGAGACTTGGTTATTAGAACCTTGGACGGGCGTAATCGTAAAACTACTAGTGCCGATGAGAAGTTGATTCTGTGAACTTAAATGAATTGTGATTTGCGTCGACTTTAATATTTTATCGCCACCTTACTTCGCATTACCTTAACTGTGAACCTATGTAAATTTTGAACAGAGGCGTATGCGTGTACGAGAAGCATTCTCGGTGTTTGATTAAGGAAGGGTTGTTTTGTTTCTGTTTTTTTAATCTTTGTAGTGCGTTTTCTGGCCAATGAGGTCCTATGATCTTTTATGATCTTCCTTGCTGTTTTGGTTATCACCTTTGGCATGACGAGTTACTTTGCAATATGGATATAGATTGTTGATGTAAAAAAACAAATAAGTGTGTGGAACGTCGTATTCTTGTTTTTTGGGGCGTGGTGTTATGGAGCTGATTTTCTCGTTTGCATTGGGGGAAAGCGAATAAGTTGTGTTATGTAAGGTTGTATTTCATGAAGCGAGAATGTTTCTTTAACGCGATTACGTTGAGACACGGTATCGTTCGGAGGGTTTCAGGGGTTTTATGTTACACATATCTGATTTTTGCGCTGACTTGTGGAGTCATTTGACGGATCTTACTATATGTTATCTTAATGTTTTGGCCTGTGAATACTAGCGAGGGGTTCGCAGATATTATGCTCGTTTTAACCTTAAGTATGTTTTAACCTGCTTGCGTCTTCGAAGTGTATTGAAGGTGAAAATTGATATGTTAATTGCGAAACCTGATAGCAAGTTATACTTCGATGCTCCGTGGGGAGACCTCCAAGCACCGGCCGGTCGCTGAAAATATTTATTCCTTCCTGCTCAAACTGATTGTATGACAAAATAAATAAACAAATGCCACTACCCATGATGTGGGGGGTAAGTACTGAACCTAAATGTTATAAAAGCAGAGGATGAACTGCAAACCAGTGAGTACTAGTACATCTGATTATGAGCATGCATTAGTGTAGTGCATGAAGGAGGAGAGTTTTAGTTGTTATTGAAATGTGTTCTTGCATGTATATTGTAGTGTAATTTTTGTGGCTTGAGATAATTTTCTTCTGGTGATATTAAACTAGTGTTAATTATACAGTATTGTATGTATTTATTTACCAGGATATTTAAGGATTATTACCGGCTTTGGAGGCGCGAGGCCCGCTTTCACACAACGGGCTTGGACCCGGTTTCCCTCCCCTCTTTCTAATGGGTAGCAGTAGTAATGTATTAGGAAATGGGGAAAAGTGCAAACAAGGAAACTTATCCTTTAAGGGGGTTACATTAGAGGCAGCCTGAGAGCGTGGTAAGGTTATTGTTTTATTTATGGTATTGTTCCTTAATTTTCTTGTGAGTTTCCTTACGTTGTTGTTTGCCTGGGGTCATATTTTTTCTTCAACGTGATTTTGTTCCTGTCAAATGTTGTTGTTTTATTCTTCATGGGATTGTATATTTCATGATTTTATTTTGAGAGTCATTTGGGTTATGTATGTTCCTTTTGCAATTATAATTGACTTTTGGTTGCACTCGTTGAGTATAGTAGGTGAAGCCTGGTAAATATAATATATATACTACTCAGTATAAAGGCCGGTGGTGTTTGTCGACGTGACCGTTGCCCGATGGTGGTTGGTGGGAGTATTTACAAAGGGTTATTCTTCTATTTTGCCTTGTATTCGTGGATTTTCTCTATTTATCGTTATTACGGGTATCGTTATGGCCCGAGAGATTCCATTTCTGGATTTTTTTCTTCGGATGAAATTTGTTACGAGATGCGGATTAGAGATCTGAACATATCTGAGAACTTGGAGAGGAATATCGAGATTTTAAGCCTCACAAGGAATACGATCGTGTCGCCACCTATCATGTCGGATTCCACCTTTATGCTGAATAAGTATCTAATGTCAAATAAGGTGAACTTTGTCGTTCAAGCTGTGAATGATTTCTTTTCTTGTGGAGGAAGTGTTGAAAAGCGTGGTATGTTACGAGCTCGAATTCAACATCTATTTCATAGAATTGGCGATATGATTGAAGTTTCTGTAAATAGGGAAGAGAAGGAGAAACATGATTTAGTAGAGTTACAAGCCAAGTTGGTTGAATGTGATAGTTGTATTTTGGATGACGATCAACCGATTATAATTAATGGAAACGTAGGTGATGATGATGATGATGCAGGGGCGTGTGGTGGTGATGCTGTATTTAGAATACCGTGTGAAAGGTTAGATATCGCGTATGCGAAGGAGGCTACTGAGTCGGTAGGCGAAAAACTATTGAAGGAACCGGAGACTTTATTGTCAAACTTGGTTAGAGAAATTAATTTAAATCACGAAAGAGTTGTAACTGTTAATTATGAAAATACTAATATTCCGCCTACTAGTTCTGGAGTGCGCCATCTAGGAGTTTCAAGTAGAGGTTCTAACTTAAGGAATGCTGAGCAGAATAATATTGTTACGGCTGTGAGTTTGTGTCATCGCTCGCCGCACGAATCACAACTGCCCCAGGGCTGGGCTGTGCCCTGCCTCAGTGTATTGCGTGCGCCTTATGAAACAGGACTACTAGGACAAAGGGATGGTCCAGAATATTCATGACTCAGCCAGTGAAGGAAACCTCGAGAAGCCGTGAACCCTGGATGGGTCTAGAAGCATTTATTGAGTCACCGGCCTGCTATATAAGAGCGACCTGTCAAGCAGTGTGGGTTGTGTTTTACGAGCTAGTGCGAGCATTCATAAGAAGTGTGGTGACTTGCGAAACCCCTAGTGAAGCCGATTCTCTTGACAGCGAGGGAGTGAGAGGCATACAGGGGACTGCCTGTGTTTTGAGCGAGTGTGTTTACCTAGTGCGACAGAGGTCATTGTGGTGAGTTGCAAAACAGTGAGTGACAGACTTAGTGCAGCTATTTCCAGCCAGCGTACGGGACCGGACTCATTAGCGAGAGGATTAACTATGGTCTGTTGACAGGTGAAAGGGGGCAAGAGCGCTCCATAAGGAAGCGACTTGAGGAAACTGGAGTAAGGTCCTAATTGCTTGTATTTGCTGATGAGTAGTGTAACTTTCTGGCCGCAATAAAGTTAATTATTTCTTTAAAGGAACAATCTGTGTTGTGCTTCAACCCACCATAATCCAGTTAACGAAAGTGTCACTAGGGGGGTGGCACGTAACAACTGGTGTCAGAAACCGGATTAGGAACTCAAGCACAAGCACAACACCTGAGGTCCTGGTTTCAAAACCCGAGCAGGTCATTTTCTCTAACTTTCCTGTGAGTGCATGCCCTTTACAAGACAAACAACTAAAATGGAGGTGCAATTGGCAGCATTGCTAGAAAAGTTAAGTGGCATGGAAACCAAGATGGAAGACGGCCAGAAGAAGATGGAAGACGGCCAGAAGAAATTAGCCATGGACCTGAAGGATGACCTGAAGAAGATGGAAGACGGCCTGAAGAAGATGGAGGACGGTCAGAAGAAGATGGAGGACGGCCAGAAGAAATTAGCCGAGGACCTAACTGCTAAATTAGAAGATGGCCAGAAGAATTTAACCAAGAAGATAGAGGAAGGCCAGAAGAAGATGGAAGACGGGCAGAATAAGTTCGCACAGGACCTGAAGAAATTAGAACTGGGTCTGCGTGAGGAAGTCACGGCAGTGGAAAAGAAGTTCGACGCCTTAAAAGAAGAAGTTGCCGAGCTACACCGACGCCCGCTGACCGGGGTGGAAGAGAGATTCAACGCTCTACAAAAGGAATTTGCTGAGCTGCGCCGACACCCGCCAACAGGGATGGAAGAAAAATTCAAAGCCCTACAAGAGGATGTCGCCGAGCTGCGTCGACGCCCGCCTACCGGGGTGGATGAGAGAGTCAAAGCTCTACAAGAGGAAGTTGCTGAACTGCGCCAACTCCCACTCACGGGGGTGGAAGAGAAATTCAACGCTCTTCAAGAGGAAGTTGCCGAGCTCCGACGCCCGCCCACAGGTACACCGGGGACACCAGGAACGGGACAGAGCAGAGTGACACCCCCCAACCTTCAACGGAAAGGTTCCGTGGAGCACCTATTTACGTCAGTTCGAGGCAGCCTGTTCCATAAACAACTGGAACAGCACGGAAAGGGCTACAGCTCTCATTGTAGCGCTGAGAGGGGACGCCCTTAACGTCCTTCAGGCCATCCCGACTGGATCCCAGGACTACGCTTCACTAATCGCCCATATGGAGTCCCGATATGGGGATAACCATCTTCAGCAGGCCTACCAGATGCAGCTCCGGACCCGGGTACAAAAGAACGCGGAAACCCTGCAGGAGTTCGAGATGGACATCGCACGCCTCGTAAGGCTCGCCTACCCAACAGCGCCGGCCGACTTTCTGGAACAGATTGCGACGCAGACCTTCACAGACGGGCTACGGGACTCGGATACTCAACAGGCGCTTCGACTCGCGCGCAATAAGACCCTGGCAGATGCGCTGAGCCACGCACTTGAGTTCGAGACGGCAAAACAGGCATCTAGAATGCACGCGCGGGTGCGTCAAGTGGACGTCGACGAACCAGTAAAAACCAACGAGACCAAACCCCTGGTCGACGAATTGATGGAAGCGCTAAGCCGTTTCTTCGATCGTCGCGGCACTACCAGCAACGACACAGCCGGAAGACAACCGGAGAGGCGGCCCGGAAGAGGTCTACCGACCTGCTGGACCTGCGGTAAGAAAGGCCACCTGAGCAAGGACTGCTGTGATCGCCGCCGCCGAGGGTATCAGACGGGAAGTCAGTCGTCTGAAAACCGCGCGGCTCAGGGAAACGAGTATTTTCCAGCCTTGGGGGGCAAATGTTGGCTTGTGACAGTCGTCAAGCCCCGGCAGTCCAATTCCGTGTGACGAAGTTACGGAGGGACAATAGCAGCCTGATGGTCGACGGAGTCATCAACGGAAATAGCTGGCCCATGCTAATCGACACGGGAGCATCGAGGACCATCGTCAGCCCCACCGTGATCTCGAAGTGGAGAGTGCAACCCACACAAAGGAACCTCCAGCTAATAACCGCGACCGGAGAGACCGCACCGGTACATGGCGAAGCATCACTGGAGTTCGTCATTGGTCGACGGACGATAAAGCATCCAGTGCTTGTGGCTGACGTATCAAATGAAGTGATCATCGGACTGTACTTCCTGGACCAGAACAACATCATCTTGGATCTGAGTACCAACACTCTGCACTTCGGAAGGGAGGAACTTGCTTTGCAAACAGCATACGAGGCCGTCGCCGCACGACGAGTAAGGCTGAGAGAGGACGTCATCTTTCCCGCCAGGACGGAAGTCAGCGCTGCCGTAATTGTCGACGGAACAGCTGAGGGAGTGGCGGATGTCCTCGAGCCAAAATATGAAGACATACAGACAAAAGGATTGCTAGTTGCCAAGACTCTCATCAACACGACGTCTCGGGCATACGTCCGCCTGTCCGACCTGAACGACTACGATATTACGGTTCACCGGGACACCAACCTAGGAGTCTGCGAGCCCGTTACCTGGATTGCCCGCATCACAGACACGATGGACGGACACCTGCAGACGGACATCCGAAGAAGACGCGCCCTGCCAGAAGAACTACAGAAGCTGTACCAAGGATCCCAGGACCATTTAGACGAGGAACAATCACCCCAACTTCGGGACCTGCTACACGAATTCCAGGATGTCTTCTCCGTGGGGAGCAAAGACTTCGGCATGACAAGATTGGTCCAGCACAGAAACGACGTTGGGGACAGCGCACAGATTAGGGCCCCATTCCGACGTGTCCCGCTCGCCAAGCAAGCCGAAGTCGACCGGATGGTAGAAGAGATGAAGGGGCAAGGGGTGATCGAGCCATCACATAGTACTTGGAGTTCTCCGGTCGTGCTTGTGAAGATGAAGGACGGTTCCACCAGGTTCTGCGTGGACTAAAGGCGGGTGAACGACGTCACGAAGAAGGACAGCTACCCTCTACCCCGGATCGACGACACGCTGGACACCATATCAGGATCAAGATGGTTCTCCAACTTGGATTTGAAGAGTGGCTACTGGCAGGAGGAGGTCCCCCCTTAAGGACCGCGAGAAAACGGCATTCTCTGTGGGCAGCGGGCTCTGGCAGTTCACCGTCATGCCATTCGGTCTGTGCAACGCCCATGTGACCTTCGAAAGGCTAATGGAGTCCATTCTGAGGGGACTACACTGGAAGACCTGCCTGGTCTACCTAGACGACGTCATCGTTCTGGGAAGAAGCTTCGAGGAGCACTACAGCAACCTAAAGAGATATTGATGAAGCTACGGGCTGCCCAGCTGAAATTGAGCCCCAAGAAGTGTCAGCTCTTCCAGAAGCAGGTCCAGTACCTTGGGCATATCGTCTCCGTGGAAGGGGTGCCCACCGACCCAGAGAAGACCGCAGCTGTGAGGGAGTGGCCAGTTCCGAAGGACAAGTCCCAACTTCGAAGCTTCCTGGGACTCTGCACTTATTACCGTCGCTTCGTGAGAGGATTCGCCGACAACGCCAAACCTTTACATCGACTGACTGAGCAGGACCAACTCTTCACGTGGACAGCAGAATGTCACAGTGCCTTCGAACAACTCAAGCAGGCTCTGTGCACCGCGCCTATTCTGGCCTTCCCCAGATCTGGAACAAGGTTCATCGTCGATACCGATGCCAGCGACTTTGGCATAGGGGGATCCTGTCGCAAGTAGTGGACGGCGAGGAGAGAGTAGTGGCCTACTTCAGCAAGGCCTTGTCAAAGCCATAAAGGAACTACTGCGTCACCAGGAAGGAGCTGCTCGCCATCGTGAAGACCATTTAACACTTCCACAAGTACCTGTACGGGCAAGAATTTCTCATCAGGACCGACCATGCATCCCTGCGGTGGCTCCTGAACTTCAAGCAGCCCGAGGGTTAACTCGCGCGGTGGTTAGAGAGGCTCCAACAGTACCACTTTGAGATTCAGCACAGGAAAGGCCAACTGCATTCTAACGCCGATGCCCTGTCACGAAGACCGTGCCCCGATGACTGCACATTCTGTGCCCGAAGGGAGGAGAACACCGGTATACAGTGCCGAAGCACTACCGTGGAACTTCAAGGGAGCTGGAGGTGCGAATCTTTCACGCGGTCACAAGCAGAAGATGATGACCTGGGACTGATAGCCGAATGGGAGAGGGCCTGTGTCCCCAGACCCGGGTGGAACATTGTGAGTGACTGCAGCCCAAAGTTTAAGTCCTACTGGGTGCAGTGGGACTCGCTGGTTGTGAGGGATGGCCTCATATGCCGTACCTAGGAGAGCACCGACGGGAAGACATCTCGGGGACAATTCGTCGTTCCAAAGGCTATGACGGAGGAAGTCCTGAAGGAAGTCCACGGAGGATCATCTGGTCGACGCCTAGGGATAAAGAAGACCCTGGAGAAGCTGAGAGAGCGGTTCTACTGGATCGGATGCCGAACTGACGTGGAGAACCACTGCGCGAGGTGCCACGATTGCGCAGCCAGCAAGGGCCCATGACGAAGACGACGGGGTCCACTGAAGACCTACAACGTGGGCGGCCCCATGGAGAGAGTGGCCATCGATGTTGCTGGGCCATTCCCTTTAAGCGAGGCAGGGAACCGCTACATATTGTTCGTCAGCGACTACTTCACCAAATGGCCGGAGGCGTATGCGCTCCCTAACCAAGAAGCTGCGACGATCGCAGAGACCCTGGTGAAGGAATTCGTCAGCCGGTACGGAGTACCCCTGGAGCTGCACTCCGACCAAGGGAGGAACTTCGAGTCGCAGGTGTTCCAGAACCTATGCCAGCTGCTGGGAATCCGGAAGACAAGGACGACGCCGCTACACCCTCAGTCCGACGGGATGGTAGAGCGATTCAATCGCACCATCGAGAACCATCTCCGAATAGTCGTCAGCGAGCACCAGAGGGATTGGGACAGACATCTTCCTCTATTTCTCCTGGCCTACCGCGTCGCCGTGCATGAAGCCACCGGGTGCACACCAGCCCGGGCCATGTTTGGGAGGGAACTCCGTCTACCAGTCGATCTTGCCTTCGGCCAACCTGGGAATGGTCCGGTCCCGGTAAGCCAGTATTGTCAAGAACTGGTCGACCAACTGGAGGACATGCAAGCGTTCGCGAGGAGGAAACTGCAGATCGAGACCGACCGAATGAAGACCCGGTACGACCAGCAGACGGATGCCGGCGGATTCCTCGAGGACGACCTGGTCTGGCTCTTCAACCCATTACGGAAGAAAGGCCTGTCACCCAAACTGCAGAAGTCCTGGGAGGGTCCGTACCGAGTCGTGAAACGGATCAACGATGTCGTCTACAGGATCCAGCGGAGTCCGAGGGCGAAGATGAAGATCGTGCATCGAGATCGCGTGGCAGCCTACGGAGGGATACAGACGGACCAATGATTGATCGGGACGATCATCCTTTTAGGAAGGGGGTGGTGTAACGGCTGTGAGTTTGTGTCATCGCTCGCCGCATGAGTCACAACTGCCCCAGGGCTGGGCTGTGCCCTGCCTCTGTGTATTGCGTGCGCCTTATGCAACAGGCCTACTAGGACAAAGGGATGGTCCAGAATATTCATGACTCAGCCAGTGAAGGAGACCTCGAGAAGGCGTGAACCCTGGATGGGTCTAGAAGCATTTATTGAGTCACCCGCCTGCTATATAAGAGCGACCTGTCAAGCAGTGTGGGTTGTGTTTTACGAGCTAGTGCGAGCATTCATAAGAAGTGTGGTGACTTGCGAAACCCCTAGTGAAGCCGATTCTCTTGACAGCGAGGGAGTGAGAGGCATACAGGGGACTGCCTGTGTTTTGAGCGAGTGTGCTTACCTAGTGCGACAGAGGTCATTGTGGTGAGTTGCAAAACAGTGAGTGACAGACTTAGTGCAGCTATTTCCAGGCAGCGTACGGGACCGGACTCATTAGCGAGAGGATTAACTGTGGTCTGTTGACAGGTGAAAGGGGGCAAGAGCGCTCCATAAGGAAGCGACTTGAGGAAACTGGAGTAAGGTCCTAATTGCTTGTATTTGCTGATGAGTAGTGTAACCTTCTGGCCGCAATAAAGTTAATTATTTCTTTAAAGGAACAATCTGTGTTGTGCTTCAACCCACCGTAATCCAGTTAACAAAAGTGTCACTAGGGGGGTGGCACGTAACAATATCAAATTGGTTGGTAATGTCGATAGTTTGTCTCGTGATACATTGCCTAAAGATGTATATACTTGTGCTTCTATTCGTGAAATTACTGAAACCGAAGGTTTGAATGATTCTAGTTCATATTATCGGGGTGTCGATGGTTCTAAGTGAAGAGTTTCTAGGCTATCGCTGAATCGTTTTGTGAACAATTTAATGAGTGTGGTGGATCTGTGAGGACAGTTGTTCCGGAGTCCTCAATTCTTGAAACTGTTCGGGTTGGAAGGCGAAATGCCCATTTGTTGAGATCTGATTCGCGTTCTGGTCAAGTGATTGAAGATATAAGGGAGGAAAATATTTCTGGAGAAGACGAGGTTGATTCTCAAATGAGTAACGTTTTCCGTGTAGATACATCGTTGGGTCACTATAAACTCGCTGGATTCAGCAGTGTGATGCCTAGTAGTGGGACTGGTAGATGCGAGAGATCAGCTTTTCCGATGTCTAGAGAACGTGACTGTTTAACGGGGTTGCCGTGTTATATTAATAGCGAATTTCACCATCGTGAGAGGCCGAGTGGGCATGTCGGACATGAACTTGGTATTCGGAATGTAATCTCCGTAAGCCCCATATGGCCATGTATTCGGGAAAGTGATTCACGTATGGGTGGTATGTTAAACTCAGGAAATGCTGCCGATAGGGGGGAGTATTTCGATCATCCTGTCGTTCCTCGAGGTTCCCGCGGATGTTCATCTATGTGTACGGGTACTAAATTTGGTGGTATTAGCCATCCGTTGTCAGCTTACGAGGAAAATATTAAAAAAATTAAACACTGATTCTATTGATGGAGTTATTCAATTTCTTCGGGGTTTGGTAGATATTCAAGAATGTGCTGCCGTGTTTTTAATTCCTGAGGAACAGATTTTCCAAATGATGTTTGCTATCACGTCGGGGGCTATTAAGAGCAAACTGGTAGATGCTCTACAGTATGGAGTTTCAATTAAGACTTTTCTGAAGGAGATTTTGGCGATGTTCGTTCCCGGTCGGTTGTTGGGTTCTGTTGTCCAACAATATTTTTATCGTCCTCAGATTTTGGGGGAACCATTGAATGCTTACGTTCAAGACATTACTAAATAGGGAAGGGTGTTTGGATTGGCACTATCAGAGGAGGAGCTTGTATCAATAATTGTGGATGGTGTCACGCCGGACTTACGGTCGTATTTAGGTATGAGGTCCCGACCTAAAACCTTTCAAGATTTGAGTGTTGCTGCTGTTAAGACCGAAATTGTTCGATTGGTTGATTCACGACGGGTCAGTTCTTATTTACCTCCTCCGATGTTGCCCATAACTACTGTTGCAATAAATCAGAATTCCGGACCAAATCCGAGTGGAAACCGAAAGGCGATTCGGTGTTATAATTGTGGACGTTCGGGTCACGTTTCGCGATTCTGCAAGAATCCTCAGCGTAAGGATTGCCAATTAAGGATTAGGGTGCAACATGGTCCACCCAAGATTAATCACAGATATCATACCCGGGTTGTGGTGAACTCCGAGCGAAATAATTATGATCAAATTGTTGATGAAGAAGGAGGTAACATGTCGTGTCCAGTAGTTTGTAGGAAGATATCTTCACCTTCTTATATGCATTTACCTATTATTGAGATTTCGATTAATAACGCCGCCGTCGAAGCTCTGTTAGATTCCGGGAGCGTCGTGTCTTTGGTGAGTGAAGATTGGTATAAGAATATGGTGTCTATTTGCAAATTGCCCAACGGGAAGAGGTGGAATAACGATTGATGTCCGCTAATTGTTCGAAAATGGATGTGTTGGGTGCGGTGAAGGTAAAGATTAAGATATTGAACTTTTCTTGGAAGTTTGAGATTTGGGTCGTGAAGAATTTGTCTTGTCCGGCAATTTAGGGGGTAGATTTTCTGTCGTTCACTGGATCACTGTTGGATATCCGGAGGAATGAATTGTATTTTAGATTTCGACCTGAAATAAAGTCAAAATTTGATCAGGTTGGCAGAAGGATCGAGAGAAGGTCTGATAAATTAAATGGGGACATGTATAGTAATTTGATTGACTTGGGACCCCATATTGCGGAATATTTGAGTATTTCCAACCAAATTGAGAAGTTGGATTTGGGTTATTGGGAAGTGGAACAAGCGGACGTAATTCGAGGATTGTGTAAGGAATTTCCGGAGGTAATTACTGATAAATTGGGTGTCACCAACGTATTGGAGTATGATATTGAACTTACGGATCATGTGCCAGTTCGACATCCTCCATATCGGTTGAGTCCTCCGACGATGTTGGAGCTTAAGAAGATCATTGATAAGATGTTGGTGCAATGGGTGATTAGTCCATCCATCTCCTCATACTCGTCGCCAATGTTTTTAGTACCGAAATCTGACGGCAGTTTCCGGTCTGTCGTTGATTTTCGACGTCTAAACCAAAAGGTTGTGTTAGAATCAATAACGTTGCCCGACTTGCATAGCTGTTTCTCTTGGTTTTGTAAATATCTTTATTTTACGCTGCTTGATGTGAATCAAGCGTATAATCAAATTCCTCTGTCTGAGCGATCTAAACCATTTACTGCTTTCTCCACTGATTGGAATCTCTACCAGTTATAAGAGTTCCATTTGGTTTATTAACAGGAGGGGCTGTATTGAGTCGTCTTTGGACCGCGTTTTTTCTGGTATAAAGTTCGATTTCTTATATCACTATTTGGATGACGTTGTGGTCTATAGTGAATCTTTTGAAGACCATGTTCAGCATTTGCTTGTGGTTTTGCAACGTCTACGAGATGCTGGATTAACGGTAAAATTGGGAAAGGTATCGTTCGCTAAGTCGGAAATATCATTCCTATGTCTCATTGTCTCGCATGCCGGAGTTTCTGTAGATCAAACAAGAACCCAAGGGATATGGGATTTTAAACCGCCTAAGAATGTGAAGTGTATCGCTCGTTTCATTGGTATGACTAATTTTTTTAGGAAATTCATCCAGAACTTTGCCCAAAGGGCACTTCCGTTGACCATCTTGCGTCGTAAGGGTGTTAAGTTTCATTGGGTGGGAATTTCAACAAGCGGCTTTCGAAGATCTCAAACATGCACTATGTAATGCCCCTGTTTTAGCTGTACCTGATTTATCTAGGCCATTTGTATTACAAACGGATGCTTTCTTGGGCGCTGTTTCCGCCGTATTGTTGCAAGACTACGATTTTGGACGTCGTCCTATAGCCTATGCGTCTAGAACCTTGAATGAAGCGGAATCTAAGTATTCCATTTAGGAATTAGAGGGTTTGGCGGTAATGTTTGGTTTGGAACGTTTCAAGACGTATCTGGAGCATGTGTCAATTGAGATTGAAACCGACAATCAAGCATTGATTTGGGTATTGGCGAGACCACGCAGTACTGGTAGGATTGCTCGGTGGGCGTCGAGAATTTCCTCTTTTAAATTTACTGTACAACATATTAGGGGTAGCGATAATGTCATCGCTGATTCCCTCAGTCGCATGTACGCCGAAACTGCTGAGTTGAGTTCTGGTGAAATTCAGGAGGGTAACATCGAGTGGTGTCTCCCACAAATCCAACCCCTCGTCCTCGTCGTGGGAGATGGGCAACTTAATTAAGTAGGGGATTGCCTGTAGGGGTGAAGTACTGTGGGGACTTTGTGTGCCTCAAGACCGCTACGGTAGCTGTGAAGGCCCTACAGGAACCCTGAAGAAATTACGGCTAACGGGGCTCTGGTGAAACAACAACTGCTGCATTGTAGTTTGGAGTTGGTTCTTCAAAGGCTAAGGAAAGAAACCCTGACAGAAAATCAGCCTGGTGCCTCAGGCTTAAGGTGGCAGCCCCTCCAAGGCTCTCGAAGGCAGTGGGTTAATCACTCGCTCCTCTTAAATAAACTGATTGCGGAAACTGAAGCGAAATTACAAAACCGGACGGATAACCTGATGACGACTTTTGGCATGAAGAGGACTACGAAAATCGGTTTCTGGAATGTGAGGACCTTGATGGAGAAAACCAGACTGAAACAAGTGACACGAGAGATGAAGAACTATGGGCTGGATATCCTAGGGTTGAGTGAAGTGAGGTGGCCAGGATTTGGTGAAATACAGACAACGGATGGAATTACATTTCACTATTCTGGGGGCGATGATGAAGAACACAGGGATGGAGTGGGGTTGCTGCTCAATAGAAATCCAAGAGAAGCCTTATGGAGTGGAAGCCAATTTCTGGTAGGCTCATGTTTGCTAGGTTCAAGACAATGATCAGGAATGTGATCATCTTCCAATGCTATGGGCCTACAGAACAATCGGAGCCAGAGAAGAAGGAAGAATTCTACCAAATGCTGCGAGATGACACAAGACAAACAAGTAAGAAAGACATTCTCATTGTTATGGGAGACTTCAACGCGAAGGTGGGCTCAAACAATGAGGGGTTGGAGCAGATCATGGGTAAACATGGCCTTGGTAAGATGAATGACAATGGGGAGAAATTTACGGAATATTGCGCCAGTCAGGATTTGGTGATGGGTGGCACGGTATTTCCTCATAGGCGGTGCCACAAGGTCATCTGGGTGTCTCCTGATCAAGTCACAGAAAATCAAATTGATCACATCGCGATGAGCAGGAGATTCAGAAGAAGCTTGGAAGATGTTAGGAACAAGAGAGGAGCGGACGTTGGTAGTGACCATCATCTTGTGGTTGCCAACTTCCGCATGAAGATCGTCGCAGTCCGCCGAAAGTTTAACACTCGGCACAAGAAGTTTGATGTGGGCAAGCTTAAGAAACAGCAGAGATTGGACCAATTTAAACTGGAGCTCAGAAATAAATTCCAGGTGTTGGACTCCGAGACAGAGAAGGACGTGGAGACTGTGTGGAGTGAGGTAAAGAATATCTTCGTGGAAACCAGTGAGATGCAGCTCGGGTACAAGAACTACCTGCGGTAAGAATGGATATCCGATCAGACCTGGGACAAGATAAATTATAGGGAGGAGATTAAGGCCAAGCTCAACACCTGCAAGACTAGGCAGCAGAAGGCTCTCACACAAGCAAAGTATTCAACAGCAAACAGGGAGGTAAAGAGGAGTGTACGGAAGGATCATAGGAGGTGGATTGATGAGCAGGCGGAGAAAGCAGAAAAAGCGGCAAGAAGGGGGGACGTTAAGGAGCTCTATGGCATCAAAAAGATGCTTTCGAAGAAAGGTTTTAATAAAACTAGGCCTGTGAAGAGCAAGACGGGCGAGATCCTCATGACGTGTGAACAGAAGCTGACAAGAAGGAGAGAACACTTTGCGGAGGTTCTTAATATAGATAGAGGACCAGAAAGTAAGCAGCGAGGAGAAGATGAAGAGGAAGCAGAAAGTGACCCAAGCATCAGCCTCGACTCCCCAACTCGGGGCGAAATACGGACAGCGTTGAAGCAGATGAAATGCGGGAAGGCACCAGGTCTGGATAATATCCCAGCGGATGTACTGAAAGCAGACCTGGATATTACGATCGATCTGCTGCACCCGCTGTTGGAGAAGATCTGGAAGGAGGAGAAAATACCAACCGACTGGAAGAAGGGGTTGATAGTCAAGTTGCCGACGAAAGGGGACACCACAAACTGTAACAACTGGAGGGGTATCACCTTGCTGTCCATTCCAAGCAAAGTGCTGGCGAGAGTCATCCTGAATCGTATAAAAGACTGCGTAGAAAAAAGGCTTCGGAAGGAACAGGCTGGATTTCGACAATATCGCAGCTGTGTGGATTTCATCAAGACCCTCCGAATCATCCTGGAACAGAGTGTGGAGTGGCGGAATACCCTTTACCTCACATTTGTTGACTTCGAGAAAGCCTTCGACTCCGTAAATCAAAGAATCATGTGGAAGATCCTTGAGGAATATAAAATTCCAACAAAGATCATCAGAATCACGGAAGAGATGTACGAAGGGTATGACAGCCAGGTTCTTCACGAAGGCAAATTAACAGAAAAGATAAAGGTCAATTTCGGAGTGAGACAGGGATGTGTCCTTTCCCCCACTCTGTTCCTGTTGGTCTTGGATAGTGTGATGAAGATGGTAATGGGAGGACGGAAGAGGGGTATTCAATGGGGTATAAATGACAGGCTTGAAGATCTGGATTTCGCAGACGACATTTGTCTTATGGCACAACGGTACCGAGACATAGAAGATAAGCTGGGGAGGTTGCAGAGAGAAGCAGAGCGTGGAGGACTGATGATCAACACCAACAAGACCAAAGAGATGAGGATAAATTCTGATATCACGACTAGTTTGACAGTCAATGGAAAGGACATTGAGCGAGTTGAGTCCTTCCTCTACCTTGGAAGTATAGTCACAAATGATGGGGGAGCAGAGGAAGATGTTCGAAGCCGTATCAGGAAGGCAAATGGTGCCTTTGTCCAGCTCTACCCCATCTGGAGAAATAGAAACATTTCCAGGAAGACCAAGCTCCACCTTTTCAATAGCAACGTAAAGTCGATTCTTCTCTACGGCTGTGAAACATGGAAAGTCACAAAACAGATCAACAACCAGCTACAGGTGTTCATTAACAGATGTCTGCGTCGCATCATGAATGTGAGGTGGCCGGGCATAATCTCAAATGAAGATCTTTGGACCATCACCAATCAACAACCGATTAGCATCCAGATCAAGGAGAGGAAATGGCGCTGGATTGGTCACACACTAGGGAAGCCGGACGGAGCTATTGAGAGGGCGGCGCTAGACTGGAATCCTCAAGGCGCCAGGAAGCGAGATCGACCTAAGAAGACCTGGAAGAGGACGATCGCAAATTAAATTGCAGAGGTGGACAAGAACTGGAGTCAAGTGAAGAGAATGGCCAGGAACCGTACTGCGTGGAGAAATTTCGCCACGGCCCTATGCTCCGGAAGGAGCGGCAGAAATTAAGCATTAAGCAACATCGATGGGTGTATTAATGCTGCGTTGCCTATCATTAGCAACAGTCCTATGCTCTTTACGGACATCGCGAAATATCAACAAGAGGATGAAGAATTGAGCAAGAGCATGGTGGAGGTTTCCGATGGTAAATTGGTTAAACCTTACGATCTCAAATCTGGCGTATTATGTTGCAAGGCTCGTCACGACAAGAAACCTAAAATCGTGCTGCCATCTAGTTTAGAGCCTGAAATGCTGAAATATTATCATGATTCTCCAGTGGGAGGACATCTTGGAGTTTTCAAAACGCGAAAGGGTATGGATGGTGATGTTAGGGAATTCGTTAGGTCTTGTCATCGGTGTAACATTAGCAAGCCGGTTGTGAGCACCAAGGTGGGGAAGTTGTCTTCTGAGTCAGCAACCCGACCTATGGAACGCATGTTCATTTATTTCGTGGGTCCATTTCCTAGGTCTGTGAGCGGAAATCGCTTTGCACTTGTCTGTATGGACGGGTTTTCTCGTTTTTGTTGGATCTTTCCGACACGTCTTTCCACTACGAATACCGTGATCCGATGTTTGAATTCTATATTTAGTGCTTTTGGACCGTGTCAATTTCTGGTCTCAGATAACGCGAAATACTTCTTACAAATTTCGAAAATGTTGTTTCAACTATGCGATTTCGCATGTTACTACCTCGCCCTATTATCCGATTCCGTCTTTGGCGGAACGGGTAAATAGGAACCTGCGTGCTGCTCTAATTGCTTACCACCATCAGGAACACTCGAAATGGGACACGTCGTTGACTTGGTTGATGTTTTCTTTTAATTCGGCATGGTAAAACTCCATTTTCGTTGATGTTTTCGTACGTACCGAATTCTCCTTTAACCAATTTATGGTCCATTCATGATCTGCTGCCTGACCAACCTTCGGAACATAAGGTTCACGAAATTTGGAAGGAAGCTCCTAACGCAATGAAGGTGTCGCACGATCGCATTGCCAAGCGATATAATGCAGGGCGCGTAGACTGTAAGTTGAATGTTGGTGATCAAGTGTACGTAAAGAATTTCTCTCCTAAGGTTTTGGGTCGTCAAGAGTCTGGTAAATTACGGGTACGTTTTCGGGGGCCATTTGAGATACTCTCATTCATCACGCCTGTGACGGTCATGTTGAGGGACGGCACCGCCAAACGAATCTTCCGGGCTCATCTAAGTCAGTGCAAATTAGTTGGGAATTCTCCGGACGATAATTGTGTATTAATTGATTATGGTAGTTGGTTTTATTTGGATGGTGAAATGTTTGGTGGTTGATATTGTTAGGATGAAGGTGTGGACGATGATCGGTCGGGACGTATCAAACGTCATTGAATGTTCGTAAATATGAACTGTTTATCGTGACTTATTGTCGTTTTCCAAGGAACTGAAAAGGTGAGAACTCTTAATTGAGGATCGACCTAATTATTTTACTTGGATTTGTGCGTGTGAGAACTTTTGAGTGAGACTATACATTCATATGTGGATAGTCTTTCGCTGCCTCGTGTCCCTTACTCATACTACGAGGATGTGCAGTTTTGGCCAAGCTGCATTTTCGTCGTGGTACTGACGGGTGGATGGATCTTCATTGGACGATTTGATATTTCTGCTGGTCGGAATTATTGGAGATCATCTGGTGGAGTATGCCGCCCTGAGGAGGAAGCGTGAAGACGACCATGGTTGCGGTTCGGAATAATTCCAGCCTAGCCACAGATAAGCGAAAAGAAACCTAAATTATTCGGGCTATCAAACACCCGGTAGTCTACCTCTGGGGCGGGGGGGAGGGGGGGAGGGTGTGGCAGTTGCTAGCGCTTGTCACATTCTGGTTACTAATACCCTGCCCCACATGTCACATTTTGGTACCCAGATAGCTTCTAAAACCCTGTTGGACCATGTCAGAATAGACATGTCTCCTACAACACATTTCCATTCATCAACTTCACTGATAATCAAAACCTATGATTTGAACCCAGATAGCGTCTAATACCCTGTTGGACCATGTCAGGATAGACATGTCTCCTACAACACATTTTCCATCCATCAACTTCACTGATAATCATAACCTATGATTTGAACTGCTTCTAAAACCCATTTGGAACGTATCCGTATTGGCACGTCTCCTAATTCCTGATTTCCTTAGTGAATGTTATGGCCAACACCATGAAACTAATTCCGATATTAGTTGAAGTTATCTGTCGGCGGGCGAGAAGAATGGAAAATTGGATCTTCAAGTTGGCAGACGGCAGAGGGCGATGTTCGAGGACTTGCATGTTGGTACTGTCCCCGTAAATCCGGATAGTAGGCTGTCAGATATCCGCCCCCTCAATCGGATTGCCAATAATCAATCGCACCGGCACAGCTACATCAATGAAAATGGCACTGACAGATACTACCGAGATTAGAGCACAGCAGTTAACAAGAAATTATTGTGGAACACACCAAAATATACGGGGGTTCATACTTACCTTTACTTACCTCTTCAAATTAATCTCGGGAATGGGTTGCCAACTGGATCACTTAAAGTATGCCCACACAATAACCTCCACCATGATATTTAAAACGAACCAAGACGAAGACAAGAAACTTTAAACTGTACAATAACTTATTTTACATAAAGGGAATGACTTTAACAAAAACTCAACAAAATACACGTGGCAATCAGAAGCCATTGTCAATATAATCATGTCCTCCTGTAGGACTGGTAGACGTTACATACAAAATTTTATCTTTCACTTGCTTATAAAGAACGTAATAATAGTAATACACTTGGAATGGATGAGGGAATTGGGACAAGACACGTAGCAATTGTTTTCCTCTTTCATAAACATCACACTTTATTTATAACTGCAGGCCTGTTATGTAATTGACCTTGGCCTCTAACATACAGTTGTCAGGCCAGCTGCGATCCACCCTTCAACAAGTCGGATGCCCACGTCGTCAAACGGGCCCACCTGTCCGTACAGTGCTAGCATATGCTCGTAACTTCAGAGCTTAGCTCCTTTTCAAACGCTTTAAATGTCCTCAACTCAACTCAAATATTAACTCGCAAATCTTTTAAATGCTTTATTCACATGTTACTGGATTACTCTAATAATCCCAAAACTTGTTTAATGGTATAATCCACATGTATAATTAGCGTTCTTTAGAGTATATTTACAAAACTCTTAATATTTATAACAAATGCTCATTAATTGTTTATAACAATTACAAATTGTTTATAATATTGTCAACTGACAATTGAAAAATCTATACACGCCTCTCTTAATTCCTTTCATTTCCAATTATTATTAAAGATAATTACATAATTTATTTACAATATTTATATTTATTTATTTTAGAAATACATTAAACCACACGTTTATCCGGTTGATAATTACTCAAATCAGGTTAACATAATCGACCAATGAAGGTTAGTTATATTTAAGTGTTATAAATCCAGGTTTAATAAGTTTTAATAATTATTATTATTATTAGTGACGGTAACCTCCATTCAAAATCGTTATCTCAAATTATTTAACACTCTTGTTAATTTTAACAGTTATTTCACATGATTAATTTTCAAAGGACCTGGACAATAAACTCAGCGGAAAAATACTTCGCTTCAAATGCACAAATTGCATAAAATAGGCCCAGAATTCATCATATATTTCAATATATATGGCATAAAAATCTTCCATAATCCATACACAAAACCTCCACTTGTAATCTCATCAACTTCATTAATATTACTGTGGGAATCTCCTTCAATTATTCAAGGGCATTATTCATCAGCGACTTTTACATGTCCACTGAACTAACGATTATACATCCATAGTTCCACTTTAAAAATTCTTATATTCATTAATTGTTTCAAACTGTTATTTATTTAACCTTCGTGGGTTTCATTCATGAATCGATATGAAGTAAAAATTTGCCAATCACAAATAAATTTAATAGCAAATACGATTATACACGCCTCTCTGGTCTATCAAAATTGAGATTAATATCTCCTAAGTATCGTAGTATAAAAATACTATCTTCAAACAAAGTTCATCTAAACTGCATAATAGTCGAATAGAATACAATTAGACTGTGGAATGCAAACATTATTGTTCCAATCTAGTATTGAGAAAAATTCCTATCAAATGTTCATTACTATAGTGTATTCAATAAATCGTAATCAAAGTTCATAGTTCATAAAATTGTCTATAATGCAATGGTAATTTCAGAACTGACGATAAATGTCTATGTTGCAATCATGTTCATAAAACGACTAGTATTTCCAAGATCGTCGATACAGAAATAGATTTTAACGCTCTAAAATCTTTTAATTATTCTTCTTTCTTGAGGATGACAGAAAATTGGTCAAAGTAATTTACTGAATAGAATTACTTTAATAAAATGACACGCTGTCTGAATTCAAATCTGCCAAAGAAAATCGTTAACTTTACAGTCAAATCGTGACTTCAAAAATATGCAAATTACTGAAAGAATATAAATTATCAGTCTCAACTGATCCAAAATTATTAAACTATGCCACTGACATAACAATGTCTTAATAAATCGTAGAAAAAGGCATAACTCATCGAAGTGTACTGAGTACAAAAATATCTAGCAAGAATATGGGGCATAACATATATGGGACAAAATATGGGGAAAATGGTTGCTCAGATATCGCTAAATGGCTCTAATAAAACAAGAAACGTTCACGACTACCTTATCTGTTGATTGAAGTTCTAGAGGAAAATCTTCCAAAGAAGACTGGTGATGGTTTCATTTCACCAAAAAGATGTGCTCCGTCCTCGAACCTGGAACCAGCGCCCTCGGAGAATAGAACTGCTTCCTCCTCCGGAAATTGCACTGCTCCGTGTATACGATAGACATCCTTCTGGCAAAACTCTTCTGTGTGAGCCGGGTCCACCCTGGCCTCTCTTGATAGTTCCTGAAGTTCTGGTAGTAATTCGCCATGAAGTTTAATGCAGTTATTTCCGCAGAAATATTCATATTTGTGGAGTATGAATATGTTTCCACTGCCATTTGAAATAATTTAGCGTTGGACTACGATGCATGAGTGTAGTTGGATGTTCACTACATGCTCGCTTTTGTAGAAAGACGATTAGCGAAGTTCCATGCTGTTAATTCACTCCATCGATATATGTCCCAATTGCATTAAAGTCTTTAGTCTTCCATCTCCACTTCCGTTATAATAGTTGAAAGAATTGCCATATTATATTGTTCCATGTTAGAATGCAGCGTTATATTATCAAAAGCAATATGTAGTAGCACGGTTGCAATACCAGTGTCAGCCGTAGCGTATAATGTGATATATTTTAAAAGTGCTTCTCAGGCGGCGAGAAAATCACTTTTGTCTGCCGTCTTAAAATGCCTATATCTTTCGAATTATAATGTTGAAAATGTTCAACCTTTCTACACACTTTAATATAGTACTGCACAATCGAATTAGCTTAAAGGCATTAGTCAACTCGTGATATATTGACTTGTAGACTTGAAAATGTGTGCGTTTCAACTTCGCCTAGTTTCAAATACCGTAAAATGGAACTGCGGCACGCTCGAAGCTCGTTCGATGCGGTTGGTTTTACCACACGCTAAAGACGACTTGTTTCACTTATCACTCGAAAACGACTATAACATCAGCAATATATATGCGGTATCAGACACATGAGATATTAGCTACATGAGCTATGAGAGCTCCTCTCTGCTGTGCAAGACCTTTTATCAACTTCTTAAGGGGCGTATCCATCCCTTCCATAGCTTGTTTCTCCGTCATCGCTAGAAGTTCTAACTTTGGCTATACTTGACGGATTTTCAAATTTCAAAAACTCAAAACTTAATTTCTTCAAAATTCCAAATCAATGCCATAACTGAAAATAGTTTTTCCACAATTCTGCATTCCAAAAGTAACTAAAATATGATAGTTTCAGTAATCTCCGTCTCCCTCCTAACTATCGTTCATTGGTTTGAGCCTTTCCTCCAATAGCGTAACTTCTTCCTCAGCACAATTCCTCGTTTCCCTGCGACTGCGTCGTAAATCTCAGATCTTTCTCGAACAAAATTATGACGTCACCAAGAATCTCAGCTCAATCAGCCTACTTGCATGAAGTCTGCGTCATCCGTGCCTACGTCATGAATATCCACGTCACAACTATGACAGCCATAACTTTCTTCATATTTTCCAATACAGCCACCGTGGTCTCAATATAATTCAATTTACGGGGGCATTCTCCCTTCACCACGTTTTAAAAACAGTTGCAAATTGTTTTTAAACTCTATGTTATAAGTATATCAATTCACTTGAACACGAAATTGAATTATCATTGGCTTACTCTTGTATGATATTTCTTCTATGTTCCTTAATCATAAGTCTCTTCTACTCTGGTTTGTGTGTGGCTAATGTATTCTCTCCTCTCTACTTTCTTGTCTGTCCTGAATTCCTGTTCTGCTGACTTGTAGAAGGACCAGGTTCGATCACTACATCCTGTCTCTTCTTTTGGTTTTCAGCTTCCTTCTCCCGTAACTCCTTTAGATACTGCTGACTTTCTTTCTCTCTTTCCTGATATTTGTCGGGTGTCATAACCTGACCTTGAGAATTCTGATTTTGATTCTGGTAGTTTCTATTGTAATTCCTATTGTAGCCCTGGTTATTGTAGTATCTACCTCTTCCATTGTTGTAGTTTCCTCTATTATTATTCCAGCCTCTTCTTTGCTGATATGGACGGTAACCTTGCGATCTGTGGTTGCGAAAGTGATTATTCCTGTGAGGACCTACATTTTCAGTTTTTTCTTCATCAGGCTTGTCAGTTTGCTGAACTTGATCCATATAGACAGTATTGATGTCTTTGAATTCGTGCCTCTGACCTTTTTGTACCACATTTGGCATTGGACTCGTGTAGTCAAGCCTTCTTAATAATTCGTCCATACTGGTCAAATCCCTGATGTTTGACGATATGATGAGTCTTCTCACCTCCACAGGCAGCATACGAGAAATCGCATCTATCAACTACTCTGTTGACAATGGGGGTTGCAAAAATCTCAAGCGTGATAACTGGCTCGTGAAGAAATCAGCGTACCGTGTTGGAAGAGTACCTGAATACTTCCTTGAGTATACCTCAGCTCTTAGTGAATTCTGCGCTTCGATGGACCAGAATCGTTTTATCAGTGCCTCTGCAAATTCGTCAAAATTACTGAACGTATAGCGAAATGCTCTGAACCATTCAAGGGGTCCTCCAGCTAGAAATCTCTCCACTATCCTCATCTCTCTTTCTCTGGGAATGTGAGCTTCAATGAAATAGTCTTTCAGGTTCCTGATATATTCTATCGGTGTTAGACTATCAGTATTGCTGAATTTTTGAGGTTTGTCCTCGAAGTTCCGGATGACTGTCACATTTCTCGGATATGAATCCATGTAATTCTTCCCACTATCACGATATCTCCATTCAGGTTCAATATTCCTATCCTCATCTTCTTCCCGGAATCTGGATATACGTTCCTCAGGACTAATATCTCTCTCTTCTGTAGCGAGGTTACTTCGTCTGACGTAATTCCTATCATCTTCACCAGTCAAGCCTTCTGGATCCTTATCCGTGATTTCCGTGATGACTTTCCTGATTAACTCTTCTTTATAGGTTTCCATCATGCTGGCTTCTCCTAGTTTCAAATTCTGAAGTTTGCTCGTAATTTCATTAACATCAGATACAACCTTATGAATTTGTTCCTCTAACGCGGTTTTTAATGCTTGCACGTCCTGGCCTATTTGAGTTCTATCCTCTACCTGCTTTTCGGATAGCGAATCCATCCTTATATTCAAGTCCTTTCTAATTTGAACTACCTCATTATTTATATCTACTTGTGTACTGGCAAGTTTTCTTTCAATTCGTTCCTGAATCTGAGTTACATGTTCCCCACTTGACCTGTTCCATTCATCTTTCCACACCGTTACATTTGCAGTTAACATTTCCGCAATATCTACTTCGATATCTTCTTTAAGTAAACGATTATGATCTAATACTTGGGTTCTCATGACCTCTACATCATACTTTAATCCTGCTAAAGAAGCTGTTGTCCTAACAGACTCGTCAACTAACCTAGTTGTTAATGCACTAATGTTACGAGTACAAAGTGTTTTTGAAGTTTCAATTTCTTCTTTAACTTTATTAACATCAGTTTGAACTTTAGCAATGTCTACAAAAACAGTGTTAACTTCTACTTGTATCTTAGTTATATCGCTTTGCATCTCATTTACATCGGAATGAATGTTATTAATGTCTACTTGAACATTTGACACATCGGTTCGAACATTATGAATCTCTCTTTGAACCTCTTCTACTTTATCTTGTACAGTAGCAACATCGTTCCTAACAACAATTACTTCAGCTCTAGCACATGCAATATCACCACGGACATTAGCAACATCAAGATTCAACATAGTAAGATCTTTCTGTACCTTAGAAACATCAGTTTTAACATCAGAAACATCTTTATGCACATTGGACAAATCTTTATGGACATTGGACACGTCTGTGCGCATGTCAGTTACAGCATTCTCAATTCCCTGGGTACTGATCTGTAAACGCGACATATCATTTTCTAAGTTTGCAGAACTGGTCTGAAGAACTTTCAGATTTTCATCCAGCATCTGCTTTACACTTTCATTCATGCTAGCCTTCAAATTAGCAGACATATTACTAGCATTCTCCTCCATTCGACTAGTATTCCTAGCTTCCATCTCCTTCATGCTTTCGTTCATGCTATCTTTCAAATTAGCAGACATATTACTAGAATTCTCCTCCATCATCTGCTTCATACTGCTATTCATGCTAGCTTTCATCTCCTCTAACATTATTCTCAGACTTTCATCTGCCATTTCAATATTATTCAAAAATAGACTGCTTTAGGGACATACATCAAACAGAGCAGAATAACAACATCTGAGCAACATTTTTCACCATATATAAATTTGAGCAATTTTCTGTCTTAAATCTAACTTATAATTACCTTATAATTAACCTTCGTAGACATTTCATGTTGAAATAAACTCAAGCACATGTTCAAATTTCTTTGGTTCATTTTAAAATATCCTAACACAAATAATTTACATTTACAATCCAAATAGTTTAATTTTATCTTTAATATGACGAAACATGTCATAAGCCGGTCAAATAAAATAAGATTCCAGATCATAGGCGATTTTTCTAAGTTTCCAGCCTATTTAACCTCTCTCAAGTTGTATAAGATCTAATCTTTTCTGAGTGTAATTTTCCTAATACAACACAACATTTAATCCCTATATAATCACACTCTCAAATTCTACAATTGGCCAAGACATCTAACAAAGAATCAACCTCTTTATTTGAGTCTTCACAATCCCATTGACATCGATAACTTGGTAATCCAATGTTATTCGAACACTCCACAAAATTGCGGTGCCAATTTTACTGCAATAACTTGGTAATCCAATGTTTTGCTGAACGTGCCAATCGAACTAATCGAGCTGATCGTGCCCCACGAAATTGCGGTGCCAATCCTACTGGCGTTCAACCTGGTAATCCAGTTTTGTCGAACCTGCCCCACGTTATAGGGTCGCCAATCCTACTGTCCCCGTAAATCCGGATAGTAGGCTGTCAGATATCCGCCCCCTCAATCGGATTGCCAATAATCAATCGCACCGGCACAGCTACATCAATGAAAATGGCACTGACAGATACTACCGAGATTAGAGCACAGCAGTTAACAAGAAATTATTGTGGAACACACCAAAATATACGGGGGTTCATACTTACCTTTACTTACCTCTTCAAATTAATCTCGGGAATGGGTTGCCAACTGGATCACTTAAAGTATGCCCACACAATAACCTCCACCATGATATTTAAAACGAACCAAGACGAAGACAAGAAACTTTAAACTGTACAATAACTTATTTTACATAAAGGGAATGACTTTAACAAAAACTCAACAAAATACACGTGGCAATCAGAAGCCATTGTCAATATAATCATGTCCTCCTGTAGGACTGGTAGACGTTACATACAAAATTTTATCTTTCACTTGCTTATAAAGAACGTAATAATAGTAATACACTTGGAATGGATGAGGGAATTGGGACAAGACACGTAGCAATTGTTTTCCTCTTTCATAAACATCACACTTTATTTATAACTGCAGGCCTGTTATGTAATTGACCTTGGCCTCTAACATACAGTTGTCAGGCCAGCTGCGATCCACCCTTCAACAAGTCGGATGCCCACGTCGTCAAACGGGCCCACCTGTCCGTACAGTGCTAGCATATGCTCGTAAATTCAGAGCTTAGCTCCTTTTCAAACGCTTTAAATGTCCTCAACTCAACTCAAATATTAACTCGCAAATCTTTTAAATGCTTCATTCACATGTTACTGGATTACTCTAATAATCCCAAAACTTGTTTAATGGTATAATCCACATGTATAATTAGCGTTCTTTAGAGTATATTTACAAAACTCTTAATATTTATAACAAATGCTCATTAATTGTTTATAACAATTACAAATTGTTTATAATATTGTCAACTGACAATTGAAAAATCTATACACGCCTCTCTGAATTCCTTTCATTTCCAATTATTATTAAAGATAATTACATAATTTATTTACAATATTTATATTTATTTATTTATTTATTTTAGAAATACATTAAACCACACGTTTATCCGGTTGATAATTACTCAAATCAGGTTAACATAATCGACCAATGAAGTTTAGTTATATTTAAGTGTTATAAATCCAGGTTTAATAAGTTTTAATAATTATTATTATTATTAGTGACGGTAACCTCCATTCAAAATCGTTATCTGAAATTATTTAACACTCTTGTTAATTTTAACAGTTATTTCACATGATTAATTTTCAAAGGACCTGGACAATAAACTCAGCGGAAAAATACTTCGCTTCAAATGCACAAATTGCATAAAATAGGCCCAGAATTCATCATATATTTCAATATATATGGCATAAAAATCTTCCATAATCCATACACAAAACCTCCACTTGTAATCTCATCAACTTCATTAATATTACTGTGGGAATCTCCTTCAATTATTCAAGGGCATTATTCATCAGCGACTTTTACATGTCCACTGAACTAACGATTATACATCCATAGTTCCACTTTAAAAATTCTTATATTCATTAATTGTTTCAAACTGTTATTTATTTAACCTTCGTGGGTTTCATTCATGAATCGATATGAAGTAAAAATTTGCCAATCACAAATAAATTTAATAGCAAATACGATTATACACGCCTCTCTGGTCTATCAAAATTGAGATTAATATCTCCTAAGTATCGTAGTATAAAAATACTATCTTCAAACAAAGTTCATCTAAACTGCATAATAGTCGAATAGAATACAATTAGACTGTGGAATGCAAACATTATTGTTCCAATCTAGTATTGAGAAAAATTCCTATCAAATGTTCATTACTATAGTGTATTCAATAAATCGTAATCAAAGTTCATAGTTCATAAAATTGTCTATAATGCAATGGTAATTTCAGAACTGACGATAAATGTCTATGTTGCAATCATGTTCATAAAACGACTAGTATTTCCAAGATCGTCGATACAGAAATAGATTTTAACGCTCTAAAATCTTTTAATTATTCTTCTTTCTTGAGGATGACAGAAAATTGGTCAAAGTAATTTACTGAATAGAATAACTTTAATAAAATGACACGCTGTCTGAATTCAAATCTGCCAAAGAAAATCGTTAACTTTACAGTCAAATCGTGACTTCAAAAATATGCAAATTACTGAAAGAATATAAATTATCAGTCTCAACTGATCCAAAATTATTTAACTATGCCACTGACATAACAATGTCTTAATAAATCGTAGAAAAAGGCATAACTCATCGAAGTGTACTGAGTACATAAATATCTAGCAAGAATATGGGGCATAATATATATGGGACAAAATATGGGAAAAATGGTTGCTCAGATATCGCTAAATGGCTCAAATAAAACAAGAAACGTTCACGACTACCTTATCTGTTGATTGAAGTTCTAGAGGAAAATCTTCCAAAGAAGACTGGTGATGGTTCCATTTCACCAAAAAGATGTGCTCCGTCCTCGAACCTGGAACCAGCGCCCTCGGAGAATAGAACTGCTTCCTCCTCCGGAAATTGCACTGCTCCGTGTATACGATAGACATCCTTCTGGCAAAACTCTTCTGTGTGAGCCGGGTCCACCCTGGCCTCTCTTGATAGTTCCTGAAGTTCTGGTAGTAATTCGCCATGAAGTTTATTGCAGTTATTTCCGCAGAAATATTCATATTTGTGGAGTATGAATATGTTTCCACTGCCATTTGAAATAATTTAGCGTTGGACTACGATGCATGAGTGTAGTTGGATGTTCACTACATGCTCGCTTTTGTAGAAAGACGATTAGCGAAGTTCCATGCTGTTAATTCACTCCATCGATATATGTCCCAATTGCATTAAAGTCTTTAGTCTTCCATCTCCACTTCCGTTATAATAGTTGAAAGAATTGCCATATTATATTGTTCCATGTTAGAATGCAGCGTTATATTATCAAAAGCAATATGTAGTAGCACGGTTGCAATACCAGTGTCAGCCGTAGCGTATAATGTGATATATTTTAAAAGTGCTTCTCAGGCGGCGAGAAAATCACTTTTGTCTGCCGTCTTAAAATGCCTATATCTTTCGAATTATAATGTTGAAAATGTTCAACCTTTCTACACACTTTAATATAGTACTGCACAATCGAATTAGCTTAAAGGCATTAGTCAACTCGTGATATATTGACTTGTAGACTTGAAAATGTGTGCGTTTCAACTTCGCCTAGTTTCAAATACCGTAAAATGGAACTGCGGCACGCTCGAAGCTCGTTCGATGCGGTTGGTTTTACCACACGCTAAAGACGACTTGTTTCACTTATCACTCGAAAACGACTATAACATCAGCAATATATATGCGGTATCAGACACATGAGATATGAGCTACATGAGCTATGAGAGCTCCTCTCTGCTGTGCAAGACCTTTTATCAACTTCTTAAGGGGCGTATCCATCCCTTCCATAGCTTGTTTCTCCGTCATCGCTAGAAGTTCTAACTTTGGCTATACTTGACGGATTTTCAAATTTCAAAAACTCAAAACTTAATTTCTTCAAAATTCCAAATCAATGCCATAACTGAAAATAGTTTTTCCACAATTCTGCATTCCAAAAGTAACTAAAATATGATAGTTTCAGTAATCTCCGTCTCCCTCCTAACTATCGTTCATTGGTTTGAGCCTTTCCTCCAATAGCGTAACTTCTTCCTCAGCACAATTCCTCGTTTCCCTGCGACTGCGTCGTAAATCTCAGATCTTTCTCGAACAAAATTATGACGTCACCAAGAATCTCAGCTCAATCAGCCTACTTGCATGAAGTCTGCGTCATCCGTGCCTACGTCATGAATATCCACGTCACAACTATGACAGCCATAACTTTCTTCATATTTTCCAATACAGCCACCGTGGTCTCAATATAATTCAATTTCCGGGGGCAGTACCACGGCGGAGTTAATAATATATATAAAAAGAAGGGAAAACGTCGGACTGTTGTCAAGAATGAGGGACTTGGTTATTAGAACCTTGGAAGGGCGTAATCGTAAAACTACTAGTGCCGATGAGAAGTTGACTCTGTGAACTTAAATGAATTGTGATTTGCGTCGACTTTAATATTTTATCGCCACCTTACTTCGCATGACTGTGAACCTATGTAAATTTTGAACAGAGGCGTATGCGTGTACGAGAAACATTCTCGGTGTTTGATTAAGGAAGGGTTGTTTTGTTTCTGTTTTTTTTTCCTTATCTTTGTGGTGCGTTTTCTTGCCAATGAGGTCCTATGATCTTTCATGATCTTCCTTGGTGTTTTGGTTATCTCCGTTGGCATGACGAATTTCTTTGGAATATGGATATAGATTGTTGATGTAAATAAACAAAGAAGTGTGTGGAACGTCGTATTCTTGTTTTTGGGGCGCGGTGTTATGGAGCTGATTTTCTCGTTTGCATTGGGGGAAAGCGAATAAGTTGTGTTATTTAAGGTTGTATTTCATGAACGAGAATGTTTCTCTAATGCGATTACGTTGAGACACGGTATCGTTCGGAGGGTTTCAGGGGTTTTATGTTACACATATCTGATTTTTGCGCTGACTTGTGGAGTCATTTGACGGACCTTACTATATGCTATCTTAATGTTTTGGCCTGTGAATACTAGCGAGGGGTTCGCAGATATTATGCTCGTTATAAACTTAAGTATGTTTTAACCTGCTTGCGTCTTCGAAGTGTATTGAAGGTGAAGATTGATATGTTAATTGCGAAACCTGATAGCAGGTTATACTTCGATGCTCCGTGGGGAGACCTCCAAGCACAGGCTGGTCGCTGAAGATATTTATTCCTTCCTGCTCAAACTGATTGTATTACAAAATTACTACACTAATGCCACTACCCATGATATGGGGGTAAGTACTGAACCTAAATGTTATAAATGGAGAGAATGAACTGCAAACCAGTGAGTACTAGTACATCTGATTTTGAGCATGCATTAGTGTAGTTCATGATGGAGGAGAGTATTAGTTGTTATTGAAAGGTGTTCATGCATGTATATTGTAGTGTAATTTTTGTGGCTTGAGGTAATTTTCTTCTGGTGATATTAAACTATTGTTAATTATACAGTATTGTATGTATTTATTTACCAGGCTATTTAAGGATTATTACCGGCTTTTGGGGCGAGAGGCCCGCTTTCACACACCGGGCTTGGACTCGGTTTCCCTCCCCTCTTTCTAATGGGTAACAGAAGTAATGTATTCGGAAATGGGGGGAGAGTGCAAACAAGGTAACTTATCCTTTAAGGGGGGTTACAACCATCTTTGTCTTGGCTACTTTTCATTTTGAGGCTTAATATAATATTGCGAATTTCCATCTCATTAATCGGGGTCATAAATATGGAATCTGTGTTGACATTAATTTCATTAACTTTCTTCCCTGGGGGGATGTTTTTGGCTAACTTGTGTGCTATGTTTATAAAGTGAGTGTTTAGAGCATTGGAAATATTTTCTTTTCCTGTGAAAGATTTACCGTCAATTATTATCTCACTGGGACCATCTTTGTTTTCAGTTGTGCAATTTTAGATCATTTCATTGATTACTTTCCAAGTATCTTTTATGCTATTGGCATTCAATGTTAATTTATGTTCATAATATGAGGATTTCAGTTTCCGTTTTAAAGCTGTCACTTTGTTCCTACATATTATGAGCTCTTCCTTTAAGAGGTTATTGTTTCTGTGAATGCTAGTTTTAAGTTTAGCATGTAGTAGGTCCCTTTGTGTTATTAGTTAAATTAATTCTGGTGTTATCCATGGGTTTTTATGGTTGTGGTGTATTTCCTTCAAATGTGCGAGTTACATTTAGGAATTTACATCTTCTTAGCTTGATCGCTTGGTCGATGAACCCGGCTTTAATAATTTTGATAAAGCAAGATATACTAATAAATTATGATACATTGCACCGATGAGAGGTTCAGAGTTACAGTATCTGC
Source organism: Meconema thalassinum (assembly GCA_946902985.2). Classification (NCBI taxonomy): domain Eukaryota; kingdom Metazoa; phylum Arthropoda; class Insecta; order Orthoptera; family Tettigoniidae; genus Meconema; species Meconema thalassinum. The sequence continues at coordinate 122,345,694 of OX336396.1, read as the reverse complement.
GGCTATTACACTTGGCAGTGTAATAATTTATTGTATATATGTAAAGTAATGTGAATTTCATCCACGTGCTTAAGAATGTTTAAAACAACGGAAGAACTATGAAGGTGATCTTCAGGATTTTTTATCTTTGCTTTTTGGATCACCTGTTGTACAAATTTAAATTGTCAAGTTAATTTGGGGGTCAAATGCATGCGAGTCCATTGGGATTATCGATGCATTCCAATGCATTATCTTAATGCAGTATTTTTGAGTTTTTGTGTGTCCATTGACGGACGTGATAATCTGACTCCTCGTCAGAATTTTCTTTTGAAACAAATGATGCTAATTTCTTTTAACAATGCGATGTGATGATTTATAGAAGTATAAAGAGGTCGCATTAAGACGACCATAGCTTGGTATTTCTAGAGTTCCCACACTCCTGAGATGATGATTTCTCACGATTCTCGCGTTTTGAAAGCTGTTCACTGCTATGCTTTGGTTTTACTTAATGCCACCTCAGTTAGGAATTACTAGTACGGTACTCTAATACTCACTTCACTTGTTGGTAGGACCTGGGGTTTTTTCTAGCCGGGGGTTTTCAGGTTCTAAGATACAGTTACCATCGAGGGATTCCAACAGGTATCTTTGGGTACAATACCAGGTGGTGTATTCTTTGGAATACACGTCTAGTCAGAGTTGGCTATTGTTGCTCTTTGCTTTCCTTTTCCTTAGCTTCATTTATTTAATTTACTTTCATACAGACACCATCAGCGACCCTCTGAATTCTATCTTTCCCAAACCATTGCTTAAGTTGTTGTTTTGAAGTTTGTTCTAGATGTGCATCTTCCATGAAATCTACCTAGCGGCATCTTGCGGCCACCCGCCTAAGTTCTTCGGATTCCCCGAGCCTAAGAGGACTTTCATACGACTCCAACAGGCGTCATCCTCATCGCCAGCTATCATCTCCATGAAGACCCTACTCCATGAAGAAATAATTTTATGTACAAAGTTTTTATTGTTTATATGTTTCCCATTCTGATATATGCTACATTGTCTATTTCCTCCTCCGCATTACCCACCTAGTTCCTCGTGTGCAGCTTTTGCTCGCTCTCACTTCTAGTCTAGTCGTCAAGTGATCAGTTTGGTGCTCCCTCTTAGAGGCCAGCCTCCTGTCTCCATGAGGCAATTTTAAAATCGACGCCACGTCTGATTTTAATAACGGTTACAAGGAACCATCGCCTGCTCAACATGCAAAGTTAAGTACAGTGATTTTAAACAATTTTAACGAGTTTTTAATCTAAACTCCAAAGCTTCAATGAATTTATAAGAAATATTCTGATTTTCTAATATTGTGCAATAACGGCCAACACGGGATTTTCTGTCATGCACAAGATAACTAAAGCTAATTTTCGAACATGAAATTTAGTACTTCTTGTACGATATAAAAGAGATTCTTTCTCTCACCGTGGGATTTTTGTCAAAACTCATTAATAACTTTCTAAAACTTAACTTGCCTTCGAGGGATTTTTACCGCTTCATCTAACTGTCATTACAGTTCTGGAATTTTCCATAAACCTTCAAACCGCGAAGAACTACGCTCAATACAGTCAATTTGCTGAAAACCTTAAGTTAGCTGGAACTATCAAATGCAACTTAAAACTTGCTCAACGCACAGAACATGATCAAATTCAACCATGTATTTCCATAAACTGCAATAACTTTTCTCTTGTTCTATGAACCTTCAGTGCTACAATAGTGAAAATCTTAACACCTATCAACAACCTTTAGTGCAAAACAGTGTCCATTCAACTATCTACCGCGCCGCGTTCGATTGAGAGCAATACAAATTGGCCAGAATTATAATCCCTATTTCCTTCTTCCCAAATACCTTTTACTAATAAATTTAACTATTTAGTCATTTTCAACGAGGCCTCGCTTAAAATTAAGCGCCCTCCCAATTTTGCTCCATGTCTCATTTAGTCACTCTGCATAAATATGTAATCTTTCCTGTTGTAATCAGGAATCTCTAGTTTTCTAATTGTTAAAATGTTTAATCCAGGTTTCACAAAAGGTGACCAGCAAAATTTAAATGTATCATATATTCAATTCTGTTAAAATACTAGAGGTTATAGAAACCTCTTATTAATCTCTTTCTTTTATCCTGCCTGCTCAGGAATTTACAGCCTTTTAGCTAAAAAAAAGTAATTGGTATCGTAAAGCCCAATACAAAGAAATATTACTTAAAGTATCTCCTTTTCTCCTTATATGCTTTAATTTTTCAATTGTAAGCACAGCCTTTTAAAATCCTTGTGTGATTTTAGTGCTTGTAATAGTTTCGAAACCTGTACATTATTTAACATTGTTTACGCATTGTAAATCTCTTATTATTAGATCTAAGACCTTGAAGTCTTACAAATAGCTAAATTGTTACTCTCTACTCAAAATAAGATCACGATCTAAGTACTGTTAATTTTTTCCAATTCTATAATTTGTTAAATAAATTTGGTTTTTTGTTGCTACCTCTATTACTAGAACAAAGGATAGCCAGGACCTTCTCTTCCCTGATTCTTCTCCCAAAATCATTTCATCTCACTGAATCAATAAAAACTTTACCACTTGTTGCGTTTAAAACGAAACTTCCAATAACAACATTTATAAAATTTATTTTAGCTATCTTGGCTAATTCTAGTAAACCAATGAGGCAAGTATAGCCTGCTCCGCCAGCTTCCTACTTGTAGAGATTTTCTCTCTGACTTGTGGTTTACTTTCAAAATGTTGGTTTTGTTTAAGTTACGCCTAAGGTTTTCCTCTGTTCTAAGCTTTTAGTTAGCACCCTGCTGGGTACGAGTTAAGCCTGCTTTGGATGCAACAATTAGTACATTCTTGAAGTTTCCATTAATAATAATAAAACGATTGCTAAAAGCATTAAAGTTGCTTTGTCGCTTCCCACTCTGGGGGCATTCGGCCGTTCTGTCGGAGGTCCAAGTGTCTAGGAACAAAATTATCATGACAAAAGTCAAATTCTTCTAGCATTTCGAAAGGCTTTCTAAAATCTTACCCTTTTGAAGTAAAAGTGTCTAGGTCCTTTCCTTTTGGCATACCTGGCCTTGCTAGAGTATCACCCTTCCCCATAGTACTGGCATATCCGCTCGGGAGGGAAATAGCTCTTAGCGATTGCTAGCAGGCGACCCCAGTTCTCGCTGCTCTCCCCGTTACCCGTAGAGAGGTCCCCACATATTTTAGGTACTTCACTAGCATTGTGAAGTGGAACCGTTTGCTCAATCCGTATTTTTCTTCTGTTTTGTGTTGGATTCTCTTCCTCTATACCGATACTTGTTTCCACTCCTAAACCCACCTCCTTTTCTCTCTCATCACCTTCCCTTAGGTAGGGTTAGTACTCAGTAATAACCTACCAAAAGTTGGTACCGAAACCCGGGCGAATCCTAGTTGTCAATTTCTTGCAAATTACTATTGTCTATTTTGAATTTATCAGCTATAACTTTACTGTACAAAGCTGGTAGAGGTGAAAGTGGTTGTTCCTGTCTTCTTCAGTGTCTATGACCTTGCAACCTGCTCGCTGCTGCTGACCTGAGAGCATTTCAAAATCTCTCCACATTATCGTAAGTTGCACTTTAATTGTAAATCTCAATCATGGTACCTTTAACTCAGGCAACTGAAAACGATGAAATAATCATCGCAAGACGCTCTTCCTATAAAGGGCAACTTACCAGGTTTAGAAACTTTCTCAAAGACTTAGCTCCCGCTGATTGTAACTTAGATGTCCTATCTCAACGTTTAAAACTCTACAAACGTTCTTATGATTACTATGATAAAATTCAAACAGACATCGAATCCGTCTGCCCCGAACTTCAATCTGATAGGGATGAATTCGAACCCTTGTACTTCGAAGGGATCGTTAAGGCCCTCCAACAAATTTGCAGTTTAACAGAACCGGACTCTAAGGTCATCAATCCGGCTCAGTTCGCATCTGCTTCGGTCCATGAAGACTTTCACAAACCGAAGCCTTTATTCCCAAAAGAAGCTTACCTCATTTTTCAGGCCAGGAATGAGAATGGGATTCTTTTTATAAGTTATTCTGCTCTCTTATCTACGACAAAAAAGATATCCACGCTATCCACAAGGTCTATTACCTGCGCTCATGTCTCCATGACCAGGCGCTCACACTCGTGGAAACACTTCCTTTAATCGCTGACAATTAAACTATCGCCTTTAACATACTTAAAGAGCGATATGGCAATGTGCGCTTGAGGGTTGCGAGACACATGAAGTCTTTGTTCAACCTGCCGGCTGTAGGCCCCAATGATGTCACCTCGGGAGAACTTGTCGACTTCATGCAACTGCATATCAGAGCTCTATACCAACAGGAGTAGCCTGCTCAAACTTGGGACACTTTCTTGATTTACCTTGCTACGTCCAGATTTGACTTCGCTACTTTAAAGGCATTGGAAATTGAGCTCGCTCATAAAGATGAACATTCTTTCGAACATCTCGTCAGTTTCATAAATAGCCGATGTCAATTCCTCACTGCACTCTCCTTCCAAAGCGAAAGTAGTGAAACTAGTTCTCTATGTCACAACACCTCTGTTACCAAACATGTCTCGTCAAATGGATATAAGCTCCTATCTGTTGAGAACGAACAAACTCGTTCCACCGCGTTCAACCGTCAAGGAAAACTTAATAGAACGCTCAATAAGTTCTCAAAATATATACTCTGCAAGGATCATCACGCTTTATACTTGTGCAAATCTTTCAAAGAGCTATCAGTTGATGACAGAAGGAAATTGGTATCTCAAAACAAGTACTGCTATAATTGTCTTTCACCTTAACATTTCGCTTCTAATTGCAAGTCCACTAGACTCTGTTTTCATTGTGAAAGAGCGCGTCACACTCTCTTGCATTGTCATGATCAAGCGAGGTCATCAGTGCCTGCATCTTCTAACTCTACGCAGAGCAACCCGGAACAAACAAGTGCGTCTTCCTGCATTTCTAATGCTAAGAACCCTCGCAGTGCGCAGGTCTTGTTGTCTACCGTCCAATTTGAAATTCAGGAAAACAAGGGCGACTGGATTCAAACAAGAGGCTTGTTGGATTCTGCCTCAACTCACAACTTTGTTTCACGATCTTTAATTAAAAACTCGGTCTTCCATCAACATCCACTTCCATCAAAGTATCCGGCATTAACAGTTTAAAAACACAAGCTTTGAAGTCCTCAAAATTAAAACTTAGAGATATTTGCCAAGGAAACACTAATCTTCAATTAAATTGCCTTATCCTTAACAGTATTGGTGAAAATACCCCTAGTCACTATGTTGACACTACCCACTTGAATATTTCCGCTAGCTTAAGACTTGCCGATCCTCTGTTCAAGGTACAAGACGTCATATTGTATGCTAATGTTTATTTTAGCAATTTTTGCGTCCTCAAACGCGCTTCCTAGCTCGCGGCTTTTTTGCACGCGATACTAAATTCGGTTGGGTTATGACTGGTCAAATCCAACGTTCCAGTCTTCAAATTAAGTCTCAATGTCACTTTGTCAGTGCTGACTCAAATTCATTTTTTGAAAATGCGATCACTCACTTTTCTGATCTCAGTACATCTTCACACAACTTGCCGAAACAATGTCGCAATGTCAATTACGTCACCGCTGTAAGCTACCAAATGTGTTTTGCTCTATTTCCGCACAAAATGGCAATTCAAGCCCGCCTTGCTCTGAGTCGTTTGTTTTATTGCCTTGTGTCAACCCTCGTAGCCGGTAATTGTTTAAACATTTTATCGCAAACAATTTTAGCTCTGCGTCAAACCATGGCTATCAGTCACCATCACTTCGCTGGGAGCTGTGTTTCACTTCTTTCGATGTTTAGTCAGAGGGCCATGGACGCCCCCTTCCCTCTTTCTCACACGCGGAAGCAGCATTTGATGCCGCTTGACAACCTGGGCTCTCTAGCTTCAAGAATGACAATCTATAGGCCTAATTCCTTTCTCAAGTTCCCGGCTTTTCTCCTCCGTTTAGGAGAATTAAGCTTTTTTGTGTTGATAATGGTTTGGCTCAGAAATCTTCAAAATTATGCTAAATTAATTAATTGCTTCAATTCATCTGTCCTCAAATGGGTTGTTTACGTACAGGCTACGTATGACCACGTGTGCTACTTAAAGTTCCGCTTTAATCCTTGGCTGCTTGTACTTATTTCGTTTGTTTACCTTCAATCACTTGCGTTGCAGCTTTGTTTATTTACAAACTCACGTAATGTTAAGTCATCGCTTACTTCCTCCATATTGTGCCCTTTTAGCAATACATGGGTTCAATATGTGACGAAGGTCATATCGTGTTCTCCTTATATCAAACTGGTCTACCCGCTTACCACTCTCATGCAGTAGGCCAACCGGTTCGCGACCGTAACTCGGTGAGTTGCTTACTTCCTTGTCCAGATAAACTGGTTCCGATCATTGACCTCTCTAGGTGCTTGCCACGGTGGGTGAGTGGTTATAGTGTCGGACTACCAACCCCAAGATTGCAGGTTCGCCCCTGGCCATGGTAAGTGATTTTTGAAGGCGACAAAAATTACGACACTCATGTCATACGTTGTTGGCATGTTAAAGAACCCATTTGAATTCAGTAGGCCGTGTTCAATGGCAAAATTAATCTAGGGATTTTCCGCCAACACAAAGTTCCTCCATTCTCTACTTGAAAGCGCTGTAGTGTCAAGGAGTTTAGATATCTAACCTCCTTGACTTTCATAGCGTTCAAAGGAACGACGAAATTCGACATGCAAGCTACCCTCTGGGTGTCAATTAACAAACCTTGCACCAGGCACCCGAGACCATACGATATTATTATTACCTCTCCAGGTATTTATATCTGCCATTTCGCTATACTATTTGATGATGATGATGATGATAATTGTTGTTTTAAGGGGCCTAACATTATACTATTGGTGTTGAGTTTTTGCTGACTCACTTCGTTCACTTGTTTACACACCTAGCCGATGTTTGCTTCGATTGTTGTTTAATAATATTGTTATATCTGTTTACCGTGCGTATTTATTGTATTCTGCGTAACTATTTTGTACTATTGTCGTAGAAACATTTTTATGAAGCCATATGTATCTGAAAAGTATTTAGTAGCGCTTGGGTGGGGACATCTTGTACTAAGTATATTCGAGTGCTAATCTGTTAGATCCATAGAGGTGGATTTAATATTAGATGAGTGGAATGTCTTTAAAAAATCGCAGAGAGAAAAGGGAACAATAGAGAATAGTTGATGAGATAATATTGTAAGAAGATAAAAGGAGTTTCATTAAATGTATGGCTTGTATGGAGATCTGGAAGAGATTATTATATTATATGAAGGAGTCTGATTTGCTTAATTTTGATGGTCCCATAATCTACTATTTAAAGCTCAAATACCACTCACTCACTCACTGACTGACTCATTCATTCATCACAAAATCTCAGAAACCACCGAATGGATTAGAATTAAAATTTGGTATGCAGCTTCATCAAGGGCCGCAAACGCCCAATAAGAAAGGATTTTTGGATATTCAGGTTCTAAGGGGGTGTTAATGGGGTAGAACTGCATTTCATTAATTAGCAATATCTCCCGATTGGTTTCATAGGGGGATGTGATACTCGGCATATAAACTCATCATTAAAAGTAAGAAGACACGTGTCTGAGGGTTTTTCGATGTGGTGTATATTATGAGGTGAAAGGGGTGAAAATTGGGGGTTTAAGGATTCATAACGGAGCGTGTATCTCTTAAACGACATAGGAGAGGAGGTTGGAACTCAGCGGGAAAAAATCAGCATAAAAATAAGTAAACAGTTGTTTGACCGTTCTTTATGAATCCAATTTAAGAGGCCATGGGGAGGGGCGAAATTATGGGGGGAAACGTAATATGTCAGAGTGTAAAATTATACATGGCCTATGTTGTAGACAGTAACACATTACATCTTTTTTGTATCTTGCTATTTCATCATACGACGAATACTTAGGGAGTTATTAATGATTTTCTACTTTTTGGCCGGAATTTTCTAAGTTCCAGGACTGACACAAAAATTGATTCGAATGAAATTTCAAAAAATAGTTTTTTAATACTTTTATTATATTTTTTACGTCTTTTAGGGTCCAAAACCAACATGATATTTTGATGTTCTGTTTCGTCCCATGCATTGTTGGTATCAGGTGACACAATTCCTTCCACATCCTTGCCCAGTTTCATCCATCTTCATCCATTCCTTCTCTAATCCCGACGCGCAGGTCGCCCACGGGCGTCGACTAGAAAAACCTGCACTCGGCCTCGGCCTCTCAGGAGGCCATACGACAAAAGAAACTTGTATATGCGTTGGCGCCCACCCGGATTTTTCCTCTTAATATCTACAACATGCTGGGACACCCATTAGTAAATACATTACATTTGACACCTCAACGTGGGACTCGAGAACCAGGATGCATCAGTATGGGAGTAGGAAAGTGTGAATTGTGCAAGTGCTATCTGAGGGATAGGTTATTGAGTAGGCTACGTATTAACATGGATAATGAACGAATGAGAATGATGAGTGGGAATGGAGTGAGTTGTAGTAGGATGTAGATGAATGGAGAAAATGTGGTGGTGTGTATGTTTGAGAATGATGAGAATAAGATTGACAGTAGTGTGGGGGAAAAAGAGATGACTGATGTGCCAGTACAAGATGTTGTAATGCCAGTATAAGATGTGTTAATGCCAGTGCAGGATATTATAATTATGCTAAAACAAGTAAATGAAAAATTTGATGAAAGTAAGAAAGATAATCAGGAGATGAGAGATACGATAGATAAAATAATAAGGAAATTCATCGAAAGTTAGACAATGTGGTCAAGGAGAATGAGGAATTAAATAAGAAGTATGTGACTCTGCAGGAGAGTATTCAGGGGGTGAAACAGGAGATCAGATGTGAAATTAAGGATGTGTTAGAACAAAAGGTTGAAAATATTATAGAGAAAGTAGATCTGAAGTTTGTAGAAGTGGAAGGGAAAATTCAGGAAAAGTTAGTCAAACATGGAGAGAATCTTAAGAAAATAGTACAGATGGAAACCAAGCAAGTAAGAATAGAATTGGGAGAAGAGATAAAAAGAGTTCAATCAGAATTTCATAAGAAAGTAGAAGAAAGTCACTTGACAAATGCAAAAACTTATCAGGAGATTCAGGAAAAACAGAAGATATTACGAAATGAATTAAGAGAAAAGCAGAATAGTTTGAAAGAAAGAGTGGAAAGTATAGAGAGAAAGACAGAGAGGAAGATAGTTGAGCTTGAAGTAAGATTACGATATACGATAAAGCAATGTTGTAAAGGCATATATTTGAGAGGATATACTAACGACGAAGAGGAATTAGATGTGGAGGTAGACGCCGCGGTTGTAGAGTTCGAAATCGCCTAGGTTGTAGATGCAGACGAGGGATAGGCCGTAACAGGCGAAGAAGAAAGAAATGTCGTCGATGTAGAAGTAGAGGTCACCGCCGACATAGTAGAGGAGGACGCTTTAATGGAAATGGAGGGGATGGATATTGTAGGCGTGATAATGATGAAAATGGTACTGGGGATACTTCTCGTTTAAGAAGAGTTAGATCTAGAAGAGCAGTAGGAGTTGGTCATGTTAGAGCACGGACAAATCATACAGCCCATTGCTATAATGAATCTAAAGATGCAGATGTTGATGAAGATGATAATGAGCCTAAAAGAATGTATACATCAATGCCTGGCCTTTAAAAAATAGGTATTATATATGCAGAGTTTTTAGTATAATTAATTATGTTTAAGTATATTCTTATGTATGAAAGAGGTGTGTATGTGATGGATGTATAATATGGAATTAAATGCGTTGGGGGGTGTGACGCTACTTTGTTTTTTTATAATTTATGTTTTTGAGGCATATTATGTCTAAGTTTTGATCTATCTTAGGTTAATTTGCACAATGTACATTTGTTGGTTTGCTGTAATGTATATATATTTTACTGAGAATGTTAATTAATTTTCTTTCTTATTTTTGTGTCAATACATTAATTTTGTTTTATATTTTGACTATAATTGACCTTGGTTTTTGCATCTATTTATTTGATTTAGTACAGTAACTTTGTTTAATCGAGATATGATTTCTAAGTTTTCGGATTCAAGAAGTCTAAGTATGGAGATATGAAGACTGGTTATAATAGACAAGAGTGAATCTGTATCAGCGCAACTGAAATGACATCTGTAACTCAGTTTCAAAATACATGATGGAAATTATATACACCAGTTTAGTGGAATGTGCTTTAGAATTTGGCATCTACAGAAGTGGTGCGTTTCCAGAAAAGGACCTTAAGACCCTACATAATGGTGAGGTACTTGCTCTTCCACCTGTATTGCTAGGAGTTCTTGGAAACGATCCTAAGAATAAGTCTGTTTGTGTTTATGGTCATTTGGATGGGCAGCCTGCCCTTAAGGACGATGGTTGGGACACAGAACCTTTTGTTTTTATAGAAAAAGATATGGAGGAATCTGGTAGCGTAGGCCTGGATGATTTGCTGCGCGACTAGAAAGAAAAGTTCTTCAGTGACGTAGATTATGTTTGTGTTTCTCACAATTTACTGACTTTGCACGAACTAACTTTGATATCATATGGCTTGCAAAGTATCTGCTATTTCTTCCTGGAGATTGAATATGCTGCCAAGTATCTTCACAGTGAAGTGTTTGGTGGAACTGTGTATGTAGGTGTGCCTGACTTGATATGTTGTCTCAGCACATTGGTCGACAAAGATTAAAATAAAACAAAATTTGGTGATGGGTCTTCATGAGGATTTTGATCATATAACCGAAGATGTATATGGTCTTGGACTTGATATCTTACGTACTTATGGATATTTGGGTTAAATGTGTAACAGAAATCCCTCCAAAATTACGTTTTGTCAAGATTTCTGGGGGCGAATGAAACATTTTTATGAAGCCATATGTATCTGAAAGGTATTTAGTAGCCCTTGGGTGGGGACATCTTGAACTAAGTAAATTCGAGTGCTAATCTGTTAGATCCATAGAGGTGGATTTAACATTAGATGAAGTGGCATGTCTTAAAAAAATCGGAGAGAGAGAAAAGGGAACAATAGAGAATAGTTGATGAGTAAGAAGATAAAAGGAGTTTTATTATGGCTTGTATGGAGATCTGGAAGAGATTATTATATTATATGAAGGAGTCTGATTTGCTTATTTTTGGTGGTCTTATAATACTTCTATATAAGAAGAATCCTATTAATAAAGATCTGGGAAATCATATCCTTATTCTGCAGAACAATATACATATTATATAATTTCACCTCAAAGAAACGTAAATTACATTTCGGATAATTGATAGAATATTGCAGTGGATGTCAGAACTACTATTCTTACTGATCGTATCCTGGTTGGTATTTGATAATACACTACCCCTAGAGATGATAGAGGACGTGTGTTTCTTTAGCTTTGATACAGTAAATGATTACTCACAGATTCACTTGTATGCTACGATTGATTAATGTTAAGGACATTTTTCGGTAAAAGCATATCTATATACAGTGGAATTTCAAAAACGAGGTCTCCCGCACATCCATTTACTCTTAACATTAACGGAAGATTGTAAGTTTCGAGAAATTTCTGACATTGACAGTGTGGTGTCAGCCGAAATACCAGATCTCGAGGATGAAGCGCTATGCGAGTTGGTAAGGCGTTATATGGTACATGGTCCTCGCGGATCTTTGAATCCTTCTTCAGTCTGTATGAAAGATGGCGTATGTAAGGAAGATTTCCCTAAACAGTTTCAGGAAGAGACCAAAGATAATGCCAATGGTTATCCTTCGTATAGGAGAAGAAATAATGGACGGATTATTATAAAAACAATTCGAGGCATTGACATTGAAATCGATAGTCGATTCATTGTTCCCTACAATCCATTTCTTTTACTTTACTTGCAAGGTCATATTAATGTTGAAATATGCTCAAGTGTTCGGAGTGTTAAATACATCCACAAATATATTATATATTAAAATCTTCAAGTATGTGTATAAAGGTCATGACTGCTGCAATGTTAAAATATGTCCTGAAGGCGAAACGGTGAACTACGATGAAATTACTTCTTTCCTAAATGCTAGATACGTTGGTCCAACAGAAGCCGCATTCTGGATATTTTCATTTCACAAGCATGTACAGTCACATTCTATCGTGCGATTACCAGTTCACTTGCCAAACTTGCAAAATTTCTATTTTAAAAATGATAACGCTCCTGATATTTTACTTCAAGCGCAGTTGCGCAACACGGAATTACAAGCGTGGTTCAAGTTAAATCAAGATTCGCAAGCCACAAGTCCGTGTAATATCCTGAAACACCAGTACATTACGTCTGGAATAAGAGCAACTGCCAGTGACAAAAAGAATAAATGTTTCAAAAACTATAGGCAGAATGTATAATGTTTCGCTTACGGAAACAGAAAGGTATTTTTACGCCTGTTATTGCTTCACGTCATAGGTGCTACCAGCTTCCAGGATCTACGAACATGCAAAGTAGTTGTCTATTCTAATTTTAAAGAAACAGCTAAGGAGCGAGGTTTGCTGATTGATGATTCTGAATGGCAGCGTTGTTTGGCAGAACCGTCACAATTTCAGATGCCTTCTCAGTTACGACAACTGTTTTCTTACATGTGTATCTTTCAGACCCCTTCAAATGTAAGATAATTATGGGATATTTTCAAGAATTCATTATCAGAAGATTACCTGCAGTTTCACGAACCTAACACCGACAGTAGTGGCTACGCTGGCTAAAGCGCTGCGTTAGGCCATGGGGCCAAGCTGTCTGTGACTCGGTAGACGCGTGGGTTCGAGCCCCACCGTCGGCCGTCCTTGAAGTGGTTTTCCATGGTTTCCCATTTTCAACACCAGGCAAATGCTGGTACCTTCTGACAGGTCACGGCCGCTTCCTTCCACATCCTTGCCCAGTTTCACCCATCTTCATCCATTCCTTCTCTAATCCCGACGCGCAGGTCGCCCACGGGCGTAGACTAGAAAAACCTGCACTCGGCCTCTCAGGAGGCCATACGATAAAAAAAACTTGTATATGAGTTGGCGCCCACCCGGATTTTTCCTCTTAATATCTACAACATGCTGGGACACCCATTAGTAAATACATTACATTTGACACCTCAACGTGGGACTCGAGAACCAGGATGCATCAGTATGGGAGTAGGAAAGTGTGAATTGTGCAAGTGCTATCTGAGGGATAGGTTATTGAGTAGGCTACGTATTAACATGGATTATGAACGAATGAGAATGATGAGTGGGAATGGAGTGAGTTGTAGTAGGATGGAGATGAATGGAGAAAATGTGGTTGTGTGTATGTTTGAGAATGATGAGAATAAGATTGGCAGTAGTGTGGGGGAAAAAGAGATGACTGATGTGCCAGTACAAGGTGTTGTAATACCAGTATAAGATGTGTTAATGCCAGTGCAGGATATTATAATTATGCTAAAACAAATAAATGAAAAATTTGATGAAAGTAAGAAAGATAATCAGGAGATGAGAGACACGATAGATAAAATAATAAGGAAATTCATCGATAGTTAGACAATGTGGTCAAGGAGAATGAGGAATTAAATAAGAAGTATGTGACTCTGCAGGAGAGTATTCAGGGGGTGAAACAGGAGATCAGATGTGAAATTAAGGATGTGTTAGAACAAAAGGTTGAAAATATTATAGAGAAAGTAGATCTGAAGTTTGTAGAAGTGGGAGGGAAAATTCAGGAAAAGTTAGTCAATCATGGAGAGAATCTTAAGAAAATAGTACAGATGGAAACCAAGCAAGTAAGAATAGAATTGGGAGAAGAGATAAAAAGAGTTCAATCAGAATTTCATAAGAAAGTAGAAGAAAGTCACTTGACAAATGCAAAAACTTATCAGGAGATTCAGGAAAAACAGAAGTTATTACGAAATGAATTAAGAGAAAAGCAGAATAGTTTGAAAGAAAGAGTGGAAAGTATAGAGAGAAAGACAGAGAGGAAGATAGTTGAGCTTGAAGTAAGATTACGATATACGATAAAGCAATGTTGTAAAGGCATATATTTGAGAGGATATACTAGGCGACGAAGAGGAATTAGATGTGGAGGTAGACGCCGCGGTTGTAGAGTTCGAAATCGCCTAGGTTGTAGATGTAGACGAGGGATAGGCCGTAACAGGCGAAGAAGAAAGAAATGTCGTCGATGTAGAAGTAGAGGTCACCGCCGACATAGTAGAGGAGGACGCTTTAATGGAAATGGAGGGGATGGATATTGTAGGCGTGATAGTGATGAAAATGGTACTGGGGATACTTCTCGTTTAAGAAGAGTTAGGTCTAGAAGAGCAGTAGGAGTTGGTCATGTTAGAGCACGGACAAAACATACAGCCCATTGCTATAATGAATCTAAAGATGCAGATGTTGATGAAGATGATAATGAGCCTAAAATAATGTGTACATCAATGCCTGGCCTTTAAAAAATAGGTATTATATATGCAGAGTTTTTAGTATAATTAATTATGTTTAAGTATATTCTTATGTATGAAAGAGGTGTGTATGTGATGGATGTATAATATGGAATTAAATGCGTTGGGGGCGTGTGACACTACTTTGTTTTTTATAATTTATGTTTTTGAGGCATATTATGTCTAAGTTTTGATCTATCTTAGGTTAATTTGCACAATGTACATTTGTTGGTTTGCTGTAATGTATATATCTTTTACTGAGAATGTTAATTAATTTTCTTTCTTATTTTTGTGTCAATACATTAATTTTGTTTTATATTTTGACTATAATTGACCTTGGTTTTTGCATCTATTTATTTGATTTAGTACAGTAACTTTGTTTAATCGAGATATGATTTCTAAGTTTTCGGATTCAAGAAGTCTAAGTATGGAGATATGAAGACTGGTTATAATAGACAAGAGTGAATCTGTATCAGCGCAACTGAAATGACATCTGTAACTCAGTTTCAAAATACATGATGGAAATAATATACACCAGTTTAGTGGAATGTGCTTTAGAATTTGGCATCTACAGAAGTGGTGCGTGTCCAGGAAGGGATCTTAAGACCCTACATAATGGTGAGGTACTTGCTCTTCCACCTGTATTGCTAGGAGTTCTTGGAAATGATCCTAAGAAGAAGTCTGTTTGTGTTTATGGTCATTTGGATGTGCAGCCTGCCCTTAAGGACGATGGTTGGGACACAGAACCTTTTGTTTTTATAGAAAAAGATATGGAGGAATCTGGTAGCGTAGGCCTGGATGATTTGCTGCGCGACTAGAAAGAAAAGTTCTTCAGTGATGTAGATTATGTTTGTGTTTCTCACAATTTACTGACTTTGCACGAACTAACATTGATATCATATGGCTTGCAAAGTATCTGCTATTTCTTCCTGGAGATTGAATATGCTGCCAAGTATCTTCACAGTGGAGTGTTTGGTGGAACTGTGTATGTAGGTGTGCCTGATTTGATATGTTGTCTCAGCACATTGGTCGACAAAGATTAAAATAAAACAAAATTTGGTGATGGGTCTTCATGAGGATTTTGATCATATAACCGAAGATGTATATGGTCTTGGACTTGATATCTTACGTACTTATGGATATTTGGGTTAAATGTGCAACAGAAATCCCTCCAAAATTACGTTTTGTCAAGATTTCTGGGGGCGAATGAAACATTTTTATGAAGCCATATGTATCTGAAAAGTATTTAGTAGCCCTTGGGTGGGGACATCTTGAACTAAGTATATTCGAGTGCTAATCTGTTAGATCCATAGAGGTGGATTTAACATTAGATGAAGTGGCATGTCTTAAAAAAAATCGGAGAGAGAGAGAAAAGGGAACAATAGAGAATAGTTGATGAGATAATATTGTAAGAAGATAAAAGGAGTTTTTTATTAAGTATGGCTTGTATGGAGATCTGAAAGAGATTATTATATTATATGAAGGAGTCTGATTTGCTTATTTTTGGTGGTCCTATAATACTTCTATATAAGAGGAATCCTATTAATAAAGATCTTGGAAATCATATCCTTATTCTGCAGAACAACATATATAGTATATATATATAAATAATTTCACCTCAAAAAAACGTAAGTAACATTCCCGATAATTGATAGAATATTGCAGTGGATGTCAGAACTGCTTTTCTTACTGATCGAATCCTGGTTGGTATTTGATAATACCCTCCCCGAGAGATGATAGAGGACTTGTGTTTCTTTAGCTTTGATACAGTAAATGATTACTCATAGATTCACTTGTATATGAGTTGGCACCCACCCGGATTTTTTCCTCTTAATATCTTCAACTTGCTGGGACACCCATTAGTAAATACATTTCATTGTTTGTTTGTAAAGAAACCTATATCTTCCCATATTTACGTCTTTTGCATTTTCGCACCTCTACTTGTTGCGTCACACTTCTTGTTGACTTAATTTTTCTTCTAGTTAACCCTCCTTGCGCGCCTTATAATCTAAGATCATTGCTTATTGTTACTAAATTATTGCTACCTATGGCGTTCTTGCCTCTTACTCGTATAGCTTCTTTACTCATTTGGTATATTATTAGCCTTAATCAATATACTTGTTCTTATACTCTTTATTCTAATTTTTTACTTCTCTTTTCGCACCTTGTCGTGATCTTTATTGAAGCTTTACTTCTCGCAGCTCCTAGCTTTCTCTTGATTGAAGGTGTTGTTAATTCTAGCCCCTTGACCCCGCTTACCAATGCTCCTGATGATTTACTTCCAATAACCCCTGGTCATTTCCTTATTGGTAGTTCTCTTTCTTCCTCCCCCCCCCCCCCGCTAGTTTTTATCTCTGGCAGGGTCGCGGGATGCTACGCGGGAAGGAATGGAAGAGTCCGGATGGTGAAGGTCTTAACTACCAGTAGTCATATCATAAGTCATATCATATTTGACAATGGCGGACGAGATGAAAACGCGGATTGAGAATGCTCTCAAAACGATAGTTAATATAGCAGAAAGGAGTCGCTACCTTAAGAATGAGAAGAAGGAAGACATACTAAAAGCGGTAAGCGAACTGAGAAACTGCTTTGATGTAATAACTAATGTAGTGAATGACAAGAACAACGAAAAGACCGATCCTTGAAGCGAGGTTATGGAATACCGAAGAGATGAAATATCAGAGGGAGAAGACAGCTCGACCTCGGGACAACTAGCGCTATCTGATGGGCACAACCGAGAACCTGAAAGCAGCGGTAGCAAGCAACTACACCCATCTGACGGCGGAATACAAAGTTCATACTCATCCGAATCGATAACCCCACTCACACAGCAAAACAAAACCGTGAACAATGAAAATAAGGATCTGGCGGATATAAAAGAAAACGTGAGATATATGATGGACTTCGTAACAAACAAAATAAATATAATTATAGAAGAGAAAATAAATCAGACACTGAACAGAAACGCAATGCCTGCACGCAGAGGAAATGAAGAGGTCCATAACAATCCAGACGGAAGGGATAAACATCATAACTCTAGAAGAGAATCAGAATGGACAAATGTAACAAATAAAAGAAATAAACAATCCATCAGGGGAACAAGGATACAAGAGGACGATCTACAAGCTGCAGACAAAATGGCATGGCTTTACCTAGGCAATTTGAAAGGAAATGCCACGGAAGAGATGGTTAAAAGGTACCTAGAGAGAAATGGAATCAACGACAACGTCTATTGTGAAGAACATTACACACGAGGTAACAGCAAGGCCTTCAAAATAGGTTTTCCTTTCCAATTCCTTGAGAATACAGAACGACCGGAATACTGGCCAAACAGAACAGTCGTAAGACGATTTCGTTTTCGGAGGTCACACCGTGATGAAGGAGAAGAACTACAATAAATATACACATGTGCTCCTATGGAACATCGAAGGCATAAAGAATGCCCTACCTCTTTTCCCAACAGAGACACTAAGCAGTTATAGCGTCATCATACTGACTGAAACATTTTTAACAGAGCATTTCAACATTCAAGGATACTACGGGACTCATTCATTCGCCCGCCAGACCGAAGGAAGACCAGCAGGAGGGGTCTCCATCTTTTTCAAACCGAATTTAGGAACAATAAAAGAAATAATAAAAAAGAAAACACAATTATAGTAAAAAAAATCCTCTCGGCACGCCGGAAGGCGGAGGTAGATTTCACCGGGCAAACTAGGGGATAGGCTATAATAGGCAAAATATGCAGGTTTTCGTAGGAGGATCAGACCTCATTTATTGCGAGAAAGTATTTTACAATTGGAGGTTAGTTAACATTTTTTCGTCTTTCTATGCATACTTTTAACATTTTACTGTCTTATGGGGATGGTAACCTTCTTGTCATTTGGGGTTCATTTTTATACTTGTGATCACACTGTCCTTATGCAAGGTTTGGAACTAATCTGTAACTATCTAACAGTCTGTTACTTCTTCACGCAAAATGTTATCTCCCGCAGAGATGTTGGTTGGTTCCTCAGTTTAGGGGCTGCGACAAGGTGGTCATGTAACCCCGTGTACATTTTGTGTGTGTGGAATCTGTCTGATAAACGGTGTTATTTGTGATGACTGTATTAGTCTGTAATTCAGGTAAGGTCTGCAGACGGTCAATTTTAAGTAGTAGTACCTAATTTTGTACCAAATACTAACGTCAACGACACCTATCTGTGAACTTGGCTGCTAGATGCCACCGCAACCAGCAACTTGCAACGAACGTTGTAACTTCCCCTCCGAAGGAAAGCATGCTGACGGATTTTTAGCGCTCTTAGAAAATCCGGCGACTTTGTCCGGCTTTGAACCAGCACCTTGGGCATAGAAGTTCAGCATGCTACCAGTTAGCCGCTTCCCTCATAGTCAGATGGAACAAGAAGTTCCGTGACGAACTAAAGAGCCTACTTTTCTTAAAATTAAGATTCATGCCATAGATTAATCTACAGTATATGAACCTATCTAGAATAATGACGAAATGAAGTGGGTAATATCGAAATGTCTTACTTTATTAGTTCGAAATAAGGTATACTAGGCATAATGTAGCCTAATAGAGCAATACAGTTGGCAGCTCTGGTGACTGAATATATTCTTACTTCCATCTCCTAAGGTACAGAATACAAAATGTGGTTGAAGTCCAAAGGACGTTACATGGATTTAGACATTGGATCTATTAGTACACGTAAAAGCATGTTGGCAACAATGTCATGCGAATGCTGGTCAGAAATAATCTGAAATATTATATATTTTTGTGCCAATTTTGGATGAAATCCATTTTTTGGTATAGAAGTTACATGTATTTAAAAATTGGTCCTATCAGCAGGCTTAGAATCATGTTGGTAGAACTGTCGTATATAAGTTACTCGGCTTGCATACTTTCTGATATATTTGGATACAAAATAGAGAGCAATTATTAACAGTTGGCAGCCCTGGTGGCTCTTAAGAATACACTCAGTCATATATGTTTATGTATACATATTACATACAAATTTTGGTTGAAATCCAATTGATAGTGTAGAAGTTATATGCATTTAAAAATTGGACTTATCAGAAGGCTTAAAATTATTTTGGCAACGCTGTCATTTATGGCCACCTGGAAATTAAACTGAAATAGTATTATCTACATGTGTGCCAATTTTAGAATAGCTCCCATGTATACCTTCCAAGATATCCAACATGGAGCTCAAATTTATAGTGCGTTTTATTAGCAGTTGGTAGCACTGGCATCTTTTTCAAATATGGGCCTGAGATATTCCGGTATACATCTTTACTCATACTAAATTTGGTTTCGATTGCTGCAGCCGTTTAGGAGTTGATAGGGTGGGGGACACACACACAGCCAGACAGACAGAAGGACAGACACATTTTCCCGGATATATCTTATAAGTCTACTTTTTCCTCGTTTTTGAAAAGTGTGAAAAGTAGGCTAAAAATGAATGTGATCTCGTCAATGGCGTTGTCCTGGCAACCTCTGATAGATCATCCCTTATCAATTTAAAAGCGTTGTTATGGTAACCTCTGATGGCACTTGGCATTTTTTTAAATTCCGAAATCATTT
Organism: Meconema thalassinum; assembly: GCA_946902985.2. Classification (NCBI taxonomy): domain Eukaryota; kingdom Metazoa; phylum Arthropoda; class Insecta; order Orthoptera; family Tettigoniidae; genus Meconema; species Meconema thalassinum. The sequence goes on along the minus strand of OX336396.1, from coordinate 122,325,633 downwards.
TTCTCATCCCTTGGCGTAATGGTGGGTCATATCAAAAATTCTTTCAGACAAAAGTTTTAGGTAATTATTAGGGGAATATTTTCCATTGTGTACGGTTTTGATATTGTGCCTATTAAGAGAGATATGATTAATGTTTCCCGAAAAACCCACTTTTTTCCACCCCTTTGGTCAATGATTGGTGCAATCAAAAAACTTATTTGACATACATTTTTGGCACTTATCCGACACATATTATGAACTTGGAATGGATTCGATATTTCACGTATTAAGAGAGTTACAGCGAAATTTCACTTTTTCGAAAAAAAGCCCCCCATTTTCACCCCTTCGACCGATTTTGCCCATTAACGAACTCGACCGAGATTTTATAGGGATACATATTATGTAAAAAAATCAAAGTCATTGGTGCAAAATTACGGCAGTTATTGTGTCCACAAAAAACTGATATATATATATATATATACATATATACATAAATTATATATAAACTTTTGAACTGACGTTGGTTTTGGGGTCTGGGGGATGTGAAACGCGAAGATATGTCGAAATTTTCCGGAAGTCGAAACATGGTACCCATTGCAATAGTTAGCTTTCTATTGAAATCTACCTAAAAAACACCCTACCATCAATCATAGGCATGTATGCTCAACCGCAAATGTCAATAGAGGACATAATCGAAAGAATAACAGAGGTCTCATCGCAAACAAAATTAGATGATAGAGTAATCTTCGCAGGGGACATAAACGCAAGAATAGACAAACCAACCATTAAAACGGAACTGATTAAGGAGGCACTGGAAGAAGCAGGCTATGTCCTCATTAATATCACCAATATGAAGACATACATTGCCCCGAATGGAACCAGTGCCATAGATCTAGTCTTCTACAGAGGAACAGACATTAAAAAACTCAGTCAAAAAGCACTATGGACTTCAGCCATGGCCCCAATTAGGAAACATCTACCAATCTCGACTACCTTTGAAATCTTCTGCCAAGACCAACTACTCATACCGCCAAAGAATAAAATATCCAGGAAACTAGATATTGAGAAACTAGGGCATACCAGAGAAGAAATAGATAAAAACAATTAATTCAACGGCATGAATTAATTGAAGCAGTGGAAATATGTACAAGAACCCTTCAATCATGTCAAACTCAAACGAAAGTAAGGATATCACAACCATGGTTCAATAAAGACTGTTATAATGAACGGAAAAAGACCCTGCTAGCACTACATCGAGCGAAGGACACATCGGAACCGAATCACCTGGTACAATACGCCGAACAAAGAAGGAAATATAAATCCCTAATCAAAAAGTGGAGAACGGATTATATTGAAGAAGATGCCAAGAGACGCGCTGCAAACGCTCAAAATGACCCATTCCTAATGCTTAGGAAACCAAAATCACCAGTAACGAGCAATATCTCCATGGAAACATGGGAAAACCATTTCAGAAGCATTCTCAATCATCAATACCAGTCAACAGCGTTTGAATTAACTCCAGTAACAATGACAGTAAATTACACCCCCATAACAAGACAGGAAATTATTGATACAATAACAACAGCAAAAAATGGAAAAGCCCCCGGTCCTGACAGCATCTGCAATGAACACCTAAAAGACTCTCTGCCTGTCATGCTAGACTACTGGGTAGAACTATTCAACACATGCATACTCACTGGGGGAAATCCCAGAGCAATGGAGGTCGTCAACAATCAAAGTGATGTTCAAGAAAGGAGAAACTGATGACCCTGATTCATATCGAGGTATAGCTCTCGAAAATACATCCTTCAAAGTATTCATGAAAATCTTAACAAACAGGCTTACAGAAGAAATAGATTTCCAGATACCGGAGAGACAATTCGGCTTCCGAAAGGGAAGAAGCACATTACATGCCGTGAAATATCTAATTGAACAAGCCCAGGATACAATGAGGCAGTCAGGAAAGAAATACTTTGTGGTCTTCGTACACTACCGTAAGGCTTTTGACCTCATTGACAGAGCGACGCTCGTCCGGAAACTCAATCACCTACTATGGGCTACACATCCTTTAGTAATCATAATCTCGAATATCATCAGATATAACTATGTCCAAATATCAGATAGCATAGCCCTATCCAAAAACATAACCCAAACAAACGGAATCCTACAAGGAGATCCAATCAGCCCAATATTATTCAACATCATGACAGCAGACATCACAGAAGTAATCATAGATACATCAGCATCACTTAAACTTTATGCGGACTAGGTTCAGAAAACATAGAAGAGCTCCAAGAGATCCTCAACAGGCTCACATCATGGACAGAAAGAAATGGCCTACAAATTAACCACAGCAAAACCAAACAGATAACCTTCAGGAAAGGAGGAAGGCATTCACTTAAAAACACAATGACTTTTCACAACAAACACTAGAAGTAGTGCTGAAATTCAAGTACCTTGGAGTCACCCTCCAAACTACTCTAACATCCTACAATATCCACGTTAAAGAAAGAGCGGCCGCAGCAATAAAGGCCATCTACCACATCGAACAACCTCAACAAATATCATTGGGTACAGCAATGCTACTGTTCAGAACAGCCATATCACCAATAGCAACCTATGGGATTAGCATTACCTGGGAAAAACTCACAGCGACCTGATGATAATAGAAAAAGTCAAGGCCCGATATCTTAAGAGGATTTTAGGCATAGGAAAGTCTGCCCCTTCAAGGTTGACATATGTATTAACTAAGGAGGACCACTTGATCGACGACATCAACATACAGTTTTACCTACCAAACACCAAAGCCTATGAGAATCCACGCCGAACCTTAAATGAGAAATGAAATGCCATTTGGTCCGACTTTTACTCCACAGATGCCATAATGACAGAAGAGTGGAAACAAGCTAATTACGAGCTACGACACGTAATAACACGTTACGCCACCCATGGATTTCACTATAGATTTTGCAAAACCAAGAATTTCCACCAACCGAATGAAGACTGTGTGTGTGACCTGTGCAACGATCATTGTGAAAGGTACCACGCACAAAACTGCAAAATGAGGACTACCTCAATAATAAGACTGGCATTAGCATAATTGATCATTTATGTACAAATATGTATTTGCACATTGTGCGCTTTTCTTTTAATAATATCATAAGACCCAACTCTCATATAGCTCCCCTTCCCCTGAATCCTTGAAATCGTGTTTTTTCTGTTCTCTGCTGGTGTATCCTTTGGAATACACGTCTTGTCAGAGTTGGCTATTGCTGCTCTTTGCTTTCCTTTTCCTTAGCTTCATTTATTTAATTTCCTTTCATACAGACACCATCAGCGACCTTCTGTATTCTGTATTTCTCCAACCATGTGCCTAAGTTGTTTTTTAAGTTTGTTCTAGATGTGCATCTTCCATGAAATCTACCTAGTGGCATCTTGCGGCCACCCGCCTAAGTTCTTCGGATTCCCTGAGGTCAAGAGGACTTTCATACCACTCCACAGGCGTCATCCTCATCGCCAGCTATCATCTCCATGAAGGCCCTACTCCATGGAGAAATAATTTTATGTACAAAGTTTTTATTGTTTATATGTTTCCCATTCTGGTATATGCTCCTTTGTCTACTTCCCCCTCCTCTTTGCCCACCTAGTTCCCTCGTGTGCTGCTTTTGCTCGCTCTCATTTCTAGTCTAGTCGTCAAGTGAACAGTTTGGTGCTCCCTCTTAGAGGCCAGCCTCCTGTCTTCATGAGGCAATTTTAAAATCGACGCCAAGTCTGATTTTTAATAACGGTTACAAGGAACCATCGCCTGCTCAACATGCAAAGTTAAGTACAGTGATTTTAAACAATTTTAATGAGTTTTTAATCTAAACTCCAAAGCTTCAATGGATTTGTAAGAAATATTCTGATTTTCTAATATTGTGCAATAACGGCCAACGCAGGATTTTCTGTCATGCTCAAGATAACTAAAGCTAATTTTCGAACATGAAATTTAGTACTTCTTGTACGATATAAAAGAGATTCTTTCTCTCACCGTGGGATTTTCGTCAAAACTCATTAATAACTTTCTAAAACTTAATTTGCCGTCGAGGGATTTTTACCACTTCAACTAACTGTCATTACAGTTCTGGAATTTTCCATAAACCTTCAAACCGTGAAGAACTACGCTCAATACAGTCAATTTGCTGAAAACCTGGAACTATCAAATGCAACTTAAAACTTGCTCAACGCACAAAACATGATCAAATTCAACCATGTATTTCCATAAACTGCAAAAACTTTTCTCTTGTTCTATGAACCTTCAGTGCTACAATAGTGAAAATCTTAACAGCTATCAACAAACTTTAGTGCAAAACAGTGTCCGTTCAACTATCTGCCGTGCCGCGTTCGATTGAGAGCAATACAAATTGGCCAGAACTATAATCCCTATCTCCTTTCTCCCAAATACCTTTTACTAACAAATTTAACTATTTAGTCATTTACAACGAGGCCTCACTTAAAGTTAAGCGCCCTCCCAATTTTGCTCCATGTCTCATTTATTCACTCTGCATAAATATGTAATCTTTCCTGTTGTAATCAGGAATCTCTAGTTTTCTAATTGTTAAATTGTTTAATCCAGGTTTCACAAAAGGTGACCTGCCCAATTTAAATGTATCATATATTCAATTCTGTTTAAATACTAGAGGTTATAGAAACCTATTATTAATCTCTTTCTTTTATCCTGCCTGCTCAGGAATGTACAGCCATTTCGCTAAAAAAAAATGGTATCGTAAAGCCCAATACAAAGAAATATTAGTTTAAGTATCTCCTATTCTCCTTATATGCTTTAATTTTTCAATTGTAAGCACATCCTTTTAAAATCCTTGTGTGATTTTAGTGCTTGTAATAGGTTCGAAACCTGTACATTATTTAACATTGTTTACGCATTGTAAATCTCGTATTATTAGATCTAAGACCTTGAAATTTTACAAATAGCGAAATTGTTACTCTCAACTCAAAATAAGATCTCAGATCTAAGCACTGTTAAATTTTTCCAATTCTATCATTTGTTAAATAATTTCTTCTCCCTAAATCATTTCATCTTTCACAATAAAAAAAGGCACTCACTGAATCAATAAAAACTTAACCACTTGTTGCGTTTAAAACGATACTTCCAATAACAACATTTATAAAGTTCTTTTTAAAGTATCTTGGCTAATTCTAGTAAACCATTGAGGCAAGTATAGCTTGCTCCGCCAGCTTCCTACTTGTAGAGATTTTCTCTCTGACTTGTGGTCTACTTTCAAAATTTTGGTTTTGTTTAAGTTACACCTGAGGTTTTCCTCTGTTCTAAGCTTTTAGTCAGCACCCTGCTGGGTAAGAGTTTAGCCTGCTTTGGATGGAACAATTGGTAATTTCTTGAAGTTTCCATTAATAATAATAAAACGATTGCTAAAAGCAATAAAGTTGCTTTGTCGCTTCCCACTCTGGGGGCATTCGGCCGTTCTGTCAGAGGTCCAAGTGTCTAGGAACAAAATTATCACGACAAAAGTCAAATTCTTCTAGCATTTCGAAAGGCTTTCTAAAATCTTACCCTTTTGAAGTAAAAGTGTCTAGGTCCTTTCCTTTGGCATACCTGGCCTTGCTAGAGTATCACCCTTCCCCATAGTACTGGCATATCTGCTCGGGAGGGAAAGAACTCTTAGCGATTGCTCGCAGGCGACCCCAGCTCTCGCTGCACTCCCCGTTAGCCGTAGACAGGTCCCCACTTATTTTAGGTACTTCACTTGCTATGTGAAGTGGAATCGTTTGCTCAATCCATATTTTTCTCCTGTTTTGTGTTGGATTCTCTTCCTTTATACCGATACTTGTTTCCACTTCTAAACCCACCTCCTTTTCTCTCTCATCATCTTCCCTTAGGTAGGGTTAGTACTCAGTAACAACCTACCACCAGGCGCGAAGTTAAAAGTCATTAAAGTATTTTATTTCGAGCCGTGAGTGACATTTTATTCCATTGCACAATGTCTTTCGCGACGCTAATTAAAATTGATAATACATTTCGTTTCGCCAGCCATCCGCAACCCTGTGCCACGTATTTAGTTTCGCGTTGCTTTTCGCTTTATTATTTTGTTTTGAATTAAGTTTCGCTTCGATTTAATTTTCACACCCACGATCAGTATCATTTCGCACCCTAATATCGTGCCCACACCAAGCATTTCGTTCGCATGCCAGCTTTAACAGTAGTGCCGTCTTTTTAAAATTTAACATAATGGTTATTAGTAATGCATTACTCCCCAAACCTGATAAAGGTTACCAACATTTTTTTTGTTTGGGAGCTGGCAATGTATAGTAACGAAGTGGTATGAACTTAATCATATTTAAGAGCTTCTTTATTGACGTTTAATCTAAATAAAATACCAGTCGGCATTTAATAAATATGCATTACAACTTAGTCAATAACATTGATTTAATATAAGGCTACATTAATTAATACCAGTTTCAGCCATATTATGGCCTTCTTCAGCAATTCTTTTCTTAAGAAGAAAGAAATTATAGTAATTAAGAGCATCCTACGATTACCGGAAAACAGAATTTTATGACAACTAGTGATGAGAAATCTGGGAAAGAAGACTGAGGGCATTGGATCAAAGAAATTCAAGAGGATCTCAAAACAGTTGGACTCGAAATTACAGATGCAGAGAAGAAGAATAAAATTACCATCCTTCTTAAGAATCACAAATTTTCAGCAGAAATAATGCACAGACGGCCTGTAGAGATTTCAAACGAATTAAGAAGACTGCGATCAGAACGAATGAAGAAGTACTGGGTAGATAAGAAGAATCAAACAATACAACCCCCAAAGAAAAAATGTTCACGGAAGACTCAAGTGGTCCAATGTGGCCAATAAAGTTAAAATAATTATGAGCAAAATTCTGAAATAATATTTTACTTGGGTTTTTCTATGAAGATTTTATTTAAAAAATAGTTAAAAACAGATCTGTATCACATGCGGGTTTTAATTTGATGATGAAATAAAATAATTCTCTGAAAATGACATATACCGTACCGGTATGTAAATAGTTGGTGTTTGTATATTCGTATATATATATTTTTTTAATTTCTTGAGATGGTCAACAGGGTGTCCTTTTTAAGAGATGAATAAAGGATATTTCCGGAGTTGAGCATAGGTTGGAATATGTACTGTATTTCTCTTCTTGCTCCAATGGAAATTTTGAAGTAATATGGAAATGTTAATGGTCCTTGACAAAATAATGGTGATGAAGTTGGATTTTGTCATATGTTACTGCATGTGTTAGTTTTCATCGTTGAACTATAGGTACTACTGGAACAACTCCTCCCACGGTAACCCCCGTTGAAAACTGCTTCCTGGTCATCGCCTCCTTGACGTGCACTACCAGGCGTAACAAGTCGCACCACAAACCGCACTTTGCTCCCATACAGTCGGCCAAGACCGACTACAATATCTCAGACCGCAATGCCATTATCGATAGCGTAGAAAATGGTGGAAATCTTAGGGGATTTCTTACATTTGGTGAACCAATATTTAAGTGGGTCTGCTGCGAGAATTTCGTTCAAATGTCGCATATCTCAAGTGATTTCGATCTGTTATTTATTGTAATAGTGTATCTTAAGTAGTGTAGTGCACTGTGAATAATTATAAATTCCGATGATACGTAATGTGAGAAGTATTGGCTGTTTATTGTCATTACTGTGTACCCGCCTGTAAATTTAATACTGCTGAAGATACTTCAACTTTTAAATTTCCTAAATACAAATCTTTGAAAGAGAAGTGGATAAGAAATATTCACCGGGATAATTTTCGAAGTTAAAACAGTTGTATCTGTTAACTTAAACATTTTTAACCTAAATTAGTGGTTATAAAAATTGCCAAACTAACCCCTGATGCCATTTCGACAATTTTCCCAAATCAACCGTCCTACCACACAACTCCTGTCTGTTAAAGTAGATGATGGTAGTTTTAATGACATAACAGCAGTGTCAGTGTCTTCTAATGTGTCAAGTTCTTTATATTCTATAAGAATCATGAATCAAGAATCTTTGTGTGCTTGTGGGCAAATTTAAGTGCGTACTGCAGTTTGATAGAAGCAGTGTTTTAAAATGCGACAGGTATGTAAATAGAATTAGGCTACTGTTAGTATCACAAGCTAGGGGGCCTGGGGCGTTAACCCCAGATTAAGTTTGTTTTTGTATATACATTTATGTCTGTTACTAGGTTAGGTAGGCCTACTGCCTGGCCGAAAATTACTGTTAGTAGGCTACCACAAGCAAGAGGGACTGGGGCGTTAGCAGCTGATTAGGTTTGTTTTTGTATTTAAAACATTAATTAGATAGAATTTATGTCCGTTGGAATTCTATACACATCGAATTTGAATGACAAGTTGATAATAAAGTAAATTTTCATTTTAAAGAGTTTGTAACATCAATTGTGTGTTATTGGCAAATGCTATTTGAAATAAAGAACTAAATGATAGTACCTGTGCGCCATCTGTTAGAGTTAGTTCAGGATGTCCCAATACAGATAGAAGCGAGTGTGCTCTCACAACTCTCTAAGCTCAAAACAAACTACCTACGGCCGTGTTTACCGTATACGTAGGGTTGGCAATATCTTATTTGTCAAATAAGCCACGCCCACAATGGCCGACACAACTGAAATTTCACTATATAGGCCTAAGTCGTGTTATAAATTTGGATGGTGGGTGGGTTATAGACAGCGGAGGAGACAACATCTATTAGCAGATCACTGTTGTTAAAAAACAAGGCAGTCATCGGAACGCGTTAGACTGTAACCATTGTCAGAAACCATTGTTCTGGATGCGTTAGGCTGTAACCATTGTAAAAAAACATTGGATTGGACAAATCGAAGGTTGCGGCTTTGATTGCGCGCAGCTATCGGGGCAGGTTGATACAAAACCATTGATCTGGAAGCGTTAGGCTGTAACCATTGGATTGGACAAAACGTAGGTTAGAATGGTCGGGTGTTGGTGCGGCTAGTACCGTAATGGTGAGGTTGGCAGTACTGTTCTGATGATGGTTGATGTGAATAATGGCATCCACAGCTGGAAATTCACCTATAGCCTATAATAATAAGGGATTTATTGCAGCCAATGGCCATGCATATAATGAATAAAATCTAAAATCATACAGTAAACTAATTGTTATTCCCTAGAAATATCAAAGATTCATGTCTTAATGTGCAGAATATAGCGTGGTATCTTCCACATTGTTCTACACAGCGCTCACACAAACATTCGTCACACGGATGATGGAACTTTTTGGTGCGACACATTTTATAACGGAAACAATGTATGGCAACGTGCGTGAGAATACGTCTCAGCCATTGAACTCTAAGGGTGGAATTCAGAAATGTATCTGAATTCCACCCTAAGTAATACTGGAATGCCAACTGTATGGGAGGAAAGTGCGCTTTTTGGTGCGACTAGTTACGCCTGGTAGTGCACGTCAAGGAGGAGAGTTTGACGTATACGAACGAAAGGATGGTGTACGTACGTACGTACGACCAGATACAAGTAAAAGAGGTACTTTTGAAGATTTAGGCGAACGGTAAACTAAACGGAACTTACGCCGAAATACATATTTCAAAATATCATAGTAATTTGATACTTAAAATGGCTAGGAATATACGCCAACATAAAATATTATATTGCAGCCTGATTGTTCATCATTTTATCCTTAGATCAAAGGCAGCATGCACAATAACTATAGGCCTACTGGCAAAAAATACAAGCCGTACGTACATTAAAATAAAATAAAAATAAGGTTAGGCTGGGAATGACTAACAATAAAGAACAAAAAATAAGTTAATTGGTATTCAACATTTTTATTAACTCAAAGGCAGCATTCATATGTGTGTGAATATGCATAAGCCTACAACTAAACAATTAAATAGATGCTTAGTGAACAAAAATACATAGCCTACTTTATTTATACAAAACAACCACATGTTCAATATTCTTCAAAGCAATGGGGCGTGGTGGCGCAGTGGTCAAGCTATTCACCTCTCACCAAGGTGGACCAGGTTCGATTCACGGTCATTGCAAGTGAGAATTTCGAAGTGAAATGCCTTGTCTTGTGGTTCGGATTCCACGTAAAATGGAGGTCCCTTAGCTCATGATCACAAGATTAACGGTCATGTAAAACTACAAGCTTATTTTTCTTCAAAGCAGGTCGAAACTTCGACCTCACATAAGTCATACAGCAAACGAATAGGTCCTGCAGGGAAGATCCCTTAAGCCGAATTCTTTTTATCGTCTCCAAGACTGACATCATAAAAGTATACTGGAAAATGTGAAATTTTATGCCTATGCTGATGAAGAAAGTAACAGTAAATATGAGGCTACTTGTCGTTCAATAACTCTCGGTCATTTCTTGGGTGGCTGAAGCCGATGCTGTGGGAAATTGCAAATTGCAGGTACCGCATCATCTTTAAGCAGTGGTTTGTTTCTATTTGAATGAAACAAGTAGCATGTTTATAAAAGTGTTCACAGCTATAACACATTTCTTTAATAGGCCTACATCTGGATGTTTCCATGGAAATCTGTAATATAAGCTAGGCGTAGGTTATAATTCTGTGACTAATAACTTATAACCTACAATAGGGCCTACGTGTATTTGTCATGTGCTATTTAGGCCTATGCCAAAATTTGATGTAAGAAGTATCCATAAACGCAGCATAGGCTACCTCATTACAAATCTCAATTCGAAAATAAAGTAGACCGTAAACCTACCATATTATTGGAAAATACCATACATATAACGTTGCACAGAGGTACGTACGATCAAATATATGAAAAGAATCACGACATATCAGCTGGCATACAACCTAGAGTTAAATGGTATGACAGTTTTTGGTGCGACAAGTTACGCCTGGCAGTGCACCAGGAAGCAGTTTTCAGCGAGGGTTACCATAGGAGGAGTTGTTCCAGTAGTACCTACAGTTCAATGGTCTCAGCTCGTACCCCCCACTCTTCCAATCGTCAAAAATCATAGCGTCCGTGGCGCAAAAATCCTACCAATGTTCTTTGACTCTAATGTGTCCATGAGTTTTACATATCCTGGAGTAGAAGGTAGCAGCATTTAAAGTAGGAGTTCTTCTACATTATAAACCTCGCGAGTCACCTCTTACGCCGGTCTTGAAGGTGTATACTTTGATACACCCAAGGCCTTCTTTATGTAAGTCGTCTTCAGTTTCTCCATATTGTTCCAAATACTTCATATTTAAATGTGTCCAAATGCTCTCCTGTCCATAAGTCACAATACGGGTGACTTTTAACTGCAAAAGTTTTAAGGCACTTTTTATAGATAGCTTAGTCATATGTTTTATGTCGTTGACGGCTTTGGTAGTGACGCTGGGTCTATCCTTGATGTGCAGTGTGAAAACATTGCCAGTTGACTGTAATGTAGGACATAAGTAGGACTACTTGTAATGTGGTACACTCTCAAGCGGTTTTCCTGCAATGTGAAAAATTGCTGGCTTTCCCCCTTTCCTAAAGGTCATAGATTTAGTCTTGTTTCTGTTTAACCTAAGGTCATTGTGTAACGCCCATCATTCTAAGGCGTCGTGAGCAGTCTGCAATTCGACCTGTGAACTTGAAGCGAGCACAATGTCATCTGCATATATAAATGAGATTACCCTCTCTGATAATATATCTGTGATATTATCTGCCATAGCAGTGATAAATAACAGAGGGCTTTATGGGTCTCCTTGTAGCACGCCTGTAGTCTGCTCTATTGGGCTTGATGTTGTAATGCCATCGTTAATTACTATGTTGTTAGAGCCTAAAATACTTTTGACAAGACGTTTCGAGTAGCTGTTACCTCTCAATAGTCTGTCTAGTTTTTCCAATATTTTCTTCCTGCTAATCGAGTCAAAAGCTTTAGAGAAGTCAATAATTATGGATTGTAGCTTTCCCTTCGGTACTGACAGGGTAGACGCAATCTCAGTTTGAAGACCTCGAATTGCCTGGATTGTGCATCTTCCTCTCCTAAAGCCAAATTGTGAGTCACAATGTTATTTGGGATGACTGGGTGGGTCACATACAGCGGAGGAGGAAGCATCTTTTAAAACATCATTCCCCGATTTATTTCTCGTTGTTTGATAAGGTATTTTGGCTAATTCATGTACTATAGAGAATATTATCGCTCGTTCTACTTTCATTCAGTGCTACCATTCTGTTTCAGACCACCTCGTTGTGTAGTGCCTAGCGTTCTTGGCTGTCGTCCTGGAGGTCCGGGTTTGATTCTCCGGCTCTGCCTAGAAATTTAATTCTCATGTGAGAGCTGGGACGGGGTGCCCTCAGCCTCAGGAAGCAACTTAGTAGAGGAGGGTTCAATTCCCACCTCAGTCATCCTGGAAGTGGCACTAGTTCAGCCGTAACAATAACACAGGTTATCACACAAATTCCACACACAAATACATGGGGCTACAAGACCACGATGTCGTAGCCCCTAATATAAGCAACAACCATTTATATTTGCATTTTATATTTGCCTGGGCCCTTCATGGGCTGTATAGTGTCAGGGGTTGACTTTGTTGTTGGTTGACTATTCTTGTAGTTCCATTTAGAAGTATTTGCATATTTTTAACATTATGTCTTACCACTGCTTTATTTATGTCTGTATTTTTAGCTACCGTCTGTTCTCGTTGCTTGTAGCGAAGTACGTCATAACATAAAAACCTGTAATTTCTGGTGGAATTTAATCAAATATGCGAATGTTTGTCTTCGAATTTGCCGCTATTTCGATGGCGCCATGCCCGCCAGTCGCTACAGCTGTTCCCCTACGATTTCCGCCATCTTGGTTTTGATGTTACTGTCTGAGATATTGTAGTCGGTCTTGAGTCGGCATTCCAGTATTACCTAGAGTTCAATGGGGAGCAAAGTGAGGTTTTTGGTGCGACTAGTTACGCCTGGTAGTGCACGTCAAGTAGGAGAGTTTGACGCAAGGATGATGTACGTACGTACGACGAGATACAAGTAAGAGGTCCTTTTTAACATTTAGGCGAACGGTAAACTAAACGGAACTTACGCCGAAATACATATTTCAAAATATCATAGTAATTTGATACTTAAAATTGCTAGGAATATACGCCAACATAAGATATTATATTGCAGCCTGATTGTTTATCATTTTAGATCAAAGGCAGCTTACACAATGACGATAGGCCTACTGGCAAAAAATACAAGCTGTACGTACATTAAAATAAAATAAAAATAATGTTAGACAGGGAATGGCTAAGAATAAAGAACAAAAAATATGGTAATTGGTATTCAACATTTTTACTATCGGTAACTTAAAGGCAGCATTCATATTATGTGTGTGAATATGCATAAGCCTACAACTAAACAATTAAATAGATGCTTAGTTAAAAAAATACATACTTTATTTATACAAAACAACCACATGTTCAATATTCTTCAAAACAATGGGGCGTGGTGGCGCAGCGGTCATCTATTCGTCTCTCACTAAGGTGGACCGGGTTCGATTACCGGTCATTGCATATGAGATTTTCGAAGTGAAATGCCATGTCCTGTGATTCGGATTCCTTGTAAAATAGAGGACCCTTGGCTCATGATCACAAGATTAACAGTCACGTGAAACTACAAGCTTCTTTTTCTTCAAAGCAGGTCATGTAAGTCATACAGCAAACGAACATGGTCCTGCAGGGAAAATCCCTTAAGCCAAAATATTTTTATCGTCTCCACGACTGACATCGTAAAAGTATCGTATACTGGAAAATATGAAATTTTATGCCTTTGCTAATGAAATAAGTAACAGTACATATTAGGCCTAGGCCTACATACTTCAACTTGTACTTGTCGTTCAATAATTCTCGGTCTTTTCTTGGGTGGCTGAAGAAGATGCTGTGGGAAATTGAAAATTGCAGGTACTGCAACATCTTTAAGCAGTGGTTTGTTTTTGTTTGAATGAAACAAGTAGCACGATTTATAAAATTGTACGCAGCTATAACCCATTTCTTTAATACATCTGGACGTTTCCATGGAAATCTGTAATATAAGCTAGGCGTAGGTTATAATTCTGTGACTATTAACTTATAACCTATAATAAGGCCTACGTGTATTTGTCATTTGCCATTTAATTAACGTTTGATTGCACACAAATTGTGAAAAATTACAAATAATAAAGTTGTGCAGAATTATAGAGTTTATTTGAAGGTGCTATGTAGGCCTATTGTGTCAAAATTTGATGTAAGACGTACGGTATCCAAAAACGCAGAATAAGCTACTTCATTACAAATCTCAATTCGAAAATAAAGTACACCGAAAACCTTGCGTATTATTGGAAAATACCATACATATAACGTTGCACAGAGGTACGTACGATCAAATATATGAAAAGAATCACGATATATCAGCTGACTTGCAACCTAGAGTTCAATGGTATGACAGTTTTGGTGCGACTAGTTACGCCCGGTAGTGCACGTCAAGGAGGCGATGACCAGGAAGCAGTTTTCAGCGAGAGTTAACCATGCGAGGAGTTGTTCCAGTAGTACCTACAGTTCAATGTTGCTTGCATAGAGTCGGCATTCCAGTATTACATATTCCAACACAGCGAATTATCGTTCGAGAACTGTCGACGCCTGCGCAGTAGCGCAGGAACCGTTCCAACAAACTTCACGAACGAGTTCTGAACTGCCAGTTCTCTATTTGCTCTGTTCCAACATGATCTGGAACTCGTTCTGAACGAGTGAAATCAGTTCTCAGTCAAGAGCAGGAACTGGGAGTTCTGATCATGCGCACAAGCCATCTTCACAGCTGCTTCTGTTGTTGAATGCGAAAGAAGAAACACAACCCTAGCGCGCTCTTTCCAAAATACACTTAGGTAGTTCATGTTGTGTTATTAAAATGAGTGATTTCGAGGATGATAGCAACCTCTATTATGGTTCAAGCGCTGATGAAGACGATGATGACGTAGAATGGAATGTATTAAGAAGGAAGAACGAGAATTATTTAGGTAATAAGCAATTTGTTGATGATAATAATAATAATATAATTATAGCCGTTCAATTATCCTTCTATATTATTATTATGTAATCTCTTCGGAGGCGTAGTTGGTAGCATACTGAACTGCTGTTCCCAAGATAGCAGGTTCAAACCCGGCCGAAGTCGTCGGATTTTTAAGAGCGTTAAAATCCTTCAGTATGCCTTCCTTCGGAGGGGAAGTAAAGCCGGCGGTCCCATGTCATAGATTTATGGCATGTAAAAGATCCGTCCACAGACTAAACTTGTGTGGAGCTAAATTTCTAGGTTAAATTTCGTTGTAACGTTCTTTACAAGTTCCAACTTTCACCACTAGGTATCATTGCTATCTGGTAGCGAAAGTTGGAACTACTTGAATTTGAACGGAACTTGTAGCTCACCCTAGTGGTGTCCGCTTGAAGCAGCTACAGCCTCTGGCGAGCCGAACATGTCCTCGGACACTCTCGGCACTAAAAGCCATACGATAAATAAATAAAATTATTTATTAATCTGTTTTAACTATATATTACTATGAATATACAACTTTATTTTAGAACAAACAGTTCCTCGGTATGAAGATGATTCGTTCCTGCAACATTTTCGGGTTTCACGAGGAACTGTTCAGAATATTGCTCAGCAGTATGAAGTAAGTCTGCAGTATAAGAGGCACTCCGGGCAATACGGAAACATCTCAGCTCTTAATCAGGTTGGCAATACTCTAAAATACACTTGGAGAAAAGAATCGGAGGAAGTTGCCTCCGCTGCGCTAGCTGGTGTAAGCTGTTGAAGCCAAACAGTAAATCCCCTTTGAGCTGCAAGCAAATGGTTTATTCCTATGTTAATGGGGGGAGGTATTCCTTTCAGGATCAAATAAATTATTTGAATGACTAATCTTATATTTTCCATTTGGTGAAAACAAAATTAAAATATCTTCAATACTTCCCCCAAATGTTAGTTGCTGTCGCTTAAGTTGTCTCTTTAAAGAAGCCTGTTTCCAGAAACCTTTATTTTCGCACAGCACTTACATGAAAACTCAAATACTAGTCAATATATCTCAATGAAATTTTGCATGATTGTGTATTGTACTAATATAAACATCATACACCAAGATGTTTTGTGAATCAAGCATACTTCCCATTCAAGAGAATATTTTTTACCCAACACAAGTTAAAATAAATATAAATTTTAGAATAATAATATGAAAAAATTAAGAAATATTTCCTGAATATGTGTATCAATTATGTTGTTGTACCTTGTAGCAGTGAATATTACCAAGCACCTCAAAAGAACATTCATGTAAATATTTTAAATTATGGGGTATTTATCATGTAAACGCTGTCCAACTGTACAAAATACAGCTGAAACTTCGGTGGTGTAATAATGCATGACTGCAAGCATATTATAACATGTGTTTTGAGCATAATAATGAGTGAACTAAGTTTAATAATCCATAGGGGCTGCGACATCGTGGTCATATAGCCCCGTGTATTTGGTATGTGTGTGGAATTTGTGTGCTAACCAGTGTTATTGTGATGGTTGTATTAGTGTGTGTATTTGTAAATTGGGAATGGGATTGGGAAGGAGGCCTCCGTGGCCTTAAGGTGGGAACTGTCCCAGCATTTTCTTGGAGTAGAAGTGCGAAGTCACTAAAAACCACTTCCAGGATGGCTGCGGTGGGAATCAAATCCTCCTTTTCTTAGTTTTGCCTCTCGAGACTGAGTATACCTCGTTCCAGCCCTCACACCAGAATTAAAGTTTCTTGGCAGAGCCTTGAATCGAATCTGGAGCTCCGGGGTGCTTATTTTTTTTTCAACCCGAGCCTAGCCACAGTGTGTATTTCCGAGCCTCTTATTGGCTATTATAATTTTATTAATGCAGCCAATGGCCATGTACTTTTCTTTTCAGGACGGGTCAGGGAAGGGATATTGGAAGGAAATCGGCCGTGGACCTATTGAGTGGAACCGTCCCGGCATTTGCCTGGTGGTGAAATTGGGAAACCACGAAAACCATTTTCAGGACGGCCGAGGTGGGCTTCGAACCCACGCTCTCCCGATGCCAGCGAGGCACGAGGTAGCGCGTTAACGCTCTCGGCCACCGCGGCCGGTCTTATTGGTCGCCTTGTTTCACGCCTCTCTCTAAGTTGATGTTCGTACCCTCCATCGCCGTTCTTACCCTCGCTTGGCAGCCTTCGTAGAGCTTTTCCAGTAGTCTGACATATCTCTTTTGTATGCCTTGGCTTCTCAATGCCTCTAGCACACAACTATGTTCCACAGAATCGAAGAATTTGTCTTAATCCACGTGGTTAAATGTCGAATGATTTCACTTAGACTTCAAAATGTTGATTGGAACGCATTCATTTGCTGCGTGGGTTGTTTTAAACTTGATCTAAAGCAAGTTTCATGCCTGTTTCACGCTAATAATGCAATTCAACATAGAATATTATCCACATCTTACTCGATAACCTTCCTCCATGTTTGATCGGATGTGACCCCTGCTACTATCTACCGTCTCGATTCGGAACCAGGAGAATGGCTTGACATAACAGCCAATAAGAGGCTCGGAAATACATACTGTGGCTAGGCTCGGGCTGAAAAAAAAATGCCTCCGGGGCGCTGAAGAACGCAAGTCGCTACACAGCAAGGTGGACAGCCAACCAATGCCAACAGAAAGAAAAGCAAACAAAACTCGCACAGAGTAAAGATAAAATCAAAGAATCTTAAGGCCTCCAAAGAGCTCTTTGCTCATGGCTTCCACAACTCCTAGGTGGCATTGTTTACGCAGGTTAAAAACAAACACTACCAAAGTGTTCCAACAAACAAAATCCCGAACTAGTTCCGTATTCGTTCTCAATTGGCGCCTGCGCATTAAACAAAGGTGGTACCAGTTCGGAATGCGTTCAGAACTTCGTGTTGGAACAAACCTTGGCCTGAGTTCAATGGGGGCACGGCCGACTGAATGGGGTTATCTTATGCGAAACCTTTCCGTCAGATGGCATGACTGTTTAATGTGGGACTCCATTGATTTGCCTTCCGTTGGCATTCTACACGCATCGAATTTGAAGAGTGACAAATTGATAATACGATAAATGTTCATTCTAAAGCGTTTGTAACAGCATATTGTGTTTTATTTGCAAATTTTATTTGGACTAAAGAACAAATTGATCCCACATAGTACCTATGCGCTGTCTATTGGTGCTAGTTCAAGATATCCCTAAATAAGTTGATATATTTCAGTTTGAGTGCACCGATTGTTTGATATACCGGTAATGCTTTGATAGCGGCATTATACTTACTTACCCTTGTCTGTTATTACAGCATGGTTTCTGTCTTGGGCTTGCTTCGAAATATTTTTCTTGATTTGCTTTTCAAAGGGTTTTCGTTTAAGAAAACTATCTAGTCTTTATGGTTGTTGTGTCCATATGAACTTCTTTTGTGATTTCTGGTGAGTTCAACTTAATTCTTGCACTTTTTCTAGCTGTTATGTAGTCAGCCCAGAGGCTGGTTGGTTCCTCATAAAGTACCTCTAATGGTTAGGTCGGTAAATACCCACAAAATCTCAAAGCAGAACTATAATGAAGCGTGCTAGACAAAATGAGGAGTGAGGTAGTTTGCCATTACTTTCCTTACGGAGTCAAAACAATAGCACTGACCCTATGAGTATAACCTTTTACAGTACACACAGGCACTAGTGCCCTGAAGGCCAATGTAATAGTTCGTTAGTAATTGTTGTTTTAATGGGAGGAACAGTGAGGTCATCTGCCCCTGAAAGCCAGTGTGTCAATAGACAATAATGCAAATGTACTGCATTCATCAAGAGATGGTAAATAGGCTCACCATAACAGGCTATATGTAGGAGCTCGTTAAAAGAAATCTAGCCCATGCATAGTGAACAGGCTCATAATCAAAACAAATACAGTAGAACTTTATATTGGTCATAAAAATAAACATCATCCATTTGCGATTAAAATGTCTATAAAACCATCAAAAGTTTTCCCATATTTACCTTGTCTTTTACACGCCTCTAGCATACCTTCATATTAACATTATTGAAATGTTTTCCGCGTTTAGACATCTATGGATTTTTTAAGAACACTTCACTCGCCACGATTACCAACGAAGGCTGGTGGTGGTGATTGTTACTTCTTTTCAATGGCAGAATGTCGAGGACAACTGACCCTTGAGCAAGACTAGAGACAAGCAAAACAATATTTAAAATTGCAATAGAATAGATAATTGGGAACATAGTTCCTGGGGGCAAAGCTACAATAAAACTGTCATTTAAAATATGTGGTATAAAAAGACGAGAAACATGAATTTTCTGCAGGAAGAAACAAATCATGAAAATTTTAAAAGAGAAAATACTAATCCCACTCCTATCCTCCAATACACATAACCTCACTGCTACACATCAATCTTATGACAATTTCGTGTTTAGTTGACACTGTCAGACTAGCTTCTTAAAGCTCCGAACATTTGTAAGCTTTGGGTTGAAAATGTCCTCTGGAAAACGGTTCCATTCTATTTTGCTCTCTCCCCACAAAGGAATATTTGCCCCCTCCACTGACTTAGATTAACTTTATAACAACGACCCTATATACCCCCACCATTGCCAGCCTCCCACGAATATCTTCTCAAGCATTCTCTTCCTTATAAGCCAAATACATACGGTATCCCCCAATCTTGTTCTACAACGTCCAATGGCCAAATGCATTTAACTTAAATCTAAGTAATTTTGACTTCAGAGGTGCTCCAATGCAGCTATGAGTTCATAAGTGCTTGTGATTTTTTCCAAGTGACTTATTAGTTGGAGTTTTGTTCAAGTTGATCTTGTTACTATGTTAATATATAGCATGTTTTATAGCCCAGGAATTTTAGTAAAAAAACGGTCAATACCTTGAAAAAAAATTAGTAAACCTGAAAATTGGTACAGTTGTCCTATTTGATGTTCTTAACAACATATTAAAAGTCCCCGGTCTTCCCGTGTCGGCTTCCTGGATTTCCAGCCGTTTGAACTCCTGGAATGCTGGAGAAGTAGGTGGTGTCGCTGGAATGCGCATTGTAAGCGAACGATTTGGCTTACAGTGCTCTAACATGGCTTAAATTAAAGGAGAAAAAATAAGCTATAAGTTAATTCATGGTTTGGCATGTTAGCGATAATTCCGGTCTAACAGAAAACGAAAAAATGCCGCGAAATTTAAAAAATGTCAGGTGTTTTTTTTTCATTCTTTTTACGTTTGGTGGCAAACTATCACGACTATCGCAGACAAGTATTCTATAAAAGTTGTTGGCGACAAAATAAGCTTTCATTTGATGTATTCATAATTGATGTGCAAGTAATAGTTGCCGAGCTACAGAGATTTAAACAATGGCGCGCGACCTGAATCAGTCCGTGTTTGCGTTGTTTCTCAGCGGCCAACTGACGCGTTCACCCGCAACATTGATGCGTCGAATTGGCGGAGGTTCTTGTTTTCTTTTGTTTCTAAATTTTAATCAGTTGGTCGTTGGCCGATGTGTGTTATGCCGTATAAGTATTATTTATTGTGTTGTCATAAAAATGAGTTTTGAAGACTGCATTTTGTGTAATAAGCCACTCGACGATCCGATGGGCGTTGTTTGTGTTTTAAAAGGTTTTAGAAGGAAAACTAACACCGCAAGAAGTATGCGAAGATCAAGTTCTAACTCGGGTCATGGAGTACATGGAAGACAGGATGAAGACTCTGTGAGAAGCTAGCCGGACAGCGAAGCTGTGGGCGGAGTACTACAGGCAAGTGGAAATCGTTCGGCTGTTTATTCGGGCAGAAAGAACATCAAATTGGAACCTCCACTTGTACTGCGTATCGAAGATGTAGCCGTATACACGCTGCAGGGCATATTCACTACGCTAAGTCAGCCGTCTTGTACCTGCATCAAATGCTTAAGTTAGATCAGAAGATGCCCTTGGACGAGTACATCAACTTCTCGAAGAACGGGTACTTTTCCATCCGACACTCGCATGATTTTTGGGCTGGAATATTGTCAGATATGGCCATAGAACAGGATCTTATGCGGCCTATGAAATCACGTGAAGGTTTAACAAGAGGACGAGGAGTGTACGATAGCGCGCTGGCTCACTTTGTCTCGGCGTTTCCACTGTGCATCCCGATCTGTGAAGCTGTAGATAATGTGTCTGGTATAGAGACAAAATCCTCGGAACAGTACGTTGAGTTGAGAGACTCGTGGCGGAAGCTGGAGAACAGCCACGCAGAAGTGTTTCGCTTGTGGGTAGAAGATCGCTCTCCGTGGGATTTAAATAAAGAAAGTCTTCAATCGCTTTCCAATGGCGTAGTTGCAGACAACAGCATCAACTGCGACAAGGCTCGAGAAGTTGGTGAAGAAGCAATACAACAATTGGTGGGAAAAAGTTTTGAGGGTCTCAAGCTCACAAGAAAAAGCCGCGTAGTCCCTCTGTCAGTTGTTGGGTGCCAACAAAAAATTCGTGATGACATCGTCCCGGTCAACCCGCACTAACTTTTCATGCGAATCATATGTGTGATGAAATCGGAAGCGGATATCGTGGAGTTCTTGAAGTACGAGCTTGCACCGACGCCTCCAGATCTCTTCGATTCATCTTTATTGAGAAAAACAGCCAAGTCAGCACTTCATCACCTTTTTAAATCTTCAGAAGCCCCCAAAGATTTTGAAGAACAACGCAAAGTAGTCGTTGATGGAGGTCTGCTTTTGCATACCGTTGTATGGCCAAGACCTGCAAATTTTGGTGACATAATCCAGTCCTACAAGTTGTACAAAAGCAAGCAATATCCTTCAAACGTTACCATTGTGTTTGGCAACTACGATCAGACTCCAAGCACGAAGAACCAGGAGCAGGCACGCTGTGCGGGGAAGCGGACGTCCATAGGCATCGTCTTCGATTCCAACACAATGGTTTCCACTTCTCAGGCAGACTTTCTAAGTAACATCAAAAACAAGGGACGGTTCATCTCTACATTGACAAAGGAGCTTAGAAATACTGGAGTTGCTGTTCGTCAGGCGACAGGGGACGCAGATACACTAATTGTCGACGTAGCGTTGTCTCGAGATGCCGAAGATCATGCTGTTACTGTTATAGCGTCAGGCATTGATGTCCTATGCATGTTGTTGGCAAAAGCAAGAGAGAACAACAACGTCCATTTTTACAGTCCTGGAAACTCAAAATCTCTTGGAAAGATTTTCCCTATCGCAAACATTCAGGAAGATATCGGCGAGATGAAAAGTTGTGTGCTATTTGCACATGCCGTGAGCGAATGTGACACAACTTCGGCTATTTTTAGCAAAGGGAAGAAGCGTCCATGGGGCATTCTCAAAAACAACGAAGATCTTCGGTATACTGTCGAAGTTTTCAATCAGCCTGGCGCATCCAAGGAAGTTAAAAGATAGCTGAAAAAAAATGTTCTGGAGTTGTTCAACGGAAAGGGCTCCAATTCTCTAAACGAGCTTCGTGTGCATCTGTATGGAAGGACTATCGCAAGACAAACAGTTTCTGCTTCGTTCAATTTGGCCACTTTGCCGCCAACATCCGACGCATTCCGGCAGTATTCACTGCGTACATATTTGCAGGTATATATTATTTTCAGTATGTTGTTACACCATTTTACTTTGCTGTGATAAAATTAACATTCTCTTTTGTTTACAAATTGGTTTCTAACAAAAATTATTTGTATTATTTGATAAATAATACATTATAAACTGTATTAGTTTTAAGCAGAAATATCTACTCCGATATTCCGATGGCGTTAAAATAATAATTTATGATCGCCAAGTCACAATTGGTTACATATTTTACATATTAAAACATTAATTTTGTTTACCTAGCTCACTAAAGCACGTAAAAAAACGCACCGAGAACACCTTATAGAATGAAGAGATGTCGATGGGGGGGGGGGGGGGGCGGGGGTGGCCTCAAAATGCGAAATTGAATTATTTTCACTATTAGGAGCATATGTACCAAAAGGGTGCTTTCATTAAAAACATTCAAAAAAAAGATTTTTTTGGGGGGGAGGGGGGGGGGGTTGAGAGGGATGGGTTTAAGCGTGAAATATTTTGAAAAGAGGAGAAGCACTTCATTTATCATAGAGAAAGGAAGCTCCTGTCGGATGTAACAATACAAAATCAGAGTGCCTCCCGGTCGCAGTGTGTGTGTAGCGCAGACGGAGAAGAGAATGACGTAACAATCTTTTGTTTACACCGCTATAGTTCAGCAACTATTACTCGGACATCGATTATAAATACATCAAATGAAAGCTTATTTTGTCGCCAACAACTTTTATAAAAGACTTGTCTGCAATATTCGTGATAGTTTGTCAACAAACGTCAAAAAAAGAACAACGTGGCACTTTTTTTTAATTTCGCGGCATTTTTTCGTTTCCTGATAGACCGGAAGTATCGCTAACATGCCAACCCATGAAATAACTTATAGCTTATTTTTTCTCCTTTAATTTAAGCCATGTTAGAGCACTGTAAGACAAATCGTTCGCTTACAATGCGCATTCTAGCGACACCGCCTACTTCTCCAGTATTCCAGGAGTTCAAACGACTGGAAATCCAGGAAGCCGACACGGGAAGACCGGGGACTTTTAATATGTTGTTAAGAACATCAAATAGGACAACTGTACCAATTTTCAGATTTACTAAAAATTTTTCAAGGTTAAAACCTAAAATTCCTGGGCTATTAAGATATATTGACGAGCTGATGAAGGGGTGTACCACAGCCCGAAACCTATACTCATATGGGAATCCCCAGAAGTTAAAAAATATATTGACAAGGTGGATCACGTTAACAAAAAGATTTAATTTTACAACAAGTTGTATTGTGGTCAACGTGTCGGTCTACTAACCCCAAACTTTCAGGTTCGCTCCTGGCCTTGGTAAGTGATTTTTGAAAGGCGCCAAAAATTACGACACCATGTCATACGATGTTGGCATGTCAACGAACCCATTTGAATTCAGTAGGCCGTGTTCATAATGGCAAAATTAATCTCGGGAGTTTCCGCCAACACAAAGTTCCTCATTTTTCTACTAGAAAGCGCTATAGTGGTCAAGGAGCTTAGATATCTAACCTCCTTGACTTTCATAGTGCTTCAAGGAACAACGAAATTTGACATGCAAGCTACCCTTTGGGTGTCAAATAACAAAGCTTGCACCCGGCACCGAGGCCATACGATATTATTATTATTATTATTATTAGCCTATTATAATAATAATAATAATTATTATTATTATTATTATCCAGAGAATACAAAGAACAACTTTAATTTCTCCAAAAGCTCGTGAGTGAATTTTTCTTTTGACATAAATTATTGTAGTGCATGGTAGCCTGCAAATTCATTCGCATCTTGGTGAAGAAATTTGTCTGTTTTGCATGAAATGAGAGAATCCATGAATGGCAAACCTTTTCATTAATTTGTCTAAGGCTAATTTCCATTTTGTGTATAGCATTTGATTCCTCTTTACATTTAATATTTCAAGAAGGTAGCCGCAGGCAGTGGCACATGGCAGAAGTAGCTAAAATTAAAGGTCATAGTTGTCACACAAACGCGAGAGAGTATATTTCGCAAGGGCGTATATAAGGGGGGGCAGGGGGCCCGCCACCGGTCGAAATTGCCCTCAGGGGCTCACATCTAGTGGGACGTGGGTTAGCGACCACGGGACCCCAGCTGAGTCCGGCATTGCTTCCACTTACTTGTGCCGGGCTCCTCTCCGTCTTCTTTCCTGTCGACCTCTCTTGGTCAACTCTTGTTCTTTTCCGACCCCGACGGTATTAGGGTATCCTAGGCCTAGGGAGTCTTTCACTTTCCCGCCTTATTTGGCCCTTGTCTCATCTTTTCTTTCTTTGGTGTAAATGTGTGTGTGCGTGACAGGAGGTGGAATCCTCCCCTAATCACAAGCTGAGTGGTCGTGGCGAGGTGATGAATGGCTACTGGGTGAGTAGTCACAAGCGACCCACCTCCAGATACCTGGCGACCTCTGGAGAACCTTAGCCTTACCCCGGGCAAGCGGGGCTCTGCCGGGGGTTGACTTTTAGTTCCCTAGCTACTCGTGGGACCAAACATAGCGTCCATTATTTCACAGGGTGGCTCCCTTACAAAGCCGTCTTTAAAATTTAAGAAGAGGAAGTTTATGCCTCTAGTTTCGCCGCTTGATGAAAAGGATTCAACGTTTTTCCCTCGGTACCTTATGGTAACAAGGACCGATGGGCAAAATTTTACAAACGTTGATCCTTTTGATTTACATGATGCAATTGAGGGGAAATGGGGCGATGTAGACACAGTAAAAAAGCTGCGAAACGGCGCACTCTTGATAAAAACTCAAGGAAAGAGACAGACAGATGGTCTTCTTGGGACGACAAGTATTCCAGTCGAGGTAGTGAAGCACCAGTCCCTAAACCTGAAGAAAGGTTTAGTATTTCATAGGGACCTGGTGAACACTACCGACGAGCGTATCCTGGAAAGAACTGGAAAGCATGGCGTTGTCGAGGTGAGACGAATCAAACGTAAGATGAATGGTGTACTAGTTGACACCGGGGCGTTCATCTTATCGTTTGAGTCGGATAGCCTGCCCAAGAGGATCAAAGTGTCAATGTACACTCTTGATGTGCGACCGTATATTCCAGCTCCATTGCGGTGTTTTCAGTGTCAGTGATTTGGACATACCTCATCTCGTTGCTCGGGAAAGCTTATCTGTCTTTCCTGTGGCAAGGCCACTCATGAGGGAGCGGAATGTACACCACCTTCCGCATGTCCAAATTGCAAGGGAGAGCACTCTCCTCGCTGGAAGGAATGTCCTGCCTTCCTAGAGAAGAAAATTCAAGAAATAAAGACCTTAGATGAGCTCTCCTACACTGAAGCACGCAGAAAATATCGCTCCATGGCCTCTCCTATTTTCTCAGTATCATATGCTCAAAAGGTATCAAAAGAATCTAGTAATCAAGCGGAAAATTTGACAACGGAAGCAAGTTCTAAAAGAGTTACCACTGTTAAAGGGGCTACAAATAGCCCTATTATCACCCCTGTTAGCCAGAAGAAGGTTACGGAATCTTCTTCTGGCATCCAACAAAAGGCGCAGGTGCCTCCAACTAAACCGGCGCCATCGGAGAAGGTAACTCCTCCGATAAGGCCAGTGAAGAAGCAATCTCCGACTCGTTCGAGGAGGAAGTCTTCGCCGGCCACGGCTGGACCCATATCCAGCCAAATAAAACAGGGAACAGGAACGGCGGGTAAGAAAGAGACTGTTCATCGCCGTCTCTCTTGCCCTCCTGCTGAAAAGGCAGCTCCAATACCTGCTGGCAATTCTGCTTCCACGACCACCGGAGGAGCAGTGCCAGCAAGTGCTGCATTGTTTGGCAGGACGGAGACGTCAGGGGGGAAGGGACCAACTACTTTCCCAAATAGACGTCAACGCCGGTTCAAAAAGAAAAATAGTCGGGACGTGCCGGGGACTGACTCCCAGTCATCGGACCGGGAGAAGGTCCCTCGTGACCGCTCTCGCTCTTCACGAAGGACGAGACCCGGAAAGTCCGGCGATAACCGTTCGCCAACCAAGAGAGCATTCGCTCCGTTTTCTTCGTCCTCCGAAGGAGATGTGGAGATTCAGGAATGCTCTCCTACCCTATCACCTACTCCTAAGGATAGGGATGGTTGGCAAACGGTTAAGCATAAGTAGACGACTATCTTCTACTTAAGTCCACACTATGGCACTATTACAATGGAACTGTAATAGCTATTTTCGACATCTCGCTGAAGTACGCCAATTGATTTCTCAGTTTACGGCAATCATTGTCTGTCTTCAGGAATCCAGGTTTCGTCCTGGACATGAGACAACAATGCGACACTTCAAACTCTTCTCTAAAGACCGGGTGGACGGAGCTGTGGCTGCCGGTGGCGTCTGCACTCTCGTCCACTCTAGTCTCTTTAGTGAAGAGGTGCCGTTGCGTACTCAGCTAGAGGCAGTTGCAGTTCGTACTTCGTTGCCAGTAATGGCAACAGTATGTAACGTGTACATCCCGCCTGATTCTCAGCTGGATTACGACCAGCTGGTGGATCTAGTCTCTCAGCTCCCCCCTCCTTTTCTCCTTCCGGGAGATGTTAATGCCCACAACACCATCTGGGGCTCCGCTACCACTAGCGGTAAAGGGAGAGATTTTGAGAGGCTGATCAGGCGGCTGAACCTGTGTCTGTTGAACACAGGGGAACCTACGCACTTCTCTATTGCACACGGTACTTATTCAAGTATCGATATTACCCTGTGCAGTCGTGCGCTGGTTCCCCTGCTACAGTGGGGTGTACACGATGACCTTTGTAATAGTGACCATTTTCCAATTATCGTTACTCTTCCGAACCAAAGAGCCATCGAGTTACCAAGTCGATGGCTTCTCCGTCGGGCTGATTGGCCAACTTTCACGGCACGTGCGGTGTTTGCCGAAGATACCTTTGCGAGTGTCGACGATCATACCATTCACATAACGAATGGTATTTTGGCTGCTGCTGAGGAAACAATACCTTCCTCATCCGGCAACTCAACGCCGGAAGCTTGTCCCTTGGTGGACAGCCGAGATTGCAGCAGCCATTAAAGATCGTCGACGTGCTTTCAAATGCTATCGGAGGCAAAACTCTATGGCCAACCTTATCACCTTCAGAAGGAAGCGTGCCAGAGCCCGATATCTGATTCGGGAGAGTAAGAAAACGACGTGGGCAAAGTATGTGTCGTCCATGACGGCGCATACTCCTTCATCTCAAGTGTGGACTAAGCTTCGTCGGATCTCCGGACTCCCGACATCACTTTCGATACCCGGAGTGTCCATCAATGGAGACACCATCACGGACCATCTCGCCATTGCCAACAGCATTGGCTCGCACTTCTCCGATGTATCCTGCTCCGGGAGTTACGATCCTACATTTCTGACTCTGAAGCGGGAGGCAGAGACTCACCCCTTGTCCTTTGCCACTGCTGCTTCGGAGTCCTATAATGTACCATTCTCTGAATGGGAACTGCGCAGTGCGGTTGCACTGTGCAGGGATACGGCTCCTGGACCGGATAACATACATAATCAAATGTTAAAGCATCTGTGCGAATCCAGTATAAAACAACTGTTGATCCTCTTTAATCGTATATGGATTGAAGGGGAGTTTCCATCTCAATGGCGAGAGGGGATCGTGATACCGATTCCTAAGGCTGGAAAGGATCCCAAGTTTGTAAGCAGCTATAGGCCCATTTGTTTGACAAATGGCCTATGTAAGCTGCTCGAAAAGATGGTGAACCGTCGACTGGTGTGGTTCTTGGAGGATAAAGGTCTCCTGTCTGAGTACCAATGTGGATTTCGATCTCATAGGTCCACCACTGACCATCTGGTGCGACTTGAGAGCGCCATACAGGAGGCTTTTTTCCGAAAGCAGCACCTAGTCACGGTTTTCTTTGACCTCGAGAAAGCCTATGACACCACATGGCGCTACGGGATCCTTTCCACTCTTCACAAGTGGGGACTCCGTGGTAACTTACCGACTTTCATTGCGAAGTTCATGTCCGTCCGACTCTTCCGTGTAAGGGTCGGTAGGACATTATCGCAATACTATACCCAAGAAAATGGAGTTCCTCAGGGTTCAGTGCTGAGTGTCACCTTGTTCGCGATTGCCATTAATGGCATTGTTGCCGCCGCCGGGTCCGCGGTAGTTCCATCGCTGTATGTAGACGATTTAGCTCTGCATTACAGCTCTGGAAGTATGACAGTCGTGGAACGGCAATTGCAGCTAGCTATCAACCGGGTCGACAGGTGGGCTCACGACCGGGGTTTTCGTTTTTCATCAGCGAAAACCTCCGTCGTCCATTTTTGTCGGCTCCGGAGGCTACATTTACACCCTGAACTACATCTCTGGGATGCTGCGTTGCCGTTGGTTGACACTTATCGCTTCCTGGGGCTCCATTTTGACAGCAAGTTAACGTGGCAGCACCATATACGGCAATTGAAAATGACATGTCTCAGGAAACTGAACATGCTCAGGTTTCTTAGTGGCACTACGTGGGGGGCTGACCGTGTGGTGCTGCTACGGTTCTACCAAGCCCTCGTCCTGTCCCGGCTAGACTATGGTTCTGCGGCATACGGTTCAGCAAGGCCGGCAACCTTGAAAATGCTGGACAGTATCCACCATAGTGGCGTTAGGCTGGCTACCGGTGCCTTCCGGACCAGCCCGATACCCAGCCTGCTCGCCGAATCGGGTGTTCCACCTTTAAATTATAGACGCCAACATATGCTTTTAGCATATGCTGCCAATGTGCGTCAAATGCCGCAACACCCGACCTATCAAGCTCTCTTTGGTACCCAAAACCACCAGGGTTACGCCAACCGGCCTCGTGCCACTCGGCCGGTTGGTATTAGACTTGATAGCTCGTGTACTGAAATAGGAGTGGCTGTAGGTCCCTGTATGATCCGGACATCTAGCGAGGTGCCTCCGTGGCAAGTCCCGCGTCCGTAAATTCGGTTAGATCTGCACCGAGGTCCTAAGGTGAACAGGGATGCCTCCATTTACCGGAGGCAGTTCCACAGCATAGTTCACCAATTTCCGGACGCTGGCATTCTATACACGGATGGTTCGAAGGTGGACGAGAACGTGGGTTGTGCTTACGTTATTGATGGTGCAAATACCAAGATCTCTTTGCCTGAGGCCTGTAGTGTGTTTACTGCGGAGCTCGTTGCCATCTATGAAGCTCTGCAGTTTGAACTACAGGATGCTCGAATCCACTTTCTCGTGTGTACCGACTCTTTGAGTTCGTTGCAGTCAATTTCTACATGTTTCCCGCAACACCCCCTAGTGCAGCGAATCCACGACCTACTAGCCGGGCTGTGCCACGCTGACACTCGAATCACCTTTCTGTGACTTCCAAGCCACATGGGAATTGCGGGAAATGAGTTAGCAGATCAAGCTGCAAAAGAGGCGGTATCACTACCACCTCGACCAATGGAGGTACCCGCTAGAGATATTCGCTCTCAGTTACGCCTACAAGTTCTGGCTTTTTGGGAGAGTCAGTGGCTAGCTGACCCACTGCCCAGTAAACTGAGAGCGATCAAGGGAACTACTCGCGTGTGGCGGAGCTCCTTCCGGGCCCGGAGAGAGTCCGTCATTTTGTGTAGGCTAAGGATAGGTCATACAAGATCCACCCACTCGTACCTAATGAGAAGGGAAGACCCCCCACTTTGTACCTGTGGAGCCGTATTCACCGTGGCCCATATTTTTACCGAGTGTGTGGATCTTGCTGACTTACGAAGAAACCTTGGTTTACAGACGACACTCAAACTTATATTAGCCGATGACGCGGTGGCTGCTGATCGCGTTATCAGCTTTATAAGTGAGAGTGGGTTAGGGCCAGCAATCTAAATTTTCCAGTGAACATTGACTCAACGACTTGTTCGTTTTTGAATGATAATGTTTTTGTTTTTTCCGCAATTTTTGTTTATTTTTATGATTTTGTTTTTTAATTTTTGGTCTTTTTAAATTTAGATGTCCACCTCAAAATTTTAAATTCAATTCACAATTTGTATTCTTTAATCTGTGTTAAGAGGGGCAGATGACCTCGTAGTTCCGCCCCTTAAAACAACAATAACTAACTAACCGGTCGAAATTGTTGTCTCATATATTATTTGTTTATGAATTAAAACATTAAAAACCAATACAATCATGTACTATTGTTACTAAGTGACGTATGGCAACGTTGCAAAGCAAGGCGAAGGTAGATCGATGTAAACAGTGTGACAATCAGTTTGCTCTGATCTCGTGTATTGCAACATAACCTCTTATTACTCTCCAGTGCCTTCGCTCTTATGAACGAACCAAGAACAGCAACATGTGCCCTTGAGGCGTGTGAGAAAAGTTTTTTTCCTAACTTTTGTACTCTTATCAACATTTTGGCAAATTCGCCTCTCTTTGTAGCTTCTGGTACTGCCGAACAGAGTTTGAGTTGGTTGAAAACATACTTAAGAAATTCGACTTCTGAAAACATGTCACCTATTCACAGAGACATACATCTCACTGACGATGAAGTTATGAAACGATTTGCCAATGCTTCAAGAAACCTTGACTTTATATTATAGTGTGAGTTGTATATCAAAACAGTAACATTAATTCTTTCCATGTAAATACTATCAAGAGAGCAAGATGATTGTATTAATAAAAAGTATCATAAAATGGTCTTAGTTGTGTTTGACATTAACCAAACATAAAACATCACAACAAATTGGTTGAAAAAGTATTGCCAGATAGCCTTAAAACTCATCATTTTGCACCAAATTATACAAAAGTTTCCCGGGGAGAACCCCGGACCCCCAATTCTTTGGGCATATACGATGCCCCCTAACCTCCGGTTGGGCACCCCCCGAAATAAAACTCTATATACGCTCCTGATATTTCGACATGCATAGCGCTCTTTTCAGGAAGGGAATCTTTTAGTTCCGGGACCGATTCCCGGTTAAGGTGAAATGTCACGTCCTGTGTTTCGGAATCCATATAAAGAAAACAGGAGGTCCCATGCTTCATGATCGCAGGATTAACAGTCACGTAAAACTGTAAGCTTCCTTACGATAATCAAGAAACGGTGGTCTCCAACTTACAGGGACGACAGATGACCTCGCTGTTCCGTCCCTACAAACAACGATCATCACCACCTACTCAACGCAAAGGACAATGTAAATCCACAGCCATTTAACGTAGATGAGCATTTTCTTGAAAAGGGAACGTTCGCAGGATAAATTATGGCCATTGAAGATTCTAAACCAATACATTTCAAGTCACCGGCTGCCACTGAAAAAAAAAAAAAAAAAAAAAAAAAAAAAAAAAAACAGCCCTTAGAATACCGAAAGGAAGCAAGCATATAAGACTGTACAATACATGCAATACTCCTAGGAAGTCTTTGTCTCGCAATATGCAAAGCAGCTACGAGTTGTCCTGAATCTTCTCCCTGGTGTTGGAACAACACTCCTTGAAGTATTTAAGTTTTGAGAATTGGAAATTTTCAGAGTGGATATATCTGACAACTAGGGGGGTGTGGGATTACTTCCAAGCTGCTTGTAGTAAAAAACACTTGTTATGATTTGCGGGTCAGAGTTCTTTCTTGGTGTGGGAGCCAATTTCTGCCATGTCACATTTACTGCCTCATGCAATCACCTCAAAAAATATCCCTCCAGGTCGGTGAAGGGCAAACTTTTGGTTTACTGCTCAACTTCGAACTGACCCCTCTATCTGACTAGCGAATCAGACTTGGCTCGATTGGTTTATACTCTGATAGCTCTCGACCATGACGTATTTATCTCTCCCGAATCGACCAGAAGATCCGTTTACTCTCAACTTAACAACTCCAAGCAGTCCGGTGGGTAATTGGGCTGGCAAACTATACCTGAAATCGTCACAATATGTTTTCTTATCAGTGCACAACCAGTTTTTCTCACCCTACCCTCCGGATATTTAAAGAAGTTGACATCCACCAAATATATCCAACTAAAATTATACTTGTAAAAGAATGTAAATGCAACATTGTTTCGGGCAGGAACATACATATTACGCAAATGTGATGAGCCCTCTTGGAATTTATAGGCCAGGTGCTTTAGGAACACAAAGACATTTAATAATGGTACGCTATTCAAACATTTATAGACAAAGACGAAGTCAGGAGCATCAGACAAGAGAACTGCATGTAGCGGAGGTTTGAAGCGTCCACCCCCACACGCACGCTCTCGGGAGTTTTCACGTCCCAGAGGATAGGGGGCATATACAAAATATGGTCTTCGATGGCATCACTTACGACATCAAGGCTAAACTAAGGGAAACAACATGCTGTATTTAGGCTGTAGGAAGTAAAATACGAATATACCGTATGCAAGAAAACAACTTCACGTAAATAATTTTCCATACCGCGATATACCACAAAGGTACTTAACACCCTGATATGCAATTCAATACATCAAAAGTAGGAAATATAGGGCGGTTCTGGCACAGGGGCTAATGCGTAAGATGGCGGCCGCGCGCAACCAGCCCTATGTTATTCTTATGGAGGGGTCATTCAGAGCTGGCACAGGGGCTAATGTGCAAAATGGCCGCCACGCCCTGAGACAGTGATTAATGTCACAGGGGGAGTTCGACCGTGTAGTCGCTAAATGGAGTATTTATTGTTATTATTATTATTATTATTATGAGGTAATTATTGATTGATCATGTACATTCAAGACCAGACTTATATTGTCCACCTCTTGGTGTAGTGGCTAGCATTCTTGGCTGTTATTGTGGAGGCTCGGGTTCGAGTCCTTCCTCTGTCAAGAAATTTAATTCTAGGCTGAGGGTTGGAATGGGGTACACTCAACCTTGTGAGGCAAAACTGACAGGAGCTGGCTTTTGATTCATACCGCAGCCATTCTGCCTAACCCAACTTCACCTAACCTAACCTAACCTAACCTTACCTAACCTAACCAGATCCCACCTTACCTAACCTAACCTAACTTCTTAGTCAGAATGTACAATACATTTATTGTTTTGTATACCCTTATAAATTAGATATAGAGAATGTTCACCACGATTTAGATCCTCGAGCACACTTTTCTGGCATATATCATTAAAACGTGTAGAAAGGAATGTCTGAAAAATTTCACTAACACATAATACACGTTCACCATACATTGTGCCCACTTTTTGAATGTTAATGATACGGAAAAGAGTATGCATTGGTAATTCAGTGAGCTTTTTTTTCTCTCTAATCAACAGTTCTGCCCCCATAGCATTGAGAATATTTATTGTAGTAGCCTATAAAGAAAAAAATCATATCTATTACAGTTTAGCTATAAGTGACCAGAACCACTATAACATTTTATTCTTATAAGGAGATTTCCATAATGATAAGAAAAAAAATGCTTACCATAATGATGGATTGTGTAAGTAAACGTCTTTTGCTGCTTGATGCCACTACTAAACTGATACTCATACAACAGACAAGTGAGTTCATGTTTCGCTGACGTAATCGTATGTTCCCACGCACTTCCTGTGTGTTGCACGCGCCGTAGTGGCTAAATTTGAAACTAGATGAGATGATTTGCTGACGTAATCGTATGTTCCCCGCACGCACACGCAGGCCCCTGTGGACGGGTCCTTGTGGACGGGTCCCTCTGGACGGGTCATTGTTGACGGGTCCATGTTGA
This sequence comes from Meconema thalassinum, assembly GCA_946902985.2. Classification (NCBI taxonomy): domain Eukaryota; kingdom Metazoa; phylum Arthropoda; class Insecta; order Orthoptera; family Tettigoniidae; genus Meconema; species Meconema thalassinum. The sequence goes on along the minus strand of OX336396.1, from coordinate 122,291,443 downwards.
TGAGCCCCTGTGGACGGGTCCTTGTTGACGGGTCCTTTATGACTAATCCCTTTAGACCGGTCCCTTTGGACTGGTCCCTATGGACTGGCCCATGACCCCTAATGCTATGATGAAATTAAACGTTGTTCCACATGAAACGCATGTGAAAAGCCGATGTCTACTATGAATTAACATGTTTTTTTGTTTATTTTTATTTTTACGCATGCGTACTTGTTTTTTTTTGTAAGCGGGCAGGCTTTTTGAATAATGATTTATAGATGATTTTTTTTTTTAATTACCAAAAGATCCAAAACTTATAGGTCATCAGCTTTTTAATATCTCATGAACCAATAAGGCTAGGGACTTGTATGAGAGGTCGTTGGACTTGAGGTGACATTCTTTTTTTTGAATGTATTATTTATTTTTCGTCAAAAGGGCCTAACTACACTTCTGTTAATATCTCGCTAATTAATAATCAGAGAGGGTCAAGTGAGGTGTCATGGGACTCGGGATGGTCAACCCTTTTCCATGACCAACAAATTTACCCAAAAGATCTAATACAGCATGGTCATTGACCTATGATTTTATAAGCTAATCATCGGAGAGGGTCAAGTGAGGTGTCAAGGACTTAGAATGGTTAACCCTTTCCCATGACCAATGAATTTACCCCAAAAATCCAAAACAGCAAGGTCATTGACCTAAGATTTTACAAACTAATAATCGAATATCAACAGGCGAGGTGTTATAGGACTTAGAATGGTCAACCCTTTCCCATGGCCAATGAATTTACCCAAAATACCCAATACATCAAGGTCATCGACCTGAGATTTTATAAACTAATAATCGGATACGAACATGTGAGATGTTTACCATGCGTTATGAAACATAGCTAGGTAGAGAAAGAATTAGTGTAGGCTACATGTATGGTGACTGACGAGTCTTTTACCATTGAAACTTGTTTTCAGATCAAACTGCAGTATAGAGAGAGTATAGGTTGCAGGTATGGGTTAATAAATGAGAAACGGTGTACGCAAACTCTGATTTATCAAGAATTAAGAGTAGACCATCTTTAATTGATTGGTTAAGGATGATAGCTAAAACACAAAAATGCTCAGTGGTTACCGAGACAAAATGGTCACTACACACAACAAGCTTTAAATACTTGAGGCTAATAATCTATACATACACACTCGCTTGTTCTAAACTAAACTGTGTTGCTGTCAGTGCTCAGACAGTAGGCTGATGACGAAATGCATTGCAAACAGAAATTGCGAGAAAAAGACTAGAATATCTCGAACTGACTTATCAATTATGTGTATGTTGGTATTGAAGTGTGCGTTATGTTTTTGAACTTACCCAGTTGAAGCATGGAACATGGTTGAGCTTAAGTTAATGTAATGTTTGTATGTGAATAAATAGCGGTTCAATGTCTCATTAGAAAGAGTCTTCTCGTTAAGTAATTGTTTAATGTATTCCCACATTTGGCGACCAGTGACAAGACGAAATTTATATATAGAATAGCAATGGATAAGTTAATTAAAGTTCGAGCGGTACGCCGGCGTGCTTACACGCGAATTTTTAAGAAGATCGTCGACGGCCTAGAAAGTGTAGAACTTGATCCAGTTGCTATTGAAGCAAAATTTAATTTACTCGGGAAAAGCGGGAAGACCTACGAGTGTTGGACAACCAGATATTCGACTTAATGCTGGAAGCGGACGAAGACGAGGATAACCTAGAAAAAGAGGTTAGTGCCACCGATGATTATTCAAGCAAATTCAACAATCTGCAGATTAACGTTGCTACATTGCTGAGAGAGAAAGAACAGCAGAATGTTATCAGTGAAAGTCCTTCAAATGTTGGTTCATTCGATCAGCGAAAGTATAAGCTTCCATTGCTCGAACTTACGAAATTCAGTGGTAATCCAAAAGAATGGCTACAATTTTGGGCTCAGTTTGGTAAAATTGATGAAGATAACAGTTTAGATCCCTCGGATAAGTATCAGTATCTTCTTCAAGCCACTACTGAAGGTTCTCGTGCCACAGAAGTAGTCAGTAGTTAACCTGCTACATCTGAAAACTACCCCAAGGCCGTGGAAGCATTAAAGTCTCGTTTTGGTAGAATAATAATAATATCGTATGGCCTCGGGTGCCTGGTGCAAGCTTTGCTATTTGACACCCAGAGGGTAGCTTGCATGTCGAATTTCGTAGTTCCTTGACTATGAAAGTCAAGGAGGTTAGATGTTAGATATCTAATCTCCTTGAACACAATAGCGCTTTCTAGTAGAGAAATGAGGAACCTTGTGCTGGCGGAAACTCCCGAGATTAATTTTGCCATTATGAACTCGGCGTACTGAATTCAAATGGGTTCTTTGACATGCCAACATCGTACGACATGCGTGTCGTATTTTTGCCGCCTTTCAAAAATCACTTACCACGGTCAGGGGCGAACCTGAAATCTTGGGGTTAGTAGACCGACACGCTATCCACTCACCCACCGTGGCAAGCTGTTTTGATAGAGTGGATATACTAGTTGAAGTATATGTTAAAGAATTACTTAGGCTCGTACTGCAAGCTAGCAATCCTTCGTTTGGTATGACTTTATGCTCATTGTATGATCGGCTTGAAAGTTAATTAAGAGCTCTGGAATCTTTAAAGGTTACCACTGATAAGTGTGAAGCAATGCTTTTTCCGCTTATGGAATCTTGTTTGCCAGAAGAACTTTTAAGAGCATGGCAAAGATCTCTAGCTTCACATGCACGAGAGGCCAATGCACCCAGTGGAGACATGGGAAAGGCTCAGCTAACACAGCTCATGGAATTTTTAAGGTCTGAGGTCGAAAGTGAACAAAGAATTTCTATGACAATGTCAGGTTTCGGTCTTAGAGATGCAGATAAATCTAGAAGGAAGGACACAAAGCATGAAGCAAAAGGTGGAGGGAATCAACCTACATCTATCTCAAATGAAATCCCTACTGCCACAGGGTTGTTCACCGCCTCTAAAGATAGTAAGAAATGTATATTTTGCTCTTCTATTCACAATCCTCAGGACTGTATTAAAGCTCAGGACTTGTCTTTACTAGAAAGAAAAAAAGTGGTAGAGAAAAGTAGGGCCTGTTTCTGCTGTCTGCAAGTTGGTCACCCTGCTAAGAAATGTAGGAATCGTCCCAAGTGTATCGTCTGTGGAAAGGGTCATTTTGCATTAATGTGCGGAGAGATACAGACAGAGCGACATAGGAAAAGGGCTGAAGTTCATCAACCAGTTAGCCAAAATAAGTTACCGGGTAATGCTTGCAAAGACGAGGCCCTTGCAGCAGTAAGAAATCATTGCAATGTCCTGATGCAAACGCTGGTAGTCTATGTGAAGGGCAACAATGATCGAATACGTAAGGCGAGACTTTTGATTGACTCAGCGTCCCACCGTTCATATATATTGGCTAGTACTGCTGCTGAAATGGGGTACGTTCCACGCTCTCAGGAATTAATTCAGCATGACTCTTTGGAGGAACAACAACTGGAGTGGTGCAACATGATGTATTCACATTTCACCTTTCTAAATTGGACAAGTCATACCATTGTCATTTTGATGTACTTGGTCAACAGAAGATTTGTGGACAGATTTCTTCTGTTATTGATGGCCCTTGGATACAGGAACTTGTTTTGCATGACATTGAATTAAGTGATGTTGGCTCTTCAGCAGATATTGAAATTTTGGTCGGAGCTGATTATGCTGCTAAACTTTGGACTGGAAAAAGAGTGCAACTGAGTTCGGGACTAGTAGCGATGGTGAAAATATTTGGTTGGACACTGTCAGGGAAAGTTCCAGGTATCTTGCCCAGTAATGAGAGTCTAGCCATTGTTGTGTCAAGCATGCTGGCCAAGGAGGCAGCCATTACAGATTTGTGGACTTTGGATACACTTGGCATACTGGACCCTGCTGAGAAGAAAAGTAAGCTGCAATTGCAAGAGACTGTTCATCAACATTTCTTGGATACAGTAAGGATCAAAGAAGATGAGAGATTTGAGTGCTGCCTGCCATGGGTAGAAAATCATCCTCCACTTCCTGACAACTATAATATGGCTATGAAAAGAGTTCATTCTAAAATCAAAAGATTACAGTCTGAAGGTTATTATCATGATTATCAGTCTGTTTTGGATGAGTGGTTACAAGAAGGTGTAATAGAGGAGGTAACGGCTGAAACAATGAATTCTCCTTGCCATTATTTACCACATCGTCATGTCGTGAAGCAGAACAGTACCACGCCCAGTGTTCGATGCGTCGGCATGTGAAAATAAGAATCCCAGTCTCAACAATTGCATTGAAAAGGGACCAAATGTTATTGAACTACTTCCTTCCGTATTGGCTCACTTCCGGTTGAAAGAAATTGGAGTGAAGGCTGACATCCGCCGTGCATTCTTACAGATCAGTCTCTCTAAAGGGGACCGACCATTTTTGAGATTCTTGTGGATTGACCGACAGGGTACCTTAAAGATTTATCAGCATTGTCGAGTGGTTTTTGGAGTGTCATGTAGTCCATACCTACTAGGAGCAGTGATCAAGTACCACATAGAGACTGTCCTTAGTCAGTGCAAGGAGAGAAAATCATCATATTCTCAAGATTTGGTAGAATTACTATCCCGTAGCTTTTATGTTGACAACTGTTTGACCAGTGTACATGATGTAAAACAGTTGCAGCAGTTCATTAATGAAGCAACTTCTATCATGGGAGAGAGAAAGTTCGAGCTTCGAGGGTGGGAGTACACCAACCCCCTTGTAACCCCCGGAAAACCTGTCAATGTTTTAGGACTGCTTTGGGATAGATCTGAAGATACTTGGATAATTAACACAGAAAACCTAAATACCCTTTGTCTGGAGAAAATAACTAAGAAGGTCATTCTCACGGCAGCTCATCGGATATTTGATCCCATTGGAATAGCTTCCAGTGTCACTTTAGTTCCTAAACTACTTTTACAGCAAACCTGGGAATCAGGCATAAGTTGGGATCAGGAAGTACATGATGATATTAAATCTCAGTTCTTGGCCTGGGTGAGGGAATTGCTCTCCTTACGAGAAATTCCTAGGTGGCTACCTGGGACAGACTGTCAAGAAAACTGGACGATTCATATTTTTTGTGATGCAAGCCAACTTGCTTATGCTGCTGTGGCCTACTTACGTGTGGAACAACTGAATCATGTTCGTGTCCAGCTTATTCTCGCTAAAGCAAGAGTCTCTCCAATCAGTAAGTCCAACAAGAAAATGACGATCCTGAGGCTGGAATTGTTGGCTGCAACAATTGGCTCTAGGATGTACTCTAATATTGTTCTTGATTACAACATCCCTGGTGTTAAGACGATTTTCTGGAGTGACGCAACAACTGTTTTAGCCTGGATTCAAAGAGAAGACCAGTGGGATGTGTTCGTATCCAACAGAGTGAAAGAAATCAGGAAACAAACCGAAGGACAGGAATGGCGATATGTTCCCGGCACTAGGAATCCTGCAGATCTCCCATCCCGTGGCACTACTGCTAAGAAATTGTTGGAATCAAGATGGTGGGAGGGGCCTGACTGGCTACGAGAATCACCAGACTCATGGTCCAGTGTAGATGTTAAGTTTGATGAAGAAGAGATAACTAGTGGTAAAAAGAAACGTGTTGTTTCTTCCATGCTCGCAGCTTCGGTTGAACCTGATTGGTTTTATGCCCGTGCTTCTACTTTCAAGAAAAGTGTACGTTTAGTTGGTTGGACATGCCATTTTGTGCAGAACTGTCGAATAGAAGAACAAGACAGATTCCATGGTAACTTGACTACCGAAGAAATAATCGCTGCAGAGGTTAAAGTGGTGAATTTAGTTCAGAGACAAGTATTCTCGGGAGTGAATGACCCAAAATTATCTAGTTTGATGCAATTTGCTGACAGTAATGGAATTCTACGCCTAAGGACGAAAATCTCACACAGGAGGGATCTAGATGAATTTTGTCACCCAGCTATTCTCCCTAGTTGTGAGCATCCTGTTGTATTTCACCTGACTATGGACTTGCACAAAGAATCATGTCATGCAGGCACACAGATGATGATGACTATTCTTAGAGAGTGATTTTGGATTCTTGGTGGAAGACGAACAGTTCGATCTGTCCTGGATAAATGCCTTCATTGCAAGAAGCAAACAGCAAAACATATAGAAGTAAATCCGTCACCTCTTCCTGAAGATCGAGTACGAAATGCTAAGATATTTGAAGTTACTGGCGTAGATTTTGCTGGTCCGCTGTATCTGAAAAAGGAGAGTGGCAGCAGGGAGAAGGCGTGGGTGTGTTTGTACACCTGTGGAGTCTATCGAGCAGTGCATTTGGAGCTTTTATCCTCACTCTCTACTGACAGCTTTATTCAGAGTTTTCGCAGATTCGCCAGCAGACGAGGTCGACCATCTTTAGTATATAGCGTCAATGGTACCAATTTTTCAGGTGCTGATAGTGCCTGTAAGAAGCTGGACTGGGATGCCATTAGTCAGTACAGAAATGTCAGGAGAATTAAATGGAAGTTTAACCCTCCAACGGCATCATGGTGGGGTGGTTGGTGGGAGCTGCTTATTGGAATATTGAAGAAACTACTACGCCGTGTTCTTGACCGAACATCAGTGAACTATGAGGAGATGCAAACGATTTTATGTGACTGTGAGGCTGTTATCAATGCTAGACCCCTCACATACGTATCCAATAATCCCACAAATTTGACGCCACTAACTCCCAGTATGTTTCTGCAGGAAGTTGAAGAGATAGGAGTTCCAGATTTTGACTTGATTGAATCCACTGATCTAAAAAAGAGACTTCGTTACAGACAAAAGTTAAGAGAAGACCTCCGAAGTAGATTTCGTTCGGAATATTTGGGGCAATTGAAGTTGTTAGCCAAAAACATCCATGTAGACAAATTTATGTTGGTGAAATAGTGTTGGTGGGAAATGACAACTCAAAACGTCTAGACTGGCCTTTGGCTAGAATTGTCGAACTACTGAAAGGAGCAAATGGGGAAACTAGGCTGGTCCGAGTAATGACCTCAAGTGGTTTTCTACTGACACCTGTGCAGAGAATCTATCCATTGGAACTGGAACATAGTGAGCAGGCTGAATCTTCAATCATCAGCAAGAGACTTCGAGAGGAAATCACACAACAGCCTCAGGATGAAATCAACATTGAAGGGAAGATTTCTAAGAGCCAGGTGGAGACGAGATTCGGAAGGACTGTTCGCAAGCCTGTGAAAATAAGCCTGTGATTGTGGTTTGTAAGTTAATGTTGGACTGGCTGTCATTAACTTAGGTGTGAGAATGTGATAAAAAGACTAGAATATCTCGAACTGACTTATCAATTATGTGTATGTTGGTATTGAAGTGTGCGTTAGGTTTTTGAACACACCCAGTGGAATCATGGAACATGGTTGAAGCTTAAGTTAATGTAATGCTTGTATGTGAATAAATAGTAGTTCAATGTCTCATTTGAAAGAGTCTTCTCGTTAATTAATTATTTAGTGTATTCCCACAGAAATATAATCATTTCCGGTTGTCTAATGTTACCAGCTATCCAGTTTTTTGTGTTGCAGTGGTAAGCACTTTTAGCTCTTGTACTGGTGGTCTTAACTCGATTTCCAGGTCTGAGGCCTAGAACGAGTCGAACTAAGAAACAAGGGCATGGTGGTGCAGTGGTTAGGCTTTTCACCAGGGGTTCGATTTCAGGTTAATATGCATGTCATAAACCTATTAAACAAAACAAAACAGAGATAACGTTTAAAACTGATTACATTTGTGTCTTTTCAAATTATTACTTGGATTACAAATGCGAAGGAGAACTGGGTTTGATATACAGTTAATGCTGTCTATCACACACTAGACTGTAAGAAAGCCAAAAGAGCAAAAGGCGTAGGTAGAGCAGTGGTAAAATTGCTATATGTAGAGAAATACCTTGCAAAGCTATATCGCATAAACAGTGCAGGATACAATCCAGCAATCAAATTTGTATCTTGTGGAACAGAGAAATGCACTTACGAGAGAAAATGCAAGTTCATGTGTAATATGACCTAACACACAAGTGTTCACCTGTGCACGTGCACGATAAGAGCTAACAAGTCATATTCTGTTTAGTTCGTACGTAACGTTAGGTTGGGGCTAATACACACACTCTAGTACACGAGGCACATGCCATTTGAGAGCAGGTCAAGGGATCTAACTTGGTGGGTGGATGTGTTCTAACGAGTCATTTGTAGTTGAAAGAGAATAATACTTGTTCTTAAGATGTTAAAACTGAGGAGATGGTACGTGCAGTAAGACTTCTTGTTATTTCCTGTGTCATATTACAGACATGGCAGAGAGCGCACAGTTCTGTTGCTATGACTAACGCTGCAGTAATTTGAAACCCCAGGTGTTCATCAAGACAATGGGGGATGATTATACAAAGTTAGCAGTCATTGGATATTACACAGGTGTTCCTTCCGGTGTCATGTTGCTGACATGGCAGAGAGCGCACAGTTCTATTGCTATGACTAACGCTGCAGTAATTTGAAACCCCAGGTGTTGATCAAGACAATGGGTGATGATCATGCAAAGTCAGCAGTAATTGGATACCACACATCAACATGGACTAAATCATAAACGTGTTGTCATAACCCGCAGAAACCTCATTTAAAAATTTTAGATTTTATATTTTAACATTTTACATTTTAACATTTGAGATTTTTGATTTTTTTAAATTTTATATTTTTTTTAGATTTTACATTTCAAATTTGAGATTTTTTATTTTTAGATTTTACTTCTTTACATTTTCCTAAAAGAGTAAACTACAAGGTCACATACCTAACCTCATTAAACCTAACTTTACCAAACCTAACTTAAGCTAATCCAAAGGCTAATGCACATACACAAAGTATATAAGGTACATGCAACTATCCTTATGCTAGTCTTATAGGTTACTGTACAACATGATCACTACCCCAAACGGATTTTTTTAATTTTGTTGTTTACACATATGTAAATTTTCCAAATTCCCATTTTCAGTTCTTTTTAATGTCAGTTTTTAGTTTTTCATTCATAATATGGAAACATGGATTTTGATTTTGTTGTTTACACATTTATTAATTTCACAATTTCCCATTTACAGTTCTTAAAATATAAGTTTAAAGTTTTTCAATTTCATGATATAGAAACATGGATTTTCCAATTTGTTGTTTCCACATTTGTCAATTTAACAAATTCACATTTACAGTTTTTTAAATTTCAGATTAATGTTTTTTTCTATTTGTCAATATGGAAACATGGATTTTTACTATTTGTGTGTTACATGTCATGCAACTATCCTTATGCTAGTCTTATAGGTTACTGTACAACATGATCACTACCCCAACCGGATATTTTTTTTCATTTTGTTGTTTACACATATGTCAATTTTCCAATTTCGCATTTTCCGTTTTTTTTAAATGTCAGTTTTAAGTTTTTCAATTTCATAATATGGAAACATGGATTTTGCATTTTGTTGTTTACACATTTATCAATTTCACAATTTCCCATTTCCAGTTCTTAAAATATCAGTTTAAAGTTTTTCAATTTCATGATATAGAAACATGGATTTTCCAATTTGTTGTTTTCACATTTGTCAATTTACCAAATTCACATTTACAGTTTTTAAAATTTCAGTTTAATGTTTTTTTTCTATTTGTCAATATGGAAACATGGATTTTTACTATTTGTGTTTTACATGTCATGCAACTATCCTTATGCTAGTCTTATAGGTTACTGTACAACATGATCACTACCCCAACCGGATATTTTTTTTTCATTTTGTTGTTTACACATATGTCAATTTTCCAATTTCCCATTTTCAGTTTTTTTTAATGTCAGATTTAAGTTTTTCAATTTCATAATATGGAAACATGGATTTTGCATTTTGTTGTTTACACATTTATCAATTTCACAATTTCCCATTTACAGTTCTTAAAATATCAGTTTAAAGTTTTTCAATTTCATGATATAGAAACATGGATTTTCCAATTTGTTGTTTTCACATTTGTCAATTTACCAAATTCACATTTACAGTTTTTTAAATTTCAGTTAATTTTGTTTTCTATTTGTCAATATGGAAACATGGATTTTTCCAATTTGTGTTTTACATGTTCATTTTGCATTAGGAGTGGAGAGAGGTGGGTAGTAATTAAAAATGTGCAAGCAGTGTCCATTGTTGACAGGTCATTGTTGACGAGTCCTTCTCATACAACAGACAAGTGAGTTCATGTTTCGCATGCATTACCTAAAATGTAATACCATGCAAGTGTTTAACATTTTACAAATTAGCTTATGTATTAGTTTATGTGTGGGGTCTTATGTTGGCATTTTGTGTTGGCTTATTCTGTATATTGGCTTTTATGTTGGCTTTTGTGTTGGCTTTTAGGTTGGCTTTTTGCGTGTTGGCTTTAGTGTTGGTTTATATTTTGGCCTTTGTGTTGGCTTATTTGACAAGTTATTTTGTCAATGCATTTAGTGAATTTTTCTCTTGGTCTCGGAAAGTATATCAATCCATTTTATCACAACATAATGCTTACTGCCATGTTTGTAAGCAACAACAACAACACACTAAACTTTCAAAAAATCTAAAGTACTCTAAGGTACTCTCAACTCGCACTCTTACCTCTATACCATGCCTAGTCAAGAACATAATTTTTTTTTAAAAAAAAAGGTGAATGGGGAAAGTAGACTATATGTTTAAATTTAAAAAAAAAAGGTCATATGTTAACTCTAACACCTACGTTTATCCCATTCTTAGTCGAAAAATATTATATTTTTTTAAATTTTCAAAAAAATATTTGGAAAGTAGGCTATATTTTGAAAAATAATCATCCTATAAAGTCATATAGCCTATAGACTCAAACCAATGGCTTTTGTATCGTTAATCGTTAGAACAAAATATGGAATTTTTGACATTTTTTTTCCAAAAATGTTCATTAAAAAAATGGGGTATATTTTGGAAACTAGGAATTTTTACAAAAAAGTGTGTTTGACATAAATGACAGGTATTTACCCCCTCTACCCACAAACCAAGTCCCAGATCTCTGGGACAAAATCCAAAAATGTATTAATTGTGAAAGTAGGCTATATTTTGAAAACGTATCATTCTAAAAAGTCATATATAGACTCAAATAATAGTTCTTTAAGTTATTTAACGTTAAAAGAAAACTTAACATTTTTTTCATTTTTCCGAAAAAAGTCCAATTTCCAAAATTGTCTATGGTGGCTTATGTTGGTGGCTTATGGTGGTGGCTTATGGTGGTGGCTTATGATAGCTTATGGTGGTGGCTTATGGTGGCTTATCGTGGCTTATGGTGGTGGCTTATGGTGGCTTATGGGGGTGGCTTATTGTGGTGGCATATGTTGGTGGCTTATTTTTAGTGGTTTACGTTAATACCTTATTTGTAATGGCTTATTTGACAAGTTATTTTTGTCAATGTATTTAGAGGATTTTTTTTCTCTTGGTCTTGGAAAGTATCTCAACCGTTTTTTTATGGTAGCATAATGCTTATCGCCATGTTTGTAGGCAACAACAACACACTAAAATTCCAAGAATCCAAAGTACTCTAAGGTTAATGATTGCCTCTCAACTCCATTCAACGCCTAGTCAAAAACATTATATATTTTTCATTAAAAAAAAAAAGGTAAATTGGGGAAGTAGGCTATATGTTTAAACTAAAAATCATATCAAATCATATGCTAACTCTAACACCTACGTCTATCCCACTCTCAGTCAAAAAATATAATATTCTTCAAATTTTTCCAAAACAATATTTGGAAAGTAGGCCATATTTTGAAAACTAATCATCCTATAAAGTCATATATAGACTCAAACCAATGGCTTTTATATCCTTAATCGTAAGAACAAAATATGGAATTTTTGACATTTTTTCCAAAAATGTTCATTTTAAAGCGGGGATATATTTTGGAAACTAGGAATTTTACAAAAAAAGTTGTTTAACGTAAATGACAGGTATTTACCCCCACTACCCACAAACCAAGTCCCAGGTCTCTGAGACAAAATCCAAGAAAGTTCAATTTGGAAAGTAGGCGATATTTTGAAAACTAATCATCCTAAAAAGTCATATATAGACTCAAACCAATGGCTTTTATGTCCTTAATTGGTAGAACAAAACTTAACATTTTTTCAGTTTTTCCAAAAAAGTCCAATTTTCAAAATTGTCTATATTTTGGGAACCAAGAATTTTACAAAAAAATTCGTTTAACGTAAATGATCCCTATGGACTGGTCCACACATTTTATCCAAATTATGTCAAAGGGACCCGCCTACAGGGACCCGTCAACAAGGACCCGTCCTCCGGGACCCGTAACAAAATGACTCCCTTCAAAAAGGACCCGTCCAAAGGGGCTAGTCAACAGGGACCAGTCCAAAGTGATACATCATCAGATATTAATCAAAAGGGGTCAATCAACTGGGATCAATCAAAGGTTAAGTTAAGCTACGGCAGCCATTTTGGAACTTTCTGATCACACCTCGTAGGGTTAGGTTAGGTTGAGTTAAGCTACGACCGCCATCTTGGAACTTTATGATCACACTTCGTAGGTTTAGGTTAGGTTAGGTTAGGCTAGGTTCAGTTAAGCTATGACCTCCATTTTGAAATTTTTTTGATCGAACCTCGTAGGTTTAGGTTAAGTTAGGTTAGGTTGAGTTAGGTTAAGTAAAGCTACGGCCACCATCTTGTTAGGTTAGGCTAGGTTAAGTTAAGCTACGGCCGCCATCTTGCTAGGTTAGGCTAGGTTAAGTTAAGCTACGGCCACCATCTTGTGAGGTGGGGAGGTGGACGTGGCTGTAGAACACACCAAAAACCACTACTGCACAGTTTTTTTCCTAGGGACCTGTTTTTTTTTTAAATGAACATTTTTGGAAAAAATGTCAAAGATTCCATATTTTGTTCTTACGATTAAGGATATAAAAACCATTGGTTTGAGTCTATTTATGACTTTATAGGATGATTAGTTTTCAAAATATGGCCTACTTTCCAAATATTGTTTTGGAAAAATTTGAAGAATATTATATTTTTTGACTGAGAGTGGGATAGACGTAGGTGTTAAGCTAGCATATGATTTGATATGATTTTTAGTTTAAACATATAGCCTACTTCCCCAATTTACCTTTTTTTTTTAAATTTGAAAAATATATAATGTTTTTACTAGGCGTTGAATGGAGTTGAGAGACAATCATTAACCTTAGAGTACTTTGGATTCTTGGAATTTTAGTGTGTTGTTGCTTACAAACATGGCGGTAAGCATTATGCTACCATAAAAAAGGGTTGAGATACTTTTCAAGACCAAGAGAAAAATCCTCTAAATACATTGACAAAAATAACTTGTCAAATAAGCCATTACAAATAACGTATTAACGTAAACCACCAAAAATAAGCCACCAACATATGCCACCACTATAAGCCACCACCATAAGTCACCATAAGACACCAAAATCCACCCCCATAAGCCACCATCATAAGCCACCACCATAAGCCACCACCATAAGCCATCATAAGCCACCACCATAAGCCACCATCATAAGCCACCAACATAAGCCACCAACATAAGCCACCATAGACAATTTTGAAAATTGGACTTTTTTCGGAAAATGAAAAAATGCTAAGTTTTGTTTTAACGTTAAATAACTTAAGGAACTGTTACGTGCCACCCCCCTAGTGGCACTTTTGTTAACTGGATTACGGTGGGTTGAAGCACAACACAGATTGTTCCTTTAAAGAAATAATTAACTTTATTGCAGCCCACAAACATACACAGTGCACACACATACACACACTGAGTCTAACCTCAGAAAACACTACTAGTCACTATTAGTTTCCACATTTAACCTCACACCACTGTCCTCGCTATTTATGTTCTCTCTGTCCGTGAGGCGTTACAGTGTTCCAGCTTACACTCACACGTACAGTCTACACAGGTTCTCTACAGCCTTGTCCCTGCCACTTCACTTACTTCCAGAGTCCTCTTGCTGCTCCTTGTACGCTGTTGCTCGTCCCGTGTTGATATCACGACCACGACTTCCACGAAGCACCGCGACACTACCAAGCACTAACAGTCCTGACTCAAAGTTGCACCCTGGCAGAGAGGCTGCCACTTTGTTACCGTAGACGTCCAGTAATAATCACTGTACTGCCCCGCACTCACTCACTCGACAACACTTCATTACACACTAACGCTGACCAATACACTGTCCAATACACTGCAATACACTCCCCCTCGCCGTGGCTCGCTGGTTTATATCGGATAAGTCCCTGGCCTGGAATGTTCGAAATGTCACAACCCATTGCCGCATTGAGTCTGTTCTGGTTGGTTCCACATCCAGAATTTTCGCGTATTCTCTGGCCGGCTCGCACTGACTCACAGGTGCTTTGTTAAAGTATGGCCGTGGGAGGAACCGAGAGGGTGTGGGCACTCTCTCCCTCCCCCTGCGGAGTTTGTCCAAGGCCACTAAACTGTCACACTGCCCCTCCCCCCGGGAGCCTCCTGCCGGCCCGCGGCAACACGCAACAGAACATTTGTTTGAGTCTATATATGACTTTTTAGAATGATACGTTTTCAAAATATCACCTACTTTGACAATTAAAACATTTTTGGATTTTGTCCCAGAGATCTAGGACTTGGTTTGTGGGTAGAGGGGGGTAAATACCTGTCATTTTTGTCAAACACAATTTTTGGAAAAATTCCTAGTTTCCAAAATATACCCCATTTTTTAAAATGAACATTTTTGGAAAAAAAATGTCAAAAATTCCATATTTTGTTCTAACGATTAACGATATAAAAGCCATTGGTTTGAGTCTATAGGTTATATGACTTAATAGGATGATTAGTTTTCAAAATATAGCCTACTTTCCAAATATTTTTTTTAATTTAAAAAAATATATAATATTTTTCGACTAGAGTTAACATATGACTGACTATATATGATTTTTTAGTTTAAACATATAGCCTACTTTTCCCATTCACATTTTTTGAAAAAAAAATAATGTTCTTAACTAGGCATGGGATAGAGGTAAGAGTACGAGTTGAGGGTACCTTAGAGTACTTTAGATTTTTTTGAAAGTTTAGTGTGTTGTTGCTTACAAACATGGCAGTAAGCATTATGTTGTGATAAAATGGACTGATATACTTTCCAAGACCAAGAGAAAAATCCACTAAATGCATTGACAAAATAAGTTGTCAAATAAGCCAACACAAAGGCCAAAATATAAACCAACACTAAAGCCAACACACAAAAAGCCAACCTAAAAGTCAACACAAAAGCCAACATAAAAGCCAATATACAGAATAAGCCAACACAAAATGCCAACATAAGACCCCACACATAAACTAATACATAAGCTAATTTGTAAAATGATAAACACTTGCATGGTATTATATTTTAGGTAATGCATGCGAAACATGAACTCACATGTCTGCTGTATGAGAAGGACTCGTCAACAATGACCTGTCAACAATGGACACTGCTTGCACATTTTTAATTACTACCCACCTCTCTCCACTCCTTGGGGCCGATAACCTAGATGTTAGGCCCCTTTAAACAACAATTATCATCATCATCATCATCTCCACTCCTTATGCAAAATGAACATGTAAAACACAAATTGGAAAATCCATGTTTCCATATTGACAAATAGAAAAAATACATTAAACTGAAATTTAAAAAACTGTAAATGTGAATTTGGTAAATTGACAAATGTGAAAACAACAAATTGGAAAATCCATGTTTCTATATCATGAAATTGAAAAACTTTAAACTGATATTTTAAGAACTGTAAATGGGAAATTGTGAAATTGATAAATGTGTAAACAACAAAATGCAAAATCCATGTTTCCATATTATGAAATTGAAAAAATTAAAACTGACATTAAAAAAACTGAAAATGGGAAATTGGAAAATTGACATATGTGTAAACAACAAAATGAAAATAAAAATCCGGTTGGGGTAGTGATCATGTTGTACAGTAACCTATAAGACTAGCATAGGGATAGTTGCATGACATGTAAAACACAAATTGTAAAAATCCATGTTTCCATATTGACAAATAGAAAAAAACATTAAACTGAAATTTAAAAAACTGTAAATGTGAATTTGTTAAATTGGCAAATGTGAAAACAACAAATTGGAAAATCCATGTTTCTATATCATGAAATTGAAAAACTTTAAACTAACATTTTAAGAACTGTAAATGGGAAATTGTGAAATTAATAAATGTGTAAACAACAAAATGCAAAATCCATGTTTCCATATTATGAAATTGAAAAACTAAAAACTGACATTTAAAAAAACTGAAGATGGGACATTGGAAAAGTGACATATGTGTAAACAACAAAATGAAAAAATATCCGGTTGGGGTTGTGATCATGTTGTACAGTAACCTATAAGATTAGCATAAGGATAGTTGCACGTACCTTATATACTTTGTGTATGTTCATTAGCCTTTGGATTAGCTTAAGTTAGGTTTGGTAAAGTTAGGTTTAATGAGGTTAGGTATGCGACCTTGTAGTTTACTCTTTTAGGAAAATGTAAAAAAGTAAAATCTAAAAATCAAAAAAATCTGAAATTTAAAATTTAAATCTAAAAAAAATGTAAAATTAAAAAAATCTAAAATGTTAAAATGTAAAATGTTAAAATGTAAAATCTAAAATCTTTAAATGAGGTTTCTGCGGGTTATGGCAACACGTTTATTATTTAGTCCATGTTGATGTGTGGTATCCAATTACTGCTGACTTTGCATGATCATCACCCATTGTCTTGATCAACACCTGGGGTTTCAAATTACTGCAGCGTTAGTCATAGCAATATAACTGTGTGCTCTCTGCCATGTCAGCAACATGACACTGGAAGGAACTCCTGTGTAATATCCAATGACTGCTAACTTTGTATAATCATCCCCCATTGTCTTGATGAACACCTGGGGTTTCAAATTACTGCAGCATTAGTCATAGCATCAGAACTGTGCACTCTCTGCCATGTCTGTAATATGACACAGGAAATAACAAAACGTCTTACTGCACGTATCATCTCCTCAGTTTTAACAAGAACAAGTATTATTCTCTTCAACTACAAATGACTCATTAGAACACATCCATCCACCAAGTTAGATCCCTTGACCTGCTCTCAAATGGCATGTGCCTCGTGTACTAGGGTGTGTGCATTAGCCCTAACCTAACGTTACGTACGAACTAAACAGAATGTGACTTGTTAGCTCTTATCGTGCACGTGCACAGGTGAACACTTGTGTGTTAGGTCATATTACACATGTACTTGCATTTTCTCTCGTAAGTGCATTTCTCTGTTCCACAAGATACAAATTTGATTGCTGGATTGTATCCTGCATTGTTTATGCGATATAGCTTTGCCAGGTATTTCTCTACATATAGCAATTTTACCACTTCTCTACCTACGCCTTTTGCTCTTTTGGCTTTCTTACAGTCTAGTGTGTGAGAGACAGCATTAACTGTATATCAAACCCAGTTCACCTTTGTATTTGTAATCCAAGTAATAATTTGAAAAGTCACAAATGTAATCAGTTTTAAACGTTATCTCTGTTTTGTTTTGTTTAATATGTTTATGACATGCATATTAACCTGAAATCGAACCCCTGGGGAAAAGGCTAACAGCTTAACCACTGCACCACCATGCCCTTGTTTCTTAGTTCGACTCGTTCTAGGCCTCAGACCTGGAAATCGAGTTAAGACCACCAGTACAAGAGCTAAAAGTGCTTACCACTGCAACACAACAAAATGGATAGCTGGTAACATCAGACAACCGGAAATGGTTATAGTTCTGTTAGCAATGCATTTCGTCATCAGCCTACTGTCTGAGCACGGACAGCAACACAGTTTAGTTTAGAACAAGCGAGTGTGTGTGTGTGTGTGTATAGATTATTAGCCTCAAGTATTTAAAGCTTATTGTGGGCAGCGACCATCCTGTCCCGGTGACCACTAATCATTTTCGTGTTTTAGCTATCATCTTTAACCAATTCTTGATGAATCAGAGTTTGCGTACACCGTTTCTCATTTATTAACCCACACATGCAACCTATACTCTCTCTATACTGCAGTTTGATCTGAAAACATGTGTCAATGGTAAAAGACTTGTCAGTCACCATATATGTAGCCTACACTAATTCTTTCTCTACCTAGCTATGTTTCATCACGCATGGAAAACATCTCACATGTTCGTATCCGATTATTAGTTTATAAAATCTCAGGTCGATGACCTTGATGTATTGGGTATTTTGGGTAAATTCATTGGCTATGGGAAAGGGTTGACCATTTTAAGTCCTATGACACCTCGCATGTTGATATTCGATTATTAGTTTATAAAATCTTTGGTCATTGACCTTGCTGTTTTGGATTCGTGGGGTAAATTCATTGGTCATGGGAAAGGGTTAACCATTCTAAGTCCTTGACACCTCACTTGACCCTCTCCGATGATTAGTTTATAAAATCATAGGTCAATGACCATGCTGCATTAGATATTTTGTGTAAATTCGTTGCTCATGGAAAAGGGTTGACCATCCCGAGTCCCATGACACCTCACTTGACCCTCTCTGATTATTAGTTAGCGAGATATTAACAAAAGTGTAGTTAGGCCTTTTCACAAAAATAAATAATACATTCAAAAACAGAACGTCACCTCAAGTCCAACGACCTCTCATACAAGTCCCTAGCCTTATTGGTTCATGATATATTAAAAAGATAATGACCTATTAGTTTTGGATCTTTTGGAAATTTAAAAAAACTCTTCTATAAATCATTAGTCAAAAAGCCTGCCCGCTTACAAAAAAAACAATACGCATGCGTAAAAACAAAAAACAAAAAAACATGTTAATTCAGAGTAGCAATCGGCTCTTCACATGCGTTTCATGTGGAACAATGTTTAATTTCATCATAGCATTAGGGGTCATGGGCCAGTCCATAGGGACCAGTACAAAGGGACCGGTCTAAAGGGATTAGTCAAAAAGGACCCGTCAACAAGGACCCGTCCACAGGGGCTCGTCAACAAGGACCCGTCAACAATGACCCGTCCACAGGGACCCGTCCACAGGGACTCGTCCGCAAGGACCCATCCACAGGGGCTGCGTGTGCGTGCGGGGAACATACGATTACGTCAGCAAATCATCTCATCTAGTTTCAAATTTAGCCACTACGACGCGTGCAACACACACGAAGAGCGTGCGAACATACGATTACGTCAGCGAAACATGAAATCACTTGTCTGTTGTATGAGTATCAGTTTAGTAGTGGCATCAAGCAGCAAAAGACGTTTACTTACACAATCCATCATTATGGTAAGCATTTTTTTCTTATTGTACCCACAAGCTACCTTAAAAAACACTAACAGATAAGCAATAAATAACCCTACAAGAAATTTAAAAATAAATAAATAACAGAGAGTAACTAGGGTATGTGTGTGGAAGGGCTGGACAAATTACCATACCCGAGTAGTAACTAAGTTGAGAGAAGAATACTAAATTTAAGATTGAAGAAAACACGAAGCGTGTTTCATAATATAAAAACATAATTAAATGAGGGGAAATTTTACATGCATGTTTAAAGATGGACATAACATAAAATATAAACATAAAGAAAACAAATTAATTAAAATTAAGAAGCAAGGAACCCACAAGTGGGAAGGAGAAGTAAGTATTTACCTTTTAATAACCGAAGAACAAATTATATTCCAGATCAGTAGAATTAGATCTCAATAAAATGCATAAATATCCACGAAAATCTACGAAGTAAAGACAACGTCAAAGCATTTAGAGAATATTTCCTTCAAATAAATTAAATGAGACTTTAAATCAATTAATTATTCACGACCAACCTCAAATACGTGCGTACAGCAAGCAATTGCAAAATGACTGACCAGAACTCGACTGGAAAAATTACCCACATTGTGTCCAAGAGAAACATGAAAAAGTAACAATCCCGACGTTGTTTCCAGGCAACGGACGAAATAATAAAATACATATCATAAGAAGTGATATATTATACAGAGTCTATAAGAGACCATACTAAATAAGACGAGGAAAAGAAAATTAATTATTACGAAAATATTTTAAGGTTAGAGAAATTCCTCGCTCAACACAAAATTAGATCTGAACGTTACACAGCTCGGCACGTCAGAAATAAAAGATTAAACACAGCCCCTAAAATACATATAAATATATGTCTTACATCAGATTAAAAAATTAAGTTATTGGAACCTTCATTTCATGCTAGGCTCACTCGGTTCTCCAAGCCAAGAGACTTACCAATAGCAAAATATATGCCAACTGCACTAAGATAATTATTCAACAGCTCTATATAGACTGCAACATAAAAATATGAAGAATAATACCAACACAGTATACTCGTACCGACGACCAATTCACCTTTTCAGGTCACAAGTAGTTCCAATAACTTTTAACACATAACGAAACTTAACCGATGTACTCCTGTTGTAGCCAAACTACATACATTACGTATTTCTTCATGTTTACATATTTAACCCGATGATATAGATTTCCCTTCGGCGGACGGTAAATGTACATCACGCAGTGATGAAATAATATCGGGGAAAGGAGATTTACCTGGCCTAACGGCCAGATAATCCCCGTTTTACACCAGAGATTTAGATCTCACATCTTTTCCTCTTGTAAGAATTCCTTCAACTTCCTTTGTTTTCGTCAACAACCGAGACAATAAGAGTTCGTTCAGGCCCCAACGGACCCGATCGGCAAGCTTCGTACACTTCAAAAATTAAGTTGCAACTTTTGCCACTAGTTTGTGCCATCTACTCGACAGAGACTCGCCGAGGTACAAACATGTCGAGGTACAAACATTTGCCACTAGATTGAGCCATCGACAGTACAGAACCTCGCGGAAGTTAGCGAGATACAATGCTGGACAATAGGTAACGATTGTTCACAGTTTTATGATAGAGGGGGTAGGAAAAACACAGAAGAAACATGAGCTGAAAACATACATCAGTTCTCACATGACAACACCTTGTACACCGAACTGATCGTTCCATGATTAGATACATCCAAGTTTTTCATGCATTAGAAAACCTCCAACATGCATAAAATTCCAACTCTTACTTGGCAGTAGTACAGTCCATCTTTTGTTATAAAATAAAATACAGAAATAACATCTTCATAGGGTGATGTAGACTTGGTCACACAGAAATATCGTTTTCATAGGTAGATGGAGACTCGGTCATCTAGGTGAGAGAACTCATGGCTTAACATCACTATATCCGGGCCCTGGACATTCGCAAAAGTCATAACACTCTTCAATCCGGATGACGATATCGCCGACATTTGATCTGAAATCAAACCGTACTCCGACAGCAATGGTCCATTTCTATCTTCAACACAATTACTGATTTACATCAGCACGACTAGTCCATGGTTAAATAAGATTTAGGAAAAATTTGGCTAACAGAAAATACATCACTAATTTTAACTAAAGTTTCCCCCATCAAAGTTTTGAGATTCCTTGCTTTTACAAATTTAAAAAACAACTTATAATAATTAATTAGAGACATCACAACCTTTCTTAACATTAGATCAATGCACTCTAAATATTTTCTTTTTCTGAGGGTCCTTTACAGGTAATGTCACCGGAGTGATAAAACTTATAATTTCACAAGGGCCACGGAATCTTGTGACTAGCTTCCCAGATTCTCTAGAACCAACTTCCTTAACAGATAAATTCTTGACAAAAACCATGTCCCCAATCTGAAGTGACGTAGGTTTACGTCCTTTATTATACCTCTGCTGTAGTTTCTCGTGTGCCACCTTCATATATTTTTTTGGCTTTTATCCAAACAGAACGTACGTTCTCATTCATGACTTTATCAGGCAACAATTGATTAATAGTCCACAAATTAGATATAGGGGAATTTGGGACGAAGGAGAACATTAAATTGAAAGGAATGGTACGATGAGATTCATGCACCGCAGTGTTGAACGAATAAGTCAACCAAGGAATGCAACTGTCCCATAATCTATGGTCCTTATGATGGTAAGCAATTAACGAGGCTCGAAGATTTCGGTTCACCCTCTCAGCATACGATCCTTTAGGATAATAGATAGAAGATGTCACATGGGAAATGGATAACTCGAAACAAAAATTGCGGAAAACATATGATGTAAAGCATTTTGCGTTATCTGATACCAGAAATTGGCAGGGGCCAAAAACAGCAAAAATTTGGTTAAGACATTTAATTGCCGTTTCAGTGGTAGCTGAACGAGTTGGGAACAACCACTTAAAACGACTGAAGCCATCCGTAGAAACCAGTACAAAACGGTTACCCAGCTTCGACAGCGGCATCAGGCCGACAAAATCCACGAACAATCTTTCCATTGGTTTATTGGAAAGTTGAGACGATAACATTCCAACCTTAGTGTTCGGAGATGGTTTAGCCAATTTACATGTCGTACAATTATTTACCAGTCTTCTTATGTCACCATCCATACCCTTCGAGATAATGTTTTGCCTCACTTTTAATCTGGTCTTATATACTCCTAAATGTTCACCGATAGGAGACTGATGAAAGTATTTAAAGATCTTGCCTACTAAAACAGTGGGAAGAACAATCTTAGGTGTTCTATCAGAACGGGCCAAACAACACAAGATTCCATTCCTTAAGGAATATGGTTTTACAACTTCACCAACCTCTCATTTTCTTATAATCTCACTTAGAACTGGATCTTCCTTTTGATATTCAGATACATCCCGAAACAACATGGGACAGTTAGACAGAATTACGTTTGACATGTTATGTTCCAAAATTGCGTTACACTTCACATTTTCCTCAACCTCAACATTAGTGTCACTATACATCCGACTTAAACAATCAGCGATGATATTTTCACTCCCTCGGATGTGACGTACAGAGAACATAAAGGAAGAAATTCGAGTGGCCCAACGAGCTATTCTACCAGTTTTCCTAGGTCTGCCAAGAACCCAACCCAAGGCTTGGTTATCGGTTTCTAACTCGAAGGGTACATGTTCGATATACAAGTTGAACTTTTCAAGGGCATCCATGACGGCCAAACCTTCGAGTTCATAAACAGAGTAATTTCTTTCTGCAGCATTCTGAGTGCGGGAAGTGTATGCAATAGGTAATCTACCTTTTCCATGGTCTTGTAGTAATACTGCACCAACAGCACTATTGGAGGCATCGGTTTGTACAATAAAAGTTTTTGAGAAATCAGGGATGGACAAAATAGGTGCATTTATCAAAGCTAATTTCAAATCTTCAAATGCTGCTTCTTGCGTAGGACCCCAAACAAAATCAACTCCCTTCTTCTTCAACATATTTATAGGAGCCACGCTGAGCGAAATTGTTAATGAACTTACGGAAATAGTTCATCATACCGATGAACCTTGATACACCTTTAACATTCTCGGGGGTTAAAGTCACGAATCGCTTGGGTTCTCGAATGATCAACAGAAATTCCAGACGATGTTACGATATGACCTAAAAATGAAACCTTAGGTTTAGCAAAGGGAACTTTAGATGGTTTTACGGTAAGACCAGCTTTCTTTAGACGAGACATAACCTCACTAATATGTTCCAGATGATCATCAAAGTTCTCACTGAATATGACTACGTCATCAAGATAATGATACACAAACTTGAACTTGATTCCATCAAATACCATATCCAGAAAACGGCTTAGGATGGCTGCACTCGTAGAGATCCCAAATGGTAAACGGTTAAAATGAAAGAGATTCCCTGCAAAACAAGATCTCAGATCAGGAAGCGGGATAGACTGCTGAATAACCTTTTTATTAAGAGCTCGATAATCAACTTCTGGGCGAAATTTACCGTCAGGTTTGGGCACCAAGAATATAGGTGACGAATACGAGGAAGTAGACTTACTAATGATCCCTTCATCTAACATCTCATCGATTATCTCTTTCAAGATTTTCATCTTGGGAGGGGCTAGTCTATACGGTGGCGAACTGACTGGAATATTATCAGAAACATCAATCTTGTATTCCAATAGATTGGTCACCCCTAACTTATTCGTCAAAACCTCAGGGAAGGATGAACACAGTTCACGAAGTTTATCAGTTTGTTCAGGTTTCAGATTTTCAAAATTAAGCTCCTCAATGGTGTCAGAACTAGATATAACTTCGGAGGAATTCACTCCGGAAAAACTAAGACAAGGCTTGAAGTTTAATTTTAAATTAGGCTTGAAACGAAACCAACATGACCTGATTCTAAGGTCTAGTAACAACCTAACATGAGACAAAAATCAGCACCCATAATAGCATCGCAAGATAAATTATTTGCAACCCAAAAATCATATCTCCAAGTGAAATCTAAAATGCGGATGTTTAAGTTTACCAATCCTAAAACTTCAAGACTAGAACTGTTCGCTGACACAAAATTATTCGGTTCTTTAATAAGTTTTCCAAATTTGCATACTGACCTCATATTTTCAAACCAGTTTTTACTTAAAAATGATTTCACACTACCCGAATCGATCAGAGCAGTAACAGGTTCGTTATTTACCAAAATATAAATAAATGGGGAACAATGTTTAGAAATTTCAGAAATGCGACTACATACCCTCACTTTAGGTTTAAGACTTCTGGCATCATCAAAATAATTATTTACCTTCATAGAATTTATTTTAGAACCTTTTGATGCATAACAATCCGAAGAAGTCTCCTTACGAATTAGTCATTGGTTATGTTTAGGCCTTCTCGTACACCATTTAGCAATATGTTGAAATGATCCACAAGTATCACATCTTCTCCTGTTATTCGATGTGCGATTACTTGAATCGAAGGAATTTCTATTTTGGAAAAGAAAGCCTTGCGAGCTATCATAACGGATAGGATTTCCATAATCCTGAGATTGATTAAAATTAAAATTAGGTGGAGGAACATTGGCAACTCTCACGGAATCGGAGTGTTTGATAATACCCGAGTTCAACACAAATCTGTTTAAATCAGAGAAATTTATGTGAATACTGCATGTTGTCAAGTATGACCTGCTTTCTGGATTAATCCCTTCCAATATAGAGGCCACAATTTGTTGTTCACTTAATTGCACAGAAAAAACTCTAGCATAAGACTTGATATCAGTTACATAATCATTTAAAGACTCTTCGAATCTCTGAACTCTATAGAAAAAATTATGCATCAGCATACTCAAAGCCCGACTAGGAATAAATGAACTTAATATTTCACGATGGAATCGATCAATGGAATAACAACCTTCCATGGCTACAATTAACTTTTCTCTTAATAAACCAGGGGTATAAGGAAAGATCAGGTTGAAAATTTGACTATCAGAACACCCAAATCTTACAGCATTGTCAGTAAGTTCAATAAATTGCTTTAAAAATTTAATTAACAGGTTAGCATCGTTACCGTTGCACATCTCTAGATTTTGGATGCAAGCATTTAAGAGATGAGGTACACTACCAAACTTAATTCCCATTTTAACCTCCACACCAGGATTATTATTTACATTAGATGACACATCATGTTCTAAATTCATAGGATTAATAGGATTTTCAGAACATAGGGGCGATAATCTTTCACCATTTGACCTAGCATTTGATAAATTACCCCTAATCTGGTTGCTCGCAGCACCAGAAATGGACACATTAGCAAAGGAAACATTTATATCATCGAGATTTTCAAGGTTATGACGTGATGAGTTCGATCCTGTTCTGACATTGCTACACTCAGACCTAGCCTCAGATATTCTGCACGCACTTGGATAGTCTTCCTGATTATACACAGCTGCAGGTCCCCTATGATTCGACGAAGATTCACCAAAACTTCCTAAATTGCTTTCAACACTGATATTATGCACAAATTCGTTCAATCCACTAATAGAAGGAACCCCTTCGTTTGCACACACAACAGGGTTAACACTCCCACTCTCACTATTATTTGGGAATAACGCAAAAAAAAAACAATCAACAAGCTTAGCACGGAGAGAAATTAATTTTAAATGGAATTCAGGATCTTTATCCTGCCAAACTTCTATTAAATCACGAAGGCGATGGTACCAATGTAAACAGCGGACCTTAAATCTGGTAAGTTGAGAATTAGACGGAGCACAGTCAGAGTTTAATGAATGAAAAACCACAATTAAACTTTCAACAGATGGTACAATAAGGGACTTACCTAACGTCCAGTCAAATTTCCTCCAGTTTGGTACACGTACAGGATTATCCGTAACTGCATTCAGTAATATCAGATCCCTTTCCCTATTTCCAGAAGAAGTAGAACCTCTAATCAGGAGTTCATAGATAATTTCTTCTTTGGTCAAACTGTAAGCTGCCCTAAGATTCCGTTGCTCCATTTATAGTCGACATGAAACATAAAATCACATAGGATTAATACAAGATTTTTCAGAATATGTAACCCTTTTATGCCTATGCTTTCTCCAAGTTAAACCCAGTACACATTCTCTCAACAAAATACAAAGTGGAAACAAAACCACGCGACTAGGTACCAAAGTATGTACCCACAAGCTACCTTAAAAACACTAACAGATAAGCAATAAATAACCCTACAAGAAATTTAAAAATAAATAAATAACAGAGAGTAACTAGGGTGTGTGTGTGGAACGGCTGGACAAATTACCATACCCGAGTAGTAATTAAGTTGGGAGAAGAATACTAAATCTAAGATTGAAGAAAACACGAAGCGTGTTTCATAATATAAAAACATAATTAAATGAGGGCAATTTTACATGCATGTTTAAAGATGGACATAACATAAAATATAAACATAAAGAAAACAAATTAATTAAAATTAAGAAGCAAGGAACCCACAAGTGGGAAGGAGAAGTAAGTATTTACCTTTTAATAACCGAAGAACAAATTATATTCCAGATCAGTAGAATTAGATCTCAATAAAATGCATAAATATCCACGAAAATCTTCGAAGTAAAGACAACGTCAAAGCATTTAGAGGATATTTCCATCAAATAAATTAAATGAGACTTTAAATCAATTAATTATTCACGACCAACTTCAAATACGTGCGTACAGCAAGCAATTGCAAAATGACTGACCAGAACTCGACTGGAAAAATTACCCACATTGTTTCCAAAAGAAACATGAAAAAGTAACAATCCCGACGTTGTTTCCAGGCAACGGACGAAATAATAAAATGCATATCATAAGAAGTGATATATTAAACAGAGTCTATAAGAGACCATACTAAATGAGACGAGGAAAAGAAAATTAATTATTACGAAAATATTTTAAGGTTAGAGAAATTCCTCGCTCAACACAAAATGAGATCTGAACGTTACACAGCTCGGCACGTCAGAAATAAAAGATTAAACACAGCCCCTAAAATACATATAAATATATGTCTTACATCAGATTAAAAAATTAAGTTATTGGAACCTTCATTTCATGCTAGGCTCACTCGGTTCTCCAAGCCAAGAGACTTACCAATAGCAAAATATATGCCAACTGCACTAAGATAATTATTCAACAGCTCTAGACTGCAACATAAAAATATGAAGAATAATACCAACACAGTATACTCGTACCGACGACCAATTCACCTTTTCAGGTCACAAGTAGTTCCAATAACTTTTAACACATAACGAAACTTAACCGATGTACTCCTGTTGTAGCCAAACTACATACATTACGTATTTCTTCATGTTTACATATTTAACCCGATGATATAGATTTCCCTTCGGCGGACGGTAAATGTACATCACGCAGTGATGAAATAATATCGGGGAAAGGAGATTTACCTGGCCTAACGGCCAGATAATCCCCGTTTTACACCAGAGATTTAGATCTCACATCTTTTCCTCTTGTAAGAATACCTTCAACTTCCTTTGTTTTCGTCAACAACCGAGACAATAAGAGTTCGTTCGGGCACCAACGGACCCGATCGGCAAGCTTCGTACACATCAAAAATTAAGTTGCATTTTTGCCACTAGTTTGAGCCATCTACTGGACAGAGACTCGCCGAGGTACAAACATGTCGAGGTACAAACATTTGCCACTAGATCCAGTCATCGACAGTACAGAACCTCGCGGAAGTTAGTGCGAAACAAGTTTAGTCAGACAATTATCTGTACAGTGAAGGTCAGTATAGTACCAACAACCGCCCGCGGAGCGGTTTGGATGCGAGTTAATTTTATTAACGTGTCATTTCTCCCCCGCACAATGCTGGACAATAGGTAACGATTGTTCACAGTTTTATGATAGAGGGGGTAGGAAAAACACAGAAGAAACATGAGCTGAAAACATACATCAGTTCTCACATGACAACACCTTGTACACCGAACTGATCGTTCCATGATTAGATACATCCAAGTTTTTCATGCATTAGAAAACCTCCAACATGCATAAAATTCCAACTCTTACTTGGCAGTAGTACAGTCCCTCTTTTGTTATAAAATAAAATGCAGAAGTAACATCTTCATAGGGTGATGTAGACTCGGTCACACAGAAATAACGTCTTCATAGGTAGATGGAGACTCGGTCATCTAGGTGAGAGAGCTCATGGCTTAACATCACTATGTCCGGGCCCTGGACATTCGCAACAGTCATAACAGTCTTCAATCCGGATGACGATATCGCCAACATTTGATTAGAAATCAAACCGTAATCCGACAGCAATGGTCCATTTCTATCTTCAACACAATTACTGATTTACATCAGCGCGACTAGTCCATGGTTAAATAAGATTTAGGAAAAATTTGGCTAACAGAAAATACATCATTAATTTTAACTAAAGTTTCTCCCATCAAAGTTTTGAGATTCCTTGCTTTTACAAATTTAAAAAACAACTTATAATCATTAATTAGAGACATCACAACCTCTCTTAACATGAGATAAATGCATTCTAAATATTTTCTTTTTCTGAGGGTCCTTTACAGGTAATGTCACCGAAGTGATAAAACTTATAATTTCACAAGGGCCACGGAATCTTGTGACTAGCTTCCCAGATTCTCTAGAACCAACTTCCTTAACAGAACAATTCTTGACAAAAACCATGTCCCCAATCTGAAGTGACGTAGGTTTACGTCCTTTATTATACCTCTGCTGTAGTTTCTCGTGTGCCACCTTCATGTATTTTTTGGCTTTTTTTTAAACAGAACGTACGTTCTCATTCATGACTTTATCAGGCAACAATTGATTAATAGTCCAAAAATTAGATATAGGGTAATTTGGGACGAAGGAGAACATTAAATTGAAAGGGGTGGTACGATGAGATTCATGCACCGCAGTGTTGACGAATAAGTCAACCAAGGAATGCAACTGTCCCATAATCTATGGTCCTTATGATGGTAAGCAATTAACGAGACTCGAAGATTTCGGTTCACTCTCTCAGCATACGATCCTTTAGGATAATAGATAGAAGATGTCACATGGGAAATGGATGACTCGAAACAAAAATTGCGGAAAACATGTGATGTAAAGCATTTCGCGTTAACTGATACCAGAAATTGGCAGGGGCCAAAAACAGCAAAAATTTGGTTAAGACATTTAATTACCGTTTCAGTGGCAGCTGAGCGAGTTGGGAACAACCACTTAAAACGACTGAAGCCATCCGTAGAAACCAGTACAAAACGGTTACCCAGCTTCGACAGCGGCATCGGGCCGACAAAATCCACGAACAATCTTTCCATTGGTTTATTGGAAAGTTGAGACGATAAAATTCCAACCTTAGTGTTAGGAGATGGTTTAGCCAAATTACATGTCGTACAATTATTTACCAGTCTTTTGATGTCACCATCCATACCCTTCGAGATGTTTTGCCTCACTTTTAATCTGGTCTTATATACTCCTAAATGTCCACCGATAGGAGACTGATGAAAGTATTTAAAGATCTCGCCTACTAAAACAGTGGGAAGAACAATCTTAGGTGTTCTATCAGAACGAGCCAAACAACACAAGATTCCATTCCTAAAGGAATATGGTTTTACAACTTCACCAACCTCTCATTTTCTTATAATCTCACTTAGAACTGGATCTTCCTTTTGATATTCAGATACATCCCGAAACAACATGGGACAGTTAGACAGAATTAAGTTTGACATGTTATGTTCCAAAATTGCGTTACACTTCACATTTTCCTCAACCTCAACATTAGTGTCACTATACATCCGACTTAAACAATCAGCGATGATATTTTCACTCCCTCGGATGTGACGTACAGAGAACATAAAGGAAGAAATTCGAGTGACCCAACGAGCTATTCTACCAGTTTTCCTAGGTCTGCCAAGAACCCAACTCATGGCTTGGTTATCGGTTTCTAACTCGAAGGGTACATGTTCGATATACAAGTTGAACTTTTCAAGAGCATCCATGACGGCCAAACCTTCGAGTTCATAAACAGAGTAATTTCTTTCTGCAGCATTCTGAGTGCGGGAAGTGTATGCAATAGGTAATCTACCTTTTCCATGGTCTTGTAGTAATACTGCACCAACAGCACTATTGGAGGCATCAGTTTGTACAATAAAGGTTTTTGAGAACTCAGGGATGGACAAAATAGGTGCATTTATCAAAGCTAATTTCAAATCTTCAAATGCTGCTTCTTGCGTAGGACCTCAAACAAAATCAACTCCCTTCTTCCTCAACATATTTATAGGAGCCACGCTGAGCGAAATTGTTAATGAACTTACGGAAATAGTTCATCATACCGATGAACCTTGATACACCTTTAACATTCTTGGGGGGCTTAAAGTCACGAATCGCTTGGGTTCTCGAATGATCCACAGAAATTCCAGACGATGTTACGATATGACCCAAAAATGAAACCTTAGGTTTAGCAAAGGAAACTTTAGATGGTTTTACGGTAAGACCAGCTTTCTTTAGACGAGACATAACCTCACTAATATGTTCCAGATGATCATCAAAGTTCTCACTGAATATGACTACGTCATCAAGATAATGATACACAAACTTGATCTTGATTCCATCAAATACCATATCCAGCAAACGGCTTAGGATGGCTGCACTCGTGGAGATCCCAAATGGTAAACGGTTAAAATGAAAGAGATTCCAGTCAGTGGAGAAGGCTGTTAGATGTTTAGAATCCTCAGTTAATGGAATCAGAAAGTACGCACGATTCAGATCTAAAATAGTATACCAGTTAACACCCTTAAACCCTTCAAAACAAGATCTCAGATCAGGAAGCGGGATAGACTGCTGAATAACCTTTTTATTAAGAGCTCGATAATCAACTACTGGGCGAAATTTACCGTCAGGTTTGGGCACCAAGAATAGGAAGTAGACTTACTAATGATCCCTTCATCTAACATCTCATCGATTATCTCTTTCAAGATTTTCATCTTGGGAGGGGCTAGTCTATACGGTGGCGAAATGACTGGAATATTATCAGAAACATCAATCTTGTATTCCAATAGATTGGTCACCCCTAACTTATTCGTCAAAACCTCAGGGAAGGATGAACACAGTTCACGAAGTTTATCAGCTTGTTCAGGTTTCAGATTTTCAAAATTAAACTCCTCAATGGTGTCAGAACTAGATATAACTTCGGAGGAATTCTCTCCGGAAAAACTAAGACAAGGCTTGAAGTTTAATTTTAAATTAGGCTTGAAACGAAACCAACATGACCTGATTCTAAGGTCTAGTAACAACCCAACATGAGACAAAAATCAGCACCCATAATAGCATCGCAAGATAAATTATTTGTAACCCAAAAATCATATCTCCAAGTGAAATCTAAAATGCGGATGTTTAAGTTTACCAATCCTAAAACTCCAAACTAGAACTGTTCGCTGACACAAAATTATTCGGTTCATTAATAAATTTTCCAAATTTGCATACTGACCTCATATTTTCAAACCAGTTTTTACTTAAAATGATTTCACACTACCCGAATCGATCAAAGCAGTAACAGGTTTGTTATTTACCAAAATATAAATAAATGGTGAACAATGTTTAGAAACTTCAGAAATGCGACTACATAACCTCACTTTAGGTTTAAGACTTCTGGCATCATCAAAATAATTATTTACCTTCATAGAATTTATTTTAGAACTTTTTGATGCATAACAATCCGAAGAAGTCTCCTTACGAATTAGTCATTGGTTATGTTTAGGCCTTCTCGTACACCATTTAGCAATATGTTGAAATGATCCACAAGTATCACATCTTCTCCTGTTATTCGATGTGCGATTACTTGAATCGAAGGAATTTCTATTTTGGAAAAGCGGGCCTTACGAGCTATAATAACGGATAGGATTTCCATAATTTAAGATTGATTAAAATTAAAATTAGGTGGAGGAACATTGGCCACTCTCAAGGAATCGGAGTGTTTGATAATACCCGAGTTCAACACAAATCTGTTTAAATCAGAGAAATTTATAGGAATACTGCATGTTGTCAAGTATGACCTGCTTTCTGGATTAATCCCTTCCAATATAGAAGCCACAATTTGTTGTTCACTTAATTGCACAGAAAAAACTCTAGCATAAGACTTGATATCAGTTACATAATCATTTAAAGACTCTTCGAATCTCTGAACTCTATAGAAAAAATTATGCATCAGCATACTCAAAGCACGACTAGAAATAAATGAACTTAATATTTCACGATGGAATCGATCAATGGAATAACAACCTTCCAAGGCTACAATTAACTTTTCTCTTAATAAACCAGAGGTATAAGGAAAGATCAGGTTGAAAATTTGACTATCAGAACACCCAAATCTTATAGCATTGTCAGTAAGTTCAATAAATTGCTTTAAAATTTTAATTAACAGGTTAGCATCGTTACCGTTGCACATCTCTAGATTTTGGATGCAAGCATTTAAGGGATGAGGTACACTACCAAACTTAATTCCCATTTTAACCTACACACGAGGATTATTATTTACATTAGATGACACATCATGTTCTAAATTCATAGGATTAATAGGATTTTCAGAACATAGGGGCGATAATCTTTCACCAATTGACCTAGCATTTGATAAATTACCCCTAATCTGGTTGCTCGCAGCACCAGAAATGGACACATTAGCAAAGGAAACATTTATATCATCGAGATTTTCAAGGTTATGACGTGATGAGTTCGATCCTGTTCTGACATTGCTACACTCAGACCTAGCCTCAGATATTCTGCACGCACTTGGATAGTCTTCCTGATTATACACAGCTGCAGGTCCCCTATGATTCGACGAAGATTCACCAAAACTTCCTAAATTGCTTTCAACACTGATATTATGCACAAATTCGTTCAATCCACTAATAGAAGGAACCCCTTCATTTGCACACACAACAGGGTTAACACTCCCACTCTCACTATTATTTGGGAATAACGCAAAAAATCAATCAACAAGCTTAGCACGAAGAGAAATTAATTTTAAATGGAATTCAGGATCTTTATCCTGCCAAACTTCTATTAAATCACGAAGGCGATGGTACCAATGTAAACAGCGGACCTTACATCTGGTAAGTTGAGAATTAGACGGAGCACAGTCAGAGTTTAATGAATGAAAAATCACAATTAAACTTTCAGCAGATGGTACAATAAGGGACTTACCTAACGTCCAGTCAAATTTCCTCCAGTTTGGTACACGCACAGGATTATCCGTAACTGCATTCAGTAATATCAGATCCCTTTCCCATTTCCAGAAGAAGTAGAACCTCTAATCAGGAGTTCATAGATAATTTCTTCTTTGGTCAAACTGTAAGCTGCCCTAAGATTCCGTTGCTCCATTTATAGTCGACATGAAACATAAAATCACATAGGATTAATACAAGATTTTTCAGAATATGTAACCCTTTTATGCCTATGCTTTCTTCAAGTTAAACCCAGTACACATTCTCTCAACAAAATACAAAGTGGAAACAAAACCACGAGACTAGGTACCAAAGTATGTACCCACAAGCTACCTTAAAAAACACTAACAGATAAGCAATAAATAACCCTACAAGAAATTTAAAAATAAATAAATAACAGAGAGTAACTAGGGTATGTGTGTGGAACGGCTGGACAAATTACCATACCCGAGTAGTAATTAAGTTGAGAGAAGAATACTAAATCTAAGATTGAAGAAAACACGAAGCATGTTTCATAATATAAAAATATAATTAAATGAGGGGCAATTTTACATGCATGTTTAAAAGATGGACATAACATAAAATATAAACATAAAGAAAACAAATTAATTAAAATTAAGAAGCAAGGAACCCACAAGTGGAAAGGAGAAGTAAGTATTTACCTTTTAATAACCGAAGAACAAATTATATTCCAGATCAGTAGAATTAGATCTCAATAAAATGCATAAATATCCACGAAAATCTTCGAAGTAAAGACAACGTCAAAGCATTTAGAGAATATTTCCTTCAAATAAATTGAATGAGACTTTACATCAATTAATTATTCACGACCAACCTCAAATACGTGCGTACAGCAAGCAATTGCAAAATGACTGACCAGAACTCGACTGGAAAAATTACCCACATTGTTTCCAAGAGAAACATGAAAAAGTAACAATCCCGACGTTGTTTCCAGGCAACGGACGAAATAATAAAATACATATCATAAGAAGTGATATATTAAACAGAGTCTATAAGAGACCATACTAAATGAGACGAGGAAAAGAAAATTAATTATTACGAAAATATTTTAAGGTTAGAGAAATTCCTCGCTCAACACAAAATGAGATCTGAACGTTACACAGCTCGGCACGTCAGAATTAAAAGATAAAACACAGCCCCTAAAATACATATAAATATATGTCTTACATCAGATTAAAAAAATATTGGAACCTTCATTTCATGCTAGGCCCACTCGGTTCTCCAAGCCAAGAGACTTACCAATAGCAAAATATATGCCAACTGTACTAAGATAATTATTCAACAGCTCTAGACTGCAACATAAAAATATGAAGAATAATACCAACACAGTATACTCGTACCGACGACCAATTCACCTTTTCAGGTCACAAGTAGTTCCAATAACTTTTAACACATAACGAAACTTAACCGATGTTCTCCTGTTGTAGCCAAACTACATACATTACGTATTTCTTCATGTTTACATATTTAAACCGATGATATAGATTTCCCTTCGGCGGACGATAAATGTACATCACGCAGTGATGAAATAATATCGGGGAAAGGAGATTTACCTGGCCTAACGGCCAGATAATCCCCGTTTTACACCAGAGATTTAGATCTCACATCTTTTCCTCTTGTAAGAATACTCTTCAACTTCCTTTGTTTTCGTCAACAACCGAGACAATAAGAGTTCGTTCGGGCACCAACGGACCCGATCGGTAAGCTTCGTACACTTCAAAAATTAAGTTCCAACTTTTGCCACTAGGTCGAGCCATCTACTGGACAGAGACTCGCCGAGGTACAAACATGTCGAGGTACAAACATTTGCCACTAGATCAAGCCATCGACAGTACAGATCCTCGCGAAAGTTAGCGAGATACCAGTTTAGTCAGACAATTATCGGTACAGTGAAGGTCAGTATGGCACCAACAACCGCCCGGGGAGCGGTTTGGATGCGAGTTCATTTTATTAACGGGTCACTTATCATTATGGAAATCTCCCTATTAGAATAAAATGTTATAGTGGTTCTGGTCACTTATAGCTAAACTGTAATAGATATGATTTTTTTTGTTTCTTTATAAGCTACTACAATAAATATTCCCAATGCTATGGGGGCAGAACTGTTGATTAGAGAGAAAAAGAAAAGCTCACTGAATTACCAATGCATACTCTTTTCCGTATCATTAACATTCAAAAAGTGGACACAATGTATGGTGAACGTGTATTATGTGTTAGTGAAAATTTTCAGACATTCCTTTCTACACGTTTTAATGATATATGCCAGAAAAGTGTGCTCGAGGATCTAAATCGTGGTGAACATTCTCTATATCTAATTTATGAGGGTATAAGAAACGATAAATGTATTGTACGTTCTGACTTTGAAGTTAGGTTAGGTTAGGGTTAGGTTAGGTTAGGTAAGGTGGGATCTGGTTAGGTTAGGTAAGGTTAGGTTAGGTGAAGTTGGGTTAGGCAGAATGGCTGCGGTATGAATCAAAAGCCAGCTCCTGTCAGTTTTGCCTCACAAGGTTGAGTTTACCCCATTCCAACCCTCAGCCTAGAATTAAATTTCTTGACAGAGCCGGGACTCGAACCCGAGCCTCCACAGTAACAGCCAAGAATGCTAGCCACTACACCAAGAGGTGGACAATATAAGTCTGGTCTTGAATGTACATGATCAATCAATAATTACCTCATAATAATAATAATAATAATAATAATAATAATAATAATAGTAATAAAAACAAGAAATATTCCATTTAGCGACTACACGGTCGAACTCTCCCTATGACATTATTCACGGTCTCAGGGCGTGGCGGCCATTTTGCCCATTAGCCCCTGTGCCATCTCTGAATGTCCCCTCCATATGAATAACATAGGGCTGGTTGCGCGCGGCCGCCATCTTACGCATTAGCCCCTGTGCCAGAATCGCCTTATATTTCCTACTATCAAAAAATACGTACTGATTGATCATGATCAAGTTTTCTTTTACCATTGAAGTACAATTTTATTGTTTTGGGGGACTGCTTCTTCTGCATCCCCACTCTGTGGTCAATTTCCATTTTTCCTCTATCACTAAGCAGCACCAAATACAAGCACCGTACCAATATGCAAAATAGCAACAGCTGCCAAAATCTGCAACATTATAGCCAATCTACTCGCTTATGTCAAGCCTAAACAAGGAAACTCACACAGCACCCTAAACTTAATAAGACATCCTAACATCACTGTCACATCGGATTCTGAATAACACACTAGTGAACAAGATGTTCAGTAAAGAACATTATAGCCTTTCTCTTAAATGCATGGGTATTATTATAACTCATTGTCCTTATCAAGGAGGATAGAATTGAATGTTGGTTGTATTAGCTTGTTGAAATACAACGTGGTGTATTATACGTTGATTGATTGTTGTTTTAAGGAGCGGACAGTGAGGTCATCTTCCCCATTGTTAGAACTATATGTTATACTATGCTAAAGAGTTTCCTTATTTACAATCATTACGGTACTTCCTGAACCTATTATCGGCTTCTTAACTCAATGTGGTACTTTGGTCAAGTGGTCTAGATGCTTGGCTCTCAACCGTGCAGCCGAGGTACGAATATGTAAAACTTGGCTTTTTTTTTCTTTGCGTTTAATTTCATTTGTTGTTTTATAATTACCCATAAAATTACATATAGTGCTTTTTCCTAATGGGAAATAAATACGAAATACACACCACGTTTTATTGCAAGCTTCCAAAACAAAGAGGCTAGTTCATTGTGCCTACATCTGTCCCTTGGCAAAAAAAAAAAGAAATACAATCTCTGTCTGAAAAGTTCGGTGAATGGGTCTATATTACGAACGGATTGTTGGCTTACCTGAAACAGCCGTTACTGTCCTTCGAAATAATCCCCGTGGATGGTTATGCACTTCTGAGAACGACTGAACAAGTCCTGGAAACTCCTGTCATAGTCTTCATTAGGAATAGCCTTCAGTTTGGGTCGTCAAAACTCGAAATTGAAAGCAAGAGAGATACGTGAATTTATGCAACCTGACTTGCAAACCTGATAGATGGGTGATTAAGGGTGAATTCATGCAATCTAACGTGCACACCTCTTCGACCCGTGGCAGTGAGAAGGGTGAATTTTCCGTGGAATAGAATGGTCCTGAAAACCATCGTCACGGGTGACGACACCTGGTGCCTGAGGTACGAGCTCGAAGGCAAGTGTCGAAGTATGGAGTATCGGGGTCCAGGGTCGCCGAAAAGCCCTGAAGTGTTTCGGACATTTCGGACATCCAACGTAATGTGACGACCCAACTGAAAGCTATCACTCAGGAAGACTATGCCAGGACTTGTACAGCCGTTCTAAGAAATGCATAACCATCCACGGGGATTACTTCGAAGGATAGTAACGGTTGTTTCAGGTAAGCCAACAATCTGTTCGTAATATAGGCCCATTCACCGAACTTTTCAGACAGAGGGTGTACATTACCTACTAGTAATATAATGAATACTATTTCGTTTACGTGACAAAATATATGTTGGCTGTAGTAGACTCTACTCTACCACTAGTGTCTGCCTCGTTGCGTAGTGGCTAGTATTCTTAGCTGTCACCGCGGAGTCCCGGGTTTGATTCCGGAGGGCTGGAACGAGGTAAGCTTTAACCTCGTTAAGCATTCCCCACTTCTAATCCAGGCCAATGCTGAGATGGTTCCCAACTCAAGGCCACAGCTGCTTCCTACCCAAATCCTTAATCGTTTACAAGTACACACACTAGTACAGACATCACAGTGTCACAGGTTATCAGACAACTTCTACACTCCCCAAGTACACGGGGCTACATGACCACGATGCCACAAAGCCCCTAAAGATTCAACAATCAAGAGACTCTACCGTGAATCAAGGACAACGAATGGAAATCGCTGTGGTAGCCTGTTGACATAAGTGGTGCTATAAATACGATATCTATAATATTTTCCA
Organism: Meconema thalassinum; assembly: GCA_946902985.2. NCBI lineage: Eukaryota > Metazoa > Arthropoda > Insecta > Orthoptera > Tettigoniidae > Meconema > Meconema thalassinum. Next base: position 122,252,901 of record OX336396.1, on the reverse strand, counting down.
TTACAAATTCACACTGTATTCAATCAGTGGCGGCTCGTGTATTTAACACTCGGGAGTGACATATATACTTACTCAATTTTACCTTATTTATAGATGAGCTGCATTCTGCGAGACTTGTAGGTTGAAAATTTGTTGAATGCCTTCTCATTGGAATTTGGTATATTTCTCATCAAAGTAGTTTCCAGTGACAACATTGCCCGGGCTGTCAATCTTTCTTCATCCATAGTGCTACCAACTACACCACCGAAGCTGAACTGCTGTGCCCAAGATAGTGGGTTCAAACCCGGCGGAAGTCGTCGGATTTTTTAAGAGCGTTAAAATCCTTCAGTATGCCTTCCTTCTGAGGGGAAGTAAAGCCGGCTGACCCATGTCATAGATTTATGGCATGTAAAAGATCCTTCCACATACTAAACTTGTGTGGAGCTTAATTTCTAGATTAGATTTCGTTGTAATGCTCTATCAAAGTTCCAACGTTCACCACTAGGTATCATAGACATCTGGTACGAAAGTTGGAACTACTTGAAATTGAACGGAACTTGTAGCTCACCCTAGGGGTGTCCGCTTGAAGCAGCTACAGCCTCTGGCGAGCCGAACATGTCCTTGGACACTCCTGGCACTAAAAGCCATACGATAAATAAATAAATCAATAAATAAATAAAACTTACTACGTTGTCGTAGCAGGGGGAGAGGTGATACTCCCACGTGGCGCGTCCCAGGTGGCGGATAGGGGGTCCTCACTGGCTTGCCAGCGGACTTGAGGGTAATAAAATACCTCTCGCTGACCAAACACTCTGTAAACAGCTGCAGAACATCGAGTGGCACCTCTCGATCTCAACAATCGAGTAGCAACCATGTGATCATTTCGTGTGATCACCCCAACCTTTCACTTTCAACTTGTGAACCTCGCATGATGGATCGTATTGGATCACAGCAACTATCCCAGGCCCCGGACTTATACAGTTCGGGTTCTCCCGATCATCGGATTCTGGGGGATCGGGAGCATCACGCTGAGAAGAGTCGGAGCTTCTCAAAATCTCTTCGCCCGAAGAAAAAGAACTTCATCGGAACAGTCAATGTGAACACATTGCTCAAGACTGGGAAACTTAAACAGTTAATTGACACCTTGAATAAGTTTGATATTCAGATTGCAGCCATTCAGGAGACACGTTTCCAAGACGAAAACCATTGATTCAGAAAACTTTAGGATATATAAGGGGAAACCAGCCATAAAAATTGGAGATAATTTATCACAATTCGGAACAGCGTTTTTTGTAAGAAAAAAAAAGCCGGTTCAGTACTCAACGTTACTTTTCCCTCCGAAAGGATCTCCGTTCGCTCAATAAAATCAAGCAACAAGGCATACACATTGATTAATGCCCACGCTCCCATAAACAATGACAATAAGAAAAACCCTCAGAAAGTAGAAGACTTTTGGGAACTCCTTGAGGAAACCATCAGCAAAATTCCTAAACATCATGTGAAAATTTTACTCAGTGACTTTAACGCACAGGTTGGTAGAGAAAAGAAGTATAGATCCTTAGTTGGTCATCATCCAGCACATTGGAGAACAAATCAGAATGGTGAGCATCTGATAAATTGCTGTAAATCCTTTAATTTGAGGCTCATGTCTGCATATTTCACCAGGTCTCCACACAAGAAGAAAACATGGAAATCACCAAATACAGCACTAGGAGAATTCCAAATTGATCATGTAGCAGTGTCCAAACAGAACATATGTGAAATCCTAAATGTTAGAGTGCGCAGGGGCGTGATTGACTCTGATCACTACTTAAGCCAAATCAAAGTGAAATTCCAGCCTAATAGATCCAAACCAAAAACTAAGAGATTACTAAGAGTGGATCCGGAGCACCTCAAGCAGAACGCCAAAGAATTTCTTCAGGCTATAAAAGAGCAAAATCCCAAAGACTGGAGGGACTTAGGAAATTCAATTCTGACATCAGCACAGAAGTTAGGGCAGCCCCCAAGGAAAAGGAAACACAGATGGTGGAACACAACCTGTGATAAAGCAATTGAAGACAGAATTAAAGCCTGGAATAAATGGAACGGACATCAGACAACTGAACGATGGTAATTATTCCTTAAGATCCAGAAATCAACAGCTAAGGTCATCCGCAGGGAGAAGCGGACATACGACAGGAATAAACTCATAGAGATAGAACAGGATTTCCTAAAAATAACACCAGAAATTTCTATAAGACCTTCCGTGAGAGTCTGTCTAGTTATCAACCACCTAGCATATGTTTCAGTAGACCAGATGGCTCACTAGAAACAAACACCAAGGAAAACTGCAAGATCTTAGCAGATTACTTCCAAGACCTACTCAATTGTGACCCACCGAAAGAAAAAAATGCACTTTGAAAAGCCTGCACCGAATCCAGATTCACATCCACCGACAATGGAAGAAACAGCAGAAATCATTCAATCTCTTAAAAATAACAAAGCACCAGGAGAATACGGTATTACCGCTGAAATGTTGAAACTCGGAGGGGAAGAGGTCACCAGAAGAATCCACGCAATTTTAAAAGCAATTTGGGAAACAGAAGTGATCCCACAGGACTGGAAGTGCGCGTTAATACATCCATTGCACAAGAGAGGTAACAAAACTGATCCAAACAACTATAGAGGTTTATCCCTATTATCTGTGGCCTATAAAATCCTATGTAAAGCTCTTCTGAACAGACTATAGAAACAAACAGACCATTTGATTGGTGAATATCAAGCGGGTTTTAGGAAAGGGCGTTCATGTGCTGAACAGATATGGAATCTGAAGATGATTTTGAAGATCCGCAGATCCAACCCCACAATTGTCACCTTTGTGGACCTAAAGAAAGAATATGATTCTGTGGACAGGCAGACCCTGTTTGAGACGCTAGAAGAACTTCAAGTGGACAGGAAGACCAGAGAACTGATTCGTCAGACTCTCACCAATACAACATCGAAGGTGAAGTTTCTTGGGGAAATTTCTGACTCTTTTGAAGTACGAACAGGTGTTCGCCAAGGAGACGGACTTTCACCCCTTCTATTTAACCTGGTTCTAGATAAAGTCATCAGAGAGTGGGAAAAGAACATCAAAGGCGTTAGCATAGGAACTGCTGGAAACAAAATCAATGTGAAATGCTTGGCTTTCGCAGATGACCTAGCGATTATCACTAGGAACAAAGAAGAAACTAAGCATGCTATTGAGACATTATACAGAATAGCATCACAAGCAGGCCTTCAAATATCATTTGAAAAAACCAAGTACATGCAGAATTTTCAGCAAAAGAACAAGAAAGAAAAAATAGAAACAGCGTATGGAGCAATATCCCAAGTAGAATTTTTTAAATACCTTGGAGAAATAATTCTTCCTTCAGGATTGGACAGTTTGGCTAACACAGAAAGAGCCTCAAAACTTCATAGAGCGTTCAGACTAACATGGGATGACTATAATAAAAGAGTAATGTCACATAATGCAAAACTGAAACACTACAAAACAGTTGTACTACCGGAAGCTCTATATGCTTCAGAAACCATAGCATTAGGAGGTCATTCTAAAATTGCAAATATAGAAAAGCAAGAACGTAAAATTCTTAGAAAAATATTCGGCCCCATACAAGAAAACGGAATTTGGATTAAAAGACGAAATTCAGATCTATACCGTCACACAGATAGTTTCAGCAACACTGTACGAAGAAGACGTTTGACATTTTATGGACACCTCTTCAGGATGGACGATTATAGACTTACAAAAAGGTTATTCAATGTAATAAATTCTCAGAAGTCAAGGATAGCCTGGCTGGATGAATCAAGAGAGGACCTGCAAGAGTTGAACATCGGAGAAAATATTCTGAGAAACCGCAAAGTCTTCAGGACCGCAGTAACAAAGCACACGTTTAGGGTGAAAACTAGTGGCAGGACTGGAACCAAGTGGACAGAAGAACGGAACAAGCAGCACAGTGACTTCATGAAGAAATTTTGGGAAGATAGGAAGGCGAATATCATCAAGCCGAAAAACAAGTTCAAGCGCGCTCTATAATGGGCAAAACGCAAAAAGAAGAAGAAGAAATAAAACTCATAGTGCTGCGGAGGTACGATTTTATTTTCTTCATGGCTGAGAAACACCTTTCTGGTTCACTCGTGGTAGTTGGCAGAGTTGCTGCAATGCGAAGGAGTTTCACAACTTCTGAAAGTGATGACTGATGATTGTTTGAGATGATGAACTGAAGCAGCTGAATAGCACCAGGCAGTGATCTGAATTCTTCTCTGGAGTATAAAACAGATAGTTCAGTTTGTAGTTTTTCTTTGTCAAAAGTAGGAAAAAGTCGTACACAGTCATTCAGCTCTTTCTCAGGGAAATCTGATTTGAAGGAAGAAAAATTTGATGGCATCGCCAGATTTGACACTTGGAGATTATTTGTAAATTGAAACCGGCTATTTGCCTGGGTTATGGTGACATCACAGACTTCCTTGGGCACATACACTTTTGTCGCAGTTTCCTGAAACCGGAAATGTAAACAAACGACACCATGTTCAGGAAACTGCCTAGAACACTTTTGTCGCAATTTCCTGAACATGGCGTCGTTTTTTTTTACATTTCCGGTTTCAGAATTTTCTTTGGAGTCCAGTATTGTATTTCTTACATCATTAACAATTTTAACAAAGTTTGAAATGGGGCAGATGACCTCGTAGTTCCTCCCCTTAAAACAACAATAACTAACTAAAGTTTGAAACTTGGCAACGCATTTTTGCTACATCTGCCTGCCGATTTTGAAGTTGATTGTATAAAATATCAACATGAGGCTTGATATGATGAAATAATTTCAGCCAGAAGTTGAACTCTTCATCCTGAAGGTACTTGTACAAAGCCGATGCTTCTCTGATTGTGATGTCACTTGAAGACTCAGATTCCATCAGTAGTTCAAAGAAATCTATTAAAGCATCTTTTTTCTCGAATACAGTATTGACTGTTCTCGATGTAAAATTCCATCTTGTGGCTCCAGCAGTAGGTATCCGTTTAGCCAGACAAGAATCAAAAACAGATACTCTTTAGGGTGATCGGGAAAAGAATGCCGGTATTGAAGAAAAAATTGCAAAAAAATATTCTTGGGCTCGTGTTTTGCTTAGCAGCTCTCTCCATTATCAAATTAAGTTGGTGTGCAAAGCAACGTATTGTGCCCGTTTGATGAGAATTTCGGGGAGCCATCGACCTTAAATGACCCTTCCGAAACCCCCATCTCTCAGGAAGACATATAGGACGGGAAGGAATGCATTCTTGGACTGGGAAAGCACTCAAGAATCTGTACTCGGGGGTGTCGGGAGTAATGAGAGGAAAACTACCAGCCCAGACGAATACAAACACAACAAATACAATAAAGAGGCAAGGCTTACATTTAAATCGCACTCAGTTAATTCAAAAAAGTGGCAGACCCCTAACTACTTCCGAGAGGTGAAAACGGCTAGTCCGTGCTAAACAATGTTGATAATAATGTAATTCGTCTCCGTGCGACAATCCTAATAAATTAAGCCTCTCGAAGTCCTACGCAAAACTGGAAAATCAAAGAATGCAATCTAAGAGAATGACACGTAGATCTTCCCTATACAATCACTTCGGAGATTCAATAATAATAATAATAGTACAAGAATGATTCTACAGCAAAGATAGTTATTTGCTTGTTTACAATGTGTGACTGTTCCGGTCACAATGTTCCCAAACCCTTATTTGGTTGACTTTAGGAGAAGTCAGGTTAGGGTAATTTGTTCATATCATTCCTTTTCTTGCTCATCATCATCATTTAGGTTATAGGATTTCATTTTATTCAGTGTATATATCTTGTGTATCTCGGGGACTCAGTCAGGAATATTTCGTTTAATTTGTATGTGAGATGTCAGCATACAAGACAGTGATTGTGTTAGTCAAGCTACAAGATGTTGCAATAGCAGGAAACTCCAGGCCAAATTTAGTTTGGGCCGAGAATAACTTCCCTTGTCTAGAAGAAAGCTTGGTATAAATTGTGTAAGATTCTGACGTCAGAGAAGAGTTTCGCGCCATGAGTTGTAAGAAATATACATGGGTTCGAGATTATTGGTGTATTTTGTATGGGTTGGAGGGTATCATGACCCTGGCGGAGAAAGACGAAAACATGTGTTTACAAAATGAGAGGTTGTTTCTTTTTCGTGTCAAGCGGGGCTTCACTTCTGTTCTAGCGTCTGGTTGGAAAGGTCGCGTTCTCGTAATTTGGCTTAGGCCTATCTAGAGAAACTGTTTTGTTGAAAGCATGGCTTTCGAAAGTACTCGAAACGGCTACAAATCACAACGATGTTATCTCTGTTAGCACAATTCAATTTGGGTACGGAAGCACATTCATTTCTCTCGCAGAGATGTGGCTATGTAAACCAGTAAACATCTCTAACCTCAAACCACGTTTGGAAAATCTTGGAAAGCTGGGGAGAACTGATCTATCGAGCATGTCTCGTAGATTATCTGCATGATCGTCGGTGAGTGAGTAACAAACATCTTTATATTACAACATTCACTCTGGGTCACATGTTTTCATCATTGCCGAGGAGAATTGAAGATAGGAAACCATAGTCTGTTCGACGAGAGTCCCCGCCATATGTTTAAAGTTGATTTTAATACATATATTTTGAAGGTTATCATTAGTTTTCTTTATAGGGAATTACACCTAATAGTTGAACGCCCAAATAATTCCAGTTAGGTTGACCAAATGTGTGTCCAACACTCCACGACCCTGCCATTTCAATTGTGTGGTATATGATGAAGTGCTTCCGATCAACAATAGGAGGGTGATTTTGGGAAGTTTTAAATCAGTTGCCCAAGAAGGGCTAGTAATGAGTTGCAAATGCAAGGTATCAGTTACATTTAAAGCATAATAAGTTTAAAGCTACCCTATGATGGTGTCATCTCCAACATTTAACGTTACAGTCATTTAATCCAATACCTATCGTACGTTAATAATAACAACGATGTAAACGAGAGGCGTTTCATCCTAAATTTATTTCCAAGCTAAAGCTATGCACATACTGAACCTAACAGAACGCATGAAAATCTATTCTAATTCACAACACAAATGAGTAACATGTAACCCTCTTAAATTACATGCGCAATGGGCACCACTACTCCTACCTTCCCACATCGCAAATTCACTGTTTGTGAACTTGGGTCATGTTTCGTGTTGGGAGAGGAAAATTAGGTCGGCCACTGCATGAGTAAAACATGTCTAACGTCGCATTATCAGGTTAGCTACCGCGTTTAAACACGTAACTAACTGATTGTCGTCGCTCAATAGGGAAAGCTATATTGGTATTTAAATGTGTCGAAGAATCAAGTCTAAGTTATGGTCATCAAGGTTCATTTAAGTTTATAGGTTTATTTACATTTTATTAAACTTCCTAGCTCTTGGTTTACATTCAGTTTTAAGTTGAAAATCCTGATAGTTGATTATTATCTTCTTATTTATCAGATTAGTTCAGTCCTATCAGTTTCATTGATTTTTTTAATGACCATGCTAAATTCGTAAAGTGTAAACAATTGGTGTACCAGGCATCCAATCTCAAACACATCATTGGAAGAAAAATCAATTCCAAAACATCAAATAGCACCTCTTTGTGCTGATCATCTGCTGCAATAACGAGACAAAAGTCGTGTGCGTTACCAGCTCATAAAGTACCAAAACTTGTACTAGCATCAAAGGGTAATCATATCCTACCGCTGTAGTGCGTTTTAACATAACACGGTTCTGACTAAATTTATACAATCCAAGCTTGAGGATAACGTTTAATCCCGCTGTAATAACAGCTGTGTACTCTTAACTTATAGAAATGTGCATTATTTACTCATATATCAGATGTATAATGTCTGAAAATCTTGTTTTAATAAACCTGGGTCTTTGGTTCACAGTCCTATAAATGACCCCTTCCTTCGAACTCAAGATAGCCTGCTTAGCTCATCTCGCAAAGTTACAATTCATAGCTTGTTTGGAAGTCGTCTGAATGTCGAATTTATAAAGTTATTCTTTCACTTCTCCACATTTCATAAACAGGTTTCCAGGTAGTAATGTCTAGTGTTCACTCCGCTCACAGCATTCTAAGTAATTTTTATCAAGAAAAGAGTGCGCTGTCATCGCGTTTACAAGGTCAAAATAAAAGAAATAAAGTATGTCATAGACTTCTTTCACGGCCAACAGGTGGTCGTTGAGTTTACTGCTCCAGTAAAAATGCAGTTATTCAGGCATGATTATGTAACAAAATCCTACACGTTACAGTGTGTTGGTTCGATGCACCGTCGAACTAGAAGAAGGTCTGTTGACAAAGATTGTTGGCAAATGCGTTTATCCCAAGCAATTGCAAATGATACGACATAACTTGTGGTTACTCCACCACTAGGAATACATGTTAATAATCAAGCCTACCTAAGAATGTGCGGCGTAAGGTCTTAAAAAGTTAATCTAATCCCCATTACGAGATCGTACATAAAAAGATATTTCGGCTATCAGCCAGACTCACGTGCGTGCTTCACATTTCCTCAGTGAAATGACTTGCCTGGTTTAGGTAGCAAGTAAGGCATAATGGTGGAATGCCTATTATACACGTGCCTTCCTCATAGTGTGATTCAGCCATCACTGAACCATTTATAGTGTGATCCAGCCGTCGCTAAACCCCGCTATCCTGTGGGTTTTTATTCCATTCCTAATTCCATTTTAGAAGGAATAATTGGCATTTCTTCGTCATGAAAAATGTATATTAGCGATGCCATGATGCTGTTGAATTCGTTGTTTAGCACTGAATTTACTGTTAGACTCTAACTAGCAATTAAACACTGAAGTTACACTTATCAGCGGGTAGCAAGTAATAATGACCATAGATTTTCCGCTCACCGAGTTTAATAACAGCAGCTTGTGCCACTGTGCACACTAAAAACTGGGTGACTTTAATTCACACGTGATCTGTTCTTTACTGTATTGTACTGTTCCTAGCAATATCGTTGAACTTTCGAAAAACGTGGTTGGCAGCGTGTTCGATGCCTGCGTGGATAATTATCAGAAATATTACAAATATTCAAAATATGCGTTCACTTATTGTTTTAAATTCACTTAGCAACTTGGCTGCACGCAAAAGCGTATCTCAGTTCGTTGGATTAAGCTATATTCGACGGATATTTCTCGATTTTGACGAGCACGATTTTAACGTAGTCACAGGACCATGCCTGCATTAAGTTGCACGTCAAGCCAAGACCATGCTTGTGATAAGAGTGTTTCAGCAGGAAGCCGGATGCACTATCTAGCCATCAGTCAAATGTGCAACTGTAAAATATTTATGGCATTCTCAGTGGGTTTTTAATATTCATGTTTCCTTTTCATAGTAAATTAAATCATGCTTCTGTGCATCAAAAATACGTACAACATTGGTTAACAATTACATCCATATCAAATAAACAAAAATATATACATTCACGGCGCGGCAACTCATATGAATCAAATGAGCGCTTTACATGCCTTCTCCTTGGAAGTCCCTGCTTCTCTCAAGGATGGTAAGCTCCTCATGAGCCATAGAAGTCACATGGCAAATGTGATTTCTGGTTCAGTATACAATGGGCGTTCGGGTACACTTTCTTAACTTTCGTCTGCACGCCACTGACGGCACCACTCATAACAGACGCGTCATCGTACTTCTGGGCAATGAGTTTATTCTTCTTATCTCTCAGAATAACACCGAGCTGGGAAAGAATACATTCTGAAATAGCCTATGCATATTGACCAGAAAGATTTAAAAAAAACTCCAAAACCGTTCTGCAGCATTACCTTGAGAATAACAGTACCTTAGCACAAGAACAAGCTGAAATCTATCCGACACATCCGTCGTCTCGTCAGCCATGACTTACTTGACTTAATTCCTTAAATTCCTGTTGAGGAGCATAGGGCCGAAACAAGGGTTCGCCATCTGGTTCTATTGCGTGCTGTGGATTTTATCTTTCCCCACGAGTATCCAAGCTGCTCGCTCTCTTCCTCCACTGATCTCCTCCACGTCATTTTAGGTCTTGCTCTTCTCCTTTGACCCTGAGGATTCCACTCCATGGCTTGTTTAGCAATGCTGTCATCAGATCTGCGCAGTGTATGGCCAATCCATTGCCACTTTCTCCTCTTGATCTGCTGTTCGACCGGCAGTTGATCTGTCCTCATCCACAATTCCTCATTTGACACATCTGGCCAGTGTATTCCTAAGATGTTCCTAAGACATTTATTTACAAATGTCTGGATCTTTCGTGTCAAGGATTTCGTCACTTTCCAAGTCTCACATGCATATAGCAGCACCGACTTGACATTGCTTGAAAATCCGTAATTTGGTTCTCTTACTGTGTTCTTTGGGCTTCCATATGTGACGAAGTGTTGCAAAAGTGCCCCTAGCTTTATTCAAGCGGCTGTTAACGTCTTCTTCTGTCCCTCCAATCGTCGTTACAATGCTTCGTAGATAGCAGAAACTATTCACCCTCACTATAACCTGTCCATCGAGTTGCAATGGTGTACCGTTGCGGTTTCTCACCCGCATGTCTTTGGTCTTATTAATATTAATCCGAAGTCCGACTTCCTGTGCTTCAGCTTTTAGATCATTGAGCTTAGTTTTCATATCTCAGCAACTGTGGGCAAGTAAGCATATGTCATCAACAAAATCCAAGTCTTCCAGTCGTTGAGTAAGATTCTATTGGATGCCCAATCGACGAATCATTGCGTTTTTCATAACAACATTAAGGGTCATGAGGAAAAATATAGGTGAAAGTAGGCATCCTTGTTTCACACCGGTCTTAACTTCAATTGGTTCCTTCAAACGTCCTCTGTGTTCCACCTGGCACGTGTAACTATCATACATGCACTGAACTAGGCTGATGATCATTTTGGGGATGCCAAAGATCTTCAGTACTCTCCAGATCTTATCCTGAAGATACTGTCAAAAGCCTTCTCGAAATCAATGAAGAGCATCTACAGAGACGATTGGTATTCCGCTGATTGTACTGCAATTATCCGTAGAGTGTTAATCTGGTCGGCACAGGATCGTCCTTCTCGGAACCCAAGCTGCTCTTTTCGCAGCTTGCTGAACTTACCTTACCCCGTGGCACTACAGTCCATGAAGGACCTTGGCCTTCTCCACCACAGTTTCCAGCTTTTCCTATCCCGTGCACGCCTCCTCCAAGCTCTGATACGTAGCATCCTGAGATCCTCTTCGACATCGTCCAGCCAGCGCTTTTTCGGTCGCCCCCGTCCTTGCTTTCCAGTGGGTCGCCCATAGAAGACCTGATACCCCATCCTTGAGGCAGGCATTCGCTCTACATGTCCGAGCCATTGGATCTGGGAACTCTTGACCTCTGCAACGATAGTAGGGTCCCCATACAGATCATAGATCTCCTCGTTGGTGTGGAGGCGCCACACTCCACGATCACACACAGGCCCATAGACCTTCCTCTCCCTCCTGTTCAACAAATCCTCATTCCTCCTAGACAACACCCATGTCTCACACCCATAGGTGACAACAGGTCGAATGACTGTCTTATAGATAGTTTTATTACAACTGCGTGATAACGTTCTTGATCGCAGCAGATGGGAGAGACTGAAGTAGCTTCGGTTCCCGGAGCGCAGTCTCTCATTGATTTCCTCGAGACAGTCAGATCCCTCGGTGATAGTCGTTCCAAGGTATTTGAAAGTGCTGGTCTTAGCGAAATTCTTATTATTATCAATAACAAGCTCATGAGGTACCTAACCCTGCCTCACGGTGGTCATATACTTTGCCTTCGTGCTATTCACCCTCAGCCCAGCTCCTGAAGCCATCTGGTCTAATTCAACAAATTCCCTCTTCACATCTCCTGAAGTCCTTCCCAGTAACATCATCCGCATATGCAAGACACTGGATTGGTCTATTAAACAGTGTTCCTGCCGCTTCACTCTGATATCCAACGAAACTGCGCATTGTACTCATATCACTTATAGTGATATTTCGAATAAGGCTCTCCAATACCAGGTTAAACAACACACAGGAGAGGGGGTCACCTTGCCTCAAGCCTTGGTTGATACTGAACTCACGTGAATATTCTTGCTGCGCTTTTACTTTAAACTTAGTGTTCGTAAGTGTCATCCGTACTAGCCTGATGATCTTCTTAGGCACTCCAAGATGGTCCAATATTTCATACAGAAAATTCCTCTTAATGCTATCGTATGCTTTTTGAAAGTCGATATACAACTGATGGACTGTTATGTTAAATTCATAGCATTTCTCCAGCATGCATCGGATGGTAAATATGTGGTCCGTGGTTGAGCGATTCCTTCTGAAACCACACTGGTAATCCCCAAGGCTCTGCAAACTCTTGTAGCCTCGCTGAAATGATACTCGTTAGCACCTTGTAACCCATGTTGAGGAGTGAGATACCTCGGTAGTTGTCACATCTCAGCTTCGAGCCCTTCTTGTGTACAGGAAATACGATGGCCATTCCCCACTCTTCAGGCATCCTTCTTCTTCCCAAATTTTCTTTATCGCAGTATAGAGCTGTCCATGAAGATAGCTGCCACCTTTCTTCAACAGCTCTGCCGTGATCAAGTCTTCGCCCGGCGCCTTGTTGTTCTTTAATCGCTTGATGGCTTCGCTTACTTCAGCCCTGGATGGCGCCTCGACTAATGGGTCGGGCCCCCCTTGGTAGATGTCCTCATCCTCCACACCCTCACTCTCACTGAGTTCGTTCAGGACGTGTTCGAAGTATACAGCCCATCTCTCCAGGATACATCTTCTTTCCGTCACCAGATTGCCTTCTGAGTCCTCGCACATGGTAGTCCGCGCTTGGAAGCCTTCCTTCTCTCTCTTGATGCACGAATACATTCCTCTCACATCATTCTTCTCAGCACATTCCTCGATGATTTCGATCTTCTTCTTTTCCCACTGGCGCTTCTTCTTCCGGCAGGTCTTCTTTGCTTCTCGGCGTGCTTCAATGAAATCTTGTTTCATGCTCCTGGTTTCCCTCTGCAACGCCTTTTGTCTTGCGTTATTCTGATCAGCCAGAGCTTCTTTGCATTCTTCATCAAACCATCCTTCATTCCTTTGAAATTTCTTGAACCCCAAGGTTTGCTCTGCGGCCAATAATATAGACGTCTTGATAGATTGACAGTCTTCAGGATTTCCTTCCTCCATCAATTCGTTGACAGTATTTTCATATTCTTCAACTTTCCCCCACTCACCTTGTCTATATCAAACTTATTCAGCTTACTCCCTTTGCCATTCTTTAGTTGGCTATTTCTTTGTCTGTACTCCACACGCACCATAAAATGGTCTGAGTCGACGTCTGCCCCTCTACATGTACGTACATCCAGGATGTCTGTTGCATGCTTCGTGTCTACAAGGACTTGATCAATCTGATTCCGTGTGATGACGTCCGCTGAGCACCAGGTAGCTTTATGTATGTTCTTGTGTGCGAAAAAGGTGCTGCTAACTGCGCAGCTTGCTGTTCACTTAAGCTTTAATCCTATCAAGGATGATTCGTGAGAGAATCTTACTTGGTACTGAAAGTAGTGTAATGCCCCTCCAGTTATCACAAACAGACAGGTCCCCTCTCTTTGGAAGTTTAATGAGCAGCCCTTTATTTCATTCCTTGGGGAGAGTCACGTTTTCCCAAATAGCAATGATTAATGGAAGTAGCAGATCCACAGATACACCACGATATGCTTTGAGAGCTTCAGGAATAATATTATCCAGTCCTGGAACTTTCCCGTACTTTATATGTTTGATGGCTTTTACTATCTCCAGTTTCGTCGGTACATCACTGCTGATCCTTCTGTCATCCCAATTTTTCGTCTTCCTGTTCTAGCTCCCCACTGTATTCTGTTATGCGGTTCAGCTCTTCATTAAAATAATCTCTCCATCTCTTCGTCTGCTCTTCTTCGGAGGTAAGGAGAATGCCATCAAATTCCTTGTTAGACAGTTGTCTTGTGATGTTACAAACAGTTCTTGCATCACCTACATCCACTGCATGCTGAGCTACAGTAGCTAGTTTATTGGCAATCCCTACAAATGCCTACGAAAACAGTGATTAACAGATCGATTAATAGCAGAGTATTCCTTGTGGGTTCTCTGTTTGGCATCACGTGTTTTGACATCATTCTTTCTGGTTTTAGCTATTCTTCTTTCTTCGATTAAGTTATATCTTGTGAAACCCAGTCAGGTCTTCCTTTCTGTTTTACTCCAAGAACCGCCTCGCAAGTTGAATTTAACATTTATCTGGTCTTAATCCATTTTTGTCGATATCTCAACCTCTTCCTGCCCCACTGTACCTAACTCTTCGAACCAGATACGGAGTTCTATAGAGAACTCTTATTTGATGGCTGTCTCCTGAGTCTTCCAATGTTATATTTCACTCTTCCATACTGATCTGCTCTCCTTACTGTGGCCAGCTTAATTCTTACAGTCGCTGTAACCAAATGATGGTCGCTACCAACAACAGCTCCTCTTCTGTTCCTTGCATCCAGTAGAGGGTGTGCCAGATCCTTCTAATAGCAAAATTATCAATCTGATTTTCTGTCTTACGGTCAGGAGGAAACCCAGGTTACCTTGTGGCATTCTCTACGAGGGCAAATCGTACCACCAATAACCAGTCCAAACGTACCACACAAATCAATTAATCGATCCCCTTTGTCATTTCGAACACCCATTTCTTGTCTTCCTATAATTTGTTCTATGCCATGGTTTTCACTTCCAATTTTTGCGTTTAGATCTCCCATCACCATAACGATATCTCTTTTCCGTACGCTTCTTAAAGTTGCATGCAGTTCACTATAAAAACTCTCTTTCTCCTCTTCAGCCATCTCAGTTGGAGTGTAACATTGCACTATAGTAACCGGTCTTGCTCTACATGCAAATCGTGCAGTAATTATCCTTTCAGAAATAGGATGCCACTCTAGCAAACTCTTCTGGGCTATCCTACTTAACAGTAAAGCTACCCCCTCTGTATGGTTGTCATCATCTCTTCTCGAATACAATAAAGTGCTTCCATTCCTAGTTTTAATTTCTCCAAAACCTGTCCATTTTGTCTCGCTAAGGCCCAGAATAGTCAGTATGTACCGAACCATTTCTCTTGACACTTCTTCAAGTTTCCCAGCCTGCCACATGTTCTGAATGTTCCAGAATCCAATTCGAGTGTCCTTTTTCATAGCAAATGTCGACCTTTTTGAATCATTCCGGCTATTTCCTGTTTCAGTTTCGTTGATAGCATTTATTCGGGTTAGCATAGGTTTATCAGCCCAAGCAGCCTATCCTGGTCGGGCACTGCCCATTTCCGCTTCCAGGCTTGCGGCAGTTTTCTGAAGGGGTTGTCTCAGTTAGGCTTTGTAGATCCCTCTACTGATTGCAAGACAGCAGCTGTCGGCTGGTGGTACCTTAGCCTTTTCCGCCGTTGGGATGTTATATCCATCACCCTCATCCGCCTTCCAAGCCATTATCCACTCAGTCTCTTCGCCAGAGCCCCGTTTGCCGTCGCTTTTCACGGTTCCTGTAGGGCCTTCACAGCTACCGTAACGGTCCTGGGACACACAAGGTTCCCACTGTACTTCGCCCCTACTGGCAATCCCCTACTTTGTGCCGTAGCCCATCTCCCACGACGTGGAAGAGGGATTGGTCTTGTGGGAAACTCTCGTCAGCCATGATTGCTAGAAATTCAGACTCGGATACCTCTTCCAAAATAGCCTCAATGCATACCTCCAGCATACACTGCAATGATTCTTCCTGGATCATTTTCGACGTTCCTTTGAAACACGAAGCACTCTCTAGATATGACTTAAAACCGGAGTCTATTTCACTCGTGTATTTAATTAAATGCAGAAATATACCAGAATTCACGGTTTCTGGCCTCTCGGCATGTCCTCTCAACGCCAGTTCGTTTGACCCACAAAATTTAATACAGTTTATTATTCTGGATAGTACTTGCCGATTTTTGCTTACTTCATTGCTATGACGCTGCACAGCTTCCTCATACATATATATATATATACTCTATATAGGATTTTATTAAACACAATGTGTACAATCAACTTATTCACCACTCTGTCATTTCTGCGATTAGAAATTGAGACCAGCTTACACATTCCACTAAGTGGTATTTAGGGCATGGATTATTGCAATTCTGGCAGACGCAGTCCTCCTTGGGCTCTTGAAATGCCTCATTCTGACAGGTTCTTCCATGAAACCCATAGACAACGAATCGCGTATACAGATGTCGAAGTTTGAAATTTGGTGCCTGCCAGATATCTGTCTTCATTGCTTCAGTCTCCATTGTTTCTTGGGGTATCACGTCGGATTTTTTCTGTCTCTCCTCGATGATGGTTTTATACTTTTGCGTTTCCGGTAGATCGAAGGAGTGCTTTATGTCTTCTATAAAGAAGGTTTCCTGAGCTATTTTATAGGCGTAGCTGTTCCTTGAGAATTTTGAGATAGTGAGAGCTCTCTTAATAAATCTCGCTTTGACGCTCTCTAGCTTTCTGAGGTTGTTCACCGACAAGTAGGGCCAAATTAATTGTATGTCATATGTGGCGGTCTGCATAACTTTAATTTTGAATAGCTTCATCGCTGTTGACAGGGATAGGTTTTGGAGTTTGGGAATGTCATATGAGAATTTCGTTTCTGCCGTTGCTCGCTCCGGTATATTCAGGGAGAAAGCAGTCCAGTAGTTTTGTTGCACGACATCCAGGTATTTGAAGTTGGGTACTGTACTCGTATTTGCTTCATGAAAGATTCAGTAATTTGCATAGTTATGCAAGTTAGCCCGTTATGATAAAACCGAGGCTGGAATGAGACCACAAACTGGTTTGTACAACCTTGTGAGTTAACCAGCTAATCGGGCGGACCAATCACGTAATTCGCTGCATGTATGACCTAGCGACGGGAAGCCAATCTTTGGGTCTTTTGTGAAGCGAGCCAAGGAGCCCCGAAGGAGTGAAGCTGGCCCGCGTTCGAAGGAATGTGATCGCGTGTCGAGTGATCTGACACAAGCCAACCACGTGACCGACACAAGCCAATAGAATGACGCGTTACATTGATGGAACTAATAAGCGCATTGAGAATATCTAATTAACAGCGATATTTAAACCCTTCGGGACACCAAAGAAGTTGTCAAATAATAAATAAGAATTATTAGAACATATTTGAGGTTAATTAAATGCTTATTACGGAATAAAGTATATTCGTAATAAAACGCGCAATTTAGGCAAGTTTTTTATGAGGTGACGCTAACTTTTCATCGAAGTGGGAGAGATGCAACATGATTCGCGTCTCTTATTTCTAAAGTCTTCATTGGGAGTGGACGTATCCACTGACTTCACTACATTTAGGAAAACAAAGCTTTAATATTTCATAGCAACATCGAAGAAGAAGTTATTACTACAAGTATAATAATGCATTTTATTAATCCCTTAACGAGTCAAGGACTCATATACAAAGGAATTGTACAGTTTTATCTTGTTGGCGACAAATTACAATACAATGTTTAGTTTACAAAGTTTTCAGTATGAAAATATATACAACATTTTGTAGCTTTCATAAGTTTTTGTACACAATGTGTTCTTCTTTTGTCTTCTCAGATTATGAAATTTCTTCAAACTGACATTTTATAATCATTCCACATAAACTGTTTTAGCCTCCTTTTAAAGATTGGTAGGCTAGGTGCAATTTTATATTTTCTGGCAGTCTATTGAACTTTACAAAGGCAGTATACTTAATGCTATTACTGCCATATTGTTTGGAATTGATATGGAAAAGTGTTATGTCATCTGCATGTCTAGTTTTGTAAGCGTGTAAATCAGATTGTTTAGTGAAGTTTAAATTTGTGTGGATTCTTTTGTGTAGGATTTGGTACATCAGGACATTTGATTTGATTTCTGCATTTAGGGCTACTGGTTGAATTTTACTCGTAATATAAAGGTGTTTGGTTGGTGTTAAAAAAGGGTAGTTATAAATATTTCTTACGGCTCTATTCTGAATTACCTCAATTTCCTTTTTTTTTAATGTAATTTGAGCATTGTATCCAAATTGTATTCAAATATTGTAAGTGGCTATGGATTAAGGAAAAATACACTTTCCTGAGTAGATATTTTGGGATATAGTAGCTCAATTTTTTTTATCATCCCAGCGGCAGGTGATATTTTTTTTTTACTAATGCATCAATGTGCTTTAGCCAGGAGAGATTTTCATCTATTATTAGGCCTAGGTATTTGACAGATGAGACCCTTTTAACTGCCTTTCCATTCAGCATTATATTCTGAGTGATGTATAACTTTGTTCTAAGCTTAGATATTATTATATAATTTGATTTATCTTCATTTATTGTTAATTTATTTGACTGGGTCCAGCCAAGTATGGTATTCATGTCCTCCTGCATGTGTGTAATCAGCGTGTTGGTGGTGTACGCATTGTAAAATATGCTTAAGTCATCTGCAAACATCGTTATATCACCATGAAAACGGAGTGTTGCTATGTCATTAATATACAGTATACTAAGAAGAGGGGAGGACCCAGTATTGATTCTTGCGGCACACCATGGGTAATATTAACTTCCTCACTTCTGTAGTCATTTATTTCAATATACTGCTTACGATTAGATAGGTAATTTTTAAACCATGTCCAAGCTACTCCTCGGATACCTGCTTTATCAAGTTTCCCTAAAAGAATTTCATGGTCAACAGTATCAAACGCCTTTCTCAGGTCTATGAAAAGGCCACTCGCTGTCATCTTATTGTCTAAGACATCTTGCAAGTTAGAGATAATATCAATTGTGGCTATTTCTGTGCTTGAGTTTTCTCGGAATCCATATTGCCCTTTGTAGAAGTAATCATTTTTATTTAAGAAATAAACCATTCTGATTTTTACTACTGTTTCGAGTACCTTGGAAAAGGGTGGGAGGATGGAAATGGGTCTGTAATTGTCCGGATTGCTTTTGTCACCTCCTTTACAGACTGGTATGACTCGTGCTATTTTAGATCATCAGGAACCAGACCAGTCTCTAACGATAAATTTATTCAAGTAGTTAGTGGGCTACTTAGCATGTCAATGGAGTTTTTTTTTTACAATTTTACTGACATACCATCTTTGTCTTGACTACTTTTCATTTTAAGGCTTAATATAATATTGCGAATTTCCATCTCATTAGTCGGGTTCACAAATATGGAATCTGTGTTGACATTAATTTCATTAACTTTTTCCCTGGGGGGATGTTTTTGGCTAACTTGTGTGCTATGTTTATAAAGTGAGTGTTTAGAGCATTGCAAAAATTTTCCTTTCCTGTGAATTATTATCTCACTGGGATCACCATTGTTTTCAGTTGTGCAGTTGTAGATCATTTATTGATTACTTTCCAAGTATCTTTTATGCTATTGGCATTCAATGTTAATTTATGTTCATAGTATGAGGATTTCAGTTTCCGTTTTAAAGCTGTCACTTTGTTCCTACATATTATGTACTCTTCCTTTAAGAGGTTATTGTTTCTGTGAATGCTAGTTTTAAGTTTAGCATGTAGTAGGTCCCTTTGTTTTATTAGTTGAATTAATTCTGTTGTTATTCATGGGTTTTTGTGGTTCTGGTGTATTTCCTTCAAAGGTGAGTCAGTGTTTTCTTTCTTGGGTGCCTGTGTAAAGAATTTGTGTTTCATGGCGATGTAAGTTTCGTTTAGATCATCTAAGCAGTCTATTTGATTGATATCATTAGAGAATTTGTTTTTGTTCACGTACTGGTAATTTTTATTTACGTTTTTTGAATTAGACCTTTGCTTGTTGTGGGGGTATTTAAATGCCATGTTCGGGATTGGGCTTTTGCCTGGATAGTAATTAGACCAGAAAATCTCTGTTACAAGAATATTATGATCACTAATATCACTATTTATATTGCTAATTGTATAGGCATGTTCACAGTTATTAGTGGCCCCCTGATCAAGGAGTGTACTTGTTGATTCACTTATTCTTGTTGGATAGCGAGTATTGCCTTGTGTGAAACCATAGCTTGATAGTAGATTGAGGTATGATTTGGTTACATTACTTTTGTTTAGTAAGTTAATATTTGTATCACCAATGCATAAGGAAAGATTGGCATTGTTTTTCGAGAGAAAGTGCTCTAGAGATTGCATGAATTTTGTTGCGTTATTTATGTTAGGATTATATACTGCAATTATATTAATAGTATGCAGGTTATTGAAACGAACAGTATCATTTCTTATAAGCTCTAACTGGATCAAGCTATGGTTACTCTGAACTAGGTTAAGAACTTTTGTATTCCATTTTTGTGGACATAAACTCCCACGCCTCCACCATCCAGATTGTCTCTGTGTACTGTGCCCAAATCCAGTTGCCTAGATTTGAGAGCACAGGCCACAATGCTAAGTACAGAATTGAAAGTTTGAATAGCGCGCGACAAGCCCTCTAAGAAAGAATTGGAAGCTTTGAGCAGCCAAGAAATGGTTAAGTGACGTAGGCGAGAGCGTCATAGTCGAGGCTAAATTGACATTAAATATTTACCGATGGAGTAGAATCTTGAGACTAACATCAGATTACTGGCACGGACAAGGGATGAAGAATGTGCTTTATTTCGAGGAAATTGATTGAGCGGAAGCTGAGATATGAGATGTTTTAGTTTCAGCATATTTCACGCATTGACCTCGAGGAGTCCGCTTGCGAAGTATATAAGGCTTGAATGCCAGTGCTAAGTATGTTCATTCCTTCGTAAGCGCTCAGCCGCTAAACACTCTACGTCGCTCCGAACACTGTTATAATCTTCATGCACATGGTTGCAAAATCTACGTTATTACCAGCACAGTCGCTGGGACTTAGTGATTTCGATAGTAAATGGTTCCTGGTCTTATAAAAGTGTTTGACATTATAGTGATCTTCGAACTTTTCAAAAGATATCACCAAGGTGATAGACTTTGTGGCGTTGGTAATACTTTACTGCTACAATGGACTTATGAATAGAATTAGTCTATATTTTGCTTTCCACTGTCCACTAAAATTTAACTTGGATTATTTCATCCAAACAACCAGAATAAGTCTTGGACTTAATAACTTTCGACCAACCAAAATAGTTCATTACTGTTCGCCTACCAGTCTTGCACAGTTCAGTTCACTAGCCGACATAGGGAATACCAGCACGCTTGCATTGTCTGGAGAGTGAGAAGCTCTGCCCAGGGAACTGATCTTCAGAACTCGAACATGTGTTGCATAAGATTGTAAGAGTAGTGACAGTATTGAAGGCATTACAGTTGGGTCGAGTTAAAACTGGTAATCTTTCATCATGGATCTTTTTGATCTAACCCCAGTCAAGATTACTTCAGCTGTTGAAGCAGCATATTTTACGAACTATTTTCATCAAGATATTCAGGCTACAAGTATGAATACCGCTATGTCTAAGTAAGACAATTGCGGGTATAAAATGGAGGCCGATACAAGATTATAAATACGTGTCCTAATGGGGACAAGAAGACTGAAATAATCTGGTTCAGACCAGATTACAAGCACCAAGATCTACAGGATTGTAAGCTACAATTTGCATTATTTTTATGCGTAGTTAGCTGGAATTTCTCAATTTTTCTACAGTCTTACCAACACATATTTTCTTTTCACGATGTTTTTGCTGTTGCAAATATCTTTTTCAATAGAAGCTTTGATCTGAGCAGTTTTTACACTCAGAAGTCATTGATTCGAAATTTATGGACGAGCAGAACGAGCATTTATTTAATTTTGATATTTTTCTAATCACGGTCATCAGCCGTCGAAACTGAAAATTTAATAATAAATTTAAGTTGAGGAATGGATATTTATCCATTATTAAGAAGTCGAGGATGATATTCCCCGAACAGTTTAACAACTTTAAATCCATTTGTTGATGAAATAATAATAATAATGTTGCTTTAATAATTATTATTATTTTCAATTTTCTGAGATAATAATATATATATACACCGCGGACAGGCCAACAAGGACCACGCAAATATCACTTCTTTATAGGTCTAGTTTCCTTCTTTCTCTTCCAGAAGTCTTTCATCCTGGTCGACTGTGCAGCTCTTCTTTCAGCAGTCCATTCTCCTCTGTTGAGATTTTTCTTCTCCCCGACAAGAATTTTGAGACCAAAAATTTTTTTTCTGTACTCTATTCGATTTAGACAATCTTCTTCAGTAATTTTGAATTTTTGAAGTTCTTCTTTCATTTGTTTTACATAGCCTCCTTGTCCTTTATAGTTCCAGATTTTATCAAAAATTTGTTTGTTTAACCTTGAGCAATCCATGCGGACCATATGTCCGTAGAACTGAAGTCGCCGTTTTCTGATCATCACTTCAAGGTTGTCGATTTTACTATAAATTTCTGCATTCGATCTCAGTCTATAACCTTCCTGTGTTTTCCTAGGACCATAAATCCTTCTTAAAATTCTTCTTTCTATCTTGAGCAAATTCTCCATTCCGGTTATATTTGTAGTTTCCATGCCGTACAAGATGACTGGTCTAACAACAGTATTAAAATGTCGTAATTTTGCATTGATAGACAGGTTCTTTTTATTGTATATATTTTTTGTACAAAAATTTAATCTTTCCAATTTCCCTTTTTTGTTCTCGATTGCCAATTTATCCGTCCCATTGCTACTAATTATTTCTCCAAGATATTTAAATCGGTCAGTGACCCTGGTGCTCCCATAATTTGTTTTTATCATTTTCTTAGTGTATTTCTGATCACTTGTCATCATCTCTGTTTTTACCAACGAAATCTGTAAGCCCGCTTTTTCCGCCGTTTCTTTTAACTGATCAATTTGGTTAATAGCTTCTTGTTCTGATTCAGCAAACAACGCTACGTCGTCAGCAAATGCTAAACCTTTGACTCTGAGGTTCTTATTCTTTGTACCAATTTTAGCACTTGAATCGTTCTTCTCCCAAAACGTCCTCATGACTTTATCCAAGACCAAATTGAAAAGCAGTGGTGATAGACTGTCCCCTTGTCTTAGCCCAGTTTTTACCTCGAAGGGCTCGCTAACTTCATTTAAAAATTTGACTCTGGAAATCGTATTAGTTAATGTAAGTTTTATTAAATTTATGGTTTTTTGATCAACTTGGTATTCCTTCAATGTGTCAAAAACAGTATCCCTATCCACTGAATCATACGCTTTCTGAAAATCAACGAATGAGATAAAGATATTCTTTGGCCTGTTGTTGTAATATTTTAATATCAATTTTAAACTAAGAATTTGTTCTGCACACGATCTATTCCTTCTGAAACCTCCTTGGAACTCGCCAAGCTGTGGTTCGATCTGTGGTTCAAGTCTGTTTAAAAGTAGTTTGGCAAATATTTTATATGTGACAGACAACAATGAGATCCCCCTATAACTATTGACATCAATTTTTGAGCCTTTTTTATGTAGTGGATGAATTAAGGCGATTAACCAGTCTTCTGGAATTGCTTCCTCAATCCAAATTTTCTGGAATAGATTTGTCGTCGCTATTAAAAATTCATCATCTACAAGCTTCCACATTTCTGCAATTATTCCATCTTTGCCTGAGGCTTTATTGTTTTTAAGTGAGTTGATAATACATTTAACTTCATTTACATCTGGGGGCGTAGAGTCAAAATTTTGTGTTGTAAATTTGAAACTCAACTTGTCTGTCGGTTTTGGACAATTTAACAACTTCTCAAAATACGCAGCCAAGATATCACAATTTTCCTTGTTGTTTAATGCTAGCGTACCATCTTCCCTTTTGAAATTTAAACTCGGCGCTGAATATCCAGTGATTTCATTCTTAAATGCTCTATAAAACAATCGGGTGTCATTTTTCTTAAAATTGTCGTCCATTTCCATTATTTGGTCCTTCATATATTTTCTTCGAATCGTTCTTAAAGTCTGGTGGGCCATTTTCCTTAATCTTTGTACTTCCTCTAAATTTTCTGGAGTCTTGTTCCCGTTCCACTTGTGCCAAGCACAATGTCTTTCTTTGATCACTCTTTCACATTGTTCATTCCACCAAGCATGTTTCCTATAAAAGTTCAACGGTGCAATTTCCTGAGCTGGTTCAAGAAGGTTATTAGTAACATCATTCCAATTGGTTGGTATTTTAAGTTTTCCTTGAAATTCTATCCTTTTTTCATTTGTAAGAACCTCTCTATTAATTTTCGGAATTTTAATTCTAGTTGTATTTTGTTTGCGTGTAAAAGGTATGAAATTCATCTTGATTTGAGAAAGGTAATGATCTGAAGTTACATTAATGGATTTTCTGACCTTGACATTTTGAATTTCTTTGAAACAATTTCGAGAGATAGCTACATGATCTAGTTGAAACTCACCCAGCAACGCATTTGGGGAGACCCATGTTTTCTTTTTACTTGGTTTTGCTTTAAAATGTGTGGACATAATCTTTAAGTTTAGATGTTCACAGAGTTTAACCAATCTCTCACCATTCCTGTTGGTTCTATTGTGAGCGGGATATTTACCTATTATATCAGAAAATTTTCTCTCAGATCCAAGCTGAGCATTGAAATCTCCAAGTAAAATTTTTACATGATTAGAAGGAATTTTGAGAATTTCGGCTTCTAACTCGTCCCAAAATTCATCAACTTTCTCTGGATTCGTTTTATTATCCTTATTTATAGGAGCATGGGCGTTGATTAGCGTGTATCTCTTATTGAGAGATTTTATAGTTAGAAAAGATAGTCTGGCATTCACACTTCTAAAAGCGATAACTGCGTCCAAAAATTTCTTGTTGACCATAAAAGCTGTTCCAAGATGTGGCATGTTCTTCATCACTCTCTTCCCAACTTTTCCTTTGAAAATTCGGAAGTTGTCAGATTCAAAGGTGTCCTCATCCAAGAACCTGGTCTCTTGAAGGGCTAATATTGTAATGTGATGTCTATGAAGTTCTGTTGTTAGTTGTGATTTCTAATAATCATTATCATGTAGTGTGATTTATACATTTGACATTTAAAACAATTTTCTAAGATCGGATACTTGTTGATTCCGAAGGTTAGTGGTTAACGCATGCCCACAAACAAATAACATATTAATTCAGTGGAAGTATTTCACGCTTGCATTATGCATTTAAATCTTTGAGAAGGAAAGTAATGATACGGGAAGCTAAAAGCATGTATAAAACAGGGTTTTTGCTAGAGTTTGTATAAAAATAAAATCATTATTGACCAACGTCTTTTAAAACGTTTGGCTAAGAATAAGACACGGTGTGGAGTTATTCATGTTTTAAACTGATGGTAAAATTATTATTGTAAACTCATTGGGGGAGTTTACTAACACTTGCAGCTAATGGGAGCGCCGTCCACCAACATCAGAGACCTCTGTCGGTCATTGAAATAACTACTTGTAGAGATTCTTCTGGTCTCTTCGCTTAATGCAACGAAGCGGTGCAGCGCAGCGCTTGGTGAAGCAAACCAACACGGAGACGGATTGGCTTGGATTATTATTTTGATACATAATTTAATGCCTTCGCGTTCGCTTGGTTAAAAGCGGTAGCGTGAAGTTTAAAATCGGATGAAAATATATTCTGACTTTGTGGGTGTAGTTTTATATGTGTACATGTGATTTTATATTGAACGGAAAAATGATAAGTTTTTGCCAGGATATTCAGCGAGTTATGTGTAAAATTTTGATGAGGTTATGGTATATTTTTTTTTATTTTTTTTTATTTATTAATCAAAGCACAAACTACAGCTATGCTAGCCCTTCACGCTTGTACAAATAACAACCAAATAACAATTAAAAATAAAATATAAGATAAAATTTAACAAATCACCAAACAAAACAAGTCCAGATCAAGAGCCGGTAGAATGTCCTTGCTCGTAGCCGTGTCGTCAGTGGCCAAGATGACAGTTCTAAATACAATTATACTTCTCCTTCGCCTGCTTCAGGAACGTCCTCTTGTTTGTGGATATGTCCAACTCACGTTTCCTTGCAATGCTATTGTACAGGGATGTTATGCGGATTTGGAAGGATCTTTGGATTATGGAGTGTTTTGTGTGTGGAATGTGCAAAATATATTTGAGCCTGGTAGAACGGGAAGGGGCTCTTAGTTTGAAAAGTGACAGCAGGTGGTCCGAACGGTAATGGCCATTTAAAATAGAATGTAGGAAGGACAGGTCAGTTACCTGTCTTGTCGTGTTGAGGAGAGGGATGTTTATGGTTGAAAGTACCTGATGAGTGGTGAAGTGTCTAAACCTTGGCATTCTGTTCCTTACAATGGCAGCAAAGAAGGATTGAATTCTGTTTAATTTAGCTATGTTTGACGGGCAAGAAGTTGTCCAAATGGGAGAGCAGTAGTTTGCAATGGGCTGGATTATCGAGAGGTAATAGAGGCGAAGGGCTGTGGGATTTGATATTTCTGAGAAGCGGTAGAGTATGCCAAGGAATTTCATGGCTTTGGATAAAGAATGTTGTATGTATTCTTTAAAGCTTAGCTGGTTGTCTTATATGACCCCGATATCTCGTTGATGCGCAACTGCGGTAATGGGCCTGTCAAGTAAGGAATATGTTGTAGGTACTGACGAATTGCGTAGGGTAATTGTTAAAA
Organism: Meconema thalassinum; assembly: GCA_946902985.2. Lineage (NCBI taxonomy): Eukaryota > Metazoa > Arthropoda > Insecta > Orthoptera > Tettigoniidae > Meconema > Meconema thalassinum. The sequence goes on along the minus strand of OX336396.1, from coordinate 122,226,332 downwards.
GGCTGCATTTATCTGGGGTTGGTTTCAACTTCCATGTGCGGCACCAGTCGGATAGAGCGTTAAGTGAGGACTGAAGGAGTGCGGCGTCGGCTGGTGTCTTAATTTCCTTGGAAATCTTGCAGTCATCTGCGAAGAGTAGGGTATCGGCTGTGTCAGAGAGTTTGGATGGTAGGTCGTCCATAAATAATGATAATAAAAGTGGCCCAAGGGCACTGCCTTGTGGGATGCCAGAGAGCACAGGTAGCCAAGGGGATGAAGTGCCTGATGTTACGACTCTCTGTTGTCGGTTCTGTAGAAAGCCGGCAAGGAGTGTTAGGAGATTGCCGATTGCCATGTATATTGAACCGTTCAACGATTTTGTGGAGTAGTAGGGTATGGTCTATTGAGTCAAATGCTTTCGATATATCTACGTAGCAGATATCGAGCTGGGACCTTTCTGCAATGGCATGTGTTGCATAGCTGTGGATAGTGGCCAAGTTAGTGAGGCACGAGCCTCCAGGAAGGAAGCCATGCTGGCTGGTTGAAATATATGGTAAGGTAAAAGACAGGAGACGTTGGTGGATTATTTTTTCAAATATAAAGGATAGTGTGGGTAGTATAGATACTGGTCGGTAGGATGATACGTTGGTTTTGTCCCCAGATTTGAATATAGGGACGATGTTGGCCTGTTTCTAGGCAGTGGGAAAATAGCCCTTGGCAAAGCACCTGTTGAATAGATTGGAAAGCGGTGTACAGAGAACAGTGGCGGTGTTTTTCAGGAAGATGGGACCAATATCTTCGGGACCGGTAGCATTGTTGGTGCGGAGAGATTGAAGTAGACTGAGGACTTCATTTGGTGTTGTTGTTATTTTCGAAAATGTGCAATTTGCTGCTGTTTCTACCGGTGGAAGGGGTTGATTTTGGATGGGAGTGGAAAAGTTTTCAAAGAAATACCTGTTGAATAGCTTATTGCGGGCTGGTCCCTCTGCTGTGGTTCCCTGGTGTTCTACGCTGACACGACACGACATTTTTAACAATCTTCCGTTGCATATAATATGTAACACGCAAAAGCTACCTTCATTTTCACAACTAGTTTCCTTGTGCTATTGAATATTGAAATACTTACTTGACAATACACTTGGGTATTTATAAATGGGGGCTTCATAAATTCCATTCCCTGACCCGGTCGGTCGCCTGGATGCAGGCTGTGGATTTTCACTTCATTTATAAATGTGCTACATCGAGCGGCCTACTGCATGCTCTAAATAGTTTAATGTAGCCTAAAATTCCGCAATAGAACACCTCAAAAACGTAGAAAATCACTGGTCTTAACGTCGCACCTTTAATTCAAGAAGGGCCAAAACATAACAAATTTTCACAATCGGACTCATATTATAATTATTAATAAATCATGACAATACAGTGATTTTATAATTTAAACAAGTAAACATCGATGTACGTACACAAAAAAATGCATCTATTTATAAGATCCACCTACTTGAAAACAAACTCGACTCTGCAGCTTTTCTTTACAAAACTATCAATAACTTCATCATAGAAAGACGACTGTAGGCCTAATATAATTTTTGCAAGCAATCCTTTTTCAATCGACAACATAGCTAATGATGATAGCCTCTCCTGAATTTGAGTCGATCTGCAATATGTAATAATGCGTCTCAGTGACGAAAAAGAACGTTCTGCAGGGGATGTAGCAGCAGGAATTGTTGCTACCAGTTTGATGAGCTTGAAAATCACTGCCATATCCATGTACAATTTGTTAGTATGCATAAACTGCGTCAAGTCTGAAACACTTTTCTCTTTAAAGTCAGGAGATGAGTACGGTACATCACACTTAATTCAGTTTTTAAGCGAACAATGTCGAAAAATTACCCATAGGTCTTCTTTAGGGCAGTAACATAACTGTCTGGAAACTTATTTCTGTGCTTTCACCATCCAGCAGCGAGAAGAACAATGCATTTGAAACACTGTCCTATTTGGACAAGTGCATTGTCAATAATTTCATTGAATAGACGTTAGTATTTTGATTTTTCTGGTTCACCACTTATTGCACGATTTTTAGAGCACGGCTGTCCTCCATAAACATCGATTTTGGTATCAACATGTCTATAAAAACTATAAAAATCTTCTTCTCACATAGACTGAGTTTTTAAAAATAGCTCAACTTCTTGCCACAGTACTATATATCAAAACTGTTTGTAAAATATTGAACACAGTATCGGAGAATGAAAAGATCTTGGAGAAAATTGTCAGCAGAAATCTAGTGTTGAACTTAAATAAGAAGAACAAACATCCTTGTGCTTTCAATGTAGTAGCTTTCTGTAGCTCTCAGACCAGAGCTTTCAACTACACATTACAAACGTGACAGCTCACAGTCGGCCTTGGACAGAAGGAACATGCGCGCGCATACATTTCTCGCTGTGTCGACAGCTCCGCTGAAGCTCCTAGGACACTAGCAAGCCTCGCTGTACTCGCCAAGATATATGCAACATGCGATTCGTTTAACGCAGATCTATTACAGATACGGTACATATTGTAATTTTTAAAATCTCGCCTGGATTAGGTAGAGGCTGGAGGTTGAGGGAATAGCATTACTCGAAAAGCATGAGCAATACATGTTAGCAAGGGGTAGAACGCGTACTGTAGGCTATATTAACGTCCAGAACGTTTGCCTATACCAAACGTAAAAAAGGAAGGAAGCTTTTAGTTTTACTTAATCGTTAATCATGTGATCATAAGCCTCGCGACCTCGTTTTTACGTGGAATCCGAACCACGGGACATGGCATTTCTCTTCGAAAATCTCACATTCATTGACCAGGAATCGAACCCGGTCCACCTTGGTGAGAGGCCAACAGCTTGACCGCTGCGCTGCCACCCCCTCCCCCTCATTGCCTATATCAAACAGAACAACTGTGAACATGTCGTCCAGTAGCGTGGGTCCTATTGAGCACTGTTGCTGCATAGAGACTGGCGAGGGAAACGAAGAGAAGAGTCCGCTCTATGCTCACCGTATACACATGGCCTTCCCTTTAAACACAAGTCGCTTCAAATTTATGTGCATGTATGAGATGGAAGACCTAATCCTATGAATAACCATGCTTACAACGGAGTGCGCACATTTTTACTATTGCAATATGAGGCTTATATTGTTATAAGATGTCACAAAAGTTATACGTGCACAAGTCCACCTCCAGGTGTAGCGACTAGCATTCTTGGCTATTGCCCAAGAAGTGCGGGTATGTTTTCCGGCCCAGCCATGCAATTTAATTCTGGTCTGAGGGCTGGAAAGAGGTACAGTCAGCATTGTGAAGCAAACCTGAAAAGAAGTGGGTTGAATTCTCACCTCAGCCATCCTGGAAGAGTATCCCATGGTTTCCCATGTCTACTCCAGACAAATATTGGGATGGTTCCTAACCTGAAGGAGACCGCTCCCTCCTTCCCATTCCTCGCCTGAATTACAATTGCACATACTCTAAAATAGACACCACAGATTATCAAGCAAATTCTATACACACGTCCAAGTAACGGGGCTAAATGACCAAGATGGCCAAGCCCCTCAGAAAAATCATTATTAAACGTGACATTATCTACACTCCATGTCATTCTTAGTAACGAGGAAATACAAATACAGAGATTGAATCAGTTTTTATCTATCGAGGACCACCTTGTGCTGTAGTGCCTAGCATTGACTAATTACACTGCAACGGCTCACCAGTGGAATTCAGTCCAGTGATCCCGCGCTTACGAAGCAGGGCTATTACCGCTGCACCACGCGCTCTTTGGCTTCTTACTAGCGTACAACGCACATGGACGCCGCACTGCAATTGCGAATAATTAATTTCTCGGAAAAAGCTGAAAAGCGCACCTTACTACTTGCACCTGGTATATGCCTGGCCATGACCTACACGTGTACTGAAGATTGTTAGAATCGGTGACCCATGCATCGTATCCTTCCCTTGTTAGCTGTCGCCCATGACATCCAGATTTGATTCATGGCTCAGTCAAGAAATGTAGTTTTGGTCTGGGTTAGAACACGGTACAATATGGCTTTTGAGGTAAAACTGAGAAGAGGTGAGTTTCCTCACTTCAATTACAAAAACACACACACTTTTGAATTCGAAAGCTTCTTTAAAAAGCCATACACTCTGAAATTTGTATTATTTGTCATCCTGCTGTGTAAAACTGTCTGCTGCCACTCGACTTCCTAAGGGACATAAGTTAGTTATGAATTCAATATTTCAGCTCGCAGCACTTCTTAAAGCTTCACTACTGTACACTGCATTGATACACCAATACTGCCACTCTCTTTCCCCGGCAAACCTAAATATTTCAATGTAATTTTTCTCACTCAATTTGTCTCTCCAGTTCATGTGCAGATGTTAACTCCTGAGCAGCTGATCGTAGCGTCACAAGCTTAGGACAGTCAGCTTCAAAATTTTAGCTCTGTAACATAGGATCATCAAAATAATTGAATAAGTTATTATTTTCGTGCGTGGATAGAAATAAAGATTTCGTACGGCACAGCGAGCTTATCAAGCTCAGTTATCTAGGCAATGATCTGTTCTATTGGCTGTCATGAGCGAGTGAATCTAGCTCCTACCTCATTTTCAAAGTTTTTATATACTGTATAGTAAATTTATTCATCATGTATGAGTTAAAATGCCATAACCTTTTCGATTAATGCAGTTGAACCTCTCATGATAAACAAATGGAATCACATGTCAGTACTACAGTGCTGCAAGTTTTGTCTAATTTTGTGTGTGTATGTATATATGACTTACAATGATGAAAAAGAATGCCCCAATAAAGATGAATTATGCCCCTAATGTTGCCCAAATTCCTTCTGCTCCCTTTAGTCTGTAATTGAATAACCCGCAGATGATGTCCATTTCTTGGTTGGAAGATAGAGATAAAATATGTGTGGAATGTTACCTTTCACGGTCAAGAAATTAAACTCCAGCAATTCTTCTAGGTTTATGCAGTGACTGGTGCGGAGTTTCTTTCAGATGTATAAAACTCTTTCAGCAGACCCTTGGTATAAATGACCAGTCGTATGGATGTGAAAATTTTGGCAACAGTCTACATTATATAATGTAAATACCCTTAACAGTCTTCTGCCACACCTGCCCAGCTCCTCTTTGGTCACTATTCTTGGCAGTCGCACATTGCATTGTTGTCGGCACAAACCATACCTAACAGCGCGAGTAGAACACTGAGATCGGACTCAAAATGCGCTGGGCAAAGAGACAATGCCACATCATTTGCACTGATCTCAAATGTATCAAAGGTCACTGTGCATGTATATACCATTGTGAACAGCCTAAGAGGACCATGCATTATGACAGTACTTCTTTGCTGGTGGAACTAGAGCATCCTCAGCATTATCTTATCCCTATAAAGGTACCAAAAGATGGAATATTGGCTTTCATAGACAACAGGGATGCAATATAAACATTGAAGAATTGCTGGAGTTTAAGAGATGTGTGGTGTACTTCAGTAAGACCTTGACATGGATTTACAAGATTTAATCTAATTGAAAACTCTGAGTGGCCTTTATGGAAATGGGGCTGGGCGACTTAGAAACAGTGATAGAGATGAAGGTTGGCTTTGTCAGGGACCTATGAGTTGGAACTGCTGGGTGGAGCAAAAATCTCTGATAAAATGTACCTTAAACATTCAAAATCAATCCATTTTTTTTAAATCAGGATTCTTCTCAATGTTCAGTATATGTATGCGAATCACTCAGTTTAGACATCCCTTGTAGCAAAATCACAATGCACAATAATAATGAAAAACAAGAAGGTTTTGTCTAGAAAACAAACAAATTAAAAATACAATTTAGAATTATACAAATATGAATCCAGTACAGTGCTACCCTCTATACTAATTTCAATGTCTCCATTTGTTGACACTGCCTCAACAGCTTCTTAAATGTCTGAACATTTGGTGTATAGGGCTGAAAATGTATCCTGCATCTCACCACAATACTTGGTCCACTTCCTTTTCCACTGGCTTACAGAATTATAAAATGGCCCCGCCCCACCTCACACAAAGCTTTATATGCCCATTGCCAGCACAAAACATATCCTGCAAGCACCTTCTGATTAAGAGGAGAGGTTACACATCAGCATATATGCGGTGGGCCATAAATATAACAAAGGTGGTGTAGTGGCACAGAGGTCAAGCTGTTGGCCTCTTACCACGGCGGACCGGGTTCGATTCACCGTCCATGCATGTGAGATTTTCAAAGTGAAATGCCATATCCTGTGGTTCGGATTCCACGTAAAAAGGAGGTCCCATGTCTCATGATCTCGAGATTAACTATCAAGTAAAACTACAATCTTCTTTACTTCTAAATATAACAGTTTCAGACCATCATGTGGTGTAGTGACTAGTATACTTGGCTGTTACCCCCGAGGTCCCAGATTCAGTTTCCGGCTCTGCCAAGATAATTAATTCTAGTCTAAGAGTTGGTATGAAATTCACTCCGCCTTGTGAGCCAAAGCTGAGAAGAGGTGGATTCGGTTTCCACCTCAGACATCCTAGAAGTGATTTTCAGTGTTTTCCCACTTCTACTCCAGGAAAATGCAGGGGTAGTTCTAAATTTAAGGCCATGCATGCTTCAGTCCCAATCAATTGCAAATATACACTACTAAAGACACCACATTTTGTGGGTTATTAGACAAATTCTACATACACCTAAGTGCAGGGGGTCTGATAACACAATGTCCAATCGCTAAATGAAAAGTCAGTCTCGGAAGCCAGCAAACTTCTACACCAGGAAAATGCCGATATGGTTCCTAACATATGGTCATGCTCACTCCACTTCCTTCCCGATTCTAGAGTCAATAACAAATATAACCACTGCAAATAATGATACCACACTAATATCAGACACAGTGGAATGGTCATGAAGTCTCACTCTCTCCTAAGCTCCGAGGTCAGTTAACACACCAAGTGATGAATTATATATTTATTTATTAACAGCATTTATATATGTATTTAATTTCTTTGACAGAGCTTCAGATGTAAGTAGTCATTGTTGAAGCAAGATGACATTTTTCTATATAGGCCTACACTGCATGCTATTTCTATGTGTCTTCTGATTTCAATGTCGGAATCTAAACTGTCAGTGATGATACACCCTATTTAAAGTAGTGAACCCACTCAACTGGAAGACTTCTTCAATATTATTATCTCCCATATTGGAAGATGTTCGGTCCGTATTGCCAATATAATCAATCTAACTTAATAATCAACAAGCAAATTTGTCGAACAATACTATATTATGACAAAATATCACTTCCTAAAACTAGGGTACATGTTTCGAGCTATTCAAATATTTAACCCTTCTTCAGCCCTCTAACGTCACCAACACATCACCGACACTCATCAATCAACATAATAAAAAACACAATAAAAGACAACTACTGTATATCTACAGACATACTCAAATGCCCTTAAAATGTTATAAAAAACTGTCTCTTCTTTTAGTGCATCTTTGCCCATGTTTTTACCAATTTGTACTATCTTGTATTCATAATTTTGCTGAGCTGGCTTGAACTTTTCATGTGAAGACGGATGTCCTTGGTTCATTAATGTATGGACTCGCTCTAACCCAGACCTGTCCTAAAGAAACGAAATAAAGCTGTCACTATTCACCTGACAAGAGAAATCAAAGTCTAAATAATTAAATGTGAAGAAACTTACGTCAAAGCCAGGCGGGAACCTCATAAGCTGGGGTAGCGGGCCCAAATCCATGCGCCTCACGTCATGTAAACTGTAAAATTGTTACAGGCAAATTGTATTGAAGTGTAAATAAAGTGAAGTAAACTAAACAACGAAGTGTGTTGTTCCTAATGATGCCTGTTGGCTTACCTGCACGTTCCAGATGGAAAGGAATCGCCTAATGATGCGAGCATAGCCTCGGTCCAAGTGACACGGCAGGAGGAGGATAGGCCGTGGTGAGAGGCCAACAGCTTGACTGCTGTGCCACCACGCCCCCTTTGTTATATTTATGGTCCCCTTCTGCCTATCCTCCTCCTGCCGTGTCACTTGGACCGAGGCTATGCTCGTATCATTAGGCGATTCCTTTCCATCTGGAACGTGCAGGTAAGCCAACAGGCATCATTCGGAACAACACACATAGTTGTTTAGTTTACTTCACTTTACTTACACTTCAATTCAATTTGCCTGTAATAATGTGACAGTTTACATGACGTGAGGCGCGTTGATTTGGGCCCACTACCCCAGCTTATGAGGTTCCCACCTGGCTTTGACGTAGGCTTCTTCTTCTTAGCGTTTTCCCGCAAGTGCAGGGTCCGCTGTCCGGATTTTGGCTCGCCACTTGTTATGATCGCGAGCATCATAAGGTGTTAGGCTGAGCACCTTCGTATCGGCATTTATCGTATCATGCCAGCGCTGTTTTGGTCTCCCACGTGGTCGTTGCCCATTGATTTCCAAGCACTGCGTAGAATTGGCTACTGTTCCTGGTGCAGCATGTAGGACGTGACAGTACCATTGGAGACGTTTTTGCCGAGCCTTCTCAGTGATGGGTGAAATGCCCATTTGCTGGCGAATGATGTCGTTTCTTACATGGTCCAAGAGTGTGATGCCCATTGACCAACGGAGCATACACATTTCCATGCCGTGTACTTGGCGCTCTGTCAGTTGGTCGACATTCAGCGCCATACAAAGCAACAGGACGTACTATCATGCGATATATTTTGGATTTCGGATGTAGTGGCGTCCTTCTGTTGCAGAATACACCTGTAACTTCCCTCCATCTCATCAAAGCTGCGTTTATCCTGCTTCGCACTTCATCACATATCTCACCATCAGATTGTAAGCGAGATCCTAGATACTTGAAGCTTACGGTCTTGGCTAATGTCTCTCTGTCAACTTGATAAAAGCCGTTGCTTGTACACCTGTAACTTCCCTCCATCTCATCAAAGCTGCGTTTATCCTGCTTCGCACTTCATCACCTATCTCACCATCAGATTGTAAGCGAGATCCTAGATACTTGAAGCTTACGGTCTTGGCTAATGTCTCTCCGTCAACTTGATAGAAGCCGTTGCTTGTGATGGTTTCAAGGTATTCGGTCTTCTTCTTATTCAGTCTAAGACCGTATTGCGAAAGACGGCTGTTCCAAACTTCAACTTGATTCTGCAGTCCTCCTCTGGTGGTATCAGTAAGTGCAACATCATCTGCGTATAAGAGAGTCCAAGGAACACAACACTCCTTTGCAGGTCTCGTGTGATTGTGTCCAAGACTGGGATAAAGAGCAATGGGGACAATGAGGATCCCTGGTGTATACCAACTTTCACTGGGAAGCTCTCCGAGGTGCCGACGGCACAACGTACATAACTGGTGGTGTTTGTAAGCTTATTCATATTTAATTATTTAGATTATTTGATTTCTCTCATCAGATGAATAGTGACAGCTTTATTTAGTTTCTTTATGACAGGTCTGGGTTGGAGCGAGTCCATAAATTATTGAACCAAGGACATCCGTCTTCACATGAACCTTTTTTTAGGGATGAAAAGTTCAAGCCAGCTCAGCAAAATTTTGAATACAAGATAGTACAAATTGGTCAAAATATGGGCAAAGATGCAGTCAAAAGAAGAGACAGTTTTTTTTTGTAAAATTTTAAGGACATTTGATTGTGTCTGTAGATATACAGTAGTTGTGTTTTCTATTATGTTGATTTACGAGTGTCGGTGATGTGTTGGTGACGTGAGAGGGCTGAAGAACGAATAAATATTTGAATAGCTCGAAACATGTACCCTAGTTTTAGGAAGTGATATTTTGCCATAATATAGTATTGTTCAACGGATTTCCTTGTTGATTATTAGATTGGATCTGATGATCAGAGTAGCCTGTTCGTCATTTTGACGACTGAAACCCATTTTTATTTTTCTTATTTACATTAATATGCCCCAACTAATGACAAGAATGTCAAAAAATTTAGAGATGTAACGGACAATTTTTGGGAAGAACTTGCCTTACTAATATCAAACATTCCAGATATTCATGTTAAAATCTTGCTTGGGGATTTTAATGCAAAAATTGGTCAAGAAAGAAAATTTCGTCCAATAGTAGGTAAGTGGCCAGCTCACAAATTCACTAACAAGAATGGTCAAAGATTAATTACCCTTTGTGAAGAACAATGCCTACGTCTCGAAACTACTAGATTTAAGTGAAGACCACAGAAACTTATGACCTGGAAATGCCCTAATAGTGCACTAGGCGAATTCCAGATAGACCATGTTGCAATGGATAAAAAGTTCTACAAAGAAATATATAACGTGAAGGTACTACGTGAGGTCGATGTTGACTCTGATCATTATATATCCAAGATAGAGATCAAGTTAACTCCACGGCGTAAACAAAAATCGTCAAACTCGACCATGCAAAGGCAATATGACCCTAGTTATTTAATAAATAATGTGTCCTATAAGGAAAAGTCTAAAACTCTCTTAAGTGACAAGCTAGAAACGATGGTTGACACACTGAAAACCGTTGCTGTCGAAATTGCCCCTATTAGGAAAAGGAAAAAGCATGCATGGTGGAATGCGGAATTTGACGCTGCAATTCGGAGAAGACATACAGCATGGCTCAATGATCAGCAAAAGAGGACCAAACAATCGCGAGAAGAATTAACCATTGCTCGAAGGGAAACTGCCAAAGAAATTAGGAGAATTAAAAGAGAAAATCAAAAAAAGTCCATACAAATTATTGATGATTCCTTTAAACAACAAAAACAAGGGACTATTACAGGACATTTCGTCAATATCATTCTAAATACAGCTCTCCTACACTATTAATGAAAGATAAATCAGGTAAACTAGCCCACAATGATACTGATAATGCTAAAATTCTAGCAGATTATTTTAGAGAACTACTAAATGCTGATGAACCTAAGGAATATCTTGATTTTGAGCTTAATCCAAAAAATAAAACAAATTTACAGAACATTATTCCTCCTGACTTGAATGAAGTATGTGCAGCATGCGTGAGAGGAACAAAACTTGTCCTCCAAATGTAAAGATTGGTACTAATATAAAACTGAATTGCTTGGCTTTTGCGGATGACCTTGCACTGCTTGCAACCAGTATAGATGAGGCTAAACACCAAATTGAAGAACTTGGGTCTATTGCAGCAAAAGTAGGACTTGAAATTTCATTTGAAAAGACTGAAATAACGGCATCCTTTGATGTGGAAACACAAGCTATTACATTGATTAACAATAAAGAAATTAAAGTTGTACATAAATTTAAATATTTAGGGGAGATTATAACATGGAATTTGAATGAGAAAGCGTCAATTGAAAATAGAACAACAAAGTTAAGACAAGCGCAACATATTACTAGGTCTAGTTACAAAAAAAATCACTCTCCATAAATGCCAAATTACGACATTACGAATCAGTTATTAAACCGGAAGCAATATATGCTTGTGAAACAAGCTATACGAAAAAGGCGAATTGCTTTTTATGGTCATACCTCACGCCTGCCGGATGCCAGACAATTAAAAGTATTATTTAATTATTTTTTCAAAAGTAAAACAAAGAACTCTTGGTTTATGGAAATTCAAAATGATCTGGATGAACTCGGCTTGACAATGTCCCAAATTGCTAACAAAGATGAGAAGAATATCTTGAAAAACAAGAACATCCGACTTCCCTTAAAAATCTTTACCCGCAAAACTTACACCATAAGCGATGCAGAGAGAGCGGCAAGGTCGACTAGAATGAAAATGTTTTGGAAAAAGAAGAAAAATAAGAAGCTGAATCTTTAATATTTTTTTTGAGACATGTATATACTTGTTTTGGTTAAGTGCTCCAATGAGGGCGTAACATATGTAAATAAATAAATAAATAAATATGGAGTCTACATTCTTCAGATGTTGGCTGGTGATTGTTGAATACCATCAAGACTACGGTATCACAGAAGATCGTTGCACCACTGTAGTACAAGTTTATATGCCTACCAGTGAAGCAGCTGATGAAGAAGTTGAAAAGTTTTATAGAAAAATAGATGGAATTCTGAGCTATGTCAAGGGCGATGAAAATGTAATAATAATGGGAGATTGGAATGCTGTGGTAAAAGAAAGGAAGAGAAGGGAAGATAGTAGAAGAAGAATTGGATTGAGTGAAAGGAATGATTGAGGGAGCTGGCTGATAGAATTCTGCACTGAGCTCAAGTTGGTCATAGCTAACACATTACTCAACAACCACAACAGAAGAATATACTCAGGATGAGACCAGGAGATACAGGACATTTCCTAATTGACTTTATTATGTTGAAGCAGATCTTCTGAAACCAGATTTTGGATTGGAAAACATATCCCAGAGCCGACATAAATTCTGACCACAATCTGGTTGTTATGAAATGCTGATTGAAGCTGAAAAAACTGAAGAAAAGTAAATACCGGTACCATAAATGTGGCCAGTAGACAAACTAAAAGAGAAGGATGTGAACAAAAGTCTCAAGAGGATTATAAGGGAAGGACTAATGAAGAACCCTGAACTAACTTCTAATGCAGAGGAATGGGTACTTTCGAAGAATGAAATAATTAAGTCCACAAAAGAAAGCATTGATAGAAAGGAATGAATAGGTGGAGTTGCTTGGATCACTCAGAATATACAAGAATGCATCAAAGGTGGAACAACAAGAGATGAAAGGGGAAAAGCAGAATATACGTAGATGTCTTAAAAATGGGGTAAACAAGAGGTGCAAGGAAGCGAAAGCAGTGTGGTTGAAAGAGAAGTGTGCAAGTATAGACAATTGTTTGAAAGTAGGAAAAGTAGATGCAGCTTTTTGAAGGATTATGGGTACTTTGGGAAAAGGAAGACTAAGTGCTGTAATATTAAGGACTTGGATGGAAACCAGATAATAATATTATGTTGAGAGATGGAAAGCTTACATAGAGCATTTGTATAGGAGTAAGAAGATTGAGAAACATGTTATGGATAGGGAAGATGAAATTGATAAGGATGAGAAAGGAGATTTAATGTTGAGATCAGTATTTGATAGAGCACTAGAAGACTTAAGGAGGAAGAAAGCACCATTTTCATTCGAGACTGATTAACTAACCCAGTTGCTGATCAGGTTATTTCACTTAGTATGTAGGATTTATGAGATAGGTGAGGTGCCCTCTGCTTTTAAGAAGAATAGTATCATCCCTATATGGTGTTTAATATAAATAATTGTTTTGGGATAAAATAAAACTTCTCCCCCCACTATATGGCACCCTGCTCTCAATGATCCACTATTAGCAGTTAGCACTGCGGCCTCTTCTACTTCTACTCCTTTCACTTTGAAATCGTTCAACACTGAAACTAACCATCGCTTCCTAGATCTACCTCTGCTTCTCTTACCCTCTACAGCCGAAGTCATTAACTTCTTAGTTAATCTTTCCTCCCCCAATCTCTTCACATGACCCCACCATCTGAGACGGCTTATACAAACAGCATCATCTAGCTTGTTCATATCTAATTAGCCCTTTATCTCTTCATTACGAGTACCCTCCTGCCATTGCTCCCATCTATTTGTCCCAGCAATCACAAGTGCTACCCTCATATTACCTCTGGCTTATGTATCTACCCACCTCTCACTTCCATCCAGCAAGGTCGGTCTAAATACTGAGCGATGTAGGGAGAGTTTTGTGGCTACATCAACTTCTTTCTTGCAGAATACTGTAGATCACAACTGAGAACTCAATGCTTTGGCCTTTTTACACCTTGACTCTGTTTCCTTCCCCGTACTGTGACCATACTGAGAGAATACACAGCCCAATGTTCCACCTGCTCCAATTTAATTCCTCGTATCTGTCATTCTATTTTCTTGCATTCTTCCGTATTGACATAACACTCGTCTTTGAAATGCTGATCTTTATACCATAGTCCCTACATCTAACATGCTGGCTTGCTAGCTTTTGATGGTGTCCATTATTACAACCAGATCATCACCATAGGGCAGACTGCTTACCTAATAGAATCCTACCCAGCCAGTGTATGCCCTCCAGTAAATGGTCCATACATAAAATAAACAGTAGTGGTGAGAGGTTACAGCCTTGCCTCACTCCTGTAACAACCTGGAACCAAGAATTCATCCTACCATCAACTCTTACTACAGCCTGATTATCAACATAAATAATTTTGATTGCCTGTAACAGCCATCCCTCAGTATGCTCAGCATATTTTCCTTGGGTACTCTTATCATATGCCTTCTCTAGATCTACAAAACACAAACGTCTGTTCCTCTCATAGCATTTCTCAATACCATGGTACATGCTAAAATTTTCATCCTGACATCCTCGTTTCATCCATCTTAATCTCGACCAATGATCGAACTCTCCTTTCTACAATGCCTGAGTAAACTTTGCCCAGAATGCTTATCAAAGAATTATAGCAATCTTTTCTGACCTTGGTTATAAATTGGGGCGATTATTGCTTTTGTTCATTCAGCGTATTTATCAAAAGTATTTCTAAAACTCCTTGCAAACGTGGGGGGAGGGGGGGGGGTCAAATTTATAAACTGCCTACCTATCAGCGTATTTTATTTTTGTTTCATGCTTTAATGCTTGAAATAACACAGTAATGTAGGCCAAATGCTATAATTTGAAGGGGGAAAAAGAAAAGAAAGAGGATTTTTATTGCATTTCTAATTAAAATACAATCAGAATGTAAATATAAAACATAAAACATTTGTCAACAGCTGACAAAAGACCTGAACACTGACCGCCGTGAATCTTTGAGCAAGATGTCATTTCCGAGTAGGTGGCCAGTAGACAGCAATGCTTCTGTCCATTTTGTCCCATCGTAGATTGGAGGTAGTCCTTAACCTTGCTCATCACCAAGAAACCTCTCTCTGCAGAACAGCTTGAAGCAGCTACGACGAGCAGATTCATCACAGTGACAAAGTACAAACTCCACAAATTTAAACTAAATAATCAACAAAGTTTAGACAGAAACTGATGAAATGCTGGAGCTCCACCAATTTAGGTAAACACCACACAAGTGTAGCACCAAACGTCTGACAACACTGCTTTTTGAACTCTATTGGCGCAATGAAGTTTAGCATAAGCAAAGGCGAGTGGATGATCACAACCAGGAAGAAGGAAAGAGTCACAACGGGAATAACAATTGGTGGGGAAGAATTGAGGAAAGTAGAGAGTTTCAAGTATCTGGGAAGCATGATACAAGAAAATGGAAGAAACAACAGAGAAATAAATGGGCGGCGGAGGCAAGCAGAATTATTCAGGAAAAGTGTTAGGAGCCTGGTATGGAGTAAGGATGTCCCTCAAAACAGCAAAAGGGTTATACAAAGGACGCGCTGACGTATGCCTCAGAGACCTGGGTTATGAAAGGAAGGGAGCGAAGCAGAATACAGGCTAGTGAGACGAAATTCTTGAGAAGCAGTATTGGAGTGACAAAGGTGGACAGGTTAAGAAATGAGAAGATTAGAGAATCAGTCAAGGAGGGAGCATTACAGGATAGGATAGAGGAATCAAGGCTTAAATGGTATGGGCATGTTAAGCGAATGGATGGGAGGAGGATACCCAGGAAGATACACGAGATGAAAATAGAGGGAAAAAGATCAAGAGATAAGTGACTGAAGGGTGTGGAGGACTGCGTGCGAAAGAAAGGAGAAGACTGGACCAAGGTGGTGGGAAGACAGAAGACGATGGAGAGGCTTATGTTCCAAACAGACCCGGCCAGTGGCTGGAAGATGATGATGATGATGATGATCGGCGCAACACAGGGTGTGCTTAAAGCACGAGGGGAGAGCCGTCGAATTAGTGTATTGCAATCGTCAGCAATTTCTACAGCCAATACCCACTACAATAATATTGGACCATAATAAAACGATCAATAGTCCAATATAAAAAGTCAAATGAGAAGGCGGGCCGAGCCAGCGACGTCTTGTTTTCACGCAAGAATAAGTGAAATGGACATGTAAATATAAACTAGTATTTTATTCAATAGTGTGGTATTTTAAGAACAATTTTTAATGCAAGTACAACACACATTTTAGAGTTTTATTTGTAAAAATTTGTAAGGGTTTTTAACGCGTGTAAGAATTTGGAAGGTTTTTTAACGTGTGTGCAACTATCTCATATGTTTCCATCACATTTCATTCACATCAACCATTTTACATTAATTTTTAATCTTCAGTGACTGGCCATTATCATACTAGCTGATGAAGGGGCAAATTTTCTATGAAAATAATAAGCCTCGAAACATGTACTAGTGTGTAAATAAACACCAAAAGTATTGACTAGACGGAACATACTATATTTCAATTTTTAAAACTATCATTCGTCAATGCAAATCATTAACAATGTTAACCCCAAACATTTAAGAATCTGTTCAGGCAGTGTCAACAAACGGAGATATTGTAATTTTATTATATCAGAGTGAATGAAAAGCTACTGGGCGACTCGGAAAGTAAACTTACTGAAGAAGAGGACCAAGAAATGATTGGCTGAAGTGGTCCAATGAGGCCGTAAAAGCAGAAGAAGAAGAAGAAGAAGAAGAAGAAGAAGAAGAAGAAGAAGAATAGGGTAGCACTGTACTGGATTAATATTTGTATCATTATAAATTGTATTTGCCATCTATTTGCTTTTTAGATAAAACCTTCTTGTTTTTCATTATTCTTGTGCATATATTATAATTGTATTGTGATTTTGCTACAAGGGATGTCTAAACTGAGCGATTCACATACATATACTGAACATTGTGAAGAATCCTGATAAAAATGGATTGATTTTGAATGTTTAAGGTACAGATAAACAATCATGAAATGTCGCATATCTTGAGGCATGAAAATTGCTAAGTGTTACTTCGTCTGCTGTCGGCTGCGTACAGTTCGGTGGATAAGTACTGCAACATGGTCAGTTCGTAATTCTCTCATTCCCTCTCGCTATCGGTCAGCCCCTCGCACCGCTCTCACACGCATATTTATGTGTGTTGCACTGTAGCGTAGTAGGTGAGCTGTCAGGTTGTAAAGTCATTCATCGCCGAGCAACCACAGTTCGAATCACGCCGTGAATATTATTTTCGTGAAGTAACTCACCATGATGATGTCATGCTACGAAAACAACCGAGTTTGGCCGAGCTAACGATGATAATGTGTCATTACATTCTGCAATGGCTCACTATACACACGCATCCAGAGAGCACGTTCTGGCTCTCGTCGAAAACTGGCTCTCGTCGAACACGGCAATTACAGGGCGCGTGAGACAGCACTCCGATGTGGTGTTCCACCGAGATCTGCCCAAATATGGATACAGCAGTGGCGGGTGTCAGGGAGGATTGGTCGTCTACCAGGCACTGGTTTACAGCGGGTTCCAACTGTAGAAGACCGGGTGAGTTAGCCGTGGTGGTTACGGCATGACTGATGGCAGTCGCTCACATCCGGGAGGCGAGGAGGTTCGAATCCCCCCGCCGGCAACCTTGAAGATGGTCTTCTGTGGTTTCCCATCTTCCTTCCAGGCAAATGCCGGGGTTGGTCCCTAACTATAGGCCACAGCCGCTACCTTCCAACTCCTCGTCCTTACATTCCAACTTCCCTCCTTCCCTCCCCAACGGTACTTGTAGCTCACCCATTGGGTGTCCGTCTCGAAGCAGCTACAAAACTGGCGAGCCGAACATGTCCTCGGACACTCCCGGCACTAAAAGCCATACGCTAAAAAAAAAAAAAACTGTAGAAGAAGACCACCATTTAGTTACAACTTCGCAGGAAAACCCATTCTTAAACTCGTTAGAGCTCATGCAGACGACTAATTTTCCTGGATGTCCATACATGGCCCGTAAACGATTAGCCTACGAGAAGCAGGAATTGCTTGTTGAAAACCTGCAATCAAAGCACGTCTTTCCGACCAACATATAGTCGAACGGTGTGCCTTTGCTGAGCTGGAATTAAATCGCAATTGCGATCAGATCATCTTCTCTGACGAGACATGTTTCAGTTCGGCAGAGGTCAGACCGGTTTGTGTTTACAGGCCACGTGGAACCCGGTACGAGAAACAGTATGTGGCTAGGCGCACAGGTAGTGGCCGCATATCTGTGTCACGCTGCGGGTGGATGTCGTCTGATGGGGCCGGAGTGCTTCATCGGATAGGTGGACATCTCACATCGGACCAATATTTGCACATCTTGCAGAATATTACGATTCCAAGTGTGAGAGAGCGCTATCCACATGCAGTACTTCAGTTCGTGCAAGACAACTCTCCAATCCACATGAGCAGGAGTGTTCAGGGCTGATTTTCTGAGCAGAACACCATTGAACTGCTCAACTGGGACCCTCAAACTCCAGACTTGAACCCCATTGAGTAAATGTGGGCAAAGTGGAAACGCCATATCAGGGAAAACTGGCCTCACTCTCCCCCTCGTTCGCAGGATGCATTGTGGGAGATTATGTTGGAAGCATGGGGGGAGATTGCCCATGATGAACAGTACTTCAGAAATCTAGTTCAGTCAATGCCACGTCGGCTACAGCAAGTTGTCGAAGCCGGTGGATACTGGACGAGATATTGAAGAAGTGTCTACAACAGTCCTTTTCGGGACTAACAATAAGCAAATTCATTAAACCAGATTTCCCTTTGTACAGAAACACACATGTATTTCGTTCATGAAACATTTGACATGTTTAAAAAATAAACACCGCGAGTACGATTCCAACCCCGGTTCTTTGTCGTTTCACGCAACGCCTCTTCCCCTGAGCTAACTGGCAGTCTGCAAAATGCTCATAATATTGTAATGATATTTCCATCATCTCATGCAAGTCTATAACAGCTATCATAGACCCAGTGGTAATTAACTAACGGTTTATTGCAATAATTTGTTGTAAAACTTAAAAGACATCCAGTATCATGCGGTTCCACAATGGTATAACAGAAGCCATCAAAACAAAAAGAATTGTCGAGACCAAAATTGAACCGTGGTGGTTCGGCTTACTAACTTCACACACTTCCTCTACCCTATCACAGCCACTCTGTTAAACCCTTCTCATCCTTCGTCAATGGGACGTGTCCCTCACTTCACGCATTTGGGCTGTTTCTCATAATTCTTCTCTGTTATTCTGATATCTGCACAGTGACACTGTGTACTGATAGTTGCATTTTGTCCCGAACATGTCGTTGAACAAAGATGGATGTGCATCAATTTTGTAGCAACTGTGCAGCCACTTCCAAGCACGATGAAACCCCAATAGGACTTAGATATTGTTACGGCTGTGAGTTTGTGTCATCACTCGCCGCATGAGTCACAACTGCCCCAGGGCTGGGCTGTGCCCTGCCTCCTGTATTGCGCGCGCCTTATGCAACAGGGCTACTAGGACAAAGGGATAGTCCAGAATATTCGTGACTGGACCAGCGATGGAAACCTCGAGAAGCCGTGGACCCTGGATGGATCTAGAAGCATTTATTGAGTCACCAGCCTGCTATATAAGAGCGACCTGTCAAGCAGTAGTTGTTGTGTTTTACGAGCTAGTACGAGCGATTATCTTGTGCGACAGAAGTGTGGTGACGAAGTGCTGTGCGAGTTACGAAATCCAGTGACATTGTTTCTCCAGCTTGTGGACAGCGAAATAGCCTGCAGCAAGTGATCGTAAGTAATTGTGGTCGGTGAACATAAAGGAGAGGAGCAGGTAGTTTCTGTCAAGGCCACCGTACTCATTAGGACGGATTAACTTCTGTGATCTGTTGACAAGTGGAAGGGCCAAGAGCGCTCAAGGAAGAGACTTGAGGAAACTGGAGTAAGGCTTCAAATTGCTTGAATTTGCTGATTAGTGTAATTTTCTGGCCACAATAAAGTTAATTATTTCTTTAAGCAGTAATTGGTGTTGAGCTTTGTACCCCCACCGTAATCCAGTTAACAAAAGTGCCACTAGGGGGTGGCACGCAACAACTGGTGTCAGAAGCGGGATTACGAACTCAAGCACAACACCTGACGGTCCTGGTTTCAAAACCCGAGCAGGTCATTTTCTCTAATTTTCCTGTGAGTGCATGCCCTTTACAAGACAAACAACTAAAATGGAGGAGAAATTGGCAGCATTGCTAGAAAAGTTAAATGGCATGGAAACCAAGATGGAGGACGGCCAGAAGAATTTAACCAAGGAGCTAACTGCCAAATTAGAAGACGGCCAGAAGAAGCTAGAAGACGGCCAGAAGAAGATGGAAGACGGTCAAAATAAGTTAGCGGAGGACCTGAAGAAGATGGAGGACGGCCAGAAGAAGATGGAGGACGGCCAGAAGAAGTTAGCCGAGGACCTAACTGCCAAACTAGAAGACGGCCAGAAGAAGTTAGCCGAGGACCTAACTGCCAAACTAGAAGACGGCCAGAAGAATTTAGCCGAGGACCTAACTTCTAAATTAGAAGACGGTCAGAATAAGTTAGCAGAGGACCTAACCGCCAAATTTCTGGATGGCCAGAAAAATCTGGAAGAGTGTCTGCTGACGAAATTAGAAGAAAGCCAAAGGAAATTAGAACAGGGTCTGCGTGAGGAAGTCACGGCAGTGGAAAAGAAGTTCGACGCCTTACAAGTGGAAGTTGCCGAGCTGCGCCAACGCCCGCTGATGGGGGTGGAGGAGAAATTCAACGCCTTACAAAAGGAAGTTGCCGAGCTGCGCCAACGCCCACTAACGGGGGTGGAAGAGAAATTCAACGCTTTACAAGAGGAAGTTGCCGAGCTGCGCCAACGCCCGCCCACCGTTACACCGGGAATATCAGGAACGGGACATAGCAGATTGACGCCCCCAACCGTCGACGGAAAGGTCCCGTGGAGCACCTACTTACGTCAGTTTGAGGCGGCCTGTTCCATAAATAACTGGAACAACACAGAAAAGGCTACAGCTCTCATTGTAGCGCTGAGAGGTGACGCCCGTAACTTCCTTCAGGCCATCCCGACTGGATCCCAGGAATACGCTTCACTGATCGCCCATATAGAGTCCCGATATGGAGATAGCCATCTTCAGCAGGCCTACCAGATGCAACTCCGGACCCGGGTACAGAAGAACGCGGAAACCCTGCAGGAGTTCGAAATGGACATCGCACGCCACGTATGGCTTGGCTACCCAACAGCGCCGGCCGACTTTCTGGAGCAGATAGCGACGCAGACCTTCACCGACGGGCTACGGGACTCGGACACTCAACAGGCGCTGCGACTCGCGCGCAATAAGACCCTGGCAGATGCGCTGAGCCACGCACTTGAATTCGAAACGGCAAAACAGGCATCTAGAATGCACGCGCGGGTGCGTCAAGTGGACGTCGACGCACCAGCAAAAACCAACGAGACCAAGCCCCTGGCCGACGAATTGATGGAGGCGCTAAGTCGTTTCTTCGATAGCCGCGGCACCACCAGCAACGACACAGCCGGAAGACAACCGGAGAGGCGGCCCGGAAGAGGACTACCAACCTGCTGGGCCTGCGGTAAGAAAGGCCACCTGAGCAAGGACTGCGGTGATCGCCGCCGCCGAGGGTATCCGACGGGAAATCAGTCGTCTGAAAACCGCGCGGCCCAGGGAAACGAGTATTAGCCAGCCTTGGGGGGCAAAGGTTGGCTTGTGACAGTCGTCAAGCCCCAGCAGTCCAAGTGCGTGTGACGAAGTTAACAGGGACAATAGCAGCCTGATGGTCGACGGAGTCGTCAACGGAGTGAGCTGGCCCATGCTAATCGACACGGGAGCATCGAAGACCATCGTCAGCCCCAGCGTGATCCCGAAGTGGAGAGTGCAACCCACACAAAGGGACCTCCAGCTAATAACCGCGACCGGAGAGACCGCACCGGTACATGGCGAAGCATCACTGGAGTTCGTCATTGGTCGACGGGAGATAAACCATCCAGTGCTTGTGGCTGACGTATCAAATGAAGTGATCATCGGACTGGACTTCCTGGACCAGAACAACATCATCTTGGATCTGAGTGCCAACACTTTGCACTTCGGAAGTGAGGAACTCGCTTTGCAACCAGCACACGAGGCCGTCACCGCACGACGAGTAAGGCTGAGAGAGGACGTCATCGTTCCCGCCAGGACGGAAGTCAGCGCTGCCGTAATTGTCGACGGAACAGCTGAGGGAGTGGCGGCTGTCATCGAACCAAAATATGAGGACATCCAGACAAAAGGATTGCTAGTTGCCAAGACCCTCATCAACACGACGCCTCGGCCGTACGTCCGCCTGTCCAACCTGAACGACTACGATATTACGGTTCACCGGGACACCAACCTAGGAGTCTGCGAGCCCGTTACCAGGATTGCCCGCATCACAGAAACGACGGACGGACACCTGCAGACGGACAACCGAAGAAGACGCGCCCTGCCAGAAGAACTACAGAAGCTGTACCAAGGATCCCAGGACCATTTAGACGAAAAGCAATCACGCCAACTTCAGGACCTGCTACGCGAATTCCAGGATGTCTTCTCCGTGGGGAGTAAAGACTTCGGCAGGACAAGCTTGGTCCAGCACAGAATCGACGTTGGGAACAGCGCACCGATTAGGGCCCCATTCCGACGTGTCCCGCTCGCCAAGCAAGCCGAAGTCGACCGGATGGTAGAAGAGATGCAGGAGCAAGGGGTGATCGAGCCATCACAAAGTCCTTGGAGTTCTCCGGTCGTGCTTGTGAAGAAGAAGGACGGTTCCACCAGGTTCTGCGTGGACTACAGGCGGGTGAACGACGTCACGAAGAAGGACAGCTACCCTCTACCCCGGATCGACGACACGCTGGACACCATATCAGGGTCAAGATGGTTCTCCACCTTGGATTTGAAGAGTGGCTACTGGCAGGTGGAGGTCCACCCTAAGGACCGCGAGAAAACGGCGTTCTCTGTGGGCAGCGGGCTCTGGCAGTTCACCGTCATGCCATTCGGTCTGTGCAACGCCCCTGCGACCTTCGAAAGGCTAATGGAGTCCATTCTGAGGGGACTACACTGGAAGACCTGCCTGGTATACCTAGACGACGTCATCGTTCAGGGGAGGAGCTTCGAGGAGCACTACAGCAACCTGAAGGAGATCTTGTTGAAGCTACGGGCTGCCCAGCTGAAGTTGAGCCCCAAGAAGTGTCAGCTCTTCCAGAAGCGGGTCCAGTACCTTGGGCATATCGTCTCCGAGGAAGGGGTGCGCACCGACCCAGAGAAGACCGCAGCTGTGAGGGAGTGGCCAGTTCCGAAGGACAAGTCCCAACTACGAAGCTTCCTGGGACTCTGCACTTATTACCGTCGCTTCGTGAGAGGATTCGCCGACATCGCCAAACCTTTACATCGACTGACTGAGAAGGACCAACTCTTCACGTGGACAGCAGAATGCCACAGTGCCTTCGAACAACTCAAGCAGGCTCTGTGCACCGCACCTATTCTGGCCTACCCCAGAACTGGAACAAGGTTCATCGTCGATACCGATGCCAGCGACTTTGGCCTAGGGGGAATCCTGTCGCAAGTAGTGGACGGCTAGGAGAGAGTAGTGGCCTACTTCAGCAAGGCCTTTAAAACCAGAAAGGAACTACTGCGTCACCAGGAAGGAGCTGCTCGCCATCGTGAAGACCATTGAACACTTCCACAAGTACCTGTACGGGCAAGAATTTCTCATCAGGACCGACCATGCATCCCTGCGGTGGCTCCTGAACTTCAAGCAGCCCGAGGGTCAACTCGCGCGGTGGTTAGAGAGGCTTCAACAGTACAACTTTGAGATTCAGCACAGGAAAGGCCAGCTGCATTCTAACGCCGACGCCCTGTCACGAAGACCGTGCCCCGAAAACTGCACCTTCTCTGCCCGAAGGGAGGAGAACACCGTGATACTGTGCCGAAGGACTACCGTGGAACTTCAAGAGAGCTGGAGCCGCGAATCTTTCACGCGGGCACAAGCAGAAGATGATGACCTGGGACTGATAGCCGAATGGAAGGGGGGCCTGTGTCCCCAGACCCGGGTGGAACATTGTGAGTGACTGCAGCCCAAAGTTTAAGTCCTACTGGGCACAGTGGGACTCGCTGATTGTAAGGGATGGCCTCATCTGCCGCGCCTGGGAGAGCACCGACGGGAAGATATCTCGGGAACAAGTCGTCGTTCCAAAGGCTATGACGGAGGAAGTCCTGAAGGAAGTTCATGGAGGATCATCTGGTGGACACCTAGGGATAAAGAAGACCCTGGAGAAGCTGAGGAGCGGTTCTACTGGATCGGATGCCGAACAGACGTGGCGAACCACTGCGCGAGGTGCCACGACTGCGCAGCCAGCAAGGGCCCAGGACGAAGACGACGGGGTCCACTGAAGACCTACAACGTGGGCGGCCCCATGGAGAGAGTGGCCATCGATGTTGCTGGGCCATTCCCGTTAAGCGAGGCAGGGAACCGCTACATATTAGTCGTCAGCGACTACTTTACCAAATGGCCGGAGGCGTATGCGCTCCCTAACCAAGAAGCCGCGACGATTGCAGAGACCCTGGTGAAGGAATTCGACAGCCGGTACGGAGTACCCCTGGAGCTGCAATCCGACCAAGGGAGGAACTTCGAGTCGCAGGTGTTCCAGAACCTATGCCAGCTGCTGGGAATCCGGAAGACAAGGACAACGCCGCTACACCCCCAGTCCGACGGGATGGTAGAGCGATTCAATCGCACAATCGAGAACCATCTCCGAATAGTCGTCAGCGAGCACCAGAGGGATTGGGACAAACATCTTCCACTATTTCTCCTGGCCTACCGCGCCGCCGTGCATGAAGCCACCGGGTGCACACCAGCCCGGGCCATGTTTGGGAGGGAGTTCCGTCTACCCGTCGATCTTGCCTTCGGCCGACCTGGGAATGATCCGATCTCGGTAAGCCAGTATTGTCAAGAACTGGTCGACCAACTGGAGGACGTGCACGCGTTCGCGAGGAGGAAACTGCGGATCGAGACCGACCGAATGAAGACCCGATACGATCAGCAGACGGATGCCGGAGGATTCCACGAGGACGACCTGGTCTGGCTCTTCAACCCATTACGGAAGAAAGGCCTGTCACCCAAACTGCAGAAGTCCTGGGAGGGCCCGTACCGAGTCGTGAAACGGATCAACGATGTCGTCTACAGGATCCAGCGGAGCCCGAGGGCGAAGATGAAGATCGTGCATCGGGATCGCCTGGCAGCCTACGGAGGGACACAGACGGACCAATGATTGATCGGGACGATCAGCCTTTTTAGGAAGGGGGTGGTGTTACGGCTGTGAGTTTGTGTCATCACTCGCCGCATGAGTCACAACTGCCCCAGGGCTGGGCTGTGCCCTGCCTCCTGTATTGCGCGCGCCTTATGCAACAGGGCTACTAGGACAAAGGGATAGTCCAGAATATTCGTGACTGGACCAGCGATGGAAACCTCGAGAAGCCGTGGACCCTGGATGGATCTAGAAGCATTTATTGAGTCACCGGCCTGCTATATAAGAGCGACCTGTCAAGCAGTAGTTGTTGTGTTTTACGAGCTAGTGCGAGCGATTATCTTGTGCGACAGAAGTGTGGTGACGAAGTGCTGTGCGAGTTACGAAATCCAGTGACATTGTTTCTCCAGCTTGTGGACAGCGAAATAGCCTGCAGCAAGTGATCGTAAGTAATTGTGGTCGGTGAACATAAAGGAGAGGAGCAGGTAGTTTCTGTCAAGGCCACCGTACTCATTAGGACGGATTAACTTCTGTGATCTGTTGACAAGTGGAAGGGCCAAGAGCGCTCAAGGAAGAGACTTGAGGAAACTGGAGTAAGGCTCCTAATTGCTTGAATATGCTGATTAGTGTAATTTTCTGGCCACAATAAAGTTAATTATTTCTTTAAGCAGTAATTGGTGATGAGCTTTGTACCCCCACCGTAATCCAGTTAACAAAAGTGCCACTAGGGGGTGGCACGCAACAATATTTTCCATGCGACAATTTATGATTGTCCATCTGTACATTTCATCAGAAATTTCTGCTCTACCCAGCAGTTCCAATTTATAGATCTCTGACAAAGCCAACCTTCATCTCTATCACTGTTTCTAAGTTGCCCAGTCCCATTCCCATAAAGAGTTTTCAATTAGATCAAACCTTGTAAATCCATGTCAATGTCTTACTGAAGTACACCACACATCTTTTAAACTCCAGCAATTCTTCAAGGTTTATACTGTGTCCCTGTTGGCTATGAAAGCCAATATTCCATCTTTTGGTATCTTTATAGGGATAAGATAATGCTGAGGGAGCTCTAGTTCCACCAGCAAAGAAGTACTACAGTTGAACTTGACTTATATGCATATCAAGGGAAGAGAAAAGACTACTAGTAACTCAGAATTACTTAGAAATCAGACTTACATAACACATGACATATTTACTGAAAAACCAATGGAATAGACCTACACGTGTAAATCCTAGCAAACAATACATACATTAAGACAGAAAATACAGTACTGTATTATTTTGAACTTGGTCCAGCCTTAAAGAAATCTGATAGTTTGGCTTGTTTTACTTTTTTTGCATTGTGTATAAACCTCCTTTTGCGAACGTAGTAATAAATTCAAGGCATTTTCACTACAACTTTTCGCACTGATGTAACGCCTACACACATCGATTGCACTTAAGACTAACTTCACTTAGTTCAGGTGTTTCAAGATTCAAGTGGTCATCTCCATCAGTGTCAGTATCGCTTGTAGCTGGTCCGTCACCACTGAGTTGTTGGCATACATCAGCAATAATCTCTTCATCCTATTGTAGCCCACATGCAGCCAGATTATCATCGAAGAGCACAAAAGTATCGAAATCCGGTAGAGTTAGCTAATTGAAAATGAAAATCCACAGCCTGCGTCCAGTCGACCGACCGGGTCAGGGAATGGAATGAATGAAGCCCCCATCTAGCGGCGAGGATATGAACTGTGCCGACTGCCGAAGACTGTCGCACTCCCCAGGGGCAATGATTAAATGAAATGATAGTGAAGAGTGTTGCTGGAATTAAATTTCTGACAGGGAAAACCGGAGTACCCGGAGAAAAACCTGTCTGCCTCCGCTTTGTCCAGCACAAATCTCACATGGAGTGACCGGGATTTGAACCACAGATCCAGTGGTGAGAGGCCATGGAGGCTTCAGCGTTAGCTAATTGCCAGACATAATTTCGTCCCCATAATCATCATTAGAGGCAGCCTCCTCCAGTATGACTCCAGCTTTGCGGATACAGTTGCTGATTGTGGAGGATGACGCCTGCTTCCAGGCAGCCGAAATAAAGTCCATGGCTTGTAGTAAATTAATGGAGAGAGTTTCATTTCCTGCATCACTCAGTGTTATTAAATGTTGAACCAGCAATCTTTTATAATGCACTTTGAAATTTGCAATGATGCCCAAATCAAGCGGTTGTAGAACACTGGTACAGTTACACTCGGACATTCTCCAGAACGATTTGAGGTGGATGTGCTGCACATCTATCCACAAGAAGAAGGATCTTCTTCTGTTTCTTTTTAATCTTAATGACCAGTTTTTTCAACCACTGTTCCATTAGAAGCATATTCATCCAAGAATTTCTGTTGGATTCTTCGGTTTTCCTATCACAAGTGGAGGAAGTTTGTGCGATCCATCTGCATTGGTGGGAAGAAGTACTGTTACACGAATTTTACTTTTCTTCTCCCCATGGCAGGAGTCACCTTTTTCAGCTAATGTTTTACTATGAAGGAGACTGTAGAATAAGCCGGTCTTATCACAATTGTAGATGTTTGTAGGCTGTTAATCGCTTATGATACCCTGCAGAACCTCTTCTTTCCAGTGTTGCACCGTGACGTCATCCACAGCTTTTGCGTCACCGCAAATATTGTTCTCCATGTGATTTCATGACGATCTTTAAATCCTTGCAACCATCCTGACGAAGCCTTGAAATCAGCAGTGATACTCATCAATTTAGCTAAATCTATCGCCTTTGTCTTTAGCATGTTGCCACTAATTGGTAGAGCAGCAGCCCACTTTTGCTGGATCCATGTGAAAAGTGCTTTCTCCAAATCTACATACCTCCCTTTTTGTTGACGGCTGCGCTTTGCTGATTTCGAACGCAGTTTTAAAAACTCAACCAAAATAGCGTTCTTTTTTACCGATTACTGTACATAGCGTGGTATAAGCAATCCCTAAGTCTGAAGCAATTTCAGTTTTTGTTTTGTGTTCTCCTTGGTTAATCGAAAGCAACTGAATGATAAAACTACTGTTTAACAGAAAACACCAGATACCAGCACCATGTACATTTTACTCGTTCTTTGTTCCCACGAAAGAAATTCTCATAATCAATCAATACACAGAGATTTGCAGAGTGACATTGTTGACCCTTACTTACTGGCGGCATAACAAAGGCCAACCGAGCGAGTTCCCTTCACTCCTCCTCTAGCTGCTTCGTTTTTGACCTTCACAATACTGCTAAATATTAAGTTACAAGCAAAGTTGGAGGTTTCATCGCCGAAACAAAAGAAAAAAAATGTTTGAATATGAGAATTGTTTTCGTGTGAACAATCTAGAGCATGTCCCACATGAGCAGAAACTCTGTGTTCTATTTCAGCACCGAAACCCGACCTCTCTACCTCCATCCACACCAACAAAGAGAAAATTACATAAATACAGTACTGTAGTTTCTTTTATAACAACACGTGCTCATTAAATTACAAATACGCAAAACTCAGATGTATTTCGCTGCCACTTAATAT
This sequence comes from Meconema thalassinum, assembly GCA_946902985.2. NCBI lineage: Eukaryota > Metazoa > Arthropoda > Insecta > Orthoptera > Tettigoniidae > Meconema > Meconema thalassinum. The sequence goes on along the minus strand of OX336396.1, from coordinate 122,197,686 downwards.
GTATGGCAGCGATTTACGTATAAATAAGGTTAAATTAACACGCTTTTAGATTACATTTTTCCGGGACCTAAAAGAAATTCCGTACTAATATGAAATACGCAGAACAGAGTTACGTATAAAGCAGGTTCAACTGTATAATATACAGGTCATAATGCATGGTCCACTATCCAGATGGGGCCCAGACACTGTGTATAAATGAGCCGTTCCTCTTAGGCCGTATTGTATATCCATGCACAGTGGGCTTTGATACATTTAAGATCAGTGCAAATGAAGTGGGCAGTGTCCCTTTGCCCAGGGCACTTTGAGTCCAATCTCAGTGTTCTACTCACGCTGTTAGTGTATGGTTTGTGCCGACAACAATGCAATGTGCGACTGCCAAGAATAGTGACCAAAGAGGACCTGGGCAGGTGTGACAGAAGACTGTTAAGGCTATTTACATGATATAATGAAGACTGTCTCTAAAATTTTCACATGCATAAGATTGGTCATTTATACCAAGGGTCTGCTGAAAGAGTTTTATACATCTGAAAGAAACTCCGCACCAGACACTGCAAAACCTAGAATTGCTGGAGTTTAATTTCTTGACCGTCAAAGCCAACATTCCACACATATTTTATCTCTATCTTCCAACCAAGAAATGGACATCATCTGCAGGTAATTCAATTCCAGACTAAAGAGAACAGAAGGAATTTGGGCAACATTAGGGGCATAATTCATCTTTATTGGGGCATTCTTTTTCATAATTGTAAGTCATATTTACATACACACAAAAAATTAGACACAATTTGCAGCACTGTAGTAGTGACATGTGATTCCATTTGTTTATCATGAGAGGTTCAACTGCATTAATCGAAAACGTTATGGCATTTTAACTCATACATGATGAATAAATTTACTATACAGTATATAAAAAACTTTGAAAATGAGGTAGGAGCTAGATTCACTCGTTCATGACAGCCAATAGAACAAAACTTTGCCTAGATAACTGAACTTGATAAGCTCGCTGTGCCGTACGAAATCTTTATTTCTATCCACGCACGGAAATGATAACTTATTCAATTATTTGATGATCCTATGTTACAGAGCTAAAACTTTTGACGCTGACTGTCCTAAGCCTGTGACGCTACGATCAGCTGCTCAGGAGTTAACATCTGCACATGAACTGGAGAGATAAATTGAGTGAGAAAGATTACATTGAAATATTTAGGTTTGCCGGGGAAATAGAGTGGCAGTATTGGTGTATCAATGCAGTGTACAGTAGTGAAGCTTTAAGAAGTGCTGCGAGCTGAAATATTTAATTCATAACTATGTTCCTTAGGAAGTCGAGTGGCAACAGACAGTTTTACACAGCAGGATGACAAATAATACAAATTTCAGAGTGTATGGCTTTTTAAAGAAGCTTTCGAATTCAAAAGTTAGTGTGTTTTTGTAATTGAAGTGAGGAAACTCACCTCTTCTCAGTTTTACCTCAAAAGGCATTTTGTACCGTGTTCTAACCCAGACCAAAACTACATTTCTTGACTGAGCCGTGAATCGAATCTGGATCTCATGGGCGACAGCTAACAGGGGGAGGATACGATGCATGGGTCACCGATTCTAACCATCTTCTGTACACGTGTAGGCCATGGCCAGGCATATACCAGGTGCATGTAGTAAGGTGCGCAAAGAAGAGAGAGAAAGAAGTCACGTGCGATCCTAGCTTCAGGATGGCAACTGAATGAATGACCTTTTAAAACCACTCCTGCCATCTTGCGAGCAAACTACATTACTGCTTAGTCATTTATTCCTTAATTCTAACAAAGGATGTTGACGTATATGTAAATTAATAAAGCCATATTTTCCAGTGTTGCCTATACAAACTGATATTTGTAACTCTTCTGTAGGTCAACACGAATTTGTCCAATGACTGGGCGGGGGGGGGGGGGTGAAATGTATATAATACATTAGCGTAGCCAAGATCGACCAATGGGGGGTTATAGTTACTCAAGCCAAATTCTACGAGCATTTCGTCCCACAGCATAGACATGCTCGCCAGTCTCTATGCAGCAACAGTGCTCAGTAAAACCCACGCTACTGGATGACATGTTCACAGTTGTTCTGTTTGATATAAGCAATGAGGGGCGTGGCGGCGCAGCGGTCAAGCTGTTGGCCTCTCACCAAGGTGGACCGGGTTCGATTCCCGGTCAATGAATGTGAGATTTTCGAAATGAAATGCCATGTCCCGTGGTTCGGATTCCACAAAATAAGGAGGTCCCAAGAAAAGCTTCCTTCCTTTTTTACTTTTGGTATAGGCAAACGTTCTGGACTTTAATATAGCCTACGGTATGCATTCTACCCCTTGCTAACATGTATTGCTCATGCTTTTCGAGTAATGCTATTCCCTCAACCTCCATCCTCTACCTACAGCACATAAGAATTCAGGGGCGATTTCTCCGAGCAAGCTACGATTGCTGCGCAAGTGCAATATTTTCTAAACCAGGCGAGATTTTAAAAATTACAATATGTACCGTATCTGTAATAGATCTGCGTTAAACAAATCGCATGTTGCATATATCTTGGCGAGTACAGCGAGGCTTGCTAGTGCCTCTGAGGCTTCGGCGGAGCTGTCGACACAGCGAGAAATGTATGCGCGCGCAGGTTCCTTCTGTCCAAGGCCGACTGTGAGCTGTCACGTTTGTAATGTGTAGTTGAAAGCTCTGGTCTGAGAGCTACAGAAAGCTACTACATTGAAAGCACAAGGATTTTTGTTTTTCTTACTTAAATTCAACACTAGATTTCTGCTGGCAGTTTTCTCCAAGATCTTTTCATTCTCCGATACTGTGTTCAATATTTTACAAACAAACTATTTGGATATACAGTACTGTGGCAAGAAGGTTGAGCTCTTTTTAAATACTCAGTCTATGTGAGATGAAGATTTTGATAGTTTTTATGGGCATGTTGATACCAAAATCGACGTTTATGGAGAACAGCCGTGCTCTAAAAATAGTGCAATTAGTGATGAACCTGAAAATCAAAATACTAACGTCTATTCAATGAAATCATTGACAATGCACTTGTCCAAATAGGAGAGCATTTCAAATACATAAATAAATTTGTGTTCTTCTCGCTGCGGGATTGTGATTTGTTTGAGAAGCAAAGAAATAAGTTTGCAGGCAGTTATGTTACTGCCCTAGAAAAGATCTATGGGTAATTTTTCGACATTGTTCGCTTAAAAACTGAATTAAGTGTGATGTAGCCTACAGTACTCATCTCCTGACTTGAAAGAGAAAAGTTTTTCAGTCTTAATGCAGTTTATGCATACTAACAAATTGTACATGGGTATGGCAGTGATTTTCAACCTCATCAAACTGGTAGCAACAATTCCTGCTGCTACATCCCATGCAGAACGTTCTTTTTCGACACTGAGACGTATTAATACATATTGCAGATCTATTCAAATTCAGGAGAGGCTATCATCATTAGCTATGTTTTCGATTGAAAAAGGATTGCTTGCAAAAATTAGATTACAGTCCTCTTTCTATGATGAAGTTATCGATGGTTCTGTAAAGAAAAGCCGCCGAGTCGAGTTTGTTTTCAAGTAGGATCTTATAAATAGATGCAATTTTTCTGTGTACGTACTTCGATGTTTACTTGTTTGAATTATAAAATCACTGTCTTGTCATGAGTTATTAATAATTATAAATTATAATATGAGTCTGATTGTGAAAATTTGTTATAATTTGGCCCTTCTTGAATAAAGGTGCGACGTTAGACCAGTGATTTTCTACGTTTTTGAGGTTTTCTATTGCGGAATTTTAGGCTACATTAAACTATTTAGAGCATGCAGTAGGCCGCTCGAGGTAGCACATTTATAAATGAACTGAAAATCCACAGCCTGCATCCAGGCGACCGACCGGGTCAGGGAATGGAATTTATGAAGCCTCCATTTATAAATACCGTACCCAATTGTATTGTTAAGTATGTATTTCAATATTCAATGTTTAATATTTCTATTGTTTCATTTTTCTATGTTTACTTTGTACTTCTGACACGATAAATAAATAAATATTCAATAGCACAAGGAAAACAGTTGTGCAAATGAAGGTAGCTTTTGCGTGTTACATATTATATGCAACGGGAGATTGTTAAAAATGTCGTGTAAATATCCGCCCATGTTATACCATAACCTCATCAAAATTTCACACATAACTCTGCTGAATATCCTGGCTAAAACTTATCACTTTTCCGTTCAATATAAAATCACATGTACACATATAAAACTACAGCAACAAAGTCAAAATATATTTTCATTCGATTTTAAACTTCACGCTACCGCTTTTAACCAAGCGAACACGAAGTCATTAAATCATATATCAAAATTAATCCAAGCCAATCCGTCTCCGTGTTGGTTTGCTTCACCAAGCGCTGCACTGCACCGCTTCGTTGCATTAAGCGAAGATACCGTAATCTGTGGAAGAGACCAGAAGAATCTCTACAAGTAGTTATTTCAATGACCGACAGAGGTCTCTGATGCTGGTGGACGGCACTCCCATTAGCTGCAAGTTTTACTAACTTATAAATCTTCCAGTTGCCGTAACAAGCAAAGGCTTCATTATTCTGTATAATTTGGGAAGAAATAATTGTTGTGTGTGCAAAGAATTAAATATGCCATTCTGACTGTGCAATTAAGTCGCAGGAATGAGATTGTTGAAATGAAGCATCAACCATATTGTAGGTTGGATGTCTTTGAAATGAGTGGAGGAGTTGAATTTGGCCACACTTTCATCGAAATATAACCAAAGGTTATTTTGTTGAGCCATCATTGTCAATTCACGGGTTTACCCACGTGTTCTAGAAGTATTCCTAGTAATTGCTTGCCCGAGAATTGTTATTGTTAAACTTGTACCTTTCATTATGAAAAGACTTTACCGTTGTCTAGATGCTAATTACGATTATGTGATTTTTGACGCATTTAAATCGAATGGGCCGATGCTGCAAATTATTTAAACCTGTTACTTCTTAACAACCACTACAAACTGAGAGGATTTTTGTGATCCTGTAAAATATAAACATTTTGCAAATAAATTAAATGATTAACATATTTTGACATTTTGTCAAATAATTGTAATGTTGATAATAACAAATGAAATTGTTTTATGATAAATTTTCTAAATAATATTTCCAAGTGATTTAATTGATTAAATGGTTGAATCCATATTGAATTGAATTTATATTTTGTTGATAATAATCTTTTGACCATTATATTGATGATTGAGTCAAAAGCTCTGAAAAGATTTTGGATCGAGAATAGATGATTCAATAAATATTCTCAGTTTATCGAAGTTCGTCGAATCCAAATGCTCGAATGTCCATGTAAATTATATTGTGTTGTATTTCTGGTTAATAACTGTATTTGAACAAATCTTGAGATAACTGAATCCTGAAGTGATAGTTAATTTGCTACGATATTTTTGAAAAAGTGAATCAGTGATTTATTTTTCAACGAGTGATACATTTTTTCATTTCAATATGTGAATACTCAAATAAGGTAGGAATCAGGAAGGACAATTAAATTTGCACTGACAAAACCCTACTACTGTAAATAATTCTTTTGAGCGAAGTCAGCAGGACTATTAATTTTACCTTCGTCTCAATTGCTAAGTGTTCATGTGTTGGTGAAATTGTAAATCTTGTACATAACGTATGATTCGTCATACATCTATTTATGCTATTTTTGGCATACCTTCAGTAAATTTTAACGTTTTAAATAAAATGAGATAATTTTACAGTTTGTGCTATTTTCAGAAAATCTCCTTCTAATTGTTGCATCGAGTCGAAAATCAGTAAAGCAATTTTTTTGTTGAGTTATTGTAGTCACTTTAACCCATCTGGCGCCCCGGGATATTTTGATTCTCGTGCTGACTGATTTTTGGTGAAATGCATATGTGGTCGTCCGGACTTCGGTCTAAACGGGCACAGTACAAATGCAACAGAATAGTTGTTTAGGTTGAAGTATTTAGCTTCATTTCTTTTCACCCAAGTCTCGGTTACCACTAGGACATCTAGATTTTCCACAATATGTATTCGTATCTCGATATCTTCTAGTTTATTTTTTAGGCTTCTGCTATTTAGGTAAAGACACTTGATTTGGCTAACCTCATTTCTAGTGTCTGTCATATTTACGCTCATCAATTGATGTGTGTAAGTCAACATCAACTAGTAGGTCCATGTCTTGATTCATTATTATTACTGTGAATCTGATGGCTGAGCCTTGTTGATGGAAGAGTCTTTTACTAGCGTTTCAATGTCTTCTGGTGAGGTGATCCTGACAGCCTTGTCACTATCTAATTTATGGACGAAAATGTTAGTCCCGGGTCCAGACGTATTTAAAACCTAAATTACGGAGGTCTCTTGCCTGTTTGTGAAGTACCTTATTGGCTGGCGTCAACTGCTCGTTAATATAGATAGGCCTAGCCCTTCCATTGATTCCTGCATCACTTGAGTTCAGGTTGGGTTTGGATCTTTTGCCTTTTAGAATTGCCTCTTTTATTAGCCGGCTGCAGAATTTTACTAGTAAAGGAGGTGAAAGACCTTCTCTGCTTTGTGGTAGCCGATGGCAGGCGTCAATATCGGACTCAACAATTGTGACACCCAATTGGTCAGCGATAGACTTGACAATTTGAACGGGGTTTTCGTTTAAGTGTGCGGCACGCCATGAAGCTCTAAGTTGTTTCGCCGAACGTACTGTGAAAGCTCGAGATTCTTTTGCTTTAACAATTTGACCTCACTGCAGGCGATATTCTTATCCTTCTCTAACTCACAAACTCTTTGGCTGAGCTTTGTTATTTCGGACAAGGCTTGCTTCAGAGTTTGTGCGGCAGTGGAAATGTCACTTTTCATACCATCGAAACAATCATAAAAGTATGTCACGGACTTAAGCATGTCATTCTGAGTCTTTTCAATATTTTCGAGTTTTGTCAATCGGAGGTTGATTTAACAAACAAGATCGTGTAAATCTGGTTTACTTACATTCTCGTCTGGCGAGGCGATTTTAGAAACCTCATCCGTAGTTGACTTACTCATTGCACTGCACTCGACACAATACCATTGCTTGGCCTTGTCGGACAAAAGCCGGTTAGAAACTTTCTTCTTTATGTTTCCACGTGGTATGATTTACCACATTCCCCCATCACAAATTATGTAGTCTTCATTATCAGTTACACATTTTTCACACTGGCCTCATTTGGTTGATTTGTTACTTGTCGCCATCTTGTTTCACCTCAAGCGTCGTGAATTACGGCAAATACATTTGCGTAATCAATATCTACTATTTTAATCTGCAACTACGAAATTGAAGCAAGTATGTGAAAACTATTCGAAGCAATGCTTAAGGGTGATTGAAATTATTCTACGCACTCATCACCATGTTGAACAAGCAAAAGTTGGGAGAGGAATCTATTATCATTGAATCTACAGAGAGTGAGATGTCTTACTAAGATGCCACAGGGAACATAAGCTATGACGACAACGAGAATATTTGAAATGGTATAATATCAATTATACGGGGGAGATGAACATCTTTTCTCTCCTTCAAAAATCAAATATACACCTACAGAAGTCATTTCAACTACTATAACGATGGATACATCTACCTATTTAAACGGTGGTGAAGAAGAAAGAAGACAATCCAGTACGAGTGCGGCCAGGGGTATCCCGGTGCGTTTCAAGAGAGAAAGGGTAATCCCGTCTCACTAATAAGATTGCCAAGCAGAATGGACGCTGAAACCACACGCTGATGATGGAGTTCGAATCCAGTTCCTGGCAGTTTGACGACTTCGGGAGGAGATCCATGAGGTTCCCACACTACATCTATAAGGAGTGATTTCCCAGAGACAATCCGTTTCTGATGAACGAGGGACATCCACTTCTAGTCAACTTTACCCAACACCAGGTAGACTCAAGATCAAACAAGTATCCCATATTGTAGAACTGTAGATACATTGGATAATATCCGACAACTATATTTATTGATGCCATTTTTCTACAATTTCGATTTTTTATGTTAGACGACTCATATTTTTCATCGCTATGTCATGTAGATTTTTCATCGATTTTTAATATTTTGGAAGCGATTTCGACGATTTAGATTTGCTATTTGAAATTCAGAGTTTTGTGCGATTTCGACTTTATTTGACGGAGAGTTTATTGTCTTGTTTAGATTTGATTGTTTCGTTTTTAATATGACGAAGATTTTTTATTGGAAACTATATTTCAAGAGTAATATTGTCATTGAATTATAGTTAAAGAATGCGATCGTTGATGATCTATTTTGGAGATCTGAACGAAGTTATAGTCTGAATAACTTATCGACAGATCTGGTTGTGAATATTTATTTACTTGATTCACAAATGTGAAAGTATGGAATTTTATTACAACCGAATTAGTGAAAGAAACGGAATAATGTTGTTATATGAGCAGAGGTAACTGCAAGCTATGCTATAAAATTGAAAGAATATAATGTTAAAAGGAAATACTCGAGTGAAGTATAACATCTGATAGAAGCTTAAATTAAAAAGGTGTTGAAGGAAAATGGGTACATTTGAAGGAAGTGATAGTCCAGGATGCAAAGGAATAATTGGGATATCAACCGAAACCCAAAAAAACATGGTTTGATGAAGATTGTCAAGCGGTAGTTCAGGATAGAATGGAGAAGAGATTAGAATGGTTAAATCATCCATCAGAAAACTCGCAAGAAACATATCTATAAGTGAGACGACTGACTGACAGGCTCATGAGAGTATGGGAAGAGGTTATTGGTAGCAGTTGAACAATCACAGAAATCATCTCGCTCCTTTTACAAGTTGGCAGGTTTTGCACGAGGCAATTACAAACAACAAACCTCCTAACTGATGATGAAAGAAATCTGGTACCTCGTATGGAACAAGCAGATTATTTTGGAAAATATTTTGAAAACTTGCTAAATGTGGAAGCTGTATAAAGGGTAGTGCAGAACAAGATTTGGAGGCAAATCCAGAAGAAGAGGTAGAACTTGAACCATCAATGGAAGAGATACGAATATCTGTAGAGTCACTTAAAAACAATAAGGCTCCAGGAGGTAGTGGTATTAATGCAGAACTGGTTAGAAACGGAGGAGAAACATTATTGGAGTAACTAAGACAACTTCTTGTTCAAATCTGGTCAACTGAGGAGATCCCAGTTGAATGGAGGATTTCAATAATATGCCCACTTGTAAAAAAAGGAGATGCCACAAATGTAGACTACTATCGAGGAATCTCGTTGCTGGAGATTGTTTATAAAATCTTTACCTCCCTTTTACTTGGACGTTTGAAACCTATTTTACAAGAGGTCATAGGTGGCTTTGGTGAATTGTCGTATTGAAAATACAAGAGGTGCAAAACTGGCTGAAAACAGCAGAAGAAGACGAGTAATAAGCCCAGAATACACAAGAGAATATATCTGGACATGACGGTAACCAATAGAAATATTAGTTTCACTTTTTAGTTAAAATAAGATAAATACGAGAGTAATTAAATCCCAATACGTGATCATAGAGGAGCCGCCAAATTGTCACGGCTAATTAGATTCCCAATATGTCTGACGTGAGCACACAGCATATGATTCAATCATCTGACCTCACCAAAGATGTGAACACCTGCCCTATCTGTGAGGAAAAAAAAGGTCAAAGAATCTGACAGTGGAGTAGAGTGTGATGGAGCTTGCCAAAGATGGCACCAAATGACCTGCGCAGAACTACAGCAAGGACAATACAACGCGCTTAAGGCGACAAATAAAAAGAAATCTAAGCTCCTATGGTTGTGCTTTCAATGCGAGCAAGACTTCCAAACTCATAAAGCAGGACTGACCATCAAACATGAAATAGATCGCATAAGGGGCGATATGAATAGGCAGCTTCAGGAGGTAGCTGAAATGATAATCATGCTACATGAACAGCCTCGGAAAACGAAAGACGTGGTCAGTAACACGAGTTACAGTCCCCATCATGGGGAGAGTTAAAACTACAACAATGACATGCGCAGCACAGCTCCATCTAGAAAGCATGAGGAGCCTGAAAGGGTCAACGCGAGGAAGCCCTGACTAGAAAGGTTGAAGCCTTAGTGATCGCACAAGAGACAAGGGAAGGTGAAAAAGAAATGGAAGAAGAAGTGGGGAACAATGGCTTTTCCGAAGTTGTGTACAAAAGGAGACACATCCGACGCCCCAGTACAATAGTGGACACTCCGGCAATGAAAAGGTCAGACGACAAACAAAAGATGGCCAAGGACGATGGGTATCTCCAGACAAATGATCGGAGAAGGTACAGGTCACAGAAAAGAGATCAACCTCTGATAGGCACCAGTCTACAGGAAAACCAACTACAGACCATAGGAAAAACAGGTTGGCTGTATGTGGGAAAAGAAAAACAAGGAACATGTGCGGAAAACGTAAAAAGTTTTCTGGAGAAAAATGGAATCCTAAGACAAATAATCTGTGAAGATTTAAAAACGCGCGGGGAAGGCATGTCCTTCAAGGTGAACATCCCCTTCCAATATCTAGAAACAACCTCAGTTCTGGCCAAAAGATAAACTAGTAAGACGATTTCGCTTTTTTCGAGGACGGAGAAGTACCGAAGAACCTACTTTCACCTACAACTAGAATGCTAAGAATCATACTATGAAAAGAAGGGGGACTAAAAAACGCTTTAAAATACTTATCCGAATCGACACTACAAAACTTGGACGCACTTATTGCAACAGAAACATTTCTACTAGAGCCTAATGCCATTCCTGAATTTTATGGGATTCACACACTTGCCAATCCGACGAAAGGCAGGCCAGAAGGGGGAGTATCCTGTTTCTTCAGGTGCTCAGCAGGGAATCTAAAAGATACATATGAGGAAGATAACTTGGTCATAGTGCAGACATCGCTGTCAACAATAGTTGGGATATATATGAATCCGAATAATTTTGCAGACGACATAATCGAGAAATTATCAACTGAATTTCCACGAATCAACAAAGACTCCAATATTATTGTTGCCGGAGACTTAAACTGTAGGATCGATAAACCCAATCAAAAACAGAAATAGTGATAGAGTTCCTAATGGACGAAGGTTTCACACTAGCTAACAAGAAGGAAGAGAAAACTTACTTTGGATACAATGGCTCTAGTGCCATTGACCTTGTTTTCTACAAAGGTAATGAAATAATCATCAAGAGACAGGAAGGGCTCTGGATATCAGGTGACTCCCTCTGGAGGAAACATATTCCAATAGCAACAGACATAACACTATCAAGAATTTCCCAATCAATGACGTTCACTACAACTACTGGCATAAAGCCATCGCGAAGGTTGGACAAGGACAAATTAAATCAAATGAACCAAGTGAAGGCGGAAGAGCTCGTCTCAAGAGGGAAAACGGATGATGCACTTTACCTCATCATGTAGAAGACGATACTGGAAGCAGCTGAGCCAAGAACACATAGAAAAGCTCATAGGTGTTTTGACGCAGAGTGCTACAAAAAAAGAAAGGAAACTCTAGCTGCCCTACTTCGGACAAGAATTTCACAAACAGAGGAAGGTCATCAGATATATGCCTCCCGAAGAAAAGATTATAAGCTGCTTCTGAAGAAGAAGAAGAAGAAGAAGAGAGACGATCTAATTGAACGAGAAGCTGAGGCAATGGCAGAGGAAGCAAGAAATGACCCTTTCCTAGAGCCAAAGAAATACAGCTTAATAAATGGGAATCTCACTTCCAAGCAATTCTGAATAAATCGAACGGGGACGTAGCTTTCACCAGAGACAGATGGGAAACTGTAGATACTATGACAAGAACCATACATGTAAACAAAATCACAACATCATCCGAGGAAATAAAGAACATCATAAGAAGGTCAAAAAACCGAAAAGCACCGGGACCTGATTAAATCTGTATAGAGCATATCAAGGAATCTCTCGAGATGCTACTACCACTGTGGACCAATATCTTCAATATCTACTTAAGCAAAGGTATTTCAGACACATGGAGAAAATCGATCATCAAAGTGCTCTACAAAGGAAAGGGCAACACAGGTGACCAGAATGCATATAGAGGAGTGGCGCTAGAGAACAACCTCTTCAAAATATATATGCTGGTAATTACGGCAAGGCTAGAACTAGAAGTCACAATTCCAGAATGTCAATTTGGCTTCACCAAAGGGAAATCAACCCTTCATGCAGTCCGGTGCCTGTTGGGAGAAGTAGAAGAAGCCTTAAGGATACCTAAAGGGAAATACTTCACTGTATTCATAGACTACAGCAAGGCTTTTGACTCACTTGACAGAAATCTGCTGAGACAGAAGATCAAAGACATGATTGGCATAGAGCACCCACTCATCCATATATTGGAAGACGTCCTCCAATATAACTACATAGAAATTGGCGATGGTGTCAGCAGATCAATAACTATCACACAGACGAATGGAGTCCTCCAGAGCGACCCAATAAGCCCGTTATTGTTCAACATAATGACAGCAGATATCGTTGAGATACTCAAGGGAAAGAAGACAACCACGTTAATCATTTATGCAGACGACATGGTCTTAGGCTCGCCCAATCAAGAAGAACTGCAGGAAACCTTGATGGAACTGGAAAAATGGGCAGAGAAAAACCAACTTTCCATCAATATGCAGAAAACCCATCAGATGATTTCAGGAAGGGCGGGGGTTGAGAATATCACAAAACTTCATAATGACGCTCCACAATCAACCACTAACGATAGTAAATAGGTTCAAATACTTTGGCGTAACCCTTCAAACGACAGTGAGCTCGTTCCGATGCCACATACAGACAGGACAGCAGAGGCCACGAAAGCAATATGCAGGATAAAGAACATTGCAGCAATATCACTGAAGACAGCCATGAGGCTCTTTGACACGACGATATCTCCCATAGTTACTTACGGACTGGAACTAATATGGGAAAAACTGACCATCACAGACTTAGAACCAATAGGAAAGGTGAAAGCAAGATTCATAAAATGTGCCCTCAGGGTTGGAAAATAGGCGATATCTCGTCTTATCTATGAACTAGCCAAGGAAACGTTTTACATGGAGGATCTCCGATTAAGCCTGCCTTCTACTGAGGCTTCCGTCAAACTACTGGAGCGTAGGAGGAAGAAAAGAGCAGAGATAGACATTGAATTCTACGGTTAATCAGCGATGATCGATCGCACCTGGACCTACACGAACCAGGAGCAAAGACACATCATCACGAGACTGGCCATACACGATTTCCACCACAAGATTTGTGAGAACAAGCTTTTCCACTCGCCGAATGAAAGATGTGTGTGTGAATTATGCGGACGGAGGTGTACGCTGTATCACATCACAGTGTGCTGGAAGAGGACGAAATCTTTGTCTGATTATGGTGAAAACTAATAATACCCATTCGGGTAAAAGATATTTCAGTGTTATGTTTATTCATTTAGCTTGCAATTAATGCTCTTTCGAGCGCTCCTTAATAAATTTAATAGGATCATACCAGTGTGGGTTCATGGCAGGACGCTCAACCATTGATCGCATCTTTACTATACGACAGCTAATGGAAAAGTACTACGAATTTGATAGAGATCTACATTTCATATTTATTGATTTCCGACAGGCTTATGACAGCATAAATTGGACTGCACTGTGAAGTGTAATGCAAGAGTTGGGTATCAAACTGAAATATATCAAATTGGTGGAAGCATGCTATGCAGATTCAAGTTGTCAAGTACGGTTTGCAAACAAAATATCAACTCCTTTAAAGGTTCGAAATGGATTGAGGCAAGGAGATCCTCTGTCGCCTATGTTATTTAATATTGCATTGGAAAAGGTACGACGTGTAATTGGTTATGACAGAGAAATGGATATGATAGGTACTAACACAATCTTAGCATTTGCTGATGATGTGGTAATTATGAGAGAATCATTAGATCAGATAAAATCCGACACCACGAAGTTCATGAAAGAAGCCAGCAAAATGGGATTACTTGTCAATGATGAGAAAACTAAATATATGATAATTTCACGCCGACAAGAATTTAATGCCTCTGTTAGTATTGACGGTCATACGTTTGAACGAGTGGAGAAATTTAAATACTTGGGCTCGATTTTATCTAGTAAAAGTGAGATTGAAAAAGAGATCCAACAGAGGACTATTAGTGCCAATAGTACATTATTTGGTCTCAATAACTTATTTAAGTCACGCTTAATTTCACAAAACAGCAAGGTTAAGTTATACATGGCTCTAGTGAAAACAGTTCTGTTATGTGGATGTGAGTCATGGGCGACCTCACAAACACTGGAAGAGCGCATTTATGCATTTTAGAGGAAAGTGCTCAGAAAGATATATGGACCTATTTACAATAGGGAAGAAGGAAGATGGGAAAAGAGCGAAAAAGAGGACTTATACCAACGTTTTGGGAAAGCTGATGTGGGTAGGATCGTCAGAGGAAGACGACTCCAGTGGATGGGACATATCGTAAGAGCTGTGGAGTCTATCCCTAACAGAGTGTTCAATGCTCAGCTGATTGGCATACGTCCAAGAGGCCGTCCAAGGACGATATGGAAGGATAGGGTGATGAGAAGGTTGCAGCAGGTACATCAGTACTTCATGAAGCAATGGATAGAGAAAAATGGAATGGCATTTGTAACAAGTGCTTGAGATTGTGATCGGGATAATGCCTCCTGTGTGATTGATTAGGATAGTGTTTTGTAATATTGTATATTTGATGTGTTTGTTATGTTTCCTTGTTTTCTGGCATGGGCCATAATGGCCTGATATGTACAATAAATGATGATGATGATGATAATAAATGACGGAATTTAAGTGTTATTGAAGGAATAGTATTTTATTATACTACCTATTAAGATAGTACATCGAAGGAACCGTTATTTTTATTATAGTATTTTTATTAAATGTGTATAAACTGCAATAAGAATTTCGCAACATAAATTTATGTATTTTGAGAATACAATGATGTATTAGGAAGGAACTGCGAAGTATATCTAAGAAAGCTGTTTATAATATTCCCGTATTGACAGGGCCGGCCCTAGGTCTTTTTGTAGTGTAAGCAAAGAACATTTTAACGCCCCCCCCCCTTCCCCACCCCTATACT
This sequence comes from Meconema thalassinum, assembly GCA_946902985.2. NCBI lineage: Eukaryota > Metazoa > Arthropoda > Insecta > Orthoptera > Tettigoniidae > Meconema > Meconema thalassinum. The sequence goes on along the minus strand of OX336396.1, from coordinate 122,182,550 downwards.
CATCAGAGTATCTTTACTATTTTTACTAAACGTGTTATATGGCCAAAAGGTAAAAGGCAAAGGGATACACAAAAAATAATTTAAAACGAAACATTAATTTACAGGTCATTATTATTACATAGAATGTCAATTATTGTTGATTTTTTGCATACTGTTGAAATCTTTTAAAATTAAAACGAGATTTTGCTGGCTTTTACTTTAGAAAGCTCGTTCAGCAGCAAATATGTTTCCATTTCATTTAACAAATCATTTCAATGGCCAAAGTAGCTAGTTCACTCAAGTGCTCTTGGCTTAAAGTTGATCGCAAGTATGTTTTTATAAGTTTTAACTTCGAAAAACTTCTCTCTCCGCTGGCCACTGATGCCGGGAGCGTTAGCAGAATCCTCAATGCAACAAAAACAATTGGAAAAATGTCCACATAACCACGTATGGTTGTAAAAGACAAGGCTCCAGCTGGGTGACTTCCATGGGTAGCATTGGTGAAAAAAATTGCAGTTCTTCGAACAGATCATCTCCGTTCACATCACAGTCTCCTCCATCACTCAAAACGGTTTGAAGGTGCGTACAGGCTTCCTTCAACTCTTGTTCGTTCAAATTCGTCTCGAATTTGTCATAACGAAATTTGAAACTTTCACTATGGTGTTCCATTAGCTCAAATATCTCCCTTATGAGGCTATTGCCGTGTCAAGTACGACAAAGAAGAAGTTAACTTTAAATGCATTTTTCCTGAACGTACAGCTTCATCTTCACTCCCATAGGAGAATTGTTTTTTTTTACCTTTCTTGGCCGAAGTAGGGTTTCTTTTTCAAAGTTAGCGTCAACCTCGATTTTTTCTGCAAGTTCATTTGCATCTGTAATGACGTTGTTTAGTCCTTGATCTGATCACATGTTTTTTAGCAATGATTTTACACTTTTAATGAGATCCATTGAAGTTTGTAGGTCATTTGTGACTTTTTGCAACAGTTTACTAACCATATTGGTTTTATGCAGGGTGAATCCTCCGTGGCTTAGGCGGCAGCACGCCGGCCTCTCACCGCTGGGTCCGTGGTTCAAATCCCGGTCACTCCATGTGAGATCTGTGCTGGACAAAACGGAGGCAGACAGGTTTTTCTCCGGGTACTCCGGTTTTCCCTGTCAAAATTTCATTCCAGCAACACTCTCCACTATCATTTCATTTCATCTGTCATTCATTTAATCATTGTCCCAGGGGAGTGCGTCAGGCCTCGACAGCCGGCACAGTTCATATCCTCGCCGCTAGATGGGGGCTTCATTCATTCCATTCCTGACCCGGTCGGAGACTGGAAGCAGGCTGTGGATTTTCTTTTAATTGGTTTTATGCAGGATATCATGCCATGTCACTAAGCAGCATGGAAACTCGAAGTTATGCAGTTTTTTTTAGTCCTACGGCAGTGTTCCTACCAAATGCATCAAGTTTCTAATCTTGAGAAGCTTCATATAAGACATCATACACTTCTTCAATGTGGTACCTCAAAGGCAACAATGTCTCAATTCTACTTTCCCATCTAGTATTGCAGAGTGTTTTCACTGTCAGACTTGAAACATGTTTCAGCAAAATATTCCATCTTTGAGTAGAGCTGGAAAAAATTAAACATTTATTGTATAGTGCTGAAACAGTCCACAGCAATGTTGCACGACAGAACTGCATCATTAATGACCAAGTTCAAGGAGTGGTTCCCACACGGTACATAAAAAGCTCTAGGATTTAAATCAAGGATCTTCTTCTGGACTCCAACATGGTTTCCCTTCATTGCGGAACCTTTGTCGTACCCCTGGCCTCTCATGGCTTTTAAAGGAATGCCTCGTGCTTCTAACTGTTTGAGCAATACCTCTGTGAGGCCTTCACCTGAAGAATCTGAAATGGGAACAAAGCCCAAAAAATGTTCCTTAATTCAAATATCCTCATTTGCTAAAATTTTTACAAATCTTACAACAAGAGTCATTTGCTCGGTGTTGCTAATATCTGGAGTACAGTCTAATATAATAGTATAGTACGTTGCTTGCTGTATCTGTTGTAAAATGTTAGCTTGGATCTTGGCCGACAAGAAACTAATAACAAACTCATTTTGGATACTCTTGCTCAAGTAGTGTACGTGTGTTTCTTTTGAACTTATCCTTCTCACATGTTCAGCCATAAAACCATCAATTTTAGCTATGTTTTCTACCAGCTTTAAGAAATTTCCATTATTACGTTCAAATAGGGTGTCTTTTTTCCCTCTAAAGGCCAATCCTTGAGTTCCCAAAAATTGTACAATACATAGTAGGCGTTTTAGAACTTGATTCCAATGTTCAGTTTCAGCACGAATAAGTCTTTTATTTTCCTCGACAATAGTTTTTTTAAACGTAAACGTAAAGAGAGTTCGAGCCAACATTTGCAGTTTTGAATATGAATAGGGGATTTCTCATGACTGGTCAAAGTTTTGCCAGTCAGAATACGCTTGGCCACCAGCAAGAATAGAATTATCATTTCCAAAAAGTTTGCAACCAAAACAAAATACTGCGTTTTTCAATATGGAATATATTAACCAAATCCTGCGGACTTGCTCTCCGTTGCAAAGCTTCCTTGTGTAATGCTTTGAGGAAAATCGCCTACCTTTAAGGTCCACAGAAATTCTTGGTCTGTGATCTGCTGTGGTCCTCGTTCAACAAGAATTTTTCTTAAATCATCGTTTATTTTAGGTGGCCATTCTCCACAGTCATTTGAAAAAAAAATGACGACGTTTCTGCGCTCAGTTTCTGCAAATAAACCACCGACCTTAAAACTTTTATCTTTAGCTATACATAGCTTAACATCCGTAATACATAGAGACCTTAAACTTTGCATTCATAATTATGGGTACTTTATGAGTACATTAAACCAAATTTTTATTAATATTAATAAATATTTCTATTTTCAAAAAATATTTGTATTTCTAAAAAATGGTAAGAAAAAAAATTGAACATTTTCAAACTGTTAAAAATAAGTAGTATGTATAAATTTTGTAACAATTCTCGTTTATCAGGAAGATATGGATGTAGTAAGTTAATAAGTACATACAATTTTGGAATAATAGGTTCAGTGGTTTTATTTGATATGTACTTAAACTTTGAAGAAATCTTCATTAAAAAGCTTGAATCGGAAAAGGTACAGTCTCCCCTTAATACAAAAAACATAAGGTGCCCCTTTTCCATATCTGCCTTCTTTCCTCCCTCAACCTAACAAAGGCTAAACTAACTATGGACTACTAGGCCTAGTTATATTTTAACAAAACCTGTACTCCGTTAACTAAGATTCAATTTACACCATTGTAAATTGTAATTCGTAAAGAAATAACTAATAAATAACCCATTGTATTGTATCAACATAAACTTACAGTTTCAGTTTCAATGACTTGTTGACTTGTAGACGCCAGGTCTGTAAGTTCTGATGAATCCTCGTCAACACCTTCGGTCCCGGTTATGTCATAGCCAAATGGTAGTGCCAATGGTGTTCCTGTAGTCAGTGTCAGATCCTCATCCTGCAATAAAAATAGCTGTTGGCCAAGTATACTTGGCACCAATATATCTCCTAAAGCTACCCTCAATTCCTAAATTTATTTTCTAAATATACAACTTAAGTATAAATTAATACTTTTTAAGGATTAGTGCTATAATACTTTAAGTAAATTACGACAGTATTCAGTAAGGTACTGCTATTAAATCAATAATATTATTATAATTTACATTATGAGGGTAAATTGTTTATATAAATGCTCATCAATTTAGATTAAATTAATTTAGGCATTTAGAGTCATAAGCCAAAAAATATATATATATAACTTAAAATTATTTACACTTACACTTACTTTTTGAGGATTCTTCACTCATTGATGGTCCAGGCAGCTCTGATATTGGTAACTTGTCGTCATCCTCATCGTTATAAACGGATTCAGTTAACTTAGTTGTTTCGTCGATCATTTTTGCACATGACGGTGAAGCCGAAGGCGCAAAATATCTTTTCAGCGCTTTAGATTGCTTCTCATCTTCTTTAGAATGCTGCAACTGTCTTTTACGGTGAAATGCACCTGATGGCTTTTCATTACTGGACATTTCGTGTGTCTAAAAAATCATCTCCTCAAGTAAGAAGGGGCAATAACACAATGCAGCTTACGTCAATACATCAACACACTACAAACTACAATGATGAGTGATGGCTGTCAGCTAGCTGGCAATACTGAGCGGATAAAGACAAGAGACGTATGAGTCACGCGGACGAGTCGAAGGGGTGTTCGTGAATGGCTCCAGGCACAGGCACTCCGTAATAGTTCTAAGTATGTTTCATAAGTAGCATCACCCGTAAAGCGGCGACTCTTTGAACTGGTTATGCTGAATATTTCGAATATTATTTCGTTTTGTTTGTTAGTGAAATAGTAAAGTAAAACTGAAACATAGACAGAATGGTTATGTTATCTGGTTACATTGTTTATAATGTAAACATTACAGTTTGTTAATGTTGTAAAAATTGGAATGTTTACAACATTACAAACTAGCTCCGGGCGCCCCTAACTTGATATTTCGGCGCGCCGCGGCGCCCCCATTCTCACGGCGCCACCCGCGGTCGCGTAGTTCGCTTATATCTCGCGCCGCCCCTGCGTATTGACAGAGGTTTGTGTTGTATTTATGGCAATGGGCAAAGCTATGTCATTGTGTCATTATCGTTGAAGAAATATCTGTAGAGACAGATCTGCGAAATAATTATGGTATTGGAAGTAAGAATTGTTACGATGCAGTATTATTGTAAGAGGATTATTAGAAGTAATCGATATAGGTGTTACAGTTGAAACTACTTGAAACTTGTAGGACAGCTGATCCTTGTTGAAGCTGTATCTGAAAGAAACTATAGAAACAATGGATCTTTGTTAAAGCTGAAAGTAAACTAAGATGTATCTAAATGGTACTAAGTAGACACTAATGTTAATGGTAATTATTCGACAGGAAAAGGAAAGTTATACTTATTAATTATTTTTATTTAAACGAGAGACCAGATGATGTGAACGAACTATGTCTATACTTAACTGTACGGATTATAGAATCTTGATTTGAAACTATTGATACTGAAAAGACATAGCAACGTGGAGATTTTGCAATATTACAAAAGAATTAAGCTGAGATAAGAAGGAGTAGAAATGATGTAAATATTTGTCAAGTTTGAAGTTGGCATTCTTGCCACTTGTAAATAATTTGTTGAAGTTGTTAGTTGACGAACTACGTCGTAGATATTTGTATTGTGTAAATAAACGTTTTTAATATTTATAGGGATTTTTATTAACGTATTTCAAGCGTATTTATTATAATTTATGTTAGAAGTTTTTTTTATCGCTTCTAAGGAAGGTTTTGATGAAAAGAGGAGACGGGAGTTATATTGTATAGATTAATAAATAGTAATTGTGATGACGGAGGCCTACGCAATGGGTAAATTCATTTATTTTGCGGGGTTTTTAAATTTAACGACATTAATTTATTTTTGTTGTTAACTCCCGATGAGTAGAGCACTGCAGTTGTTTGCCATAACTTAATTATTTTTACATAATTTGAGCTTGTGAAAGCATTTTATTTTGTATTATTGTTTCCAAGGGAAACTTATACGCAAATTATTTTAACTTGAAGCCAATTACGTAATAGATTTTTACAGACTTAAGTTTTTATTCATTGTTTGAATTTTATTTCGTGTATTCGTGTCATAAATAAATGACAGGCACGAGACTAACGTTTTCCTGATCTTTTTTTTATAGAAATTTGGCATTGTCTTTTGTAGTTTATTGGTAGAAGAATGTGCTATAGGGTGGAGGGTTTTCCAGGAACCTGATCCGCAACCTTATGCCCTAGATTTTTGATCTCGTATTCCTGAGTATTGTAGAGAACCCTTGTATTTTGTAGTTAGTTACTATAGCACATTCAATTAATTCCCCTGTCCCTTATCCGGAGTGTATTCGCCAGTAGCACTGTGTAGTTTTTCTAACCGGGAACTTCAGGATGCTACGATCCATTTTCCAGCTGCGGATTTTTGTGGATCATTCCAGGTAATCGGGTACAGTGATGGAAAATGGCCCTATCAACGTTTTGGGGCTAGTGATTTTGGTCACTACAGTAGGTAGTCCAATGTGTAAAAATAGTAATTCCGATGTGATTAACTAGAGATTATAGTTTTTGCACATGGTGGAATATAGGTTGAAGGTAGATATATTTTAGAACCTTGACATGATGTTATCGCCTTAGAAAGCCTTAGTTACACGAGAGTGCTGGATAATCGATGGAAGACCAATATTGTGTAATAATGGTCAACCAACTGTTATCGAGGTGAGAATGAATTTTTGAAAGGAATCTAACCTGAACTGTTAAATATGTAACTTATTGTAGTGTTGAACAAAGACTAGTCCGAGGTTAACCTAAGTAAGGTGATGGCTAAGTCTAATTTTATTTATTTACCGGTTGAATGGCTATTCGACGTCATCAGTAAAGTAAAATTAATATTGTAAAAATAGGATTACGGTTTGTGATTTTTATTTAGATAAACCAATGGCAACAAATGTTAATGATTCATATATGGTAGACGGATTTTGAGTCCGCATGTTATATAAGTAATCTCATAGTATTTTTTGTAGTAAACAATAAAATCTCCTGTAATGTTATAAAATGCGTAAACATTGACCAGTATGACAATGGTAATAATTAATATATCCGTGTTGACTGATAGTACTATCTTATTAAAACCACCTAGTCAGACACTAAAGAATGTGGTTTAATTACAGTATTTAACGTACATCTTCCGGAATATCAATGATTCCATCATCAGCGTGAAAAAATAGTAGGCCTTAAAACCTAATTAACAGTATCAAGAAAATGGATATCCTTACAAACAGTTTTAAATTTATAATAATGGAAACTTTCAAATATAACAATTGAAATGCAAATGGAAAAATACCTTAAAAATTCTATTTTGATATTCTATTAATATAGACTTCTCTTTACGTAAAAAGCAGATATGTAAAAAGGATACGTAAATCGTCGTTTCAATTTGAAAATTGTTATCGAGAAATAAAACGTAATTAAATATTGTCAAAAAATCAGTCAAAAACTTCATAAAGATACTTCACTCTGTAGATTATCTGATTCACATGTGAACATAATGTGTAGAAAAACATATATGTGCGTAACCTTCAAAATGAATTGAAGATATTTCTTCCTTGTTGTTAGTCGCCATCTATGTGAAAAGATTATCAAATGACTTGCCAAGAATATCTTCTTATGGAATGTCACCTTCTAGTTGGAGTATGAGACAAGTAAATAGTAATGTTATAAATAATAGTTGTTTCGGATATTCTCTATTGTTGTCATGGTATAATGTGCTTTATTCTCAAGAAAGAAGAAAATGTCAGGTGACATGGAGGCAATCAGGCTGATGCTTGCTGCCATGCAAGAAACTCAGGGCAAGTTGGATAAAGACTTGGAAGCCCTACACCAAGCTACCCAAGTCACGTTCTGAGGCAGTAACATCTCCTAGCGCGCGAAGCGCGCTAGCGGGCGCTGGGAGCGCGAAGCGCGACCGAGCGCCCATGAGATGGTGGGAGGGACGGGTGCTCCTAATGGTGCTCCCTTTACCCTTTTATAAGTGGATTGAATGTTGTGGAATTAAACTTTATCGCCTCGTCAGATATGAGGGAGATAGTGATTTTGGGTAGTATTATTTTGCAAGTAGGATTTGGTTTTTAGAGTAAAATTTTTAAGTATTGCATTTTTGGTGTGTTTTAAGAACTTGAAATGACTTTTGCTTAATCTAGTGCTGATGGAAGTAGCTCGTGGATGTTTTAATGGCCGACACAGCTTTAGGTGGTAATTCAATTTAGGGTGGAATTTAACGAAAAGTAAGGTGTGAAGACTGTTTTTGATGTTTGTACCTGAAGCAGTTTAGCCAAGTTTGCCTCCGGATGTAACTGGCATTTGACACCCATAGTTGCATTATAGTTGTTGTTATAATTAATCTGTGCTATGGGGAGGCCCTTATCGGTCGTCGTTCGTAGTTCGTATTTTGTTAGTCTGGGATCCCAATCAGTAGTAATCCACGCGAGGAGTATCCCCTGATTTCGCTACTGTTGAGGTTTGATTGTTCCGGTTGGGTTGTTGTGGTGTTGTGGTTTCGTTTTTTGCGAGCGGAGCGAGTTTTTTGTTGATTTGGGAGTTATTGTTGGTTTATTTGGGGGTTTAGACATCGTTGTTTTGGAGCAAATTTTTGAGTATTAGTATGTATTTAGGTTGGCGTTTGAGTTTATCTGTTGGATCAGGATCATAGTTTTCTAGGCTGTTGATTAGGGGGTTGTTGTTTAAGGCTATTTTGTTGTAAAATTTTGTTGTTGATTCTATGAGGTATTTTTAGGGTTTTATGGATGTCGTTCGTGGATTTATCCATTCGGCTGGTTAATTTAAGTGCAATTCTTAGTGCCCAGTTTTGGATTGTTTGAAGTTTTTGTAGGTTTGTTTTAGGTAGGAGGCCAATAGCTGGGTAGGCGTAATTTAGGATTGGTCTTATTAGGGCTGTGTACATGTGTTTAACATTTTTAGTGCTGGTTTTACTTTTGGGGTGAATTATTGGATAGAGGGTAATCATTAGGGTTTTAGCTTGGTGTATTACATTTTTATTATGCAGTTGAAGAGTTAACCTTTTATCTAGGGTGATTCCTAGGTATTTGTAGTTATTTACCAGTTGAATGTTTTGATTGTGTAATTTAAGGGGTGTGATATGTTGATTATGTTTCCAGGTAAAAATTCTAGATTTAGTTTTGTGAATGTTGACTTGAATTTTATTGTTGATGAGCCAGGGTTCTAGTAGGTTTAGGTGGTTTTGGAGTTGTGTTTTAGCTGTGTTTATGTTCCTTGACTTGATCATTATTGCTGTGTCGTCTGCAAAAATTGCAGTGAATGTATTTAAGGGTTTAGGTATGTCGTTAATGTAAATTAGAAACATTATTGGGCCTAGCAGGCTGCCTTGGGGCACACCTGCTGAGATGCTTTTGGTCGTTGATTTAGCGTTTAGTATATTTACGTAGAATTGTCTGTTATTTAGGTAGTGATTTAAAATTTTAATGTAAGTAGGGGGATTTGGCATTGGATTAGTTTGTAAATTAGATTTGTATGTATGACACGGTCGAAAGCCTGTTGGTAGTCGAGGAAAACTGCTAGTGTGTTTTGATTATGTTTAAACCCTAGGGTTATGAATTCAGTGACTCTGGGGAGTTGTTGTACAGTTGAGTGGATTTTCCTGAATCCAAACTGTTCATTTATGAGTCTGTTATATATGAAGTTGCTTATTCTGTTTAGAAGGAGTTTTTCAAATAATTTAGAGATTATGTTGAGTAAACTGATTGGCCTGTAGTTCGTTGGGAGTTTATGGTTTTTACCTGGTTTGGGGAAACAAATTATTTTAGCGATTTTCCATTGTGATGGAAAATATTCAAATTTTAGGATATGGTTAAATATGTTGGTTAGATGTATTAGTGCTTTTAGGTTTAATTCTTTTAGCATTTTATTGTGTATTTCATCATACCAAGCTACCCATCAAAACCAAAAGAGAGAAGAGCAGGAGATTAAGCGTAATGCTGAGGGAACTAGGAGGGGGAGGGCAAAGCTGAGATAGATAGGTTAGCTAGGAAATGCAAAAATAGTGCAGCTGACACTCAAAGAAAATTAGCAGAGTCCCAGAAAACATTAGCTGAAACACAAAAAACTGTAACAGATACTCAAATAACAGTAGCTAATTCTCAAGTCACTTTAGCCCAACTAGCAACTAACTCAAATGAAACTCAGAACACATTAGCTAATACTCAAACAACCTTAGCTACATTAGAAACTATGTCTACTGAAATCCAGAATACTTTAGCTAATACTCAAAAGACACTAGCTAATACTCAAACAACTTTAGCAGGATTAGAAACACAGTCGAATGACACTAGTAAGAAACTTACAGATTTCCAAAATGATATATCCCGCCAATTAGGCAAACTCCTGTCCGAGAATGAAGTTATCAACTCCAACTTCGACAATCTGAAAGATACTGTTGCCAAATTACAGGTTTGGGGTGAATCAGAAAGCTGATCTTGTAAAGAGTGAAATTGAAATTGATGTAAATGCTATTGTTACTGAACATGTTGATAAACTTAGGAATGAATTAATTGAAGCTTCTGGAATAACTGTGAAACGTTTAGAGGATGAGTTTACTGAGAAACTTGTTATGTCTGAATATCGTCTTAACAAAAACGTCACTGCTGTGAGGACTTTGTTAAGAGAATTCAAAGTTTGCAATCGCAACCATTTGTAATTTCGGAACCAGATCTCGACAATAAGATCAAAGAACAGGTCAATTCTGAGATAGGCAATAAAATCTCAAATTTAAGTGTTGAAATAGAGTCGCTTAGAAGTAAATTACAAGAGGTCACGATAGAACACTCGAACAAAATGGAGGATACGACTTAAGGCTTGACTACCGAAGTCAATAGTGACGTTAGATTCATATTAGAACGAGTAGAAGAGAAAAACCAAGAAGAACAGGAAAGACACCAGGGACGGATAGATAGAATGGAGGACGAATTACGCAGTATTAAAAGGCAGGAAATACCGTAAGGAAGGAGTAGTCAGGTGCGATTTTCGACACCTAATGAAAATAATCCTCAGGAAATACCTTAGCTAGTACTCCCAACATCATGATAATTAGAAATATTGATCAGAAACCTCGTACTCTTTCCGGAAATAATGGGATAACCCCAATAGAATTTATAAACGATGTCTCCGAATATTTTCTCGAAAACAACGTCCCAGAAGAGAGAAAATTGAGGATGGCGGAGCGATATCTCGATCAAAATTCGCTTCAATAGTTTAGAGCTTTCCCGTGGACATTTAGGTATTTGAGGCAGGGTCGTATATAGGGGGGGGGCTGCTGAGGGGGCTCAGCCCTCCCTCTCCCCGAAAAAACAATAAAAATTAAGAAAGTGTTGCTTTGGTAAGAGCATAAAATAATTGTAAATATGGTGTACCCTAATCTTAACTTATTGGCTAAGTTACAAACAATATTAAGATTGAAATCAGACTAACTCGTGGTGTAGTGGCTAGCATTCTTGACTGCCGCCACGGAGGTCCGAATTCGACGCCCGGGTCTGCCAACAAATTTTAATTCTAGTCTGAGGGCTTGAATGGGGTACACTCAACCTTGTGAGGCAAAACTGTGAATTCCACAGTACGGTACTTCTGAGAAATAAATTATCAACTTGTAAAAAAAAACTGTTTACCTTTCTGCTTAGTAATTTGACAAATATTTAGATATTTGCCATTCATACTCCATAGATCATAATAGAAAATTCATTATATGCTCTAAGATTTTGGTTAATATTTCTGGGTATTTTGTGGTGACAATCACCTTAGAACACTCACAATTTTCCAGGATAGTCAGTCCCCCACCACGAAAAATGTATATACGCCCCTGATTTGAGGACTTCACAGATGCGCTTATTAGACGTTACTGGTCTTTGTCAGACTACTGGAAAAGCTCTACGAAGGCTGCCAAGCGAGGGTAAGAACGGAGAGGGAGGGTGCGAACATCAACTTAGAGAGAGGCGTGAAACAAGGCGACCCCCTCTCACCAAAGTTGTTCACATGCCTACTGGAGAACCAATTTAGGAAGTTGGAATGGGACAACAAATACGGCATCGAAATAAACGGGGAAAGGCTGACACACTTACGGTTCGCAGACGATATTGCACTGCTAGCAAAATCGGCAACAGACTTGGAACAAATGCTAGCGGACCTGGACACTGTCAGTAAAGAAGTAGGTCTATCTATGAACCCCCTAAAAACAAAAATGATGACCAACTCACTGGAAGTACAAATCCTCATCAATGGCAAACCACTAGCCTACACACAGGAATACGTCTACCTTGGACAAAACCTGTCATTTGACTGCTCCCAGGAGAAGGAAATCAAGAGTCGAGTTGGACAAGCATGGAAGAAGTTCTGGTCCTTACAATTTATATTGATGGACAAATCCCAGAAAATAAGTCTAAAGTCAGAAGTGCTAGAAAAGTGTGTAATGGCGGTACTGCTATACGGCTGTCAAACCTGGGCGTTAACAGAGAAGCAAAGGCAAACAATCCGGGTATGTCAACGCAAAATGGAACGGAAGATCCTTCAAGTTTCCTTGAGGGACAGATTACGAAACGAGGAGATAAGAAGAAGAACTGCCATGAAAGATGCCGTGACAACAGCTGACAGGCTAAAATGGAAGTGGGGAGGCCACGTGGCCAGAATGAAAGACGATCGATGGGCGCACAAACTAACGGTATGGGACCCCAGAACGGGAAGAAGGAACGTGGGTAGACAGAAGACCCGCTGGGATGACTCAATCGTAAGGAAGACAGGCAAACACTGGACGAGGATAGCACGGGAGAGACAAGAATGGAGACGTATGGAACTATAAGAAGGGAAGAGAAGGAGAGCTTCAACAATGAAAGATCCTGGTAGACAGCACACCTATGACATGAAAGATACACTTCTGCAACCTGTAACAAGCCAAACAACGCACGTAAAGCGAAGTGCAATGTAGTGTTAGTGAAGTGAAATACAGTGAAGTGTAGCAAGTGGAGTAAAAACTTCTACACAACTCCTTAGGACTTGCTCGCCTAACGAGTTTAAACCAGAGCACGTCCCTGTTCGCAGGAGGCCTTTGCCCTTATGGGATTATCTAGGCTATATTTATTATTTATTATGGTCTTTAGACGAACAACAGAATCTAAAAGCAGAGGCGTATTCTAGAAAGTATGCTAGTTCGCACCCTACACGCTCCGCTAGGTACTTTACTATGCAATTGGCTAGACTGCAATATTTCCAGCCACCACTGTCGGACCTAGAACTAATACAAACAATATCGCGACAGCTGCCAGCGGATGTCAGGAGATATATAATATCATCTGGAGTATTCGATCAACAAGCCATGGACGTGCTTCTTCGTAGATTAGACTACACGTCCAATACCTCGAACCAGAGCTTCCGTAGTGCAAGGACAGATCACCGTGAAGTGAATACGATAATGGTAGATGAGATACAGCAGACGGAGGACGAAGCTGTAAGGGATAACCATAGAGGGGGACCGGTCAGAAATGGTTACACTCAGAGGCAGAGGAACGAACCTCAGTACAGAAGAATATCAGGCCATATCAACGTTATTTACGTAATAATGAACAAAATAGAAGATCTGGATATCAATATAATAATGCATATCGTCGTAGTAATTATTATCAGCGCAATAATAATAATAATAATAGCCAGGGATATACTCGTTATAAAAATTGGAACGACGACAATTACAACCGTCAGAATTATCAGCAGAGATATCAGGATAACCAGAACTATATCTGGAATCTGCGAGAAAATAACGAAGGGCAGAGGGAAAACAGGACGAGCAAAAACCCAGTTCCAGTAGACAGGAAAACAAAGGGAATAGTAATGAGACCTCTGGAAAAGGAAGAACGCCAATAACAAAAAGGCAATAGAAGAAGGAAATCTCCACTAGCTAGGAAATCACGATGTATGTATGAAAGAGAAGATTATATCATCCCATGGATCTTTCTGTGACATCGATGTGAACATAATCCAAGATCATATATTTGGGGGAATTCCTAAGGATAGACTACTTTCGAGGGAAAGAAGAGTAGAGGCAGCCCACGAAAATCTAATCGCAGTGGCAGAGAAACGAGAAAAGCGAACATTGGGTAAACGCTATGATGAGCTATTGAGGAGAGGCGACTTGGTGGTAATCAAGAAACCAACGAAAGCCGACGTGACAAAGCACGTATACCCCAAGTTCTCTAAAGTTTATTCTGGCCCGTTCAAAGTATCTGAAACGTTTAGTAACAATTGTTTTCAGATAGTGATGATGATAATTGATGATAATTGTTGTTTTAAGGGGCCTAACATCTCAGATAGTGAACATTGATGATGAACAAGTACTGTAATTGGAAATTTTAATGCTAAGAATCACAAGAAATATTTCAGGAAGATAGAATAAGAAGCAGAATACGGTACAGTTTATGTCAGAAGAGAGCATTACAAAATCATTCCTTGACGCTTTTGCAATGAAAGTTGAGTGGGGATTTGTACTCGTATTTGCTTCATGCAAGATTCTGTCATTTGAAAAGTTATGAGAGTTAGCCCATGTTAAATAAAACCGAGGCTGGAAAGAGACCACAAACTGGTTTGTACAACTCTGTGAGTTAAACAGTTAATCGGGCGTATCAATCACGTAATTCGTTGCATGTATGAGCCGAGCGACGGGAAGCCAATCTTCGGGTCTTTTGTGAAGCGAGCCGAGGAGCTCCGAAGGAGGGGAGCTGGCGCGCGTTCGAAGGAATGTGATCGCGTGTCAAGAGACCTGGCACAAACCAACTAGTAGGTTAATACTGAGTGCTAACACTACCTAAGGGAAGATGATGAGAGAGAAAAGGAGGTGGGTTTAGGAGTGGAAACAATTTTAGGCAGAGAGGAAGAGAATCCAATAAAAGTTAATAAGAAAATAATAATTCAAAGATGGATTTCACTGGGTGAAGCCCGTGAAGCAGCTAAAGTAAGAGGGAGCTCGGACAGCGTTGACGGAGAGAGCGGCGTTACCTACGATTTTCTGCAGGGTATCCTATTTGGGTACTATGGTGAAGGGTGATACTCTACCAAGGCAAGGTATGCCAAAAGGAAAGGATCTATGCACTTTCCCTTCAAAAGGGTGAGATTTTAGAAAACATTCTGAAATGCTAGAAGGATTTGAATTTGTCGTGATATTTTTATACTGGACACTGTCGGATCTCCGACAGAACGGCGGAATGCCCCCAAAGCGGGAAGAGATAAAGCAACTCGAGTGCTTTTAGCAATGTTTTTATTATTATTAGTGGAATCTTTAAAGAGTACCATTTGTTGCATCCAAAGCAGGCTAAACTTTTATCCAGTAGAGTGCCGATAAAAATTTAGGACGGAGGAAAAACCTCAAACCTAACTTAAACAAAACCAATTTTTATTTAAGTAAACCAAAAGTCAAAGAGAAAATCTCTACAAGTAGGAAGCTGGCGGAGCAAGTTATGCTTGCCCTAATAGTTTACTAGAATTAGCTATGATAGCTAAGAGAAACTTTATAACTGTTGTTATTGGAAGTTTTGTTTTGAACGCAACAAGTGATAGATTTTTTATTAATTCAGAAATTGCTATTTTCTTTGCATGTGAGATAATTTTTGGGAAAGAATCAGGGAAGAGAAAGTCCTGCCTAACCGTTTTTATAGAAATAGAGATAGAAATCAAATAACGAATTTATTTAGCAAAATAATTTAAAAAGATGTAGAAAACCCTGAAGATCACAGATCTTATGTTTTAGTTAGGAACAATTTAGTAGCTTACAAATTCGAGGTCTCTGACCTGTAGTAACAGAGATTTACAATCAATAATGTTAAATAATGTAAAGGTTTCGAACTTGTTACAAGCACTAAAATCTCACAAGGATTTTAAAAGATGTGCTTACAATTGAGAAATTAAAGCATATAAGGGGAATAATAGATGAATTACACTTTAGCTTAATAATTTTTGTATTGGTCGTTAGGATACCAATTACTTTAAAAATGCCTCCTTTTTTGAGCGAAAAGGCTGTAAATTCCTGAACAAGCAGGATAAGAAGAAAGAGATAAGTAAGAGGTTTCTAACCTCTATTATTTATACATAGTTGAATAGGTGCTACATTCAAAAGGGCCAGGTCGTATTAACGAAGCCTGGATTTTAAAAACTCAGGTACAAAAGTCTAACAATTAGAAGACTCTTGCTTCTTAGACGAAGCAGGAAACAATAAATATTAGAACGTGGATTTTAGCCACGATTGATTACACAGAATTAATAAGTTTTAAGTGGAACACAGGGCGCCTTTCGTAAGGCGAAGCCTCATTGAAATAGAACCAGATAATTAAATTAACCTAAATTTGTTAGTAAAAGGTATTCGGGGAAAAGGAGAAAGGGATTTGTTCAGGCCAATTTTTATTGCTCTCAATCGTACGCGGCGCGGTAGATAGTTGAACAGGCACTGTTTATGTAGCACGAAAGTTTGTTGATAGTTTGTAAATATTCACTATTGAAGCACTGAAAGTTCGTGGAACAAGAGAAAGGTTATTGCAGTTTATGTAGATGCACATTGTTGAGTCTTAACATGTTTCTTGCGTAGTACAAGTTTTAAGTTGCAAATGATAGTTCCAATTAACTTGAGGTTTTCAGCATTTTGACAGAATTGAGCATAGTTCTTTGTGGTTTGGTGTTTATTTTAAATGAAAAATTCCAGAACTGTAGTGACAGTTAAATGGAGCGGTAATAATCCCTCGGCGGAAAACAAAGTTAAGTTTTAGACAACGGTTAATTTGACATAAATCCCTCGTTGCGGGAAAGTATTCCCTTACTTGGTGTGGAAAATACTAGATTTCATGACTGGTAAAAAGCTTTGTTAGCTAAAAAAAAAGCAATTCCCACGAGGAGCAGATGTGTCACAATGTTGTGAAATTCCAGCACTGCCTATAGCTTTTAGTAAAAGCATTCAAAATGTTGAATAAACCCCTCTAAAATGGTTTAAAATTCAATGTATGTGGTTTACTTAACTTGCCATGATGACTGAAGTGGAAGGTTCCTTGTGGCCGTTGCTTAAAGAAACAGACATGGCATCGATTTTAAAATTGCCTCTAAGAGAGAGCGCCGAACTGTGCCACGGTGGGTGAGTGGATAGCGTGTCGGTCTACTAACCCCAAGATTGCAGGTTCGCCTCTGACCGTGGTAAGTGATTTTTGAAAGGCGGCAAAAATACGATACGCATGTTATACGATGTTGGCATGTCAAAGAACCCATTTGAATTCAGTAGGCCGAGTTCATAATGGCAAAATTAATCTCGGGAGTTTCCGCCAGCACAAAGTTCCTTAGAAAGCGCTATTGTGTTCAAGGAGATTAGATATCTAACATCTAACCTCCTTGACTATCATAGTCAAGGAACTACGAAATTCGACACGCAAGCTACCCTCTGTGTGTCAAATAGCAAAGCTTGCACCAGGCATCCGAGGCCATACGATATTATTATTGTACACTCGGAGTCCGAACTAGAAGTAAGAACGAGCGAAGAAGCCCACCAGGGAGCTAGGTAGGCGAGGGGGAAGGGGAAGAGAACAAAGGAACATATAGCAGAGTGGGAAACATTGAAAAGACAAAAATTCATCATTTCGAACTTTGATACATAGAAAATATCTTCATGGAGTAGTGTCTTCAAGGAGATGATAGCTGAAGACAGCGGCGAAGCCTGTTGGAGTGGTATGCAAATACTCTTTAACTCAATAAATCCGAAGAACTTCAGCGGGTTGCCGCGAGATGCCGCTAGGTAAATTTCACAGAAGATACACATCTGGAACAAACTTATAAACAACTTAAGCACATGTATGGAGCAAATGAAATAAAAATGGTCGCTGTTGGTGTCTGCAAGAAGGGAAATTAAATAAATGAACTAATGAAAAAGAAAGAAAAGAGGAGCAAGAGCTAACTCTCACTAGTCGTGTATTACAAAGAATACACCACCGACCATGTGACCGACGCAAGCCAATAGAATGACGCGTTACATTGATGGAACTAATTAGCGCAATGAGAATATCTAATTAACAGCGATATTTAAACACTTGGGGACACCAGAGAAGTTGTCAAATAATAAATAAGAATTACTGGAACATATTTGAAGCTACAGTAATTAAATGCTTATTACGAAATAAAGTATATTCGTAATAAAACGCACACTTTAGGCAAGTTTCTTATGAGGTGACGCTAGCGTTTCATCGGAGTGGGAGAAATGCAACATGATTCGCGTCTCTTATTTCTAAAGTCTTCATTGGGAATGGACGTATCCACTGACTTCGCTACATTTAGGAAGACAAAGCTTTAATATTTCATAGCAACATCGAAGAAGAAGTTATTACTACAAGTATTATACAAGCGTCGAGAATTATGGCAAATACATTTGCGTAATTAATATCTACAATTTTAATCTACAACTACGAGATTGTAGCAAGTACGTGAAAACTATTCGAAGCAATGCTTAAGGTTGATTGAAATTATTCTACGCATTAACCACCATGTTGAACAAGCAACAATTGAGGGAGGAATCTATTATCATTGAATCTACAGAGAGTGAGATGCCTTACTAAGATGCTACAGGGAACATAAGCTACGACGACAAAGAGAATAATCGAAATGACATAATATCAATTATGCGGGGAAGATGAACATCTCGTCTCTCCTGCGCAGATCAAATATACATCTACAGAAGTCATTTCAACTACTACAACGATGGATACATCTACCTATTTAAACGGTGGTGAAGAAGAAAGAAGACAATCCAGTACGAGCGCGGACAAGGGGTATCCCGTCTCACTAAGAAGATTGCCTAGCAGAATGGACGCTGAAACCACTCACTGATGATAGATTTCGAATCCAGTTGCTGGCAGTTTGGCGACTTCGGGTGGATATCCAGGAGGTTCCCGCACTACATCTATAAGGAGTGATTTCCCAGGAACAATCCGTTTCTGATGAACAAGGGAGATCCACTTCTAGTCGACTTTACCCAGCACCAGGTAGACTCAAGACCAAACAAGTATCCCATATTGTAGAACTGTAGATACATTGGATAATATCCGACAACTATATTTATTGATGCAATTTTTCTACAACTTCAAATTTTTATGTTTGTCGACTCTATATTTTTCATCGCTATGTCATGTAGAATTTTCATTCTCGATTTTCATCGATATTTAATATTCTGGAAGCTATTTCGACGATTTAGATTTGCTATTTGAAATTCAGAGTTTTGTGCGATTTTGAATTTATTTGACGGAGACTTTATTGTTTTGTTTAGATTTGATTGTTTCGTTTTTAATATGACGAAGGATTTTTATTGGAAACTATGTTCCAAGACTAATATTGTCATTGAAGTATAGTTAAAGAATGCGATCGTTGATGATCTGTTTTGGAGATCTGGACGAAATTATAGTCTGAATAACTTATCGACAGATCTAGTTGTGAAAATGTATTTCCTTGATTCACAAATGTGAAAGTATGGAATTTCATTGTAACCGAATTAGTGAAAGAAACAGAATAATGTTGTTATATGAGCAGAGGTAACTGCAAGCTATGCTAGAATATTGAAAGAATATAATGTAAAAAGGAAATACTCGAGTGAAGTATAACATCTGATAGAAGCATGAATTAAAAAGGTTATTAATGAAGAAATTTAAGTGTTATTGAAGGAATAGTATTTTATTATACTACCTATTAATATAGTACATCGAAGGAACCAATATTTTTATTATAGTATCTTTTATTAAATGTATATAAACTGCAATAAGAATTTCGCAACATGAATTTATGTATTTTGAGAATACAATGATGTATTAGGAAGGAACTGCGAAGTATATCTAAGAAAGATATTTATGATATTCCCGTATTGATGGAGGTTTGTGTTGTATTTATGATAATACTTTTATTGCAGCCAAATGGCCAAACAAAAACAAAAGGAAAATTCAATTACAATACAAATTATTCAAGCAATTTCAATTTTGCATTCTGGTGCCTTGGTTTGCATATTCTGTAATTGATTGGGTTCTCTTTTTGCACAATTCTATGTGGTAGCGTCCACATGTTTGTTCACATAAGTTGCGCTCACACGTCTCAGCTGGCTCATGATATAATGTGTTCACACAGATGAGATGGTGAAATCCGTGTACCGCCATTCTTGTAAACACGTGCCTCATCTCAAAGCATGATGTGGCCCATGTCCGATCTACCATGGCCGCCGTTCCATAAAACTCTGCGGGTATTTCTTCCCTTTTTGCTTTTAATGTTGATAAAAGATTTTCCGAGGCTCGAGTGCTGGGAAGAGTCAAAAGTGTTCTTAGGTCCTCGATAAGGAATGTTTCTCTTGCGAGAAGGTAGACGAGTCTGGAACGTGTAGTCTTTGACACTCCTAGTGCTCTTTTGATGTATAATGCTTTTACCCGTTCTAATTCGGATAGGTTCTTTTCGGTGAGGTGCGGCCATATGACTTCTATCCCACACGTTAATATGGGCATTATTTAAACTCTGAAAAGCATTATTGCTGTTTCTAAGTTGAGGGATTTAATGTAGCCGATCTCGCGCATCGCCCTTGCTGCTTGCGTAGCTTTCTCAGTTATATGTTTCGTAAAACATTTGGCGCTTGTTTGCAGCGTGATGCCTAGATATTTAAAATCTTTAGCGATGTTTATTGCCGACTTTTTGATGCAAATTTCCGCCAATGCTGGAGCCTTTCCTCTTGGTCTAAAGACCATCATTTCTGTCTTAGATATGTTGATCTCGAACTCATGCTTGGTGCACCATTTCTCTATATCATTTACAGTGTCCTGAAGTTCAATAATGTCTGTTGATCCAACCACTATATCGTCGGCGTACGAGTATGCAACTATGTTCTCTCTTTGGGTTATTCGTATTAGATCTCCAGCTGCTATAATGAATAGTAGAGGGCTTAGTGGATCTCCCTGCAGTACTCCGTTTGTTTGGAGTATCGGCTCTGAGACTGAAAGATTGTCCGAGACTCTTACTTTGTTCCATTGGAGTATGGAGCTTATACTTCTCATCCATATATTGTTTTTGCCTTCTAGTTTCTTTATCACCAAATTCCTGTTTACCAAATCAAAGGCCTTAGTGAAATCTATGAAAATGGCGTAAAACGTTTCCTTTCTGTTAAGGGCTTCCCAGATATCATTTAACAGCAGTTCTATTGCAGTTAGAGTCGATCCTCCTTTTCTGAAACCGAATTGGTTTTCCGGAAGATGTTCGTTGATTGTTTCTTTTATTCTCTCAGTTATTATTTTTGTAAATATTTTAAAGGGGATATTCTCCAACGCAATACCTCTGTATTTATTGGGGTCTTTGGGATCTCCTTTTCCTTTATACAGCATTTTGATTATTGATTCTCTCCACCTATTTGTTATTGATGCTGTCTCTACGCATTTATTATATAGTTTCGTCCAAATAGGAACTAGTAGATGGAAAGTATCCTTTATATATTCACTATATAGCCCGTCTGGTCCTGCAGCTTTTCTGTTCTTTGTTCCTGCGATAATAAATTGGATCTCACAATCAGTCAGTGGGGCCCATTCTGTTGGTAATTGCAGGCCGTTCTCCTGTGTGGGTTTTGGTGTATCTTTTATTCCTTCTCTGTTAAGAATGCTACTGAAGTGAGATTTCCATTCTTCCATGTATATATATAGTGCGTCTGCGCTTGCTTCCTTGGACGTAGTGCAATATATGGATCTCCTGTAGCTTCTTCTACTATTCGTTTGCCTTCTTCTTCCCAATAAATCCTCTTCTTCTCTCTTAGTAGCTGCTTGTAACAACTTCTCTTCTTGTTGTACTCTTGGGTGAGTGTATGATTCGCAATGTTCAATCTTAGCTGGTGTAGGCTGTCCAGTACCTCTTTCCTTGACAAATAGCATTGTCTGGCTTTTCTCTTCAACCTAGGGCTTGCGGCTTGTGTTAGAAGTTCTTCTATAGCTTGCACCGCTTCCTCCAATCTTGAGTCTTCTATTAATGATTCTATTTGTTCTATCTGTTCTGATCGTTCTTCTACCTTCCGGACGTCTATTTTCCTCGAGAGTTGTTGTTTTACTTCGATTTGTATTTCCTTCCATTCTCCGTGAAGCTTTATTTCCATTGGTATATGTTTTCGTAATGGTGTGTGATGTGCTGTCCAAAGAGGGTTTATTTCCCCTTTTATTTGGCCTCTTATCAATGCGATATCTATTGTGATTTTGCCATTGTGGCAAATATATGTTGGTACATTGCTATTGTTTAATAGGCGGAGGCCTTCTTCATGCAACTGTTCCATGACTAGTTTAGTTTTGTAGTTTTCTATATCAAGCCTGCAATTTAGGTCTCCTGCGATGATTAGAGGTTTGTCCTGCTTACTTTCTATGATTAGTTGGCCTAACTCATCTATTATATCCATAGCAGTTGTGTTCGGTTGAAAGTAAGCCGAAATAATTGTAATATATTTCGTCTCAATTAGCATGGTGTGATCTTGCTTGATGGTCAAGATTATTGGGGTGAGCCACGGCTTGAAGAGAACGGTTAGTCCTCCTTTCGGTCTACCTCTTCCCCCTTGCTTCGCATGCAGATGTATACTATAGAATTTCGCATGCTGCCATTGATTCATGAGGAACGTTTCCGTTAGTATTATTATGTCAAATCCTTCCAGACAGTCTGTTGGTGCCATACTCGTTGCATTTTTTAAACCTTCTATATTCCATAGCATTATCTTGATACTTTTTCGTATTTCCTTCTCTCTGTACTTCGTGTACTCGTTCTCTGACTGGCTCGTACCTGTCTTATTCGAGCGATACCTCTGGGTCCCGCCGAAAGAACCGAAAGCGACTGGTCGTTATTCCTGCTGGCCAGAAATTTGTATCATTTACTATTTCTAGGTACTTTAGAGGTATTCCTACCTTGAAAATTTTCGTGTTATATCTCGATAACATTTCCTCACAAATAACGTTTCCTGCGATTTCCTTCCTGGCAAGGAATTTCTTTATTGCCTCTATTGTGGTTTCCGGTCTTATTCTTCCCACGAAAAGCCAAGAAATTTTGTCTACAGCTTGTAAATCTTCATCTCCTGATCCAGTGCCAGTCATAGTAGCTTGTTTCCGCGCCGGCCATCGTTTCCTTCTCTGTGTTGTATTTATGGCAATGGGCAGTTATGTCATTGTTTCATTATTGTTGAAGAAATATCTGTAGAGACAGATGTGCGAAATATTTATGGTATTGGAAGTAAGAATTGTTAAGATGCAATATTATAGTAAAATGCTCATTATAAGTTATTTATATAGGTGTTACAGTTGAAACTCCTTGAAACTAGTAGGGCAGCTGATCCTTGTTGGAGTTGTATCTGTAAGAAATTATAGGAACAATGGATCTTTGTTAAAGCTGAAAGTAAACTAAGATCTATCTAAATGGTTCTAAGTAGACGCTAATGTTAATGGTAATTATTTGACAGAAAAAGGAAAGTTATACTTATTGATTATTTTTATTTAAACGAGAGGCCAGGTGATGTGAACGAACAATGTCTATACTTAACTGTACGGATTATAGAATCCTGAATTGAAACTATTGATACTGAAAATACATAGCAACGTGGAGATTTTCCAATATTCTAAAAGAATTAAGCTGAGATAAGAAGGAGTAGAAATGATATAAATATTTGTCAAGTTTGAAGTTGGCATTCTTGCCATTTGTAAATAATTTGTTCGAGATGTTACTTGAAGAACTACATCGTAGATATTTGTATTGTGTATATAAACATGTGTAATATTTATAGGGATTTTTATTAATGTAATATCAAGCGTATTTTATTATAATTTATGATAGAAGTTTTTCGCGGTTTTAAGGAAGGATTTAATGAAAATAGGCGACGGGAGTTATATTGTATAGATTAATAAATAGTAATTATGATGACGGAGGCCTACGTCATGTGTAAATTCATTTATTTTGCGGGGTTTTTAAATGTAACGACATTAATTTATTTGTGTTGTTAACTCCAGTTGACTAGAGCACAGCAGTTGTTTGCCATAACTTAATTATTTCTACATAATTTGAGCTTGTGAAAACATTTTATTTTGTATTATTGTTTCCAAGCGAAACTTATACGCAAATTATTTTAACTTGAAGCCATTTACGTAATAAATTTTTACAGACGTAAGTTTTATTCATTGTTTGAATTTTATTTCGTGTATTCGTGTCATAAATAAATGACAGGCACGTGACTTATGTTTTCCTGATCTTTTTTATAGAAATTTGGCATTGTCTTTTGTAGTTTATTGGTAGAAGAATGTGCTATAGGGTGGAGGTTTTCCCAGGGACCTGATCTGTATCCTTACGCCCGAGAATTTTGATTCTCGTATTCCCGAGTATTGTTGAGAACCCTTGTGTTTTGTAGTTAGTTCCTATAGCACATTCAATTAATTCCCCTGTCCCTTATCTGGAGTGCATTCGACAGTAGCACTGTGTAGTTTTTCTAGCCGGGAACTTCAAGATGCTACGATCCATTTTCCAGCTGCAGATTTTGGTGAATCTCTCCAGGAATTCGGGTACAGAACGAATTCTAAAGGTTCTTCTCCACACTTGAGTTCCTCCATTTTAGATATCCTTCCTCCCCTTCTAAATTTCATAGCCTTTGTTTTGGAGCTGTTAATTTCCATAGAGTTTTCTTCCGCCCATACCCTAATGTTCCCCATAGCTGTTTGTAGGTCTTCTCGGTATCTTGAGAGGATGACCATGTCATCCGCGTACATGAGTAATTTGACTGTTCTTGAGTCTATTGTTTGCCCAATGTCTCAGGTCATTACGTTGAAGAGGACTGGACTCATAGGAACCCCTTGTAGAGCCCCCTTTGTTTGAGTGATACTGCTCGACGTGGTGATGTCATCATAGATTGTTCACGTTTAAAATCGATTTCAATGTTTCTAATTCACTATTGGAGGTGCCTAATATGTTTTCCAGTTTATGGATAAGTATCCTTCTGTTGATACTACCAAATGCCTTGGAATAGTCTATGTAGATTGCATACAACGGTCTACTGGTTTGGGCTAAGGTCGTTATTATTTCTTACACAAGTTCCTGTACAGCCTGTAGAGTTGATATACCCGGGGTAAAGCCATATTGATTTGATGGTATGTTAGCACGTAGTCTTTGTTCCACCCGTATTAGGAGTTTAAAGAAGGTTTTGAACATAACATTTTCCAGGGCAATTCCTTTGAAAGAGTTTGGATCCTATTTCTTCCCTTTCCCTTTGTAGATCACAATTATGAGTGTCTTCCTCCATTGTTCTGGGATTGACTTACGTTTTGGCATTCGTTAAAGAGATATGTTAGTGGATCTAACAGGTCATGCAGTTTGTCTTTTAGATGTTCTGTAAAAATCCCATCTGGCCCAGCCGCTTTGTTATTTTTCCCATTGCTTATAAGTTGTCCTCCTCTGTTGTGACTGGGCGAGTGTCTTGGATGTTTACCAGCTGCGGTGTGAAGCCGTTTGCCCTTATATTCGTTTCTCCGAGAAGATGACTAAAATGTGCCTCTCATTGCACCATGTTTACGAGAGGAGTTGCTGCCTGTTTCTTTGAATTCTTCAAGATTTTATAAGGCTTCGATTCCGCCTCGCCTATTAACCTCTATTCTATGTATAAATCGTACTCTGTTTTCTTTTCTTTTAGTGGACTTTTATATATCCGACGCTCCTCAGCATATTTCGTTAGTGCGTCCATACCATGTACCCTAGCGGAATGAAGTAAATGTATCGTTGTTTGTCGCATGAAGTAACATTCCTCATCAAACCATGGCTTTGCAATGCGATCATATGTAGGTAGAATAGTGGTGACGTGTAGAATTGTGTCATTCAGTGCTGCTGTCGCTCCATCCAGGTTTCCCTGCCCCATCATATGCATGATTGTCGGTATCTCCTCTCTGTTCATTTGCCATCTTTCCTCCTCTATATGTCTAGAGACTCTCTGCTTAGGGGGTTCTCCTTTCTGATGTAATGTTGCTTCGTGTAAATTACGTACGTGTAAAGAACCGGAGCGGGGGCTGCAGTCCTGCAGACCACCCACTAAATCCACCACTGTAATTCTGTATATTGAGCCCGTCAGAGGAGGTTATCCGGGTACCATCCGCCGAAAGAAATGGTACTTCGAAAGTCCCCGTCCTTCAAACCCAACACCTGAGAGGATCGGGTGCATTTCTTTGTGGGCTTGCTCAGCACGAGGGCTTGATCCAGGGGATCTGGGTCATTTAGCACGGAAACAGGTCATAGACGCCAAAGAAATACATCCGAAAAATACAGAGCTAGCAATAAAGAGGTCCAGTCTTAAGTAAGATTTCGTGCATGATTTATTCAAGTATGACCCCTAAACTACTTCCGAGGGTCGAAATAGGCTAATCCGCTACTCTAATTACAATAGTGAGCCGTTCCCTAGTTTGACGTTAAGTACCCTCGCGAAGTCCTAATTACATGAAACAAGAGCATTACGAACTAGGCGCGTGGTACAAGAAGAATTAACGCGTAGCAAATTTACAAACAAATGACTCGGTATAATTTACATTTAACAGCTAGCAAACCAATCCCTAGGTTAGGATGGTACCACGTCCCCATTTAATATTACATTTAAATTCTGTCTAATTCCTATGTGAACGAAAGTATTACGACGAGACGCGTCGTAAACAAATGCTTATTACCAATTCTAATGATAGTTTGACCAATGACTATCAAAAAAACAATTAAATAACACTCTTATGTCTAACAGGAACAATAGGGTAAATACACTCGGAAATGAATGAATGAATACTCTAATACTAGCTTGCCTTCGCGAACTGAGATACTGTTTGTACCCAGTCGTCATCTCATGCATGTGAATTAGGTTGGCAATGCGCAATCATCACTGCAACTTACAGGCTTTGAATCGCGCGGGCCATAAGTTACTGACTACTGGTCCCGAAGATTCATGTCGTCGAAAAAAAAAAGTGTCAGCTCATTTAAAGGTCGTCTCCCACATGGAAATGAATTGAAGTCACGGTGTCAATCAATCAACAAGCAAATGGTTGCAAGGTTATGGCTGTATTTATTTATAAACAATTAATTAATCCATTGGTTTAGGATTAATATGCTTTTGATTAATCAGAAGGTTTAAATACTGTTTAGTTAGTTCAGTTTATGACACCAGTCGTAGGCAGCAGTATGTGATCTCACTTGAGATTCACTCGAAGAAGTCAACAATAACACAGGTTAGCGCGTCTTACCCCCATTGCACGCAAGTAGCATCGGTCGTCTTGGCCGTAGCTCAAAGAACGCCCGAATAAACCACCAATAGGCGAACATTCATCCGTCCTGCCTAAATACCAATAATGTGTTCACAGACACAACAATTACACTTGCTAGCCTTACTTTATACAGAAACTGGGTCAATTAACATTATTGTTTAAACCATTCTATAACACGCAAGATGAATCAATGTCATCAGCTCAAAACATTAAAGGAATGCGCGTTAGCGAGCATCCCCTCACTCTTTAAAGTGGAAAAAGAAATAACAGGTGTTAGCAGCTCACATAGCTGTTCCCCAAAGCAAGGTTACATTACTACCAGTGACCTTCAAAATTCCTAGGACTTATGACGTAAATTAGCCCTCATAAAAAGGCAATGTGTCGTCTCGCGTTGCATCTCGGGTAGCAACTGGTTATTAGCTGGCGCGCTCAAACAATTTTCACACTGCATTGCGCACGGCTTTGGCATAGTACAGATTGTGTTTCAAAACAGATCATTTTAATCTTACAGTAGCACGAAATAAAGTCCCCAGGTGCTCTGCAGATTGTATTAAAGTGTATAAACACTTCCCTAATAGTGTTTCTTAGGATATTTTACCCTTCAATAATATGTAACGTCGTAATAATCTCAAAGAATACTAAAGTAAAGACAGCACACTTGTGCAACTAACTGCACTGTCATTCCAAAGATATGTTACTCATCCTATTCTTTGTACACATGGGTTTGATGTGCGTAGCTTGGCACATTCCTCAACAAAATAACAACCTCTAACTTCTGCTGCGATGTTTGAAATGATACGATGTAGATTTACCCACCAATCTTACTGTGTATGGGTTCGTTCCTCTGGAACTTCACGTAGTAAATGGTACTCACAAAAAATATCAAATAAAGAGTACAAAAATGTTTCAGCTACTTTCGGCTGATAAATGATACGGTAATAATGTTCTTTCAACTCAAAATGAGGGACCTAACTATAGGGTGTTCCCTATACTACCAGAAGTCTACACCTTCTGTTCTTATGATGTCTTTTACAAGACATAAAATTCACAGCTTCCTTGCTGGCTTACAAATACACTGAAAAATACATAGAAATGCGCACCTGCGGTACAGGACACGGACTGTGGTGACTAACTGAAAGATTGCCCCAGTGCCAAGAAGAAAAATTTATACATTCCTACCTAAGTGGTCAAATTATCGGGTCGTTTCGGCTAAAAATACTTTCAAGTTCTACATCCACCTGGACAAACCTTGTACAGAGAAAATACAGGACTCACGATTACTTCAAAGGGCAGTTCACCTTCCACAATTACAATTGGAAGGGGTAATATGCTTTCAGGGTTCCTAGCATATTCCTGGATAAGGCTATGGGCTTCAGCCTTTCCTCTCGGTCCTTGGTCCTCATCTCGTACATGGCTTTTACCTCGTGGTGCTGGTTGGACAATTCCATGGTGGCAGTTTGTTTCATCAGTGTTTCCATCACATCAGGAATTACTCCATCACGACGATCTCAAGATAATGCCGAAAAATCACTATCACGTGGTGCATTAGCGTAGGCATCGTGGTAATTAAATTCACAGATTCTATGTGGAAATATCTTATACAAGGGCTCACTGGCTCTAATAATTGCAAGTGATCAAATGCCCTGCATTTTCCTGCCACTGGCTCTAATAATACCGTACACGTGGTATCGCTCATCTTGGTCATCAGCTCCGTGTGCTTGTGTGTTCAATTTGCAATCTGTAGATAGATAGATAGATTTTTATTAATTCCATTTGATCAAATACATGCATTCAAAACATTTTTGATATAGGACACGTCAGAATTTACATCTATAAAATAAAAGAACTAACAGGTATATATTACTAATATTATAACTATTTAACTTATTATAATAGCAAATCTTAATAGATACAATCTTATTGCACAACTATTTACTCCTCACTCTATTATCATAATATGAAAACTTAATTCTATAAATACAACAACATACAGCTAGGTATTACAATTAAATTAAAAAAGTAAAATATAATTATAGATTTCATCGCTCCTATACGCTAAGATATTCAACTACCGTACTGAGTAAAAACAATGGCACTGCAGCTAAGCTTTCAACATTCTATCAAAGGTTTTTATTTTTGGGGCCAGTTTTATATAGTGGGGTAGTTTATTGTATAATTTAACTCCAGTGTGAAAAGTTCCTTTTTGATATATGCTTGTGTGTGTGTGTGAAATATGAATGTTTTGATTTTGTCTTGTGTTTTGCCTATGAACATCATTGTTTGTTTTAAGAAAAACATCTTTATTCATTAAATTAAAAAAAAACATAATACTTTCAAAGATATGTATGCAGGGCAGTGGGAGAATGTTTAAATCTTTAAACAGAGGTCTACATGTTTCTCTAGAGTTTACATTTGTCATAATTCTAATCGCTCTCTTTTGTATCCTAAACGTGCTTAGTACATCTGGCGACATACCCCAAAATATGATCCCATATCTTAAGTATGAATGGAAATAAGCAAAATAAGTATTTCTTAATGTGTGCATGCTAGTGCAGGTTTTCAAAATACGTAACGCAAAGCACATCGAGTTCAGTTTAGTATTCAGATATTGTATATGTTTATTCCATTTCAAGTCTTGTTGTATCCATAGTCCTAAAAACGTTGTTTCTGATTTATTTTCTATTTGATGACCATTTAATGTTATATTGGATTTCGCAGGATTCCTATTCTGTATAGTGTGGAAATTTAGACATACTGTTTTTTTATAGTTTATTATGAGGCGATTATCTTGTGACCATTTGGTTAACTCTCCTGTAACGGAGTCAGCAGACTGCTGTATGACCTGTTTAGTTTCACCTTTTATTATCGTCCGCAAACAAAATTTCCTTATGTGAATGAACGTTCTGTGTTATATCATTGATATATAGAAGAAAGAGTAGTGGGCCCAAAACCGATCCCTGGGGTACTTCAAATTCAATAATTCCCTCATTGGACAATGCTTCATTAAGTAATTTGGTTCCATCATCCTTGTGTCTCAAGCTTACTATTTGTTTACGCCTTGTTAAGTAAGACTCTATCCATTTATTAGCTAGACCTCTAATACCATATTGATTTAATTTGGTAAGGAGGATTTTATGGTCAACAACATCAAATGCTTTCGATAAATCCAAGAATAGGCCAGTTACATGTTCCTTATTGTCAATTAATTCCAGTATACTATTACTACATTCGTAAATTGCTGTCTGTGTAGATTTTTCCGTTCTGAATCCATTTGTGAGTTTGATAAAATTTTTTTTTCTATGAAACTTATCAGTCTCTTATAAATATTTTTCCCACAATTTTTGCAATACCAGTTGGTAAGGTAATAGGACGATAGTCATCTAATACATCTTTTGAACCGTTTTTGTGCACTGGAATTACTTTTGATAACTTCAAAATATCCAGGTAAGTTCCTGAGAGAATTGAACTGTTTATTAAGTGCGTAAGTGGATTTATTATATTTTCTGTACATGTCTTTAAAATTGCATCAGAGATGCCATCAATGCCAGCACAGAATTTATTTTTAGCTCTTTTATAACTATTCTTACCTCTTCACTTGTGACATGATTTATAAATAAAGAATCATTGCATATATTTATTTTATTATTAGAATTTAGTGTATGGTAATACAAAGATGGCGACAAGTGACAAATCAACCAAGCGCGGTCAGTGTGAAAAATTTGTAACTGATAACGAAGACTACATAATTTGTGATGGGGAATGTGGTAAATCATACCACAGAACCTGTGTAAACATATAAAAGAAAGTTTTTAACCGGCTTTTGTCTGACAAAGCCAAGCAGTGGCATTGTGTCGAGTGCAGTGCAGTAAGTAGGTCAACTAAGGAAAAGGTTTCGCCAGACGAGAATGTAAGTAAACCTGATTTAGAAGATCTTGTTTGTGAAATCAACCTGCGACTGATAAAACTCGAAAACATTGAAACGACTCAGAATGACATGCTCAAGTCCGTGACATACTTTTCTGATTGTTCCGATAGTATGAAAAGTGACATTTCAACTGCCACACAAACTCTGAAGCATGCCTTGTCAGAAATTACAAAGCTCAGCCAAAGAGTTTGTGAGTTAGAGAAGGAAAAGGATATCGCTTGCAGTGAGGTTAAAATGTTAAAGCAAGAGAATCTCGAGCTTCAACAGTACGTTCGGCGAAACAACCTAGAGCTTCATGGCGTGCCGCACACTTCAAACGAAAACACCGTTCAGATTGTCCAGACTATCGCTGACCAACTGGGTGTCACAGTTGTTGAGTCCGATATTGATGCCTGCCATCGGCTACCACAAAGCAGAGAAGGTCTGCCACCTCCTTTACTAGTCAAATTCTGCAGCCGGCTAATAAAAGAGGCAATTCTAAAAGGCAAAAGATCCAAACCCAACCTGAACTCAAGTGATGCAGGAATCAATGGAAGGGCTAGGCCTATCTATATTAACGAGCAGTTGACGCCAGCCAATAAGGTACTTCACAAACAGGCAAGAGACCTCCGTAATTTAGGTTTTAAATACGTCTGGACCCGGGACTAACATTTTCGTCCGTAAATTAGATAGTGACAAGGCTGTCAGGATCACCTCACCAGAAGACATTGAAACGCTAGTAAAAGACTCTTCCATCAACAAGGCTCAGCCATCAGATTCACAGTAATAATAATGAATCAAGACATGGACCTACTAGTTGATGTTGACTTACACACATCAATTGATGAGCGTAAATATGACAGACGCTAGAAATGAGGTTAGCTAAATCAAGTGTCTTTACCTAAATAGCAGAAGCCTAAAAAATAAACTAGAAGATATCGAGATACTAATTCATATTGTTGAAAATCTAGATGTCATAGTGGTAACCGAGACTTAGGTAAAAAGTAATGAAGCTAAATACTTCAACCTAAACAACTATTCTGTTGCTTTTGTACACAGAGACAATCAGGACGGTGGAGGTGTGGGAGTTTATGTCCACAAAAAAAATGGAATATAAAAGTTCTTAACCTAGTTGAGAGTAACCATAGCTTGATCCAGTTAGAGCTTATAAGAAGTGATACTGTTCGTTTCAATAACCTGCATACTATTAATATAATTGCAGTGTATAATCCTAACATAAATAACACAACAAATTTCATGCAAACTCTAGAGCACATTCTTTCGAAAAATAATGCCAATCTTTGCTTATGCATTGGTGATACAAATATTAACTTACTAAACAAAATAATGTAACCAAATCATACCTCAATCTACTATCAAGCTATGGTTTCACACAATGCAATACTCGGTATCCAACAAGAATATGTGAATCAACAAGTACACTCCTTGATCAGGTAGCCACTAATAACTGAAAATATACCTATAGGATAAGCAATATAAATAGTGATATTAGTGATCATAATATTCTTGTAACTGAGATTTTCTGGTCAAATTACTATCCAGGCAAAAGCCCAATCTCGAACATGACATTTAAATACCCCCACAACAAGCAAAGGTCTAGTTCAAAAAACGTAAATAAAAATTACCGGTACGTGAACAAAAACATATTCTCCAATGATCTCAATCAAATAGACTGTTTAGATGATGTAAATGAAACTTACATCGCCATGAAACACAAAACCTTGACACAGACACCCAACAAAGAGAACACTGACACACCTTTGAAGGAAATACACCAGAACCACAATAATCCATGGATAACAACAGAATTAATTCAGCTAATAAAACGAAGGGTCCTACTACATGCTAAACTTAAAACTAACATTCACAGAAACAACAAACTCTTAAAGGAAGAGCACATAATATGTAGGTGTTAATATTTGAAAGAAAAATAGCACAGTAGCGCCACCTGGTGAAATAGACATGTACAATAAAGAAGAAAAAAAAAGACGAGTCAGTGCAAAGTCTGTGCGTGTTCGCGTGACATGTGACAAGCATCTCAAAAGATGATTTGTATTTTGTATTGTATTTCTCACTTGATAAATAAAGTTTTACATTAAAACTAACAGGTTATGGACCCAGGCCACGTGTAAATGGTATTATCTCGTGAGTGGATCCGAAGCTGAGCGCCTGTGGAACACGTGCTGTATTTTTTGTGAGTAAGGATAACCTCAAAATGGCAGCCGGCAGTGACTACAAAGTTCAAGTGGATAAACTTGAAGGACCTGAAGACTGGGCAAAGTGGAAATGGCATGTGTTGATGGTTTTGCGGTCGTATGAACTGGAAAATATTGTTGATGGTTCGAAAAAGTGTCCTGTGTTGCCGGCAGATGCAACTGCGCAACAAAAAGCGGCATATAAGCAGTGGTTGAAAGAAGACGCGAAAACGGCCAGTTTGCTAGCAGGTGCGCTAGGAAAATCTGTTGCCGAGCTCGTGTTGACGTGCACCAATGCCAGTGAAATTTGGACAAAATTGAGCGCACGGTTCGAACGAAGCAGTACGCAGCGACTGAACATGTTGATCGAGTCATTCTTCCGAGTGACACGTGACGACAAGGAGGACATCAGCACCCATGTCGCGAAGTTACAGAAGCTTTATCAGGATCTGAACGACGAACTACAAAAGCACAACGAAAACACGTTATCTGAAAGGATTTTGAACGGTCGAATTTTATCCACGCTGGGAAAAGAATATGATAATTTCAAGGATGTGTGGGACACGATTCCGACGGAAAATCAAACTGTGAACTTGTTGATTGAAAAATTGTGCACGATTGAACTGCGTGACCAAGGAAACGTGGAATCGACTGCGTTTGTGGTACGTAGTGCTCCCAAGAAGCATTCCCAGTATGGCAGTGGCAAAGGCAGTGCTGATGACAAGTCGAAGAAAAATGTTCAACGAGTAAAGCAGAAGTTTCCATGTTTCAAATGTAAGGAATTGGGCCATTGGGCAAGTGAATGTCCAGTGAAGAAGAAAGAGGGTGACACTAGAAACAAAAATAAGGAGAACAATGCTTCGTTTCTGACACATGCGATGAGTGCGTTAGACGGCGACTTTGTTCAAGCCGACGAGTGGTACTGCGACAGTGGCGCCACAAATCACATCACCGCGAACAAACAGTATTTTACAACATACGTCAGGTTTGCTGCTCCAGAGAAGATTTTGCTAGGAAAACGAGGTGTGAGCATGCTAGCTCACGGCAAAGGAACTGTAAACATTCAAGTGCGGCTGAACAACGCTTGGTTAAGTGCTGAGATGACTGAAGTTTTGTATGTTCCCGATGCAATGGCTCATCTGTTTTCTGTGAAAGCTGCTGCAAGGAAAGGTTTTTGTGCAAGACTTGACGACCTAACTGTTAGAATTGAAGACAAGGTTACTGGAAAGGCGATGATGGCTGGACGTGTGATTCATGGTCTGTATGTACTTGACATGCGCGTCGTGAAACCGGCGCAACCCATTCAAGTGAATTTAGCTACATCGTCGGACAAACTGCAGATCTACCATGAACGATTTGGTCATCAACACAAAGCGCATGTCAAGAATGTACTGAAGCAGATGAACATCAATGTAGACATGTGTAAAGAGGATTTCTGCGATGGATGTGCACTGGGAAAAATGCATCGACTGCCATTCAAGACACGAATGAATCGACCAACAGCCACCGGTGAACAAATCCACGCCGATGTGAATGGACCAATGTCTACTGAATCTCTTGGAAAGGCACGCTACTACGTATGTTTCAAGGATGATTTCAGCAAGTTTCGACGAGTTTTCTTTTCAAAGCACAAAAGTGAAGTGTACACCGTTCTGGAACAGTTCCTGAATGAAGCCAAAACAAATGGACACGTCGTGAAGCTGTTCAGGTGTGATGGAGGAAAAGAATTTGATAACAAGAAGGTTTCTGAACTACTAGCAAGCAGAGGCATAGAACAAAGCATTACTCCGCCATACACACCACAACAAAACGGAGTTGCGGAACGTGAAAATCGGACGATTGTGGAGTGCGCAAAATCTATGCTGAATCCCAGCAAGTTAACGAAAAAACTTTGGGCTGAAGCCTGCAACACTGCGGTGTACCTCCTGAATCGCACTGGGAAGTCATCGATTGAAAACAAATCTCCCTATGAATTGTGGTATGGACGACCAGTGGGAAGTTTCAGTCATCTGAAGATCTTCGGAACAGAATGCTACGTGCATATCGACAAGAATTTTCGCTCAAAGTTCGACGACAAAGCTGTTTTTGGACATCTGGTTGGGTACGTGAACGACAGGGATGGATTTAGAGTCTGGATTCCAACTCAGGGAAAGGTTGTTCTAAGCCATGATGTGAAATTCAAACCTGAAGTTGTCTGCAATCTGCGCGCCAACGCCGGAAAGGTTGAAGTCACGTTTGAAGAACGTGTGGAGAGGAATCAGTCTAATTCATCGTCTGATGTAGGCCTACAGAGGAGGTCAGAGTCAGATGAGAACTTAAGCGAAATTGAAGATTTTGCTTCGGCATCCAGTTCCGGAGGAAGCGAAGATGAGGAAGAAGGAGAGACTGAAGAAAGAAGGAAAAGCAAACGTGAAAGTAAGAAGCCATCGTGGATGATCAGTGGAAATTACATGTACATGGCTGGACCATCTATCGCTGAAAAGAATCCTGACTCATACTCAGAAGTGCTGCAGTCTAGTGATAAAAATCAGTGGCTGAAAGCAATTAATGAAGAATTGGAGTCCTTAAAGGAAAATGATACCTGGAAATTGGTTGAGCGTCCAAATGGTACACGGGTCCTGAAAAATCGGTGGGTTCTTCGACAGAAGACAACGGACAGTGGAGAAGTTCGCTTCAAGGCACGATTGGTAGCCAAAGGCTATGCGCAACAGCAAGGAATCGATTATGAAGAAACATTCAGCCCTGTTGCACGGTATGATACCATTCGAGCTCTGTTGGCAGTAGCTGTTGAAAAGGAGATGAAACTTGGTCAATTTGATGTCAAGACGGCCTTCTTGAACGGCGAGCTTGAAGAAGATGTGTTCATGGAACAGCCAGAAGGTCATCAGGACGGTACTGGCCGAGTGTGTCATCTAAAGAGAAGCTTATATGGTTTAAAACAGGCTCCACGCTGCTGGAACAAGCGTTTCAAGAAATTCATGGAGAAAGCTGGATTCAAAAACAGCAAAGCTGATCCTTGTCTCTTTTACAGCAACAAAAATGGAAAGTGGTTGGCTGTTGTAATCTTTGTGGATGATGGTCTGGTAATTGGCAATGAAGAAGACATCGAGCAGTTCATGGAAAAACTTCAGCAGGAATTTCACACGACCAGAGGATCTCTCAACAATTTCCTGGGCATGAAGATACAAGAAAACCATGATGGATCAATTGCAATCAGTCAAGAGGATTACACGAGGAAAATCCTAGAAAAATTTGGGATGGCCGAGTCAAATGGAGTGTCCACCCCAGTTGGACGCGAAGAAAGTGAAGACGGAGAAAAGGTTTCGGCCAGGGTTCCTTATCGTGAGGCGGTGGGATCCTTGATGTACCTGACTACTGCTACTCGTCCAGATATCGCATTCGCGGTCAACAAAGCTGCTCGAGCCATGGAGAATCCTACAGTTCAAGACTGGAGTCAAGTGAAACGGATATTTCGATATTTAAAGAGCACAGTGAACCATGGAATCGTCTATAGGAAAGAGGACGTTTTGAAGGTCTACAGTGATGCTGACTACGCCGGTGACAAGAGGACGAGACGTTCAACGACGGGTGTCATTTCGATCTACAATCATGGAGCTGTATCGTGGAGAAGTCAGTTACAGAAGTCTGTGTCAACATCGACAACTGAAGCTGAAATTGTGTCTGCAAGTGAAGGAGCAAAGGAGTTGATTTGGCTGAAAAGACTGTTTTCTGAATTACTGGGAACTGCTGACAAACCTCCAACGCTTTACATCGACAATGCTGGTGCAGTTAAATTGGCTAAAAATCCGGAGTACCATCGAAAATCGAAGCATATTGAGGTACGTCATTTCTATGTGAGGGAAAGATTTTTGGACGGAGACCTTGAGCTGGAGCACATCGACGGGACCAATCAATTAGCTGATCTTCTAACTAAACCTCTGGAGAGGGTCAGATTCGAGATGCTGCGTGAGAGGATTGGCGTGCAGAAGATGACATCTTAGAGGCTGAAAAGTGTTCAATAGTTCAACTTGTTTATTTTTTATTTGTATTTGATTTTTCTTTGGAGGAAGTGTTAATATTTGAAAGAAAAATAGCACAGTAGCGCCACCTGGTGAAATAGATATGTACAATAAAGAAGAAAAAAAAAAGACGAGTCAGTGCAAAGTCTGTGCGTGTTCGCGTGACATGTGACAAGCATCTCAAAAGATGATTTGTATTTTGTATTGTATTTCTCACTTGATAAATAAAGTTTTACATTAAAACTAACAGTAGGAACAAAGTGACAGCTTTAAAACGGAAACTGAAATCCTCATACTATGAACATAAATTAACATTGAACGCCAATAGCATAAAAGATACTTGGAAAGTAATCAATGAAATGATCTACAACTGCACAACTGAAAACAAAGATGGTCCCAGTGAGATAATAATTGACGGTAAATCTTTCACAGGAAAAGAAAATATTTGCAATGCTCTAAACACTCACTTTATAAACATAGCACACAAGTTAGCCAAAAACATCCTCACAGGGAAGAAAGTTAATGAAATTAATGTCAACACAGATTCCATATTTATGACCCCGACTAATGAGATGGAAATTCGCAATATTATATTAAGCCTTAAAATGAAAAGTAGCCAAGACAAGGATGGTATGTCAGTAAAATTGTTTAAGAACTCCATTGACATACTAAGTAGCCCACTAACTACTTTAATTAATTTATCGTTAGAGACTGGCCTGGTACCTGATGATCTAAAAATAGCACGAGTCATACCAGTCTATAAAGGAGGTGACAAAAGCAATCCAGACAATTACAGACCCATTTCGATCCTCCCACCCATATCCAAGGTACTCGAAACAGTAGTAAAAAACAGAATTGTTATTTTTTTTAAAATAAAATTGATTACTTCTACAAAGGGCAGTATGGATTCCGAGAAAACACAAGCACAGAAATAGCCACAATTGATATAATCTCTAACTTGCAGGATGTCATAGACAATAAGATGACAGCGAGTGGCCTTTTCATAGACTTGAAAAAGGCATTTGATACTGTTGACCATGAAATTCTTTTAGGGAAACTTGATAAAGCAGGTATCCGAGGAGTAGCTTGGACATGGTTTAAAAAATACCTGTCTAATCGTAAGCAGTATGTTGAAATAAATGGCTACAGAAGTGAGGAGGTAAATATTACCCATGGTGTGCCCCAAGGATCAATACTGGGTCCTTCCCTCTTCTTAGTATATATTAATGACATAGCAACACTCAGTTTCCATGGTAATATAATGTTGTTTGCAGATGACTTAAGCATCTTTTACAATGCATACACCACCAACATGCTGATATCACACATGCAGGAGGACATGAATACAATACTTGGCTGGACCCAGTCAAATAAATTAACAATAAATGAAGGTAAAACAAATTATTTAATAATATCTAAGCGTAAAACAAAGTTAGACATCATTCAGAATATAATGCTGAATGGAAAGTCAGTTAAAAGGGTCTCATCTGTCAAATACCTAGGCCTGATAATAGATGAAAATCTCTCCTGGGAAAAGCACATTGATGCATTAGTTTAAAAAATATCACCTGCTGCTGGGATGATAAAAAAATTGAGCTACTATATCCCAAAATATCTACTCAGGAAAGTGTATTTTTAGCCTACTTTTCACATTTTGCAAAATTGAGGAAAAAGTAGACTTATGAGATCGATCCGGGAAAATGTGTGTCTGTCTGTCTGTCCTTCTGTCTGTCTGTCTGTCTGTGTGTGTCCCCCCCCCCCTATCAACTCCTAAACGGCTGCAGCAATCGAAACCAAATTTTGTATGGATAAAGATGTATACAGGAATATCTCAAGCCCATATTTGAAAATGATGTCAGTGCAACCAACTGCTGAAAAAACGCACTAGAAATTTCACCTCCATGTTGGATATCATGGAAAGTATGCATGGGAGCTATTCCAAAATTGGCACACATGTAGGTAATACAATTTCAGTTTAATTTCCAGGAGGCCATACATGACAGTGTTGCCAAAATAATTTTAAGCCTTCTGATAGGTCCAATTTTTAAATGCATATAACTTCTACACTATTAATTGGATTTCAACCAAACTTTGTATGTAATATGTGTACATAAACAGATATGACTGAGTGTATTCTTAAGAGCCACCAGGGCTGCCAACTGTTAATAATTGCTCTCTCTTTTTCTTCATAAAAATACCAATATATCTGAAATTATTCAAGCCGACAGCTTTAAACTTTGCACACGTATAGTACCTGACATTTTAGATTAATTTGGAGTAACTTAAATACCTCAGTTCTACCAACATGATTCTAAGCCTGCTGATAAGACCAATTTTTAAATGCATGTAACTTCTATAGCCTACTATCAGTTGGATTTCAACCAAGTTTCGTATGTGCTATGTGTAACATAACAGATATGACTATAAGTATTCTTAAGAGCAATCAGGGCTGCCAACTGTTAATAAATGCTGTCTATATTTTTTTTAACCTAATATCAATATATCAGAAAGTATGCAAGTCAACAGCTCTATACTTTGCACACGTATAGCCCCTGACACTCTAGATTAATTTGGAGTAATTAATACAAATCAGTGCTGCCAATATGATTCTATGCTTGCTGATAAGTCCAATTTTAAAATACATGTAACTTCTATACTAACAAATTGATTTCATCCAAAATTGGCGCAAGAAGATATCATAATATTTCCGATTATTTCTAACCAGCACACGTATGACAATGTTGCCAACATGGTTTCATGAGTGCTGATAGATCCAATGTCTAACTGCATGTAACGTCCATTGGACTTCAACCAAATGTTGTATTCTGAACCTTAAGAGATGGAACTAAGAATATATTCAGTCACCAGGGCTGCCAACTGTAGTGCTCTATTAGGCTACAGTATACCAGGAATTTGGCAACTCCAGCTATCTGATATGACATCTAGCGGTAAAAATGAGAAACTTACCAAGTAGGGTACATTTGTCACGTGGTGACTGTTTGTATAAGGTTTCTTGTATTGGTAAACAGATCGTGGTAAATTGTTCGTGTCTTTATACATAAGTAATAAGTTTTACTCGTTGATAGAGTGAAAAATGAGTAAAAGCAAAGTGTATTGCTCAGTTTACGGCTGTAAGTCGATGTATAAGAGGGCTGCGGACATACGTTTTCATCACTTTCCAGAAGATGCAAATAGCAATAGCCGAAATGTGATGATACCTAATAATACCTAATAATAATACCTTTCCACCCCGGGAAGGATCTAACACTTGTCGAGGTAGACAGACAGAAGACCTGCGACGTAAAGCCAGCGAAGGTTATTCAGTTTAAAAACAGCTGTTACGATGGGCGCGCTGGTAAGATTGAAGTTACTTGAATAATTAATTAAATAATTAATTATTGGCTGCTTGGTAGGGAGAAGGGATGAGTTTAACTTGTATTAAAACTCGGGGGGCGACAGGAATTGCTTGATTTGGATGGTTAAAAGGTGGGTTTGGTGTTGAATATTTGAATGGTAGAGGAATCACTCATTCTACAGTGCCCACGGGGTGGCAAATTAGGCCTATAAGTTTATGACTCGTAGTGGAATAGCTCGAATATCGAAGAACTTAGCGATTACGAGGTGTAGGCTTGGCGGAAAGGCTGGCGGATCATCAGTTGGACATCAATTCACGATATAAGTCGGAGCTTGGAACAGTGCGTCTGGTTTGCGTGGATGCTAGTCTCGGAATGATAAAAGTAGCACAGCTTCGGTGTGTTATTTATTTGTTTATGTACCGTATTTCTCTATTTGAATGTCCTCGGCGTTGACTCAGGATCGACATTTACATTATATTGCGCATAATAGTACCGAAATAATGTCCGAAGTGTAGCCCTGTGTAAATTTGAATCAGCTGATCTACATCACCCATAAAAACTGATGCTTGATAATATGCAAATGACACCAAAACATCCAGTGGAACACACAAATTAGATCACGTGTATCGCACAGTTATACATATATACAATTAAAAATAACACTGTCATTACTTTAGAGACCATATTTACTGATTATAACCGAAAAATAAAAAGTGTTCCATATCAAACGCGTGTTATTGAGTATTTTAAACCCTACTTATTCAGACCGACCGCAGCGCCCCAAGTGTTAGTTTGAGTTGCCATCATTAGTTCTTGTTCCTTAATCCTTACAATATTTGAATACAATTTGGATATAATGCTCAAATTACCTAAAAAAGGAAATTGAGGTAATTCAGAATAGAGCCATAAGAAATATGTATAACTACCCTTTTTTTAACACCTACCAAACACCTTTATATTACGAGTAAAAGTCAACTAGTAGCCCTAAATGCAGAAATCAAATCAAATGTCCTGATGTACCAAATCCTACACAAAGGTATCCACACAAATTTAAACTTCACTAAACAATCTGATTTACACGCTTACAAAACTAGACATGCAGATGACATATCACTTTTCCATATCAATTCCAAACAATATGGCAGTAATAGCATTAAGTATAGTGCCTTTGTAAAGTTCAATAGTCTACCAGAAAATATAAAAATTGCACCTAGCCTACCAATCTTTAAAAGGAGGCTAAAACAGTTTATGTGGAATGATTATAAAATGTCAGTTTAAGAGATTCCAAAATCTGAGAAGACAAAAGAAGACTACATAGTGTACAAAAACTTATGAAAGCTACAAAATGTTGTATATATTTTCATACTGAAAACTTGTAAACTAAACATTGAATTGTAATTTGTCGCCAACAAGATAAAACTGTACGATTCCTTTGTATATGAGTCCTTGATTCGTTAAGGGATTAATAAAATGCATTATTATTATTATTATTATTATTATTATTATTATTATTATTATTATTACCTGTGATTTATTTAATAATTTTTGTGGAATTTCCAGAAAATAGTCATTAAAAGTGTTTGCTATTTCTTCTGGATTATTAATCACTTTATTATTTCTGGTCAGTGTAATGTTCCTTTGTATTTTAGTAGATTTTTCCAGTTTTTTTCTTTATCACGGACCACATAGCCCTGTTTTTATTAGATGATTGGGAAATAAAATTATCATTATGCATTTTCTTTGCTAGTCTTACTACCTTATTTAATATGCTAGTGTATTTTTTTTGTAGTATAAATTGGATTCAGGTGTTGTGTGGTATTGTTTATATAATTTGTGTAGAAATTTCTTTCTTTGACATGAATTTATAATCCCTGTTGTTTTCCAATTGCTAGTTTTGTTATTTTGAACAGTTCTTCGTTTAAAGGGGAATGCTATTTCAAAATAGTGTTTTAGGGTACTGTTAAATGCATTAAATTTATCATTTACATTTTCTAGTTCATAAATTTCTGACCATGTTTCCTTATTTAATAAGTCATTGAAATATGTAACATTTGATTCAGTGAATGACCTGCACTTTGATTTTACTCCATTATCATTATTATTGATTGTTTCGGATACTTCAAAATTCAGTATTTGTCCATGGTGGTCACTAAAACCCGGACAATAGACTTCTATTGAATGGTGATATTTATCTGTATTTATAAATATTTGATCAGGAGTGGTTATACTAAATTTTGTTATTCTTGTTGGGTATTTACTGTAGGTTTCAGTCCATAGGAAATTAGTAACTGTGTTAATAATTCACAATTTCTATCAAATTTTAAGAAATCCACATTTACATCCCCACAAATTATTATATCGAAATTTACTTTGCTCATGTTATTGAGTAACAATTCTAATTTATCTATAAATAAAGGAAACTTTCCTGACGGAGAACAGTATACGCATACAATTATTAACTTAAACTGCTGTATTTTTACGGCAGAGAATTCAAAATCCTGTTCCATAATTAGATAATCATAAGCTGTTATCTGTTCATGATCTAAATTATTTCTTAAGAAGATGCAAGTACCACCATGGCTAATAACTTATTAGATCTAGAGTATTTACTAGCTTGTATAAACCCTGGGAATTGAATTAATTCGAGTTGTTCCTCTTTCAGCCAATGTTCTGAAATACATAGTGCTGAGATGTCTTTAAGTTCATTTTTAAGCATTAGATTTATGTAATCAATTTTATTATAAAGAGACTGGACATTCTGGTGGTAAATTTTAAATTTGTTACTTTTGCAAGCTTGTGTTGGTGATTTATTTACATTATTATTATCATAATTGTTATTATTATTGTTGCTAGACAAATCCGAAATACCATTGTTGCACTCCGTTAAATTTGACTTCAAAAGATCTGAATGCCAAACCTCACGTTTGACTTCTTCTACCAGTTTCCCTGCTTCCACTCTAATGATATTACTGTTGAATTATTCTTACCATTTGAATTTACAATTTTGCAGATTTCATCACTAAGAAACTCTTTTCCTAATCTATTTAAGTGTAGGCCATGCCGAGTGTGGAACTTCCTGTCTAATTTACTTACATCTACAATTTGGACATTTGGAAAACTCTTACAAATTTTATGAATTTTTCCATTTGTAGCCTCTATTTCTACATTTACACATGATTTGGGAATTAAATCGTATCTCTGCGAAATGTTTACAATAATGACATTTGTTTTTTGGATGGATGGCAATGTACCCTTTAAATCTTTGATTACCTTTTTACTCTAATTTCTATAGACGTCGTTTGCTCCAGCGATGATCACTGTGTAGTCCTTTGCAGTAAGGGACGCACACTCTCCTATCATCCCGTTCGTGACCTCTGCAATTTGAGCTCCTGGCTTTACTGTCGAAGTGACCTCC
Organism: Meconema thalassinum; assembly: GCA_946902985.2. Taxonomy (NCBI): domain Eukaryota; kingdom Metazoa; phylum Arthropoda; class Insecta; order Orthoptera; family Tettigoniidae; genus Meconema; species Meconema thalassinum. The sequence continues at coordinate 122,138,689 of OX336396.1, read as the reverse complement.
ATTTCTCTGCTTCTCTCCAATACGCTTGCTGCTATATCTCGCCCATGGCTATCCGCAAATATCCGCATCTTCCTGGATTTTCCCTTTATCACTTTCTTCTTTTCTTCTTGAGGAAAGTCATCATTTTCTTCGACAAGCACTCCAAATGAATTTGGGACGGGAATTTCAGTTACATGTACTCCATTTATAGGCCTAGGCTTATTGAATCTTACCTTACCAGTAATCACTGTCGACCAAGTTTCCTTGCTATCCTCTCTGTTTCCTTTTAATTTATTCATCTCTTCTATTAACTTAGCAATATCTTCCTTTAGCAGCTTTATAATTTCGTCTTTTGAGGATTCGTTTCTCAGGTTATGACATTCGCATGACGGTAGCGGTAGGCCTACATTACGACAATCGGTTTCACTTTTCTCCTCATTCAATTTTACCTGAGATCTTGTGATGATTTTATTTGCATTTTTTACTTTTATTTTGCACGACGAGCATAAATCCGTTACGGTTACACTACCTGACGAGACACTAACACTGTTTACTGTCGTCATACTAGAGATCTAAGTTAGCCTAGATGTTTCACCAAATTACACTAAATTTATTTTATTTATTACCCGTACCTAATAGAATTAATCTAATTACCTACCAATAAAGAAGAATGTGAAATACGTATATCTTCCAATCGGATGAAGTCTCGTAAAAGCACCACTGCTCTACTTGGTTCAAACAGTGATTGAAGAAGTCACCCAATCTTTGGATACACGTTCCCACAACTTAGTTTAAGTTTATTAAATTATCAATAAGAATTTCTAAATACGGTACTATCAATATTCCGTATTACACTTGATCTAAGGAAAGTAACTTTATAGATTTTAAACCTCTGTTATAATATTTTACCACTTTTATCAAATATTTACACTAGCTGCTATTTCACTACACTTTCACTGTGACGCCATCTTGTGCTTTTGAAGTGATTGTTGTAGAGTGTGTATGACCGTAATTATTAGGGATGGAAATGGGGTAAGTGCTCCGGGACTTGAAACAAGGTACTACCTCGGTATTTGCCTGGAGGGAGTGTAGAAAACCGCACTTAGGACAGCCGCTGTCTGCGCCGGGATTTAAACCTCTGAACTCCCGACTTACTCCAGCTTCCCATCATGGTCGTAGTGAGCGATTGAACGCGCTTGACTACACTGCAGGTTCCCTAAAGCATGATTATGTAGCCTATCTATTGCTATATTTCGTATTTCTATCCTTAGTACTTCTTTTATTGTGTTCTGTGAGGGGCAGATGACCTCGCTGCTCCACCCCTTAGAACAACAACAACAATCATCAATCTCCAAACCTGTGTTCGTAATTGTGCCCTCTTCCTCAAGATTCACAAAACTAGAGTCACAACTACAGCCTGTTACCCCAATATGTCTTCTATTCTGTTAAAGACAACAGATAGGGTATGGCCATGTAAACAATACGGTAATTGGAATTATATTGTGTTGACTGATTGAAAATTTACAATATCAATGGTCAATAAGGCACACTGAAAAATGGCTTGTAAACTATCTATACATGTTAAAACGTGCACCACATTTGCAATGGGGAACTGCAGAAATCTGGAGATCAGTGGTTTGATCCTGACGCTGACCACGACTATTCCAAGTGTGGTTTTCTATTATCCCACCAGGCAAATGCCTGAATGGTACCTTATTTCATGTCCCGAGGATTCTACCCCATTCCTTTACCCTAATATTTACGGCTTCAAACGATGCTACAGCCACCACAGATAGTATATCAGACAAAACAAACCCACAGCAAAGAACATGTGACTGATGAACAAGATATCCCGACTTCTAAAATGAATCATCAACAACAACAGCATGCGGACATTACACACTAAACTCTTCTGCAACCTACTTTTCCTTTAGTCTCTAGAGCTTAATCTTTCTTTTCCTTTTTTCTGGTAATCTCATGACCTTTCCTACTTTTAGTTTTGCTCCCTATGGTCTCCTCCAAAGGCTTCCTCGGGCATGGCTGTGACATCCATTAGCTCTTTCCGATGTCCTTTTTCGACTAATACATAGTCTATCAGAGTTTTTGTTCTTCTGTCTCCCCATCCATACCATGTTATCTTCTGACTATTTTTCTTTCTGAACCACGTATTCCCTATAATTAATTAGTTCCGCTGACAGAAGTCCATTAAGAAATCCCCTTCTGGATTCTTACTGCCATAACCATATAGTCCCAAAATCTCCTCTCTTCCTTGTCTGTCTCTTCCCACTTATGCATTCAAATCTCCCATTACCATTATTTCCTTATCCTCTATATTTTTCTACATATTCTAGGTATTCTTCCAAGTTCTCTTCTTTATACGCCGTTTGTGGAGCATACAATTGAAACAGATCTTTTGTCCCTGTCTGGAACTATATATTTCCTATGATCATCCTGTCACTTATCTTCTTCACCTCCTCCTCATACTCTAGGAATCCTTTCTTATAATCATTCCTACTCCATTTCTTGCCTCCTGTCCTTCACTGTAAAACAGCCTGTATCCTTCCTTTAGTCCAGATGATATCAGGACAAATAGGATGGTGAATAACGCAAGTAGCGGGGAGAGGATCGAGTTCTCGTTTAGCTTCTGATGGGCCCAAATTTTAAGAAATCAAACAAGTTAAACTCGAAATAGAAGGGGAAAACTGTTTACAAGAAATATACCTCAAATCCCAAAAATTAACCACCCATCCCAAAGGGCATGTGTGTCTTATTCTCGTAGAAATTACGAATGTAAGACCGACAAAATCTGAAGTATAAACAACTAGAAGCTATCTACTTTACTTATTATGTCCACTGTATAACACTATCTAGAAGCTAGACAAAAACTCAACAATAGGGAGAAGTCACTTAATATTAAAATAACACATGCATTAAAAATCATTACAAGAACAAGGATCCGTGTGCCTTACACAAAACGTAGATATGCAAATTGACCGAGCGTCACGTTAAAACAAGACAATAAGCACCATCACTGGTGAAAAATAAAACAAAACATTAAATTCAAAATAACGTCACATTTAAGAACAATTAAGAAAAATAGTTATAACAATTGCCGGCCCCGTGGTGTTGGGGTAGCAAGCCTGCCTCTCACCCGTAGGTCCCTGGTTCGATTCCCGGCTCCATCAGGGATTGTAGAAATTGATGGGTGGGCTGGAACGGGGTACACTCAGCCTCGTGAGGACAAATGAGTAGCTGTTTGACAGTGAGGCAGCGCCCCGGTCACGAAAACCAAGGTTAACGGCCGAGGGGACCCGATGCGCTGACCACGCATCACCTCAATATCTGTGGGCCAAATGGCTGGGCAGCGGTCGCTTGGTAGGTCTAGGCCCTTCATGGGCTATAGTGCCAGGGGTTATTTAGTTATAACAAATAGAAGTGAAACACAAATGTGAACGGTTTAGTCAGATACGCAAAAGGAAAAAGAACTGCTCCCAAAGAACATAAGGCAAGGTCTGAATTTCGAAAACACTTGTCAAAATGAAAGGAAATAAAGGAGGGGGCAGTAGAATAGGGGCAAGAGAGGGAGCTTAAGAGAAGGAAGGGGGTGAGTAAATGATACTGAAAGATTGGTACATGCAAGTTCCGGTGAGGCAAGATAAAATACAAAGAGAATTACTTTAAAATTTAGCTCAACCAAAATGCCTAAAAAGTTGAAAGTATACTTAAACAAGGGCTTAACGAAGATGGAGACAAAATTAATGCCAACCATATGACATAGAGAAAGAAAAGAGTAACATAGATTAGGAAACCAATAGTGGAATTGGTAATTCCCCATATGTACACTTTCCAAGCACAGAGCATAACAAAGATATAAGCCCAACAGAAACCAAGGTAAAACTTTCAGTTCTTAAAGCACAAGAAATTGAATTGTTGACAAAATGGACAAGAATACAATACAAAAAGTAATTTACCAGCACTTGCATATGACGAAAAAGGAGGGCTTGAGGACAGTATAGAAAATTTTTTTTAATAAAAGGAAAACATATTTAAGTTACAACATATGAAGGCTGTAGTAACATAGTATTGCAAATGTGGGACACATTTTATGTGACAAAGAATTTGTTAGTGTTGTCCAGGGCTTCAACTTCTGCTCCCAACCCAGCCATTCGATTTTATAAGCCTGCAATTGTATTTGCATCTATTGAAATCTTTCGAGCAGCTGCCTCGCGAATAAACATAATCAATTGGATTGCCAACCTTCGATTGTACATAGGATTTGATATTTATTTTTCTCTATGGGCTGTATGTAATGTTTTTTTCAATATTGGTATTGTATGTTTCTGGATTCTAGTGGTCTACCTCGATCAATGGCAGATGATATATTTTTAATACATTGTTGTGTGCCCTCTGAAGAATTCTAATTTTTCAAAATTTATTAATTTTTATTATAACCTGTCCGCCTCCTTGCATAGTGGCTAGCATTCTTGACTGGGTTCGATTCCCGACTCTGCCAAGAAATTTAATTCTGCATGAAGGCTGGAACAGAGTGCACTCTGCTTCATGAGTCAAAATTGAGAAGAGGCGGGTTCGATTCCTACCGCAGCCATCCTGGAAGTGGTTTTACGTGGTTTCCCTACCTCTACTGCAGGCAAATGCCAGGATGGTATCTAACGTAAGACCACAACTGCTTCCTACCCAAATCCTACCTTGATTACAAATACACACACTAATATAGACATCACAGAGACACAGGTTATGAGACAAATTCTACACAAACCAAAGTACACGGAGCTACATGACCTCAATGTCGAAAACCCCTAAAAATGAATCAACGAATCAATCATTATAACATTATGGTGTTTGAAGCCAAGAAGTGAAACATGTTATTGGATCAGGATGTACGATGTATCTTTTTCTTCAATAAACCTAGGCCGGTACTAACGGCAGTATTAAAGGTGCCAGGACATTCTCATTAGTCCGTTTGCGCTTAAAGAGGGCTTGTTAGCTTATGCGTGGAGAGTTTAAAACCAGGTCTTTAATAGTTGAAGATTATCCTGAATACAGTTACATACACCACATTAGGGAATAGACTTGGAAACTCACTACAGGTACACTTGCACGAGGAACACACAGAACTTAGGAATGTGAGAGGGGGAACAGCCCAGCGAGATAACAGACCCTCACACACAGGAATTTCAATTCAGTCGAGTGCAAACAGTGACCAAGTGATCTGCTCTCAACAGGACCGCGCAAGACTCAACCAGATAAGTAGCCTGTACAATACAATCTGAATTGACCATTTACAACAACCACATATTCACTCCAAACAAGCAAATTCCGGAGGTCAATCACAACTTCCAGTATCTCAACAAAACATCACAAAGACTAAAACTAACAAATACTGATGAGTTGCATTATCTCAACTAATACTGCAACTAAAAATAAAGTGTACATATTGTAAATATTTTCACCCATACTTTCAGACGTAGATTTTATAGCCTAAGTGTTATGGATCTGATAATGATCGCCTGACGATCGAAACTGGTCATCCAAGTGTATTTATTAATCTCATGTAATTTTTTTTCACGATTAGGGAATAACCCATCTCATTTGGGTACAATCGTGTTGACCGACTGAAAAGCACCAATCTTTTGTCAATCATTATAAACTGCTTTGCATTTAGCATCCAGTCTAGTCTACATCTACCATTGGTCAACTGTGTGGTGTAGCTGGTAAGACTCGTGCTTGTTGTGCCCAAGTTTACAGGATTGAATACTGACACAGGCAATTGGCATTTGAGAGACGGATTTTTTAAGAGCGTTAAAAATCCCTCAGTATGCCTTCCTTCGGAGGGGAAGTAAAGCCGGCGGTCCCATGGCATAGATTTATGGCATGTTAAAGAACCTTCCACTAATTACATCTGTGTGAAGCTAAATTGTATAGGTTAAGAATATAAACTACGCTCTTAGGTTCCTAAGTTCGTTGCCAAGAGCCGACTGTAGTGGCGTCTGGTAGCTAAGTTCTGAACTATTAGTCATTGACGGTGGCGTTTGGCGGCAAATGTAGGAACTACTTAAAATTAAAAGTCTGCAGTCCTCACTTGAATGGAAAACAGATAACACACACTATTACAGTCATCACAATTAACACCGGTTATCAGACAGATTCTACACACAACCAAAGTACACGGGGCTACATGACCACATTGTCGCAGCCCCTAAACTAAGGAACCAACCAACCAGAGTACTTAAAATGCAAGATCTCATGTCAGCAGATGACATGTTAAAGATTCCCTTCATGATATATTTCCATCATCCTCAGCATCTCTAAAGCCACAGCAGTTGAAAGAGATGTTAAACCCATAAAGTTATTTAAATTATAATTACCCAAAATTATTGTTAGAAATACTCCAAGAATATTAGTCTTTCTGACTTGAAATTTCAATAGTTTTTAGTCGGTCGACACATTGCACCCAAATTCTTCTTCTTTCTCTTTACATCATTCCCACTCCTAGATGGGGTCGATGTTTCTTACAGCTATCCTCCATTTAGCCCGGTCATGCACATTCTCTTCTGACAACTGTTTTTCTCTGAGGTCCTCCCGTACACAATCCATCCATCGTCATTTAGGTCTGCCTCGCATTCTCACTCCCTGTATTTGCATGTCTAGCATCTTCCTCCCCACGTAGGATTCCTCCCTTCTTCTCACATGCCCGAACCATCGAAGTCGCTTTTCTTGTATCTTCTTAGATATTTCCTCAACCTTCAATGTTCCTCTTATTTTGACATTTTCCACTCTATCACGCTTAGTCACTCCACTCATCCACCTGAGCATTTTCATTTCCGTGATGTCAAGCCTGTTTGTGTGCGTTTTGCGTGCAGGCCATGTTTCAGAGCCATACAGCGATGCAGGTCTTACGACAGTTTTATATATTTTCCCCTTAACCTTATGCTTGATCCTGCGGTCACAGAGCACTCCTGACATTTTACTCCAGTTCATCCATCCTACCTGAATCCTGTGTGACACTTCCACATCCAGATTTCCATCTCCAGTCACCACCGAACTCAGGTATTTGAACTCATCCACTCTATTTAACGTTTCCCCTTGCATTCTGATCTCACAGTCTTGATCTGTATTGAACCTCATATACACTGTCTTCTTCCTGCTAATCCTGAGTCTTCTGTCTTCCAAGGCTGCCCTCCACTGTTCGAGTTTTTCTTCTATGACATCTTTGGTGGTACTACACAAGACAATGTCATCTGCAGACATCATGCACCAGGGGGCTTGGTCTCTTAATACACAAGACATTTCGTCCAGAATTAGGTCAAACAGACATGGACAGCTAAAGTCACAAATGTGGAAGTACTGCGGCGTATGAACAAAGACTTGGAAATTCTCAGTATCATCAAAAGGGGAAAACTAGAATACTTTGGTTATTTCATGCGCAACAACAAATACCACCTCTTGTAATTAATTATCCAAGGGAAGATTGATGGCATTAGGGGTCCAGGATGCAGACGAATATCCTGGCTAAAGAAGTTAAACCAGTGGTTTGGACAGTGTCACGGTTTATAACAGTTATGGACAAACAGCAGATCATGCTACTGATCGCCAATATTCTTGAAGAGGAAGAAGAAGAAGAAGAATCCAATCTGTAAGTCCAACACTGCTTCTAACCGGTGTTCTTGCTTCTTTGTACATTTCTTGAACCAACTGCATATACTTCTCTGGTACTCCCTTCACTCGTAAACATCTCCAGACTTCTCCTGGGGCACCCGGTCAGATGCTTTCTCTAGATCCATGAATGCGAAGTGTAATCCCTTCTGTATTTCACGATACTTTTCCATTACTTGTCTCAGGGCAAACACTGCGTCTGTGGTCCCTATTCCTGGTATGAAGCCAAATTATTCCTCACCAATGCTAGTTTCATCCCAGATCCTCTTGTCTATCACTCTTTCCCAGATTTTCATGGTATGGGACATTAACTTAATGCCCCTGTAGTCGGGGCCATAGAGAGCGATCACGGGTCCTACGACAAGGTCTTCCGGACCCCTCCATTTTTAATCAACCTGCATTATATTTTTGCAATTAGGGTATTAGTTTTGCAAACTTTTAACACTCACCCCCCCCCCCCCCCCCCCCAAAAAAAAAAAAACGTAAATTTGGCTTGCCTAAGCTATTCTCTTTTTTCTTTTCGTCTCTCATTGGTTGTTTTTTTACTTTAATATTTTACATTAAAATTCAATTTCCATTGTATCTGAACGTGTTTATGCAGCACAGGAATAAGCCGTACTCCTTTCAGAAATGTAAGAAGAAAAGAGTCATTTTATTCTGAATTACAAACTTTATGCTCCACAAAGAGCTCTTGAACTTCAGCACGTTATAAATTAAATGGACAACTTTGCCATTTCCCATGAAGAAAAATACAATTGTTATTTATGAAATTAATTTACTCGTATATCTTATCTTTGTAATATTTTGGATATTATTCACTGGTTGTATTTACATTGAACAGTTATTTCCCTTAGTTGGGAATAACTTGTGTTATTCCCTAAACCTGAAAAAAATTACATGAGATTGATAAATTGATACAATCTTATTGGACAACTATTTACATCTTACTCTATTATCACAATATGAAAACATAATTCTATAAATACAATAACTTACAGCTAGGTATTACAATTAAAATAGAAAAGTGAAATATAATTATAGATTTCATCGCTCCTATATGCTAAGATATTCAACTACAGAGTAAAAAAGATTGGCACTGCAGATAAGCTTTCAACATTCTTTCAAAGGTTTTATGGGAGGGGGCAAAGATATTCTAACCGTTGTCTACCACTACAGTTCTTGCCCTCGACCCTTCCTTCCATAACTAAGTTTGCTATTCTTGGGTGTCTTAGTATGTGTCCTCCCAACCTATCTCTTCTTTAGGGCGGCTTCGGTGGCATGCTGAGCCTCTATGCCCAAGATCGCGGGTTCAAACCCGGCCAAAGTCTTCGGAATTTTTAAGAGCGTTAAAAATCCCTCAGTATGCCTTCCTTTGGAGAGGAAATAAAGCCGGCGATCCCGTGTCATATATTTATGGCATGATAAAGAATCTTCCACTAATTACACCTGTGTGAAGCTAAATTATAGGTTACCTTCGACTAACGCTCTTATGTTGCAACGTTCGTCGCCAGGAGCCGACTGCGGTGGCATCTAGTAACAAAGTTCAGAACCAGTTGGTCATTATGGTGGCATTTGGTAGCAAAAGTTGGAGCTACTAGAAAAATCGAATGTATGCAGTCCTTGTTGTTGTTTGAGTCTTCAGTCTTTTGACTGGTTTGATGCAGCTTTCCATGCCTCCCTGTCCTGTGCTAATCGTTTCATCTCTACATAGCTACCACACCCTACATCCGAGACAATCTGTTTAACATATTCTAACCTTGGTCCACCCCTACAATTCTTGTCCTCAACCCTTCCTTCCATCACTAAGCTTGCTATTCGTGGGTGTCTTAGTATGTGTCCTACTAACCTATCTCTTCTCTTCATTAGCAGTCGCCAGAAATATCTCTCCTCTCCCACTCGTCTTAATACCTTTTTGTTTGTAACCCTATCTACCCATCTGATCTTCATCATTCTCCTGTAACACCACATTTCAAGTGCTTCAATTCTCCTCTTTTCTGCTGCACCAATAGTCCAAGTTTCACTTCCATAGAGCGCCACGCTCCAGTCAAAGGCTTTCAAAAATGACTTCCTAATACCTAAATCTATGTTCGATGTCAACAGATTTCTTTTCTGTAGAAATGCTTTCCTTGCCTGAGCCAACCTACTTTTTATATCCTCTTTGCTTCGTCCATCACTGGTTATTTTACTTCCTAAGTAAGAGAAGTCTCCTACTTTCTTCAGCTTTTCACTTGCCAATTTGATGTCCATAGAGGTTTCTGATTTATTTTGGCTGCATTCCAGTATTTTTGTTTTAGATTTATTATAATTATTATAAAAGAATACAACTCGCTACCATTAGGCATAAGGGAAAGTTTCTCTATAAAAACATTTAAGAGGAAAACAAAAGACTTCCTATTAAGGAATGAATAGCCCATGTACAATAGCCTTAAGCAATGCAATGTATCATACCGAATTATCTCTGTAAAGTTAGTCACTAACAATAATATAAGTTAGCCTACTATTAAACTAAACAATAATGTTACAAAAATTATATATATGCCATGCTGTAACTATGTTACTTGATTGTCCCTAACACGAGCTCAGGCTCATTGGGACCTATGTAAATAAATAAATAAATTAATTAAAACGGAGTCCATACCATTCAAATCCTCAGGCGTGTAGGCCAAGATAACGATGTCATCAGCAAATCTCAGAGTTGGAATTATTTCTCCTTACTTGAATGAAAAACAGATAACACACACTAATACAGCCATCACAATTAACACTGGTTATCAGACAGATTCTACACACACCCAAAGTACATGGGGCTACATGACCGTGTTGTCGCAGCCCCTAAACTGAGGAACCAACCAACTTCTTCATTAGTAGTTGCCAGAAAAATGTAATCTCTCCCACTCATCTTAATACCTCTTCATTTGCTACTTTATCAACCCATCTGATTTTCATCATTCTCCTGTAACACCACAATTCAAACGCTTCAATTTTCCTCTTTCCTCCAGTGACAACATTCCAAGTTTCACTACTATAGAGTGCCACGTTCCATACAAAGGCTTTCAAAATTGGCTTCCTATTACCTAAATCTATATTCGATGTCAACAAATTCCCCCTTATATCCTCATTGCTTTGTCCATCACTGGTTATTTTGCTTCCTATGTAACAGAAGTCTCCTCCTACTTCGTTTAGCATTTCACCTGCCAATTCGATGTCCATAGGAGTTTCTGATTTCTTTCGGCTGTATTACAATATTTTTGCTTTACATTTATTGATTTTCATCATGAATTCTTTCCTCAAGACAGAGTCCATACTATTTAAAAACTCTTTAAAATCCTCTGGTGAGTCGTTGGTTCCTCAGTTTTGGGGCTGTGACAACACGGTCACGTAGCCCCATGTACTGTACTTTGGGTGTGCGTAGGATCTGTCTGATAACCGGTGTTAATTGTGATGGCTGTATTAGTGTGTGTTATCTGTAATTCAGGTAAGGACTACAGACGATCAATTTCAAGTAGTTCCTACTTTTGCTACCAAATGCTACCATCAATGACACCTAGCTGTGAGCTTGACTACTAGATGCCACTGCAACCGGCACCTGTTGGTGAACGTTGGAACTTAATAGAGTGTTAATCAAATCTAACCTACAAATTTAGCTTCAAACAATTGTAGTTAGTGGAAGGTTCTTTTACATGCCATAAATCTATGACTTGGGTCCGCCGGCTTTATATCCCCTCCAAAGGAAGGCATACTGAGGGATTTTTAACGCTCTGCCAGGTTTGAACCCACGATCTTGGGCAAAGGCTAAGACCAGTCATGTTGACCGACTGGAAAGCATTTAAATTTCATTTACATTGAAAAATGGCTTCCAACACAATAATCTTTCTGACTTCATGTGCCAGTTACAGGTCTTTTATTTATTTTTTGTTTATCCCCCATCCTAAATAAATTTTTCCCCATTCTAGTAAAAGTCATTGGGACACCCATGGCTTTCTACTTCTACTAAAATTTTGTATGCTGCCTAAATTTGATTCAAGAGAAATATGGTGACAGAAGAAAGAAAAGAACAATGCTTGACATATCTTATTTCCCTCTTTTATCCTGCAACTGGTTTGTGCAGTCAACTCCGCAGCAGAAAGGGACACAGAAGTGGAAGTGTGAAGATGTAAGTATTAACCTATAAATTCAATATGAAGAAAAGTAGTTCATAGAATGCAAAAACATTAACCATATTAGTTAATGTATAAATATAAATAGCCTATAATAAATAATACATAAATATAATTTTCCGTATTGACTTGCATGAATTCTTGTAAATGAGACATAGGCCTATGCCTAACAATACCAGATTAATGAAACATATTATCTATTCACATCTATAAATTGCAAAATTAGTGTACATATTTCAGTATGCCCCAGTAGTACTGTGCACCTTTGAAGAACCGTTGTTGGAAACCATTTTTAAAGACAACAGATGATAAGGCAAAAGCACATTGATGCATTAGTAAAAAAAAATATCACCTGCCGCTGGGATGATAAAAAAATTGAGCTACTATATCCCAAAATATCTACTCAGGAAAGTGTATTTTTCCTTAATCTGTAGCCACTTACAATATTTGAATACAATTTGGATATAATGCTCAAATTACCTAAGAAAGGAAATTGAGGTAATTCAGAATAGAGCCATAAGAAATATTTATAACTACCGTACCCTTTTTTAACACCAACCAAACACCTTTATATTACGAGGAAAATTCAACCTGTAGCCCTAAATGCAGAAATCAAATCAAATGACCTGATGTACCAAATCCTACACAAAATTATCCACACAAATTTAAACTTCACTAAACAATCTGATTTACATGCTTACAAAACTAGACATGCAGATGACATATCACTTTTCCAAATCAATTCCAAACAATATGGCAGTAATAGCATTAAGTATAGTGCCTTTGTAAAGTTCAATAGACTACCAGAAAATATAAAAATTGCACCTAGCCTACCAATCTTTAAAAGGAAGCTAAAACAGTTTATGTGGAATGATTATAAAATGTAAGTTTGAAGAAATTCCAAAATCTGAGAAAACAGAAGAAGACCACATTGTGTACAAAACTTATGAAAGCTACAAAATGTTGTATATATTTTCATACTGAAAACTTGGTAAACTAAACATTGAATTGTAATTTGACGTCAACAAGATAAAACTGTACGATTCCTTTGTATATGAGTCCTTGACTCGTTAAGGGATTAATAAAATGCATTATTATTATTATTATTATTATTATTATTATTATTATAGACTCCAAATTTAATTTAGAAAATCATCTTAAGTTTTTCTGCCCCCTAGATCAAAAATGTCAAGAAAAATTGTTGTAGCAATAAGAAATTCAAATTCCTAAAATTCATTTCATGTATTATTCTCAAAGCATGGATCAATGCCTCTTGGAATAGAGTGGACCGTACAGCCAGCGACTCCACGCCGAGTATCAAGCGGCGAGAAAAACCTTATTCCCTACCGGGGCCAGCGGCTTTGGGTAGACGAGCCCCTGTAGGCGGTAAATGGACCCACAGTAGAGGAAATGCTACTAAAATCCCATTACTAGTAGCGTCTGTTCTCCATAGGAGCGGTTACAAAAGGCATCTGTTCTCCATGTTAGGAGCGGCCTAAAACTAATGCTGGCAGTAGCTCTAAAGTGCCTTCGGGTGTGGCAAACTCATTGTAATAATAGCCAAAAATGAGTGTGAATATGATATTGCCTCAAAGAAAGTGGAGGGGTGTCATATTTTCTCCGACCCGGCCTATGCTGGAAAACAGAAACTGATGATAATGATGATCTATTCAGAAAATGTACACGTTTCAACCCTCATTAGAGTCATCATCAGTATAAGTTTAACAAAGTAACTATTATAATCTGGAATTTTCTTAAACCGAAGATTTCCAAGTTGAAATGGTTCCAAGAGTGTGAGAAAGATATGAGACAGGTAGGCATTACGGAGGATAAATTCAAAGACAGGAATAGTTTCAGAAGGATGGTGAAACGCTATCAGGGTTTTATGGCGGAGGCAGAACCCAGAAGACGGAGAGGTCCTTTAACAGAGATGCGGAAGAACAAGCTGATAAGAGGGGCCCAAGAGATACTGGCAAGATGTCAAAGCCGGCAAACGGACAAGACGTAGACACTGAAATGAGAGTGGTTGTTAACACGTAGTCCATAGAGGCTCAAGTCGACGGTTAAAAAAATAAACATAAAACACCTTAACATTAGTCTAACAAGAAGTTCCGTGACGAACTAAAGAGCCTACTTTTCTTAAAATTTAAGATTAATGACAATGATTAATCTATATGGATCTATCTAGAATAATGACGAAATTAAGTTGGTAATATCGAAATTTCTAATTAGTTCAAAATACTGTATACCTGGCATAATGTAACCTAATAGAGAACTACAGTTGGCAGCCCTGGTGACTGAATATATTCTTAGTTCCATCTCTTAAGGTACAGAATACAAAATTTGGTTGAAGTCCAATGGAAAGCATGGACGTTACATGCAGTTAAACATTGGATCTAACAGCAAGCGTAAAATCATGTTGGCAACAATGACATACATGTATTGGTCAGAAATAATCTGAAATAATATGATCTATTGTTGTGTCAATTTTGAATGAAATCCATTAGTTAGTATAGAAGTTACATACATTTTAAAATTGAACCTATCAGCAGGCTTAGAATCATGTTGGCAGCACTGGCGTAGGCCTATATTGGTTACTCCAAATTAATCTAGAAATCCAGGTACTATATGTTTGCAAAGTTTAGAGCTATTGGCTTGCATACTTCCTGATATATTGATATTAGGGTAACAAAAATAGAGACAGAATTTATTAATAGTTGATAGCCCTGGTTACTCTTAAGAATTGGCATAATCATGTCTGTTATGGTACACATAGCACACACGAAATTTGGTTGAAATCCAAATGATAGCTTAGAAGTTACATGTATTTAAATTTGGACCTCTCAGCAGGCTTATAATCATGTCGGTAGCACTGACGTATATAAGTTACTCCAAATTAATGTAGAATGTCAGGTACTATACGTGTGTATAGTTTAAAGCTGTCGGCCTGCATACTTTCTGATATATGGGTATTTGGACAAAAAAAATTGAGAGCATTTATTAACAGTTGGCAGCCCTGGTGGCTCTTAAGAATACGCTCAGTCATATCTGTTTATGTACATATAGCACATACGAAATTTGGTTGAATTCCAATTGATAGTGTAGAAGTTACATGCATTTAAAAATTGGACCTATCAGCAGGCTTATAATCATTTTGGCAACACTGCCATGTATGGCCTCCTGGAAATTAAACAGCAATATTATTATCTATACAGCTTGCCACGGTGGGTGAGTGGATAGCATGTCGGTCTACTAACCCCAAGATTGCAGGTTCGCTCCTGGCTGTGGTAAGTGATTTTTGAAAGGCGGCAAAGATACGACACGCATGTCATACGATGTTGGCATGTCAAAGAACCCATTTGAATTCAGTAGGCCGTGTTCATAATGGCAAAATTAATCTTGGGAGTTTCCGCCAACACAAAGTTCCTCATTTCTCTACTAGAAAGCGCTATAGTGTTCAAGGAGCTTAGATATCTAACCTCCTTGACTTTCATAGTGATTCAAGGAACAACGAAATTCAACATGCAAGCTACCCTCTGGGTGTCAAGTTACAAAGCTTGCACCCGGCATCCGAGGCCATACGATATTATTATTGTTATCTATACGTGTGCCAATTTTGAAATAGCTCCCATTCATACCTTCCAAGATATCCAACATGGGGCTCAAATTTCAATTACGATTTTTCAGCAGTTGGTAGCACTGACATCATTTTCAAATATGGCCGTGAGAGATTCTTTACTCCTACCAAATTTTGTTTCGATTGCTGCAGCCGTTTAGGAGTTGATAGGGGGACACACACACACACACACACACACAGACAGACAGACAGAAGGACAGACAGACACACATTTGCCCGATCTCATAAGTCTACTTTTTCCTCATTTTTGCAAAATGTGAAAAGTAGGCTAAAAATCTAGTTTCTTAAATGGTTGTCTACCCCTTATTATTTCAGTTTCCAACGGGGTCAGGGATGAGACGCATCGGCGGGTATTTTTACGGCTGGATGCCCTTCCTGATGCTCACCTCGTGAGAGGAGTTTATGAAAGATGGAATGAATGAAGATGAATGAAACTGGGCAAGGATGTGGAATGAAGCGGCCATGGCCTGTCAGAAGGTACCGTCCCAGCATTTGCCTGGAGTTGAAAATGGGGAAACCACGGAAAACGATTTCTAGGACGGCCAACGATGGGGCTCAAACCCACGTCTACCAAATCCGCAGATAGCTTCACTCCATGGCCTTGCGCTGCGCTTTAGCAAGCATAGCTACCGCTGTCGGTAGTCTCTTAAAGTAAATATTTATATAAATATATATGTGGATAGTTAATATTCCAGTGTTGAATTCTTCGATTTCGTAAGGATGTAACGTGTTTTTCGAGGGTTTTTTATGCCACTGGCATAAGTCAGTAGGAAGCCATTCAATATTTATTTACGCGGCAAATTGTTCAGCCAAGAGAATTTTTCATGTTAATTTATTATTATTATTAATTTATTATAATTATTATTTAGATATTTTCGGAGCATTTTATAAAAATTATAAGCATACAGATAGGTTTTCTATGTTTTAGAAAACGCTATCATGCAAATTATTACGAACGACGATATCATAGAAAATTATCTGATTACGGAATTTTACGGAGTTTTGTCAGTTAGGGTATTTGAGAGACATGACTCACTGGGATTTCAAGTACAAGCTGATTCCTGTCGAGAAGTATTACGCAATCCTGGGTCGCATCGTCCAGGAAAGGCGAATTGTTGGAACGGAACCCTCCCGCCGAGTGTAATGACCCAGAGAAGGGGAGTATAGCGAGTGGGGTACAGCCAATCAGCGGAGACAACGTAAGCTAGGAGTCGGCTGAAGAGTGGGGAGCCGGCGTGTGCATATGTCGTTCGACGCGCCGTGAAACGAGGACTATCTGTGAAATACTTGCGGAGTATGGTTATACGCGGGGGACGCTCCGATGTTCGGTGGAACGGACTATCTGTGTAGAACTTGCAGAGTACGGTCGCAAGTGCGTGTCGCTCCGATGTTCAGTGGAGTTAGCGACAAACTTTTGTAAAACTTGGTTGTACGAGTGTTTGGGTCCGAGGTACGGACCATAGAATTATCTAATCTACCAGAATATCATCAAATTCCGACGGAGATGACGACGTCCAGGAGACTGTGGGAAGCTCACAACATCATCAAGAACGAGGGAAATGCTTTGGCTATTTCCAGTGGTAAGCGCCAATGACGCAGAAATACGCAATCTCTCATTTTCTTTGTTTTACATTTCATATTTCAGTAACTTCATAGCTTGGAAATAAGAGTAAAATCAATTTATCAGACTCCGTTTTCACGTAATTTTCTATCGGTATCAAATCACAACGCTCCAATTTAAATTTTATAGTTATTATTATTATTAATTTTGCTATACTTGTTTTATATAATAAATTCATTTCTTTTACAATGCAATCTTTGCTTTCAGTAGGTAGCATTAGATATAGACCAATTCCTTCTCCTGATACAATTGTTTGTTGGGTTAATGATCAAATCATACCACGATCTGAGTGAATAGAGTCTTGAATGTGTTCTGCCAGAGCTAGACATTGTTAAATACAAATTTAGATTTCAACATTGCATTGAGGTCTTGGCGCCCATTAAAACAACATAGCTTAGGCAAAGGTAAACAGTTACATTTATATCACCCAACAGTGTGGGCTAGCAAAACTGCTACATTTGTCGCCGACAACTTGGGGCTGAAAACCTAATAACATTTGTGGAAGGAGAAGGGTATATATTTCTGTGCCTGTATTTTGGGGGTTATTTGTCTGTATCAGTGTATATCATTATGGGGGATGAGAAAGAAAGACAGATGAGGTTACGTAGTGGTCATCAACGGGAGAGTGATGATACGAGCAGTATGTCGAGTGATGGTAGTACCGGGGTAGCGGAGGTAAATCCCGATACTGAAACAGGAAGTGTAGGCGGCCAACCAGAATTAAAAACTTTACTTCTCGAGTTCATGTATCAGAACAAAGTTAGTAGTGATGCCTTAAATGCAAAATTAGAACAAAACAGTAGGGAAAATAAAGAAAGTACAGATGCCTTAAACGCCAGATTAGAACAAAACAGTAGGGAAAATAAAGAAAGTACAGACGCTTTAAATGCTAAACTGGAACAAAACAGTAGGGAAAATAGAGAGAGTAATGAAACATTAAACGCCAGATTAGAACAAAACAGTAGGGAAAATAGAGAGAGTAATGAAACTTTAAACGCCAGATTAGAACAAAACAGTAAGGAAAATAGAGAGAGTACTGAAACTTTAAATGCTAAATTAGAACAAAACAGTAGGGAAATGAGTGACAAATTCGAACTGATTAGAGGTGAGATCAGGGGGGTGATGGAAGAAAAGGCTAAAGAGATTATTGCAGATGTAGACAGAAAATTAGGAAAAGTACAGGAGGAGTTGGAAATTAGAATCAGTACACAGGCTGAAAATTTAAAAGAACTAGTGCAACTGGAAACACAGCAGGTCAAAAAGCAATTGGGGGGAGAAATTGACAAAATTCAGGTAGCAACTAAAGAGGTTAAGGAACAGCTGGGGGGTAGAATTGAGAAAGTCCACTCGCAAATATTTGCAGAAGTAAATGATTTAAGAGAGAGTAATAGAGAGAGCATTAGCAAGATTGAGGAGAAACAAGCAAAGCTATATGATAAAGTAGAAGAATCAGAAGGAAACATTAAATTAACGGTAAACAGTATTGAGAGGAAGGCTGAGGAGAAAATCGCAGAATTAGAATTAAAATTAAAAGCTAGGATCAGGCAAGAAAATAGTCAGAATAGGCCAGTTTTTGTGAATAGCACACACAGGGAGGTAGAACTGGGTAAGTTCAGCAATCGACAGGGGTGCCCAATGGAGTTCATGAACACTATAGAAAATAAATTCGGGGAGAGGTTGGAAAATGGTAGTATTGAGTGGTGCCAGGTAGTTGAAATTTTAGAACAAGTGTTTGTGGGGGAAACGAGGAATTGGTTTGCTGTCTACAGAGACAAGTTTACTGATATTAATGATTTTAAAATGAAATTCTGTGAAAAGTTCTGGAATGAGGTTATTCAGTCGCAGCATCGTGAGGGAGTAGTGTGTGGTAAATATAACCCTAAAGGAAGCTCCACCATGACCGAATACTTTTTAGGGCAGGTATTAGTGTGTAAATATCTGGATGGCTTGAAGGAGGAAAGTGATGTGGTAAGGTTGCTACTTAGGCACTTTCCCTATAGGATCAAGGAGGCTGCTTGTATCCAGAATGTAAAGACTATATCACAAGTAGAAAATTTGTTAAGCACATTTGATGCACTAGGGAGAGGGGGTTATGAGGACAATTTCAATAGGAACCAGGGTAATAATAATAATAGACCTAATGAAGCCAGGCATCAAGAAGTTCAAGGGAACGGTGGCGAAGGGGCCAACGCTAAAAATAGAAATAATAATAATCAGCTATATCAGAACAGAGGAAATGGCTATGGTAATCAGTATCAAGGGAGGAACAATGATTTCAGGGGAAATCAAGGGAGAAACAATGATTTCAGGGGAAATCAAGGGAGAAATTATAATGACAATAATTACAACCAGAATAGGGGTCAAGGAAGAGGACAGCCTAGTGGTAGTAATATACAGCCAAACAATGACAACACAGCCCAGAACAACCAGACCAGTTTAGTAGTTAGTAGTACTACGGCCAGCTGTAGCGGTTCTTTAAACGCGAACCAGGCTGCGAAGTAAGGTCAGAATCTCAGTCTGTAGCATGCCCTGTCCATACAATTATACAGGAACCCTATGACCTAAATGTAAGAAATGAATTATTACATGAACTAAATGATGAAGGTATTATTCAGGAAGTGGTTAGTAAGAGCCCCATAGTTAAATTTAACGTGTCCGAGGCGTACACAGATGTTTTAATTGATAGTGGTTGTATGAAGAGTTGCATAAGTAGTGCATTTTATGATAAAATGAAAGGAACTGGAGTAAATTTTGAGGAGATGCCAATTAAAAGCACTTTTGTTATCACAGCTGTTGGGAAGAGGTCTAAAGTAATTTCTAAGCAAGTTTTAGTAGACATTAAAATTAATAATCATGTAGAGAAGCAGATTTGCCTTGTAATTCCAAATTTAGTATTCAGTGTTATCTTGGGTTCAGAGTGGCTAAGTAGAGTGTCTGGTAACTTATGTTATGATGTAGGGAGTTTGAAATTTAATTGGGGAGATTCTGAAGTAGAAGTAGCGTTCAATGACCAAATTCAGAGAAGTAGTGTTGTAGGTGTGATTTGTACTTTAAATGAGATATCGCCAGCCGTAGAGCGGGGTTCTCCATGTTTTGTGGGCAGTGTGATTACGAACGGAAGTCTAGAGGACTCGTTACGTGAGGCTGCATTTCAGGGAAATATAGAGGATGAACAGTGTGTTCGGCTCTATGATGTGTTATGGTGTAATAGGAGAGTTTTTGAGGATCGCATTGGTATGGCCAATTGCTATACACATTCATTGAACGTTATTGATAGGTCAGTATTCACAGGACATAGATATCCTGTACCTTTCGCTTATCAGAGTGCAGTTGAGGCACAAATTAATCAGATGCTTGAAGATGGGATTATTGAGCACTCGAACAGTCCATATGTTAATTCTTTGATCACGGTACCTAAGACCGACGGCACTGTTCGTATTTGTTTAGACGCTCGTTTGGTTAACAGTAGAATTAGTTCAGATCAGCTGAAATCTATGTCAATAGAGGAATTAATGCAAACATTTGAGGGGAAGAAGTATTTCACTTGTGTAGATTTGAGTTCCAGTTTTTGGCAAGTGCCACTTATGTACGAAGATAGACCATTTACAGCTTTTAGTCATAAATATAACCTTTATCAATTTTGTAGAACACCTTATGGGTTAAAGAGTAGTTCAGCAGCTTTAATTAGGGCTTTAAACATCGCATTAGGGGATGACACAGGAGAGTTTGTAACCATTTACATAGATGATATGGTAATTAGTTCACGCAGTTTTGAGGAGCATCTACATCATTTAAATATAGTTTTTCAGAAGTTAGATCAGGCAGGGTTCACTTTGAAGCTGTCTTAAGTCGTCATTCTGTCAGTCAGAAGTGACATTTTTAGGTCATAGAGTGTCGAGTAGAGGTGTAACACCAGAAGAAAGTAGGGTTAATAAGATACTTAACGCAGAGGTGCCACAGAATGTTAAACAGTTAAAAACTTACCTGGGAATTTGCAACTTTTTCAGGAGGTTCGTTCTTAAATACTCAGGGTTGGTAGAACCATTCAGGGAATTGCTTAAAAGTGGGACTCGGTGGAGATGGGAGTCCAAGCATGAACAGGCTTTTAGAGCGCTGAAGGAAGGTTTTGAGAAAGCTGTAGTGCTGAAATATCCGTTAAAAGATAAGGAATATGTGGTTATGACAGATGCTTCACATATAGGCATTGCTGGAGTATTATGTCAGAAAGATGATGAGGGTAATCTGTGCATTGTATCTTTAGCCTCGCGAGGACTGACAGCAGCTGAGAAAAGATACACGATTACTGAGTTAGAGCTTTTAGGTATTGTTTTCAGTTTAGGGAAATTTAGAATGTATTTAGTAGGGGGGAAATTTGAGATCCACACAGATCACCATGCATTACTGTATATGAGGACTTGTAAACTCAGTTCTAACAGAGTTAGTAGGTGGATTCTTGCTCTGCAGGAATACGAATTCACAGTAAAATATATTAAAGGTAAAGATAACATTCTTGCAGACATGCTATCGAGGGACACTAATTTATGTAGGGATTATCCTGTGGTTAAAGCAGAGGACGGTATTTTAATATGTGCATGTGTGGACAGTAGCAACAGGGCATCGTTACAGACACTGAGAAATATGCTAGTGGAGCAACGTGATGACGTTAAGTTAAAGGAGCCACTGGCTAGGTTGGAAATAGGTGAAGAAGAGTATGTGAAAGTAGGACGGTTCACGTACAAGATGCAGGATGGGCTTCTTGCAAGGAAATGTAGGAATAATCGGTGGGCAATATGTGTTCCTGCCACTTTGCGGGAGGAGCTAATTTGGTTCATTCATAGGGAATTAGGACACTTTGGTGCTGCCAAGGTCTTCTATGAAATTGGTCGTGACTTCATTTGGAGTAAAATGGGAAGGGACGTTAGGAGGATTTTAGCTAAGTGTGACACCTGTCAAAGGAGTAAATATCCAGTTAAATATTTAGTGGGGGAGAGGTCTGCAGTTCTCACCAGTAGTCCCGGCGAACTACTGTGTGTGGATTTATTTGGCCCGATCGTGAAAGGACAGTACGGCTACGAGTACATTTTTATAGTTATTGACGCTTTTAGTAAGTATGTCAAGCTATATCCGCTAAGGAAAGCCACGGGACTAGCGTGTAGCCGTCTGATCATTAATAAGTATGTACCTGAGTTTGGCATTCCTCTCAGGATACTATCTGACAGTGGACCACAGTTTACTGCAAAGAAATGGAGAACCAGTATGCAGGAAGCTGGTATAACACACGTTCATTCCTCTGTAAGGTACCCTCAGGGTAATTCTGCAGAGCGTCCATTAAGGGAAGTGGCTCGTCTTTTTCGGACTCTAGTGCATGACAAGCATGCGGCCTGGGTTGGACATCTTCCCAAGGTCGAGACTTGGCTGAATTCTGTCCAGCATGAGAGCACGAAATTGACGCCATACGAAGTTCACTTCGGAAAAAGACCACAAAATGAACTAGCGAGGGTGTTGGGATTAAATGAGGGTAAGCAACTGGGGATGGATTACACTGTCCAGTTGGCGAAACAGAATTTATCTAAGTCAGCACAAAAGAGAATTCGCCAACAAAAAGAAACTAAATTTGACCTATTCGAGCCGGGAGACAGAGTCTTACTTAGAGTGCCGAAACAGTCAAATAAGCTAGAGAAAGTCATGTCCAAGTTCTTTCATCTCTACGAGGGCCCATTTAGAGTTTCCAAACGTATTGGGAAAACAGCATATGTGCTGGAGAATAGTGAGGGAAACAGATTATACGGAACGTATAATATACATAGTCTACGAAAATATGTGTCATAAAGTGAGTGTGTTTAGCTGGCGAGCCAGCCTATCAAATGAGTAAGTGTGGTGTCTGGTGCGTGGAAGATCTGGTCTTAAGGCAGGCGTATCAGAAGTCACACAGGGGGGTAGTATGTAAGTAAATGAGAGTTTTTAAGGTACAGGGAAATATGACGGGATTGTCGGATGCTGTTGAGCACTAAATTGTCTCGATGCACCAAGGCCATTTTTGGCAGCGCTGATGGGTTCCCATTTATCTCCAAGAGATGGGGGAGCGCTTGTATAGGGCTTGTTAGCTTAAGGCGTCCACGAGATAAAAGATGGGCCATCAGAATGCGAGACAGTCCTTCATGAAACTCATACATATCAGCACACGTGATTTCTGTTTACGGCCTCGCCATGTAAGATTTGTAAGTGTGTAATTTAAGGTAATTTGTACAAAGGTATTATTTGTGTGAGGAGAAATGGTCAGTGTTGAGAACTAGTATTAAGTAGAATATGGTCTACGGGAACTTAACAAGACAGGGCGATTACGGCACAGAAATATTTGGTGTTATATGTAATGCGCACTTACTATTTTTTTTTTCAGAAGTCAATCTTAATTTAATCTACTTTAAAAGAGAGATTAAGTATTATGGTCACGAGGCGCTGCCACAATAGTGTGATCGTGTGCTCAGTGATAAGTGAGATTAAATTTCACCATAAGGAAGGAACCTCCAGTGAAATTAGGAAGTTCTATGGTGATATAAATATATCAGAACACCTTCAATGCGTGTGATATGACCTCATAAATACATAGTGCTCACACATTAATTATGTCTATTTCTCCAACATAGAGAAATTTGAGAGGCGGAAATATCCGTGGAACACTATTCCATATGTAAAACATTGGACTGGTTGCAAAGTGCAATTCATAGTGACAACGAACTTTGACGCAAAGTGCGTGAAGAAAAAATATGAGTGTATATATCTGTAATTTAGGGTGATTTCATTTATGTAATATGTATTTTGGATGGGGTTTATTAACGTGTCTGGGATAATCGGATAATGGACCGTCGTCATGGTAAATCATCCGATGATCCGAGGCGAATATGTAACGTGTTTTTCGAGGGGTTTTTATGCCACTGGTATAAGTCAGTAGGAAGCCATTCAATATTTATTTACGCGGCAAATTGTTCAGCCAAGAGAATTTTTCATGTTAATTTATTATTATTATTAATTTATTATAATTATTATTTAGATATTTTCGGAGCATTTTATAAAAATTATAAGCATACAGATAGGTTTTCTATGTCTTAGAAAACGCTATCATGCAAATTATTACGAACGACGATATCATAGAAAATTATCTGATTACGGAATTTTACGGAGTTTTGTCAGTTAGGGTATTTGAGAGACATGACTCACTGGGATTTCAAGTACAAGCTGATTCCTGTCGAGAAGTATTACGCAATCCTGGGTCGCATCGTCCAGGAAAGGCGAATTGTTGGAACGGAACCCTCCCGCCGAGTGTAATGACCCAGAGAAGGGGAGTATAGCGAGTGGGGTACAGCCAATCAGCGGAGACAACGTAAGCTAGGAGTCGGCTGAAGAGTGGGGAGCCGGCGTGTGCATATATCGTTCGATGCGCCGTGAAACGAGGACTATCTGTGAAATACTTGCGGAGTATGGTTATACGCGGGGGACGCTCCGATGTTCGGTGGAACGGACTATCTGTGTAGAACTTGCAGAGTACGGTCGCAAGTGCGTGTCGCTCCGATGTTCAGTGGAGTTAGCGACGAACTTTTGTAAAACTTGGTTGTACGAGTGTTTGGGTCCGAGGTACGGACCATAGAATTATCTAATCTACCAGAATATCATCAAATTCCGACGGAGATGACGACGTCCAGGAGACTGTGGGAAGCTCACAACATCATCAAGAACGAGGGAAATGCTTTGGCTATTTCCAGTGGTAAGCGCCAATGACGCAGAAATACGCAATCTCTCATTTTCTTTGTTTTACATTTCATATTTCAGTAACTTCATAGCTTGGAAATAAGAGTAAAATCAATTTATCAGACTCCGTTTTCACGTAATTTTCTATCGGTAATATTCAAATCACAACGCTCCAATTTAAATTTTATAGTTATTATTATTATTAATTTTGCTGTACTTGTTTTATATAATAAATTCATTTCTTTTACAATGCAATCTTTGCTTTCAGTAGGTAGCATTAGATATAGACCAATTCCTTCTCCTGATACAATTGTTTGTTGGGTTAATGGTCAAATCATACCACGATCTGAGTGAATAGAGTCTTGAATGTGTTCTGCCAGAGCTAGACGTTGTTAAATACAAATTTAGATTTCAACATTGCATTGAGGTCTTGGCGCCCATTAAAACAACATAGCTTAGGCAAAGGTAAACAGTTACATTTATATCACCCAACAGTGTGGGCTAGCAAAACTGCTACAAGGATATACACATAATATATATTTTTATTTAATTTAAGTAATTCAGTTTTGAGATTAGATTAATGTTAAGGGGTTTTAGGTTTATTATATGATAGTTACTTCAGATGATGACTCCAATGAGGGTTGAAAATAGATCATCATCATCTTCTTTGCATTTTCCCACTTATGTGGGGTCTGCCTTCCTGCAATGTTTTCTCCACTTCAATCGATCCATAGCGTCCCGGGGGCGAAGTTTAGCGAGCCGCATGTCATCTCTCACCCTATCCAACCAGCGTGTTTGAGGTCGCCCTTGAGGTCGACGACCCTTCACATTTAGTTGAAGGGCAGTCTTAGCACCTGAGGTTTTACTGCTACGGAGCACATGTCCATACCACCGCAGACGTGATTCACGCATTTTCTCTGTGATTGGCGCAACCTTGAAATCCTTCCGCACAGCATCATTCCTAATATGGTCCAGTCGAGTCAAACCATTGGACCACCGCAACATCTTCATTTCCATTACATGAAGCGCCTGTTCGTGCTTCGATGTTGTAGGCCGGCATTCAGATCCATAAAGGGTCACCGGTGTAATCACTGTGCGATATACTTTAGATTTTAAATGCAATGGAATTTTCTTATCGCATAGGACTCCAGAAACTTGGCGCCATTTCATCCATGCGGCAGTGACCCTTGTTTTGACATCAGGAATCATGCTGCGGTCTGAGGTGAAGCATGACCCAAGGTATTTGAATTGGGTCACTTTATTGAGTTGAACCTCACCAACAGTGATTGTGCCATCAGTTTGGTCACCGCATTCCAGGTATTCCGTCTTCTTCAGATTCAATTTCATCCCAAATTCTTCAAGATGCATCTTCCACTCTTGCACTTGCCGTTCGAGGCGCCCACGGGTCTCGTTAGCTAACATGACATCATCCACATATAATAATGTCCATTGATGCCTGGTTTGGATGTCATTTGTGATGGCGTTCATGCAGAGAATGAAGAGCAAGGGGGACAAGGCTGATCCTTGATGGACACCAACAGTGATTTGGAAGGTATCGGACATTCCTGCTGTGCACCGCACTGAGCTTGTTGTCTTTCGGTACAGAAGTTTCACCCAGTTTACATAGGCTTCAGGTACACTGTGTAGCCTCAGTGCCTGCCAGATGAGATCATGTGGTACTCTATCGAACGCCTTTTCCAAATAGATATGTTTCATTAATCTAGTTTTGGTAGGTGTATGTCACATTTACAAGAGTAGTAGTTTGTGTGAAATGAAAATACTATCCATGAAGGCAATTCATGACCAATATGTCAATAGCTGGTAATCCGAAAAGCACAAGTGGAGTTGTTGGAACAGAGGAACTTGAAGTTCTCTAAGTTTTGGCAGTAAAATTTGACCAAGTAGTTAATAGCTCTGGTCCTATTTTCTTGAACCTGATGAGGAGTATAACCTAAATTAGTGTCTGGCATACTTGGTTTTTGTGAGCTGATTATCGCTCATTCTTCACTGTGACCTCGAGGCTGGCGCGCATCCAGCTACTGTACATGCTTAAAGTTACAGAGTCACGACCCAAGATGCATTTTAAAATCTCACAAGAAAATGATAATCATATATACGAGGGCTGTTTTTTAAGTAAGGGCCGTTTTTATTGTAAAGCCCATAGTTAGTGCGCACGCCGCAACAAGCTTGTATGCTACCTCCCGGCATCCTTTGCGAACAAGCAGGCGTCATTTGCAGCTGTGTAGCTAACCTGTACGCTGAACTGTGCATCTTTACAATGTTCAAGATTATTGATTCGCCCGCCGCGTGTGAGGTACGATCTGTGATACGTTTTTTGAGTGCAAGAAACATGTCGGCTGCAGACATTCATCGTCAGCTTTGAGAGGTGTATGGTGATAATGCAATGACGGAAGGTAAAGTGCGAAAAAGGGTACGCGAGTTCAAAAGTGGCCGTGAAAATGTTCATGACGATGAACGCTCAGGTCTGTGATCACAGATGACTTGGTGACTGCAATTGACATGAAATTTCACGAGGACGGACGATTCATGATAACCACTCTATCAATGGATTTTCCTCAAGTGTGAATTTTTAGTTGTCAGAGCAGGCGGCAAAGTTTTATTCAGAGGGATTTCAGAACTTAGTTCTAAGGTATCACAAGTGCCTAAATAAACACGGCAACTAAGTACAAAAATAGAGGAAGGTATGTAAAACCTAAAAATAAATGTGGTTTCAAAATAAAATGTTCGGTATTTTTTTTAATTACGGCCCTTACTTAAAAAAACAGCTCTCGTATGTCGTAGTCAGATAGTGAAATCTGTCATTTCATGAAAATCCTAGACACTTCATGAAAAGCCGGCATATGAAGTAAAAAGGAATAGTTGTACTATCTGACGCATGGTTTCATGAAATGACTCAATTTTGCTGTCACATAGTGTAATTCCTTTTGTAAATTATCAGATGGAAAGTCCAGCCCGTCACTTCATGAAATAGTGGTACCGGTGTCCTCATGAGATAAGTTAACTTTCCAAGAATTAAGAGTATATAAAACTGTCGTAAGTCCAACATTGAAACATGGCCAGCACGGAAAACATACACAAACAGGCTTGACGTCACAGAAATGAAAATGCTCAGGGGGATGAGTGGAGTAACTAAACGTGACAGAATAGAACATATCCAAATAAGAGAAACATTGAAGGTTGTGGAAGTATCGAAGAAGATACAAGAAAAACTACTTAAATGGTACGGGCTTGTGATAAGAAGAGAGGAATCCTACGTGGGGAGGAAAATGCTAGACATGCAGGGAGTGAGACCGCGAGGTAGACGTAACAACGATGGCTGTATTGTGTGCAGGAGGACCACTGGGACAAACAGTTGTCAGAAGAAGATGTGCTTGACCGGGCTAAATGGAGGAGAGCTGTCAGAAACATCGACCCCACATAGGAGTGGGAACGATATGTAGAGAAAAAAGAAGAACAGTTGCAATATACGATATGGAAGTCACTGTGGACATTCAAAGGCCGTTGTTTCTTGAGGAGTATTTTAGCCAATTAACGATTTCTGATTTATGGCTTAGACTGAATTTACAACAATAAAACAACAATAATAGAACAACAGATCTATATTAAGATGTGCAGGCCGAACTAAAAAATATCACACAATAATTCATTTAGATTTTGGAATAGTTTGTGTATGACAGCGAAACATTAGTGTACAACTCCATTGCGTCAGTCATTTCATGAAGAGTCGAATCAACAACCACCGGATCTTCATGAAGTGCCTCGGGTGATAATGTAAAATCATTTCTTACACCATCTGCCTAGATTGGTCCATTACTTCATGAAGAAATGCGTCAGATAGTGGAACTGTCCCCTTTTACATCATATGGCAGCTTTTCATGATATATCTAGGATTTTCATAAAATTACACATTTCACTATCTGCCTATGACATATATAAAACCCTAAGGTTTATATTTCACAATCTTTCAAATCATCTCAATAGTACAGGAAAAATCTTACATTTCTTGCAGAGTCAGAGAAAATATATTTATTTGTTTTAACAGAACTGTATCGCGTCAAGCCCGCATAAAAGTAAAGCCGGGCAAGTGGTATATACACAAGGGTACTCACAAGTAACCGATCGTAACAATGAGCATTCAAAATAAAGAGAATAACCCGTAGCACTGATGAATTGCACTCTGATTTTATAAATATCAACAATTTATTTTAAAAGTGCATTTAAACAAATTAACAAGATGATAGGGCAGCCAGAAGTGAGTCGTGCTGATACGTATACCAATAAAGCCGGTTTGGGTGGTTTCATGGGTCCATTAGTACATTCATATTTTAATAAAATTGATACTGTTTACAGTAGCCTACAGCAGTTTAAAAAATATTAATGCCACATAATATGGAAGATAAAATGATACAAAGTGTTGTGAATCTGTACTTCCACAAACCCCTAAGTGTATATTACAAGTAATTAAGCCAGGGAATGATATTATAAATACAGGGAATGCTCATTAAACCGGACTTTGCTTAATCTGGTCAGCCGTTTAATAATATGTAATGCATAAATGCAACATTTGAGGCATTTGTGTGAGTTATGTATTCAAGAAATTACTGTAACGTCGAAGGAAGACAACAATAGATCAGCAGTTTCATCAAACCAGTAAACGTGTTAAGTGTGGTTAAAGAAGATGTGCCTTGATTGCCACGTTCTAATTCTGTATTTTGTGTTGTATACTAAATAACCTTTGTATTTCTTAAATTTACAAATACTGTACTGTACACGTTCTTTTGACTGTACAGAGTGTTTAATTATGTACCTTGGTTCATTTCACTGGCTATTTTGTTTAATCCGGACTTTCATTAATTTGGACATCATCATCATTGTACAGTTCCAGTTTCCCAGGTACTGTTTAAGAGTCTCTTCCACTTCAACCTGTCCATATACAGGGGGCGTGGTGGCTCAGCGGTCTAGCTGTATGCCTCTCACCAAGGCGGTCCGGGTTCGATTCCCGGTCAATGCATGTGAGATTTTCGAAGTGAAATGCCATGTCCTGTGGTTCGGATTCCACGTAAAAAGGAGGTCCCGTGGCTCATGATCTCAAGATTAACGGTCACGTTAAACTACAAGCTTCCTTTCCTTTTTTGTCCATATACAACTTGTCAGGGAGAACATCATCCACTGTCCATCCTCTGGTCGCTAGATCAACCTTGATCATGTCCATCCATCAGGTCCTAGGTCTTCCTACAGGTCTTTTTCCATCCACCTGTCTTTCCAAATTTATTCTGGCTGATCTTGTAGGTTCCATTCTCATCACATGCCCGTACCACCGTAGTCTGATGTGCTGATTCGGTCTAATAGAGATGTCTTTATTCCACCTTGTTTCCTCGCCTCCTCATTCTTTAACTTGTCCATCTTGGTCTTCTGGATGGTGGATCTAAAAATTTCATCTCTGATGCTTGCAGTCTTGATGAATCTCTCTTTATAAGGGTGCATGCTTCAATGCCATAGGTCAATATTGGTATAAAGTAGCTGTTAAACATCACCAGTTTAGCTGGTTTTGGAATCATGTCATCCCATAGAAGTGTTCTTACTTGTTGGTAGAATTCTGATCCTTCTTACACTGTGTTGGTAATTTCTTTACTGACCAAATTATCACTGGAGATTACACTTCCAAGGTAAGGAAAACTGTCCACACACTCCAACTGGTGGTCTCCTAGTTTAACACTTGCTGGACACCCATCTCTGTTGACTGCCATCACCACCGTCTTGGTTTCGTTGAAGTTGAGGTTGTATTCCTGGAACTGGGATTTCCATACATTGAGTCTGGTCTGTACGTCTTCTTCTGTTTCACCCCAAATCATGATGTCATCAGCAAAGGCCACTGCATGCAATTCACCTAACATTTCCTTGATGTTCTTCATTATATTATCCATAATAGAGATGAACAGCCACTCTTGGTCTCAAACTATGATGATCGTTCTTCACCAATTTGTACACAGCTAGTACAGTCTTTGTACAGCATCTGAACTTACTAGTCCCTCAGGCACATTTCTTTTCCTCAGGCACTTCCAGATCTTATCTCTTATAACACTATCATAGGCCTTTTCTATATCCAGGAATACAATGACCAGTTTCTTGCGTTTCTCCCAAAATTTTCCCATCAGCATGCGGGTGGTAAAAATTAGATCCGTTGTCGATCTGTTACTCTTGAAACCATATTGCTCCTCCTCCAACTGTGGTTCTATGATGGCTCTTAATCTTCTTTCTTCGATCTTCTCTAGAATTTTCAGCCCATGAAACAGCAGGGTTATTCCTCTCGAGTTGGTGGGTTTCCTTTTGCTGCCTTTCTTAAACAGGGGAATTATAACACCCTTGCTCCAATCTGCAGGTATTTTGTTTTCTGTCCATATGGCATTGAGTACTCGGTGCAGCCATTGTATGCCCTGGATGCCTGCTGCCTTTATCATGTCTGCATTCACTTCATCTGCACCTGAAGAATTTTCCTTTAGGCATAGATTTTAAGGCTGCCTCAGTTTCTGTCCAAGTGATGGGAGGTTCCTCATTGTAGGCATGGATTTCCGGTTCTATATTTTGTTTTTGAACTGGTCTATTCAGTAGGTGGTCAAAATGGTTCTTCAAGACTTCTCTCATGTCATTATCTGTCCTAACCAGATTTCCATTTTCATTTTCAAGGGCCTTTATGGTATTCATTGGTTTCCTAGAGCTCCAATTAGCCTGAATTAATAAGGTTCTACTGTACTTGGGAACAACTCGTGGTGTAGTGGCTAATGTTCTTGTCTGTCGGCCCAGGAGTCCAAGTTCAAATCCTGGCTCTGCCAAGAAATTTCAATTCTGGTGCGTGGGCTCTAGCCACAACACCATGAGGTGGCTCAAACGGCCTATGAAGGGTCTAGGCCTACCAAGCGACCGCTGCCCAGCCATTTGGCCTGCAGATTGCGGGGTGATGCGTGGTCAGTGCATAGAGTCCACTCGGCTGTTAACCTTGGTTTTCTTGACCGGAGCACTCTTTCACTGTCAGACAGCTACTCTATTGTCCTCACGAGGCTGAGTTCACCCCATTTCAGCCTTAATGTCAGTTTCTAAACTCCCTGAAAGAGCCGGGAATTGAACTCAGGGCCTCCGGGTAAGAAGCAGGCAAACTAATTTGACACCACATGATTAAATGACAGTGTTATGAAAGTGAAATAACAGATGGCTGTTTACAAAGTAATTGTATTCGCACTATTTACCAATTACTTACGAGGGAAGTATTCCAGCTCGAACGACGAAAACCAACTGAAAGTGGGATTAAAGTATACAGTTGTACCTATGTCATTCATCTGTAAAAGTATGTGTTCGGTCACTAGTGTCATCTGAGTATGTGATAATGTGATCACCGTGGCATTTGAGTTTGGACTATTGCAATGCGGGAACATCGTAAATAATGGAGTATGTCTACATGTTGCCCTTGTTAAGTGTGTGTACTGTTCTATTCCGCTCCTTTTTAATCACTTCATTCCAACTTCACATTTCCACTTTGACGTCGAATGAAGGACAACACAGTATCCTCTATTGTGGGAAAGATGACTATGCCAACATGGTACTGCATGTGTAAAGATTTCTTGTTGCAAGCAAGTGTTCAACCTTTTGCCAGATGATACTGCACCACATCTGTTTCTTGTTAATATAATGGTCCGAATTGCCTGTTGCACGGTAGTTTCTGCTGCAAATTGTGTTTCTGCAATCTTTTTGTAATGTTACCACATACAGTATATGCTAAAGGTCTAGCCAATTGCTAGGAATGGATTTTCCCTCATATAATGGTCCAAATTGCCTGTTGCACGGTAGTTTCTGCTGAGAATTGTGTTCTGCAATCTTTGGACGCCGTAACTTCCAAACATTGATTGTACACTAATGCGTGGTTTTACAGATAAATGCCCGTGATGGGTAGTAGAACAGACATAATTATCTTCGTATGTTAAGCGCACTGCCAGTCAGTTTTAGTCGTTCGAGCTGGGGTACTTCCCTCGTTAGTAAAAACGTAGTTTTAATTATAATTGATTACAATTCACTTGAGCTATTTTTGATTCATCCTCATTCCTTTTCTCTAGTAATGTACTTTTTCCATCACACATTTTAAAAGTTAATGTTCTTGATGCTTTCTTTGCAGTGCAACATAAAATATTCTGGATACACACTGTTCAACCACTATCATGGTAAAGGCAATTTGACATATCGAGATCCTTTCCATCATATTGCATACAAGGGATATTTCTACACAAGTAATAAACAAGGATATGGCCAACTTACTTCTCCAGCAGGACTTGACTTTCAGGTAACACAATATACTGTATACCGGTATGTCTGATAAAGAAACAACTTAACACATTGCTGACCGGGTCCTGCAGTGCTGTATCTCATCCTGTGTACTGCCTGGGCTGCACCTGGTGCAAGGTTTACTCTTGTTTTTAATGCTAAGTTAAATATAATTTTTTGAACAAATAAAAAAATGTTGACACCTTGGGCATTTGGTAGCCTGTTTCATGTAGGAGACCTAGAGAAATGAATTAATTTCAGTTGATTGTATAAGATGCGTTCAAAAAGTAACGAGCCGGAGGCTGGAATGCGCAAACTGGTGACGACATCGGCTAATCGTGGCGTGTGTAACGAGGTGTGGTTCCGACCAGAGCGTGGAAGGTCACAGCCCGTCGCTAGAGGGCACGCGTGCACGTCACGTGACGATACAAAGCGAGCAGCAGTATGCATCAATCGTCCAACGCTGCCAGTCGCATTGCAAACAGTGACATGGAGGCGTCAAACAAAGAGCAAAGAGGTGTTATTCGGTTTTTGACAGCGGAAGGAGTAGGGGGAACGGACATTTATCGCTGAATGTCACAAGTATACGGCGAACACTGCATGCCCCTTGCAAGGGTCAAGGCGTGGCACAAGCGCTTCAGGGAAGGACGGGTGTCGTTAGCCGATGATGCCCGGTCTGGGGCACCCCCCTGCATTACCGATGACAACGTCCAGCTGGTTGATGCACTCATTACCCAGGACCGCCAAGTGACAGTGAACGCCATAGCCGCCGTGGTCGGATTGAGTGTCGGAAGTGTGCACACCATCATGAAGGAAAGACTGCACTTGCGCAAAGTGTGTGCCCAATGGGTGCCCCACAGTCTTCAACCACACCAGCAAGCATGTCGAATGGCCCACTGTCTTGGTCATCTGCAGTGCTATGCGAGGGAAGGGAATGGGTTCCTGGCACGAGTGGTGGCTGGAGATGAGTCATGGTGTCATCACTTCGAACCAGAATCCAAATGACAAAGCCTCCAGTGGAAGCATCCAGGGTCACCACCACCCAAAAAAGGCAAGGCCATCCACACGAGTGCAGGAAAGGTAATGCTGACGTTCTTCTTTGACCAAGATGGCCCCCTTCTGAGATACTTCATGCCGCATGGGACAACAGTGAATGCCCAGCTTTACTCGCAAACGTTGACCACCCTTCGCCAAGCGATCAAAACAGAACGACCAGGCAATCTCACCCGTGGGGTCATTCTGCTCCACAACAATGCACGACCTCATACACAGTCGCGGCACTCCTGCAGATATTCAAATGGGAGGTTCTCGGCCACCCTTCATACAGTCCAGACCTCTCTCCCTGTGATTACGCCATGTTTGGTCCCCAGAAAAGGGCTCTGCAGGGCCAACGATTCACCTCGGACGCCGACGTCCAGCTGTATGTGCGGACCTGGTTCACATTGCAGCCCAGGGAATTTTATGAGACAGCCATTCACCGCCTCGTGTCACAGTGGGACAAGTGCCTCAACAGCCAGGGCCAATACTTCAAACATACAGGTACTGGTTTCTGTAATTATGCCTCCGGCTCGTTACTTTTTGAACGCACCTTACATCTACATAGAATATTTACCTCTCTCCTAAAGTGTCAATTTGTACTCTTCAGTCGGTCTACATGCTTTTGAAGATAGCTATCTTATTATATAATACGCTAAGGTGTATGTTTCACAAAACTCAAGGCACAGTTTGTACCAAAATCTTCCAAATCGTCTCACTGGTACAGGAAAAATTTTGCATTTCTTGAAAAGTCAACGGAAATATATTTATTTGTTTATAAAGTGTGCTTAAACAAATAAACAAGACGATAGCCCCTTCCAGAACTGTGCCGCGTAGAGCCCGCATAGCACTAGTCTGCACACATGGGGCGCACACAATCCATTCAGCGAGAGTTCTCGCACGGGTGTGTTAGTTACAGATAAATATTAAGGCATTAAGCAACCAAAATAAGAACTATTTATTTTAATGTTGCAATATTAAGAAATGACGATCCCATCAACAAAACTTTCTTCGTCCTAGAACTAATCTGAGAAGGTGTAGCTACTATTGCTGCGATACACCAGCTAGGCACACGAGCCCAGTAGTAGTAGGCAGCTCTCTCAGAGCGGAGCTTGACCTCCACATGATCTCGCAAGGCTGTCTTCATTTGACATCGGTAAGTCATCATCATCTTGAGCTTTTTCCGACCGCTGGTCGGGTCTGCTTGGAACATAAGCCTCTCCATCGTTTCCTGTCCATCCACCATCTCTCGTCTTTCACTGTGTCCCAGCACACTCCTCTTTCCTCCACACTCTTCTTAACTCCTTTTGTCCATCTGTCCCTTGGTCTTCCCCTTGGCCTCCTCTCCTTCATTTCCATTCCAAACATCTTCTTTGGTATCCTCTCCTCTCGCATCCTCCTCACATGTCCATACCATTGTAGCCTGGATCGCTCTATTCTATTTTGCAATGGTTCTTCTCTTACCATCGCTCTGACTCTCTCATTCCTTACTCTGTCCATTCTTGTTACTCCTACCCTACTCCTCTGGAACTTCATCTCCACTGCTCGTATTTTATTCTTGTCCCTTTCCTTCATCACCCATGTTTCTGAACCATATGTCAAAATTGGCACAAAGTAGGTCTTGTAGATGATTCCTTTACATTTGTGTGGTACATCTTTATTCCATATCATCCCCCTAACACTCTTGAAAAATCCATCTGCGCACCTTCCCCTTTCATTTATTTCCATCCTATTGCCTCCCTTTTCTTCAATTATGCTTCCCAAGTACTTGAAGCATTCTACTTTCTGCAACTGCTGTCCTCCAAGTGTTATGCCCATATCCAGTCTGTTCTTCCTCGTCGTTGTGATGACCACTTCACTCTTTTGTGCTGAGAACTTCATCCCGTATGATAACACTACCTTCTCCCACTCATCTAATTGCTCTTGTACTTCTTCCTCATCCTCTCCCCATACCAGAAGGTAATCAGCAAACAACATTGCCTTCATTTTCCTTTCCCCAATGCTATTTACCACTTTTTTGTTTGATTTCATCCATCACCACTATAAATAACAGGGGTGAGAGGGCACTTCCTTGTTTCAGGCCACTCTCCAGTTGAAACCATTCCGTTCTCTCCCTTCCCACCTTCACACAGCTTTCAAAAACTCAAGCGATTAATACTTCGCAATTTCTACTAACAAGGGGAGGATACGATGCAAGGGCACCGATTCGAACGATCTTTAGTACACGTGTAGGACATGGCCAGGCGTATATCAGGTGCTAGTAGTAAGGTGAGCTTCTCATCCGTTATCGAGAAATTAATTAATTGCAATCACAGTGCGGCGTCCATGTGCGTTGTACGCTAGCAAGAATCCAACGAGCGTGTGGTGCAGCAGTAAGAGTCCTGCTTCGTAAGCGCGGGATTGCTGGATCGAATCCCACCGGTGAGCCTTTGCAGTGTGTTGTGTTTTTTTTTCTTTTGTAACCATTGGCTATTTCCAACCACTACCCATAGCATGAGTCACTGCTTGCGGGGTACGGAGTGGTCTGATGATTGACAGACATGCAATAAATGGAACAGACTGGGCCTTCAATGTATAAATGTATACATATACTAGAATACACCTGACCGTGTATAATACCAATGTATTTGCAATGCCAATACTATACATTATGTAATGTCACAAACATTGACCCGGATACGATGATTTCAAAATCCCTTTTCCGGCTCACATAACACGTTATTACAATTGACTGCAAAATAAGCAGTATTCACGACACCTACAGTTGTACAAATTGCCAATGTTTAAAAAAAAACAAAAATAAAACGCAAAGGCTCACCAGTGGGATTTGATCCAGCGACCCCGCGCTTACGAAGCAAGCTCTTACCCCCGCACCACTCGTTTGTTGGATTCATGCTAGTGTACAACGCGCACACACTGCATTTATTGCAATTAATTAATTTCTCGGAAACGGCTGAGAAGCGCACCTTGTTACTTGCACCTGATATACTCCTGGTCATGTCCTATACGTGTATTAAAGATGGTTCGAATCGGTGACCCATGCATCGTATACTCCCCTTGTAAGCTGTTTTATAAGTACAAAGCATTGTCCTAAACCCACCGTTTGTCTTCTTCAGTGGGCCGATAACCTAGATGTTAGGCCCCTTAAACAACAATTATCATCATCATTGTCTTCTTCAGGGTCAAGAGTAACATTTTCAACAAAGGCCAGATGCTAAGTTCTATTTGTTTTTCCGTAAGTCTTTCAAATCCGCTTTTATATTTGAGTTTTTTCCCGTAGTTGTTTTTTAGTGTTCTTTATAATCCGCTAGCGTCAGTACTAAATATAATCAATCATTTCAGATACTGTGTGATAGAAGAGTTTTCAATTTATCAAAGACAGGTTGCCAAATGCCACATTTGTAACAAAGAATTTGATTAAAATGTTCAGCAATCGCCGTTCAACCTCGTCTTCAGCCACATCAGTTGAAGTGTTTTAGGAATTTTTAATACAAGATATGCCACTAAAGGTGTCCAACAATATAACAATTATAGACATCGAATTGTCAATAAATGTGTCTGTCGTCACAAGTGTCAAATGACGTTCTTCATAATAACATAGAACAGAACAAGTGCAACATGTGTACCTGAAATTTGTGAACCATGCATGCTATTTCTTAGATTTTAGACATTGTTTTAATGTTTTTAACCATTTATTGTGTAATGTGCATTTCTATGCCATCGTCGAGATTTTCGATGTTGTTTGTTCTAGATGTTTTCTAAATATAAGATTGTGGGCTGAGGAAGGGTCCAAAAGCGGGACTCGAAACATGTAGGCCTACCCCTGAAATGTGACAAAAATTAAAGTATTGAATAGGCGGAAAGATTGAAAATTCTTATTCTTCATGAAGAATAAGAATATTTTATTCACCATTGATCATTTACATGAAATAGGTTTCGTCATTTATGGTACAGTATAATTATTAGTATCCTCTATATACAGTTATTAAAAATCAATACTAACAATTTTTATCTCCAAGAATTCTTTTACATTGTAAAATGGATTTTCTAACATCCATTTGTACAGTTTTCTTTTGAACACACTGAAGGACATAGACTGTGCAGGATGTGGTAATTTATTAAAACAATATATGCCA